>CM060912.1:777108707-777798707 GCA_030737875.1 Allium sativum
TGAATAGAAAACGAATTAGAATTGAATTGAATTCAAATGGAATTTGAAATTTGAATTGAATAGAAATGAATTTTAAAACGAATTTATAAGGAAGAATTTAATTTTGATTTGAAATGAATTTAAATTGAAATATTCAATTTTGATTTGAAATTGAATATGAAGTTGAAACCGTTTTGAAAATGAATTTAAAACGATTTATAAATCGTTTTGAAAAGAAAATCGATGAAATATATATTATATATATAATATAATGGTCTGAATAGAACGCGCCGCGCCGCGGTAGTTCGCGAATTTCGACCATTGACTTCGAACGGGTATTGCGGGAGATCCGACCGTCGGATTCTCCTAAAACCGGAACCGTTGGGTTCGTATCGAAAAGAGCTTTCTAACGAATATTGGAAATTTGAAATCTAACGGTTGGATTTGGAATTATGTCCAAATCAAATTTGAAAAAGGTCGTTGTAAGTGTAGTTCGATGGCCAATGATGGAAATCGACTGTGCGGGCCTTGATAAAATTATTAAAAATAGTAATAATTTGTGTAGAATCATAAGAAATGATTTGTGAAGAATTGGGATGAAAAACTCCATATTTGAAAAGATAAAAATAGATTTTTATCAAAATGAACTAGTTTTGAACTAGAATAGTAATTTATTTATTTTTAAAATAAATAAATTGGATTTGAAATGGTTTTGAAAATAACTAGAACTTCCAATAATTGCACTGGAATGGATTTGAATCGAAATTGTCTTCGGAATATTTCGATGTTTGATTTCATGATTATACAGATGTTGCTATGGAAATTTGAAAGATATAGATATATATATATCGTTATTTCCAATACGATATCTGTTGGTCGTAGAATTTGATATTGAATATAAGCCGATATATTTTCTATTCAGAGCCTTATATTGAATATCAAATGCGATTTGGGTTTGTCGTGAATGGTGTCTTCACTAACACTGTTCTTGAACCCAGTTGAGAAAAGATTAAATCTTTTTATTTAGATTTAATGAAGTGTACCAATTAAATAATATTTAATTGGAATTGAATTGATATTGATTTTTGGGTTTATCGTGGACAGTGTTTTTAAATAACACTCGTTCTTTAACCCGATAATTAATGGAATGCGATTTTGGGTTTATCGTGAACCGTGTTTTAAATGACACTGATTCTTTAACCCAGTTAACGATTAAAACTAAGTGGAGTTTTAATGAATCTTTAATTAGATTGAAAAGATCGAGAATGGAGTATCACCAGTTTTGTTCCAGGCGATAGTTGAATCTTTAATTAGATTTGAACGTGAAATGGTAATTGAATTTACCGATAACACCATGGTGTTAGATATGAAGTATTACCAGTTTACTTCATGGGATGAATAGGTTGGGATTGGGAAATTAAAACAAATGGTTACTTCGGTAAGGTTCGTTAATCCCGACTAGTTTGAATTGATATTCAAAAATAGATTAAAGAATAAATTCAAGAAATTTATCTTGGATAAAATTAATGGGAACCTTTCCCTATGAATGTGAAATTTAGAAACTAACTGTCGGTTAGCTAAGCAGAATGGTTTTCTGGATATTGATCTGATGTTGGTTTCGGCCTTCGGGGTTAATAATTGGGGAATTATTCTCTTGATTAATTTACGGTTAGTAACTAATGAATTGGAATGAGGCCTATGTTGTGTTTATGTAACATCTATTTTTAATATACGCGGGTTGTTCGGAAAGGTCGGGTTTATACCCATTCTGAATAACCGATTCGATGATATGTCGAAGATGAAGACGGTGGTTGAAGACCGGAAGTCTTCACATCGTTTGGATAATTACCGACGATCCTGATTGGGCTGTACACCCAAGAGGATGGAAATAGTTGGTGGTCGTCCAGACGTACTTGGAGATGAATGGATATGCGAGGAAAGTGCCTCCGGTTTCGTTCAGACCCATAACAGACTTGTAAATGGATAGTGTGTCTGACGTTGTATTCCTTTATACTGTATTGGTGATCTCTGCTAAATATATATCTGTTTGATGGCAGAGAATTTATTCTCTTGCTATACACCCTTCTCTGAGACGTACGAGCCTAGAGGTTATATATTGGCAGAAATCAGTGGTACAGTATGGACTGACAATGTGGCATGCTGAGTTGCATGGATCAAGGCTTTTGTTGAAAAGCAAAGTCTTGTGGTTGATGATCAAAGCACGGCCTTGCGTGGCGTAGCTTTGTGTAACGTTGATTCGCGAGTATCACACCCGGTATGAACTAAAAACGGGAGACGGACATCAGGGAGGACATGCGTTTCTTTCTAGTTAGGAGTGGCGTCAGTGCTTGAACTGGCTGACGAGTTTGACTCATGTGGATGTTGCTTATTATTACTTGCTGAAAAGCGAGGCGCCTCGTGATATCGGTTTCGGCCGATGCTTCTGGTCGGCTGACGGGCCAGGCTTACGCCCCAAAGGGCGGGGAAACGTAGTGTTCAGGCATTTTAATCCACATCGGTGGACCGGCCCTGACGATCCAAAGGCTAGACAGAGTACTTGCCTGAGGCTCGGACTAGACAGTCTCGAATCGGTGAGGATCTTGCCCCTAGCCTCGGTTCATACCATAAATGATAACCCAACTTCCAATACGACATTTGCGGTTTTAATTGTAGAACTAGTATGGCGACATGATATATGGTACCCATGTCGCCTATGATTAATACTTATGATTTGAAGTTGTTTTACACACTATGCACTTATAATAGTATCAAACGATTTGTTTTAAACGTATCAAGCATTCTTTGGCTGTTATAAGGGAAAACCCTATCCCCCGGCTTGCGTTGCATTGTGTGATAGGACCTGGGTCTTATAACAGCTTCATTTTTCTTTATTTAGCATTGCGCTGTTGTTTTAAGCACTGGTATTCTTGGGAGGAAACCCGTTCCGTGTTATACGGCGTGGTCCCTTGATTTACCTAACTTTAAAATAAAGATTAACTGTTTTAGTTCTCACACCAGTCACATGACTGACCTGGAGTTTATTGTTTTAACCTAAACTCTGGGTGCCCTTATTTTGACACGGGCAGCTAGTAGTTTTGGTTTTGCAGATTTATATTCACAGGATCCTGGTTTATAGCTGGAATGATATCCGGAAAGCTTTGTATCCGTATATCTCATTCTAGTTGTGTATTGTATTATTTTTCCGCTGCTATGTATTTAAATGTAATTTAAATCTCTGATATTTCTGTGTAATATTCATTTATACTCTGTATATTCTTGTAATCTGTTGCATTGTTGTAATATACAATGAAATGTTCTTTTGTATGCATTCTGTTGTGGCTTGTTCTCGAACTATTCGACGCTTTCCTTTACGGGGAAGTTACGGGTTTTTACAGTTGGTATCAGAGCTTTGGTTTACAGAGCTCGAGAACAAGGCACATTAGAACCGTACGAAAGAATTCATCAGATATTGGATTAGAAATATCCAATGAGAGTGACTCGTTAGAGATAGGATCAGTAGTATCCTAGAACAAGTGTGAAGGGTATATTTTTAAAATTGTAAACCAATTTTGTTTTGAAAATTTAAATCAACTATTCGTATTTGAATAATTTATTTATATTGATTTTGGACAATTCAGTATATAAAGAATTTGCATATACGCCTTGCAAACGTATATTCAAAGTTTTAATATATTGGATAGATATAGCATCACACTCTAGTCGCCCGAAGATGATATTGATGATAGCGATCGCATCATCAACATTTATGTTCGAGTTTCGAAGGTGTGATTTCTATATATTTCCATTAGACTGGTGTGAGAACCAAAACTAATATAGCTAGAATACATTGTTGTGATTTGGCATCAAAACGTGATTTTCTTTATATATATCAAAATTATGAATTTGAAACGTTAATCCACTAATTGATTGATGTTTGTGTTGTTTGTTTAATTGTTTGATAATTTTGAACCATTATGCCTAATTTGATCAAAATAATGAATTGTATTGAAATTTGGTCGCATTTGCTTGCATATACTTGTACTTTCCTTGAACAGGTCATAGCAAGGAGGCTAGAGCAGAGAATAAAATTTGTTTGCCCGACAAATAGGTACATGTTTACTACATAATTTACTGTTTTGTTTGGGTGCTGATGATTTTATGAGCCTATTGGCT
Organism: Allium sativum; assembly: GCA_030737875.1. Lineage (NCBI taxonomy): Eukaryota > Viridiplantae > Streptophyta > Magnoliopsida > Asparagales > Amaryllidaceae > Allium > Allium sativum. Next base: position 777,112,860 of record CM060912.1, read on the forward strand.
AGCCGCTTGGCTTTTACTTTTTCTTTTTGAGATCTGAAGGACCGGGGAAGCTATTTGAAATTCCCCGATGCTCCCATTGCAGGGGAGGTTATGGCGAAATTTTTCGAAAATTTAGGCTGTTAGCCAAATTTTTGAAATTTTGAAAATTCTCAGAAACTGAAAAGTTGGAGAATGGAAGCCAGATCGAACGTAGAGTTGATTGATCAAACCACTTTCGACCTTGTTCCTGTTCGGGGACGAAAAGTTTTAAGTGGGGGAGATTGTAACAACCCGAAAATCTGGGCCAGTTTAAAAATTTTATTTTGGCAATTTTAGCGAATTTTGATTATTTAAAATGAATTATTTTAAATAATATCGACGAGAAATTTATTTTGAAGAGAATTCAAACGTATATATTTATACGCGTCGTCGTTAGAATATAAATATTTATATATAATTATAAATAGAATTGAAAATGGCGCGGTAGTTCGATAATTCGATTACAAACTTCAATTGGATGTACCGGGTGCAAAACAATCCGGATTTTAGTGAAACCAAAAACAATAGGATCTAATTGATAATATCTTTCCAACGAATCCGAAAAATCAAGATTTCATAGCGGGTATCAAAAGATATGTCCAGTTGAAAATTCTGAATAGTCGCTATGGAATTCAGGCCCTTAAAAATGGAGATTTTGCAAACGACCTCGGATTTCGACGAAACCACTTTTGTTGGATCCGGGATGTAAAGTTATTGCTAGGTTTCAAATTTCATAATTTTTCGAATCAATATGTGAGCGTGGCAAAGGAAAACGCGTTTGACCAGTTTCGGTTGATTTTAATCGACTGGAAATTGGTCATTTTTCTAACAGTCTCAGAATTTGACGAAACTAGTTTTGTTAGGACCGTATCGTCAATATGAAGCTAGAAAATATTTTTCGAGAATTTTTCTAGTTAGTACGTGACCCCGGTAAATTGAAATATACGTTCAAATTGAATATATATAGATTATACTTTAAATTCAATGGAAACTGATCGAAACAGTCGAATCAGCTTATGGTACATATCCTATTGTGTTCGGAATGGGGGTAATTAGCTATGGACGGCAGGCGGTGGGTCTCGTTTCGATTTCGAATAAAAAGTCAACTTTATATAGAAAATTAAATTAAATAAATAATTAAATAACCCTTTCTTTTCACTTAAGACCCCCCCTCATTCTCATTTCAGAATCGAACGAAATAAAATGAAAAAAAAACGCTCAACTTCGTCATCGCCCCCCCCTCCCCCCCCCCCCCCAATGTAGACCGCCGTGCTCCTCCTGGAGACCGCCGCCAGAGCGAAACCCACCTCCCTCTTCCACCTCCTGCTCCTCCGCCTCTTCTTCTCCCCCTCTCCTCTGCTAGAAATCCGAACCCCCCTAGAGCCCTCAGCCTTAAATCCCCAAACGCGCGCCCACGTGGACCCCCGTCCGAACTCAGCCCCTCCCCTCGACCACCCTCCTCCCTGCCGACTCCTCTCTCGTGCTCCCTCCTCTTCCCGATTGAAAACCCCGCAGCCCCTCTCCGCTTCATCAAAATCCGAGATAAAGGTGTGCCTTTTATTTACATTCATTTTTATTTTATTTCCAGAGTATTATATTATATAAAAAAAATGAGGATTTTTCTTGCATAAACATTCAATTTTCATGAAGATAAGGATTATAAGTTTGCAAATAGAAAAGACCGGATTTTTCAATTAGAAAGGTGAAATCTTCATATAGAAGTAGCGATAAAAATTCAATTTTACATTATAAGAAGTACCATTATAAAGATGGGATCTTTTATATGTATAGAACTTCAAAAAGAATTGATTTTTAAAATATAGTGAAGTAACGACTATAAAAATTCGATTTTTATATATTGAATAGCATAGTAAAAAAATGTGATTTTTATATATTGAACATCGAAGTAAAAATGTGATTTTTATATATTGAACATCGAAGTAAAAATGTGTTTTTTATATATTGAACATCGAAGTAAAAATGTGATTTTTATATATTGAACATCGAAGTAAAAAAGTGATTTTTATATATTGAACATCGAAGTAAAAATGTGATTTTTATATATTGAACATCGAAGTAAAAATGTGATTTTTATATATTGAACATCGAAGTAAAAATGTGATTTTTATATATTGAACATTGAAGTAAAAATGTGATTTTTATATATTGAATAGCATAGTAAAAATTCGATTTTTATATATTGAATAGCGAAGTAAAAATTCGATTTTTATATAATGAATAACAAAGTAAAAATTCGATTTTTATATATTGAATAGCATAGTAAAAATTCGATTTTTATATATTGAATAGCATTGTAAAAATTCGATCTGTATATATTGAATAGCATAGTAAAAATTCGATTTTTATATATGTAGTGGCTACGGGCGAAAGAAAGTGATAAGAGGCGAGAACATTGAAGATTTCCTGCATTAGAAGTGCCGTGGAGTTAGGATAGCTATCGGTGAGAATTTCTCACCTTTCAATTTCTTTTTCTAGTTATATATATATACTAGGATGCAGACGGTGCTTAGTAGCACCCGACACAATCGTCCACAGACCATGGACTTGTTTGTTTGGTTGCATGGATTAGTTAGATGATTTGATTTGAAATTGAATTGTTTGGTGAAATAAATTGATTTGATTGATGTGTGAATGGCGTTGGCCTTCACTAGACCGGGGATAAGGCTAGGCCTCGTCCCGTTTCTAGTATCGTGCCGTTATGCCGCCGAAATTTTCTAAAATATGTTAGAAAAATAAAAATATCATTTTTATTGTGTAAATGAAATGAATAGAAATTCATATGTTAAAATAAAATGTTTTATCGTTAAAAATATAATTTTTAACGTGAATATGAATATAGTGAATGTGAATAAATAAAATATTCATTCACAAACCGGACGGTTTGTTTATGTACACCTATTTGAAGGACATTGATTGGGATGATAAATTTTACACATCGCCCAACTGCACAAATAAAATATGTGTTTGATTGCTTGAAACCCCACACGGGTATTGGGATGATATTTGACGTACACTAATCCCGATTGTTTAGTTGTATGTCGATCGATTGATTGACAGACTGTTATAAGCGTTGAATATTTATATTTGATGCTTATACAGTGTAGAATGCACTTTGGATGATGGTTGATTATTCATCGTTGTTGATATGTACATATGTTGTAGAAAATCCATATAATTAACATTATATGGTAATTGATTGGGCCTCATTCCAATTGAGAAAAGAAAGAATATTATAAAATAAAGGTTCATGTGTTGACTGTACTCATCCGTTGAGATTAGTCATGTGTTGAACGAAATATTTTAATAATAAAATTTACATCTTCATCAATATAAAATAAAGGTTCATGTGTTGACTGTACTCATCCATTGAGATTAGTCATGTGTTGAACGAGATATTTGAAATAGAAATATTTGAAATAGAATATTTGAAATAGAATATTCGAAAATAGAAATATATGAAGCCGTATTGATTAGATTGACGCCATTTTGACGTGAACGATATTTATATCGATTTTATTCGAAACGAATTCGAATTGAATTGAATAGAAAACGAATTCAAATTAAATTGAATAGAAAACGAATTCGAAATGAATTGAATATAAAATGAATTCGAATTAAATTGGATTGAATAGAAAACGAATTCGAATTGAATTGAATAGAAAACGAATTAGAATTGAATTGAATTCAAATGGAATTTGAAATTTGAATTGAATAGAAATGAATTTTAAAACGAATTTATAAGGAAGAATTCAATTTTGATTTGAAATGAATTTAAATTGGAATATTCAATTTTGATTTGAAATTGAATATGAAGTTGAAACCGTTTTGAAAATGAATTTAAAACGATTTATAAATCGTTTTGAAAAGAAAATCGACGAAATATATATTATATATATTATATATATAATATAATGGCCTGAATAGAACGCGCCGCGGCAGTTCGCGAATTTCGACCATTGACTTCGAACGGGTATTGCGGGAGATCCGACCGTCGGGTTCTCCTAAAACCGGAACCGTTGGGTTCGTATCGAAAAGATCTTTCTAACGAATATTGGAAATTTGAAATCTAACGGTTGGATTTGGAATTATGTCCAAATCAAATTTGAAAAAGGTCACTGTAAGTGTAGTTCGATGGCCAATGATGGAAATCGACTGTGCGGGCCTTGATAAAATTATTAAAAATAGTAATAATTTGTGTAAAATCATAAGAAATGATTTGTGAAGAATTGGGATGAAAAACTCCATATTTGAAAAGATAAAAATAGATTTTTATCGAAATGAACTAGTTTTGAACTAGAATAGTAATTTATTTATTTTTAAAATAAATAATTTGGATTTGAAATGGTTTTGAAAATAACCAGAACTTCCAATAATTGCACTGGAATGGATTTGAATCGAAATTGTCTTCGGAATATTTCGATGTTTGATTTCATGATTATACAGATGTTGCTATGGAAATTTGAAAGATATAGATATATATATATATATCGTTATTTCCAATACGATATCTGTTGGTCGTAGAATTTGATATTGAATATAAGCCGATATATTTTCTATTCAGAGCCTTATATTGAATATCAAATGCGATTTGGGTTTGTCGTGAATGGTGTCTTCACTAACACTGTTCTTGAACCCAGTTGAGAAAAGATTAAATCTTTTTATTTAGATTTAATGAAGTGTACCAATTAAATAATATTTAATTGGAATTGAATTGATATTGATTTTTGGGTTTATCGTGGACAGTGTTTTTAAATAACACTCGTTCTTTAACCCGATAATTAATGGAATGCGATTTTGGGTTTATCGTGAACCGTGTTTTAAATGACACTGATTCTTTAACCCAGTTAACGATTAAAACTAAGTGGAGTTTTAATGAATCTTTAATTAGATTGAAAAGATCGAGAATGGAGTATCACCAGTTTTGTTCCAGGCGATAGTTGAATCTTTAATTAGATTTGAACGTGAAATGGTAATTGAATTTACCGATAACACCATGGTGTTAGATATGAAGTATTACCAGTTTACTTCATGGGATGAATAGGTTGGGATTGGGAAATTAAAACAAATGGTTACTTCGGTAAGGTTCGTTAATCCCGACTAGTTTGAATTGATATTCAAAAATAGATTAAAGAATAAATTCAAGAAATTTATCTTGGATAAAATTAATGGGAACCTTTCCCTATGAATGTGAAATTTAGAAACTAACTGTCGGTTAGCTAAGCAGAATGGTTTTCTGGATATTGATCTGATGTTGGTTTCGGCCTTCGGGGTTAATAATTGGGGAATTATTCTCTTGATTAATTTACGGTTAGTAACTAATGAATTGGAATGAGGCCTATGTTGTGTTTATGTAACATCTATTTTTAATATACGCGGGTTGTTCGGAAAGGTCGGGTTTATACCCATTCTGAATAACCGATTCGACGATATGTCGAAGATGAAGACGGTGGTTGAAGACCGGAAGTCTTCACATTGTTTGGATAATTACCGATGATCCTGATTGGGCTGTACACCGAAGAGGATGGAAATAGTTGGTGGTCGTCCAGACGTACTTGGAGATGGATGGATATGTGAGGAAAGTGCCTCCGGTTTCGTTCAGACCCAGAACGGACTTGTAAATGGATAGTGTGTCTGACGTTGTATTCCTTTATACTGTATTGGTGATCTCTGCTAAATATATATCTGTTTGGTGGCAGAGAATTTATTCTCTTGCTATACACCCTTCTCTGAGACGTACGAGCCTAGAGGTTATATATTGGTAGAAATCAGTGGTACAGTATGGACTGACAATGTGGCATGCTGAGTTGCATGGATCAAGGCTTTTGTTGAAAAGCAAAGTCTTGTGGTTGATGATCAAAGCACGGCCTTGCGTGGCGTATCTTTGTGTAACGTTGATTCGCGAGTATCACACCCGGTATGAACTAAAAACGGGAGACGGACATCAGGGAGGACATGCGTTTCTTTCTAGTTAGGAGTGGCGTCAGTGCTTGAACTGGCTGACGAGTTTGACTCATGTGGATGTTGCTTATTATTACTTGCTGAAAAGCGAGGCGCCTCGTGATATCGGTTTCGGCCGATGCTTCTGGTCGGCTGACGGGCCAGGCTTACGCCCCAAAGGGCGGGGAAACATAGTGTTCAGGCATTTTAATCCACATCGGTGGACCGGCCCTGACGATCCAAAGGCTTGACAGAGTACTTGCCTGAGGCTCGGACTAGACAGTCTCGAATCGGTGAGGATCTTGCCCCTAGCCTCGGTTCATACCATAAATGATAACCCAACTTCCAATACGACATTTGCGGTTTTAATTGTAGAACTAGTATGGCGACATGATATATGGTACCCATGCCGCATATGATTAGTACTTATGATTTGAAGTTGTTTTATACACTATGCACTTATAATAGTATCAAACGATTTGTTTTAAACGTATCAAGCATTCTTTGGCTGTTATAAGGGAAAACCCTATCCCCCGGCTTGCGTTGCATTGTGTGATAGGACCTGGGTCTTATAACAGCTTCATTTTTCTTTATTTAGCATTGCGCTGTTGTTTTATGCACCGGTATTCTTGGGAGGAAACCCGTTCCATGTTATACGGCGTGGTCCCTTGATTTACCTAACTTTAAAATAAAGATTAACTGTTTTACTTCTCACACCAGTCACATGACTGACCTGGAGTTTATTGTTTTAACCTAAACTCTGGGTGCCCTTATTTTGACACGGGCAGCTAGTAGTTTTGGTTTTGCAGATTTATATTCACAGGATCCTGGTTTACAGCTGTAACGATATCCGGAAAGCTTTGTATTCGTATATCTCATTCTAGTTGTGTATTGTATTATTTTTCCGCTGCTATGTATTTAAATGTAATTTAAATCTCTGATATTTCTGTGTAATATTCATTTATACTCTGTATATTCTTGTAATCTTATGCATTGTTGTAATATACAATGAAATGTTTTTTTGTATGCATTCTGTTGTGGCTTGTTCTCGAACTATCCGACGCTTTCCTTTACGGGGAAGTTACGGGTTTTTACAATCCGACGGTCAGATCTCCCGTAATATAAATTCGAAGTCAATTGTCCAAATTCGCTAACGGCCGCAGCACGTTATATTCAGGCCATTATATTATACATATAACATATATTTCATCGATTTCCATTTAAAACGTATTTTATAAATCATTTATAAATTCGTTTTAAAACGATTCTAACTTTATTTCCAATTTTAAATCAAAATTGAATACTCCTTATCATTATATTATTTAAATGATAATATTTTCAAAATATCAAATTTTGAAATCATTACCTTTTCGATATTCATTATAAAAACGGATAAAATTGATATAAAAATCGTTCACCTCAAAATGGCGCATATCTAATCAATATGACTTCATATATTTAAATATTTTCGTGTCCATCCAAAATCTGACATCAAATCCACATTTTAATTCTTTATTGAATATTGTTATAAAATATTCGTTATTTTAAAATATTCGTTATTTTTGAATTGGAATAAGACCCAATCAATTACCATATAATTTTATTTATATGGATTTCATACAACAGATGTATATATCAATAATGATAAACAATCAACCATCAGTCAGAGTGCACTACACAATTGCATAAGCGTTAAATATAAATAATTAACGCTTACAACAGTCTGTCAACATATCGATTGACATACAACTAAAAAATTGGGATTAGTGTACGTCAAATATCATCCCAATACCCATGTGGGGTTTCAATCAACACACACAGATTTTATTTTTGCAATTGGGTGATGTGTAAAATAAATCATCCCAATCAATATCAGTCATATGAGTGTACATAAATAAATTGTCTGATTTGTAAATGAATATGTATTTTCATTCATATACTCGTTAAAAAATATACTTTTAATGATAAAATATTATTTCAACACGTGAATATTTTATATAGTTCATTTATACAATAAAGATGATATATTTATTGTACTAACATATTTTAGAAAATTTTGGGAAAATAACGGCGCGATACTAGAACCAGAATAAGGTCTAGCCTTATCCCTCGTATAATACTGGCTCTCTCCGTACACATACCCATTCCACTCAATTCAATTCACATCCCAAACTAAATTCAAACAAATCAATCAATCAAAACAAACAACCAGACATACATTGTTTCAGTCAAAGGTGTCGAGTGCTACTAAGCACCATCTGCATCTTAGTATATATTTAACTATAAAAAAAATTAGAGTGAGAAGTTCTCACCTTTGGTTTTCACTCCGTCATTCTTTAATTGAACGGTTTGGATTATGTACGCTTCCAGTCAGTTCCATCGCAATCTGTTTTCAAGCGGTTTATATTAAAAATCAGATTTTTAATACAATGCTATTTATTTAAAAATCACATTTTAATTCTAACGATATATATATGTATATAATTCATATTTTTATTACGCTACCCATATAATAAAAATCATATTTTTATTTCACTACTTTATATATATAAATTATATTTTTATATCGCTACCATACAAATAAAAATCATATTTTTATACAATGCTATATACATTAAATAAATCCCATTTTTATTGCAATGTAATATGTATAAAAAACATCACATTTCTATGCAAAGTTATATATAGAATAAAAATCATATTTTTAATTTGCTGCTTACATAAAAATCATGTTTTTATTCCGCTACTCATATAATAAAAATCATATTTTATTATGTGATTCATATAATAGAAATCATATTTTTACCATGCTAATATATATATATATATATATATATATATATCTAATATTTATCACGCTAATATATATATATAAATCAATTTTTTATCATGCTAATATATATATATATATATCAATTTTTTATTCACATGAAATTTATATAAAAACCAAATTTTTATACACATGAATAAATAAAAATGACAATAAAACATAATGTGGAATTGGGGTGGAGGAGGGTTGCTGCAGGCGGTGGGGGGTCCGGCCAGAGGGGGTGTAATGACCCGGATCCTTATGGGTTAATTTTTGAATATTTAATATTTAATTTAAATATTGGGTGGATAATATAAGGGGAATTTTATATTAAGTTATCAGTTTAATAATCAGTTTCGATTTAATATCGAATATATTAAATCATCGTAATGCGAAAATATAATTCAGTTCGAGATTTTAAAACTAAATTAAATACAGTTCAGACTTCTGTTTGAATCAGAATAATAATATTAATTTATTTTCAAAAAAATATATTGTTTTGAAATTTAATTGATATTGATTTAAATTTATATCATCTCCAGATGATCGAATAGTGGTTTAACCCTAAAAATGGCAGTCGGTAGGTTCAGATAGGAGTTGAAAATCATAGGGTAGTTTAAATTAATGGACCCGGTTAAAAACAAAAAAAATGGTGTCTTCCTTATATCCACTAACAAAATGAAACCCGTGCCCTCTCAATTACCACTAACCAAATGAAACCCGTGCTTCCTCTTCTACCACAAAAATCAAAACAACGGTGCCCTCCTTTCCACCACAAATCAAAAGCTCTACATAGTATAAATCGAAACCAGTCCTCTTCAATACAAAGCAGACCCTTCCTTTTAGTTTCCTCAAACCAAATCACCGACTGAAGGCCTCGCGATGCTTTCTTAAGCACGACGATGGGATTGGGAGCACTTGCAATTGGAAGAGGGAGTAATCGATTCACATATCGAAGGCCAGATTCCAAGTTTTTGATTTGTTTCAGCATTCACAGTTATGATTTGAGGGGTTTCGATCCATGTTTAAGGAATGCGACAGTTACAGGTCGCGACACAGGAGCTCGAGACACTCGCAATGAAGAGGTCTGGGGGGTTTCGGCTTCGAACAACGACTAAGCCTAGGGTTCGCCAACAACGGATCTAAGGTTCAGCGAGGGTGACGATGGGATTCGAGGGTTTCTGTGGTGGTCTGGCATTCAACGAAATGGTGAGAAGGGAGCTCGATGTCATTTTCTGATGGTGCAATGTGGCAGGAGAAGTTCGACAGTGGAGTTCGATGCTGAGTCTCCTATAGCCGCAGGTGTTCATAAAGGAAAGGCAGAGTAGTTGATGGAATGAGGGGAGACTCCACCTTCCGCGACCAAAAACAAAGCGACAGAGCGTGTCGCTGATACTAATGTTATGGTAAATAAAACACTTCTGTTATTTTGTTTGTTGGGCTTTGACATTTCAAGATTGTTTTGTATAATAATTGTCATAACGTCATGCATTGTGTGCAGGCTCCACCTTCCGCGAGCAAAAATAAAGCGAAAGAGAGTGTCGTTGGGACTAATGATATGGTAAATAAAACACTTCTGTTATTTTGTTTGTTGAGCTTTGACATTTCAAGTTTGTTTTGTATAATAATTGTCATAATATCCTGCATTATGTGCAGGCTCCACCTTCCGCGAGCAAAAACAAAGCGAAAGAGTGTGTCGCTAAGACTAATGAAAATGTCATGAATACGATGACAAATGAATCTCCAAAGCGCAAAACAATCGTAGGCGAAGAGATCTTCAAAAATTTAACGGACAAGTGTAGATATTTTCATGACCTGGTAGTTCAGGCGCCATCCGATGATGATGCCATCAATGCAATTCAAGTAAATAAGGATTTATTTAAGTATGATGGTGACGTTGAAATCCGTATCACGATAGATGACATTATCCAATTTCTTAGTATGGCATGGTTGAATGAATCATGGTTGCAGATTTACATCATGTAAATATTTTTTTCACAAATATATATATATATATATATATATATATGTGTGTGTTTAAATAATGTATAAATAATGTTGATTATATGTTTAAATAATGTGTAGGTGGTTAAACCATATGTGTAATGATCTCGAAGTGGAGACCATTGGGTTTATGTGTCCTTGGAAGCTTTCCCAAGTGCGCAAACATCCAGACGCAACAATTACATATATCATAAAAACATGGAATACATCCCAATCTAAGAGATTAATTTTAGCCCCGTACTATGAAGGGTATGAAAATTAAACTTTTAGTAATTAACTAGTTTACATATTTATTGATGATTTTAACTTTTTTATAATGCAGGAAAAATTGTGTACTGCTTGTTTTTCAGATGGAGAAGAATGAAGTTTATGCTTTGGATCCGCAGTCCAAACGCAAACGTAGATTAGAAATTAAGCCGCAAGTGAACATGTATGTTGTATTACTAATTTTAAAAAATATAATTTTACTTCTTTCATATTTTAGAGACCTTTGTTTTTCACAGTTTTATTTAATATGGCGAGTAAAAAATTCATCGTTTTGCATTTTCACACAAATGTTTTACATGGCGGTATTCAGTGATCATCAAACTTGGTATATCAACTTTAAAGCTTTCTCAGCAAAGAAAATATTTGATGCATATGTGTAGGGCCTTTAAAGCTTACAAGTACGGCAGTAGACTTCGAGGAATCTTCTTGAAATGGATTAATGTTCAGGTGATTCTTTTTCATCTAACAAAAAAAAATGTATATTGTTTGGTATAAAACTTCAACTTAAACTGATTACTGAATCATTTTGTGACATTGTTGTAGTGTCCTCAACGGTCTGCATCAATAGATGGTGTATATTTTGTGATGAAGTATATGCATGAAATAGTACAAAACCACTGTCAAAACAATGATCTAAATGAGGTAACATTTTAATTTTTCCTTCATATTTTATGTTAAACAATTATATGTTTAATGTTTCGAAATAATCTCTTAATTGCAGTACTTTAAACAAGTTGATTCTTATAGCCAAACGAAGTTGGACGAGGTTCAAGATAATTTAGCTGATTATATCATCCATAACTGGATGTAGTTTTCTTATACAAGGGAGCATTTTTGGTGAGCATTTCCTATCCAATAATTTTTTTAGCCTGCATTATCTATAGTGGGTCCTAATTCTTTGAGCAACGTTGTGAATTCCTAATCGCATGCATTGAGGTTATTTATTAATTCAAATAATTCAGTGAGGTTTGATTGATTGGAGAGCTTGGACCCTTCTGTAATCAAATAAGAGAGCCCACAGAAATGATCTAACCTCTAATTCTATTTGATGAGCGTTTCATCCATTCAAACGATAAAACAAGCACCATATCGCAGCAATTTAATTAACATAACATCTAATTTCTGCCCAGATACTCATAAGGGCAATCAAGGCATGAAACCACATGTTTAAATCACTTTAAAATATAATCGTTACTAAATGAAGTAGGTGGTGGACAGTCCACCTTAAAATCCGTATGTAAGTGATTGTCAACTAACAATCACCCGTATTATACTGTATTTTTTTATTAGTTATAATAAAATGTGTTTGCGATCATCATAAAAACCGGTCGGTTTTGCCATTTTTTTTTTCTCAAACTCAAATTCAGCTTCTGTGAGAAACTATAGGCATTAAACATTTTTGCGCCGAAAACGTCCATTATTATTTCTAAGGGTCAAAACACAACCAAAGTTTTAGTTCAATCACAATGTGGGTCACTGATGGAAGAATCTTGCATTCCATGCTTCTGACCTTTGGGAAAGCTTTGTGCACTTTAAAAGGTGCACAAACTCCCTGGTAGGATCAATGCACTCTTGCAGAGACCCTGTTGAGGACCTCAAACGTTCAATCATGGGTATGCAAAAACAATAAACGAGACTTGAGCATTTTAATGAAGGAAAGTAACACACAATTGTATACAATACATCATAATACAGTAGATTGAATTCCTGGTCATATAACATAAAAGATCGTAACTGTCTAAAATATAGCTCGAAGAAACAATGAAAACTGACTCAAAACTGAAGACCGTTCTCTCTAGCATCGGCAGCGAGTGCTGCAATGCGTCCATGATACGGATAACCACCACGGTCAAAAGCTACTTTTGTTATTCACTTTTCCGCACCGATTTTTTTTGCAACCTCCTGTAACTAATTCATATAGAATATTCAAGCTTGTATTTTTCAGAGAACTTCCATATGTTAAAATACAAAATATGAAACTGGCTGAAGTAGAGTCAATTAATTACATGTAGATTGTTGTTGCACCGGCTCCTTTTAATGACACACAAATACATTTTATATACATTATACACACACACACATACATACATATACTGATATATACATGTGTGTGAGTGTGCGTGCTCGCATAACGTTAAATGGACTTGAAGAGCTTACATGTCTAATACCCAAAAAAAAAAACAAATCAAGTTCCAGCTTACTCATTATAATAAACTTGAAAAGGTAACCCGGAAAGGTAATGGAATGCAAATGAAGTAATATGATATAGTAGAGAGAAATGGATGAAGATCATTTTTTCTTACAATTGTTGGCCCAGCGGAAAAATCAAAACTCTCGGAAATAGGTTTCTGCATAGTAGAAGCTGAGGCCAATGTATGCATCTTTGTATCATCAATTACTTGCACATACAAATGCTTGTTCGACCTATAAACAGATCATCTTGGTCTTTGTGGTGTACCTTCAACCTATAAACATTACTGATAACATTACTGATATCAGTAAATGTGTTGTAACATTACTGATAAATATTTCGATAGCCTAACTTTTAGTTAACGACTAACTAGTGCATTGTGCGCTTATATCATCTGAGGAAGGCACAATAACTATTTCGATCAATATCATTACTGATACAGTAAATGTGTTGTAAATTCTATTTCGACTGATACAGTAAATGTGTTGTACTTAGTGCATATGGTTTAAATTATAAACTAGTCGAATTAGGATGAAAGAGGTTTATTAGGATGTTTATTAGGAAGGAATAACATTACTGATTCAGCATGTAGAGTTGATACAGTTTCGGAAGGGGATGTTGCATTGGGCGTAGGTTATGATTCGGTATGGGGTATGATACAGTTTTTGGAAGGGGATGTGGTTAATGCTAAAAAATAAAGTTAGCATAGTTCCAAAAGTTACATTCAAAAAGTGACAATTGACAGGTCGTTTACTTCTCAAAGAAACTTTAGGGGTACGTTCATAGTATTATTCTTTAAAATAGGTAAAAAATAATTGAAGAAGAACGAGAAGAGCGACTTGATAAGTTTACTGCTTATCATGTGTCTGTGTTAAATAAATAAACTTGGTTAGTCCTCGGCTATGTAAGTGTGATTTTCTAGTTAACGACTAACTAGGCAACAACTGTTTACTTTGATTAACAGTGCTATTGTAAAATTCTGTTTGTTTTGAAGTGGCTTAGTTCATTTCAATTTATTTTAATGGGATTCTCATTGCTCAATCTCCATTTTCAGTTTAAGTCAGGTTATAATACATTGGTAGCAACTCAAATTATAAGGTGTCAACAAAGTTTTCACAAAACCTGACATGCAGCACATACACAATGTTTAATGCCTTTATAAGTCTATGCAGTTCATAACTTGCTTCAAGATACTTCTTGGATCTTAATCATCATATCCTAGTTTAATTGAATTTTCAAATATGTTAAATCTATCTGATTAGTATGACTATTACCTAATTTATACTTTCTGGATAGTTGTTAACTTAACATATTTTTATATAGTAGTCAACTTAAAAGTTAGCAAACACAAGACATTTGTGCTATATGCAGAGAAGTTTACAATCTTATACATGCCCTAAGGCCTCTTACTACTGTGTGCCTACTGCTAGTTCTGGGATAGTCATACAGATTTATTTTATGCCTTTCAAAGTTTCACTTGTATGATTTGTCTTGTATCAAAATTTACCTACCTACCTAACATAAGCATTTTAGTAGTTATTTATTTTATCCACTGCATCCAGTTGACGTACCTATAACCCGGAATTTGGTAGTTTATATAGCACTCAATTGTATACTATAATGCGCGAAGTGCGTGTCTGTTTGCATAAATTTTTCCTTGATTGCGTCTGCTTTTGTAATGGTAGAATGAAGAATAAGTCAATAAATAAGCCTCTAGTTTTTTTTATGATGTCAATATAATTTTACTCCCTTTTTTACAACTAAATAAATTTAGAATGAGAAAAGGAGTAATTTCAAAAGAACAAAAACAATTGCTATCGGAGTGGAGGGGGACTAGAGCAACGCAAAAAACAAGGTCAGCTAGGATAGGACCACATACAAATGGCTCTACTAAGAAGGCCAGAATAAAAGGAAGGCGCTGCAACTGTCTCTTATTAATAGAATAACAGGTCCCTTCCAACCCGTATCCAGTTCAGTGCTAATCAAACTAACTACTTAATGGCGTATGTTTTAAAATTGTGACACCTACACGAAACACAATGTAAGAGTACCTATCTGTCTGTGGCTTTGGTAGTTTACCAATTAACAGTGCCAACAACTGTTTACTTTGATTAATAGTGCCAACCAATTAACATCCCTAAATTGACATACAAAAGTTTCAACCTGGACACTTCATATTTGCATCCTTGTCAGTTAATTCGATCTGGATCTAGAAATTGGGCAGTATGATGCTTGAGTTATTAGTATTAATTAGAATTTACTTTTATATTATATCATATGGTGCATACATTATAATTAGTTTGATACAGTGAGAGTTATAAAATTGAAATATGTCTTTTTCCCTGCAGTTTTATGATGATGAAGTAGCGTGCAACAACTATGATCTCTTGGAAGCATTTTTGGGTTTGGATATAACATCTAAAATTTTGGATTTGGATATGACAGCTAAGGAGATTATTATGAATTTATGGACTTGTCTTGTACAAGTTAGATGGTAATCTCAGTATTTTGAAGTTAATGATAAATTATATAACATGTAAATTTGCGTTAATTATGGTAAATGAGACCATTGATATTATTTTGATTTATGTTGAATGTTGGAAGTATGCTTGATGTTCATTCATTTATAGTTTCTGCTGAAATGTGTGGTATAATAAATCTATATGGGTGTAAATCTGATGATATTACCAATTTTTGGTATATGCAGTAGCAAAATTTGCGATGGATTTTCATAAATCCGTAGCATGATCGAACAAAACGTATATCTTTTGCGACGGTTTTTAATACAAACAGTAGCATAACATGACATTTTTGCGGCGAATTTTAATAAAAAACTGTCGCATAACCTGCACTTTTTGCGACGGATGTTACAAAACCGTAGCATGTTGGAGAAAGTCGAAACTAAATTAATGTTCATTTGCGACGGTTTTTCATTAACATCAGTCGCAAAACAGTAAGTTTTTGCGATGGTTTTTAAAAATCCGTAGCATATCAGTCAAATTCAGAACTAAAATCTTTTTCAACTGCGACGATTTTAAATAAAACCAGTCGCAGAAAATAAACTATTTGCGACAGTTTTAAACTAAAATCTGCCGCACAAAAGGTCATTCTGCGACGGAATTTTAGCCGTCGCAACAGTTTTTTGCTATTTGCGACGACTGCATTTGCGACGGTTGTAAAACCGTCGCAAACCTTACTAAACAACCGTCGCAAATGGCCTGTTTTGCAGTAGTTGCTACGACATAAAACCATGTCGGGCAGGTCAAGCCTCTCAAACTAAGTCGTTGCTACGACATGATTCACACCGGAAATATAAAAGGACAACTAGCAATATAGAAAGCACATCACTTAAACACCATGTCTCTATTCTTCATGTCGGTGAAACCATGCCATGAGATGCATGACCCAGTAAAGCCAAGTCATCAAGAAAGTATAATGCACGGGCTAAGGAAGTTCTGGAAGATGTACATTCACAAAGTTGTGTTATAGATTTAAAAATGTAGCCACGTGGCATCAGTGTATAAAGGAGCCAATATAGAGCGGGTCCAAGTCGCTGCTCACTCATGGCATAAGTCGCTCATGCCACAAGTTTGCTTCAAGAAGGTGACAAACAAATAATCAGGCCAATGGAACCTTTGCAAGCCAATGACAGCTTTAAACAATTGTTTTCTCTCCATGTCGTTATTTTATAACCAGGCCGTTAAGCATCAAATAGGATAAATCATGTTGTATGACTCAAGTCGTAGAATATACAAAGACCACCAATCCATTATCACGACATGAATCGTGTCATTCCAGTTCTGTATGCACTAAAGCCATGTCGGTGTTCTATGTGGTAGCAGCAAGTCGCAAGCCATGAAGGAGCTGCTCCATGCTGTGCCAAAGTCATGTCGTGCTCCAAGATAATGTACCTATTAAATAAAACCAATACACATGTCTTTAACTATATACGAGAAGGTGGGATAAATGAATTGGAATGTTTGGGTAGGTTCTTTGTTCCATGGCAAAACAATGGGATGGTACTAGCTGTAAAGTGTTGCATGTCATGAATAAATAAAAATGGTTTAAATATTTAAACGATGTGAATCATGTCGTTGGGTAGAATGTGCAGTCATTCCATCAAAGCAACATGAAACCAAGTTGCAAGACTTATGCCGTAGCATCCAAAAGCATGTCGCATTCCGTATGACAGCTGTAAAGTGTGTGTGACTACTGTACCCAGCTGGTCTATGACCCAATACACCCTATTTACCGCTTTGACACTACACTCAAATAACTCCTTTAAATATCCCCATACCACTCACATAAAGGGGAAGGGAAATTTCTACCCCAAAGGGTTACTCAAACCATTTCTCCAACACTCTAAGTTTCATTTCAAGCTCCGTTAATGGCTTCTCAGGATCAATCCATTACTCTCCAACAACAAATGAATCAAATCTTCTCCAAACTCCATTAGAAATCTCTCAAACTCAATCCAAGTGATCTCCAACTACCAATAATTTTCTCTCAATCCTAGATCTGATGCAAAATCATTGTGGATCCGATAAAGATCGTCTAAATGTTCAAGTGGTTGAATATCTACATAACTACCATCACAAATCAAAAGGTCTCACTCATTCCATCGTGAATTCAAGTGAGACCCAAAGAAAAAGAGAGAGAAAAGTAGATCATTGTAAAAGAGAGAAATGAATGTAAAAAGAGAAGTCATATCCTTTGCAATTGTAGTGATAATGAAAGCTCTTCCTATAGTGGATGTAGGCTATTTTCGAGCTGAACCGCTTTAAAGTTCTCTGTTCTTTCCTTTTTTGCTTATTATTTTGTGATTGTGGCTCCTGTATCACAAATCCTACCTTTTGGTGAAGTGTTCATAAAACACCTTTGGTATTGAGGTCATTTTTTTGATTTCAACAATAAACCTAGCAAACGCGGGCTAAACAAATACGGGAAACTACTAACTCATGGAATTCTTTGTTAACTCACAGGATTCTTTGTTGATAAAGGGAATTCAATAATATAATTGAGGATAATAAAAAAAATGAAGAAGTAAAAATATAACACCCAAATAGTTAAGGTGATTGATAAAAACCTTTCACAATCACATTATATTTAGTTGGATATTTTAAAGATATGAGCATTCATATACAAATTTTATATACTCATCTGGTCACATATTTTGAATAATGGTGCACTCATATACAAATAATATAGTCAATTTTTTTCGGATATTTAGAAGTTTCAGTATTTTAGTTTTTAATTAAAATTCCGCTTTTAGCTTTTGTCAAATAAGCATGTACCATAATAACTTGTTTATTATTATGTTTTTGCATGGACAAAATGAATATGATTAACAAATCCAAATAGCCCATGATTTTATAACCAAAGCGTAAATATTTGTTCTGACAGTGAAATCCTCAAAATACCTTTGTATATAACTCTTAAATAATAATAATTATTTCATATGATCTTTCCAATAAAGAAAGAGATAAAAAATTCTTCCTACAATTACATTAGATGTATTCAAACATCGACGTTGACCACAAATTATTTGAAATAGAATTATTCGAATGTATTATATATCTAGACTAGTCAATCAATTATTTAATAATAATTTAATATTTTTAGTGTCTCATTTTATCGATATCGCAATGAATTACAGAAATTGCCATTTTTTATATGACTTGAAAATTGTACATACCAAATTAAATTAACTTTCTTTGCAACTTCAAATCCCTTATATATAGATATTACCAAATCTTTATGTTATCTAAAAATAAAGTATAACAAATAAAGTTCATTTATAATTCTATTCTTTGTTAACTTATAATACAAATAAAATTATATAAAGAAATCCGATATTGCGGATTCAAGAAAAAAAAAGAGTCAAAACATCTCTACCCATGATATCAACATAGTAAAAACATTACTAAATATCAATGTAGATCATTTTCTTTTGAATTTCTAAACATATACCACATTTTGTACAATGATTCATGCAGGAAGCACGTGTAATGATCATGTACAAAGTGTATGTTGTAACGCTCGTTTGTATAAACATATACATAGAAAAAAAGAGTACATACAAAATTCAGAAAATTGATAGTTATTCATTTTTTAATATATGTATGTCTCGTCGAAATCATTTAGGAAGAAAATCAAAACAGTGTTGAGAAAACTTAGCGTAGGGTAATATTTATTGATAAAGCAAGGAAATGTCATTTAACCTCATTAAGATGAGACTTGAGAGTGTATGATGCATGCAATTTCATAAAATATAGACAGGGGAAGCCTTAATGTTATTTGTCAATTTTCACCCATCACCCAAAACTTCAAATTTAAGTAAGCCCAAAAGTCAACAAGCCAGGACGGCCAAACTTGTTTATTTATTACTGTAAGAAATGTTTTCAGTGTTATTACAAAAATGTATATTTATTCATGGTTTATTTCAGAGTAATTGAAATAAGAAAATTAGATCAATTAAATATACTTTCAAATTAGAAAATGGGATGCAAGTTAAAATATGAAAGACTTAGTACCTCAGGCATTTTAAATTTTGGATGAAAATAAAATGATAGGAGACAATCCAGTCTTGCAATAACATAATTTTAGATCAATAACAATTGAATCGGAGGCAATATACATCACAAATAATCAATTTGAAAGAACATACACAAAAAATTGCATTGGACTCATGGCAAGAAGACATATGCCAAGAGCACCCATGGAAGCAATGATAATAACATCTGATATGCTAGTCCATTTTCTTAGCTAAAATGGACTCATATATATGCCTCATGATTAACTTTCGGCAAGTTCAATTCATACACTCATAAATTATTAACATCTGTGCATTAAAGCGCTTAGTGGTTCTATAGCGGCGGAGGTGCAAAAAATGTAGCGGGAAAATACCGAGGACATGGTGGAGGCACAAAAAAGTTCATTAGATGTAAAACCAAATATTTCATAATTAATTAGTCATGTTTCTCACATTATATGTGTACAAGAAACTAATATTTAGTAATCTTATAAAACAAAATCAATGAATACTAAATTTATGCATGCAAAATTTGATGAGTGTAATTGGTTGTTACCATATGTTAGGCACGGATACCTTAAATTTAGCCATTTACGCTAAATTTACTGAATTTTAAAAAAAGAAAACTAGTCAAATCAAGCCTTATATATTAATACTGCTAAAAAAGGGCGCTAAAAACCTTGATTTAGCTGATGCTGTGGAAAATAGCAGGTTTAAAAAGAAATATACTGTTCATCAGCGCTAAATTGAAATAGCACAGCGGTTGAAGAGCGTTATGGGCTATAGCGGGGATATTGTGGGGATTTAGTGGGGCTTTAGCTGCATAGCTTAACATACACCAATGTTTTAATAAGAAAAAACTATGACTATGTTACCCTTATCCTTAGTTGCATTTGCAGTCCTTCTTTTATAATACATCTAATTAAAACTTTAAAATCAATAATATTTTCTTAAATCTATAGAGTTTTATGAAGTTAATGAAACGTGAAATATTAATTAAGACAACTTTGACAACTAACTACACTAATTTAAATATGTTCAATCATCTAAAATTAGTGTTGACTTTTAAAATAAAAGAATCAAATAATTTACAATATTAGTGTCGAAAACCTTTTTTATTTGATTTTTATGTAAATTTATTGCAATGAGTTCTTATTTTTGTGTAATTTAGTTTTAAGTTAAAAAAGGAAATTATAATAAATAAAAAAAGCGGGTAGAAAGGCGTGGTGTATGAAAAGAAATTATTAATGTATGTTATTTTATTTCATTTCACGATGTATGTTAAAGAATTATCAGTGTATGAATGTAATAGCCTTAACTTTTAGTACGTTAACTGTATTATAAATGAAGTTAATGATATGACATGAAAAACACAAAATATCTAATAAAAAGCTAAGCACTACAAGAAAAAGTCACATAGACATTGACTAAAAAACGATGTGCTCGTTTTTCTGGAATGATATCCTTGTCGGTGATGTCTAAAGTACCCCTTTTTTAGATCAGTTAAAAGATGATGTCAAAGCAGCTTCAAGACATCATAAATTAATTAATTAACTGTTGTAATAAGTAATTTACCATATCAGCTTTTGATTGATGTCTATGATGGCTTATTTATGTTGTTTTCTCATATCATATACAGAAATAAATATTTATTAAAAGAAATATTATTGCACCGATTTAATATTCAAACAGTATTTTTATTTAATTAAATATTTTATTTAAACATATGAAATAGCACAAATTTCAGACTCCAGCTATTTACATTCACATTTCTCATACATAATCCAATACATTACACAATCAATTTTACATTGCCACCTCGCCACAACACTCATCACTCTGACTTGATCTTGATTTCATTGTCTTTCTCATACCCCAGGGTGGAATTATCTTCTTGTGCTTCATTTATAGAATCGATCTTAAAAGGGACACAAACTTCTGATAGTAGATCCATCTTCAACATTTCAACATAATATGGACTCAGTTCGAAATTGATTTTATAAACTCGGTTCGAAACGGAGTTTAACTCAGTTGGAACTGAGTTTACAGTTTAAAACTGAGTTTATAAACTCAGTTTCTAACTGATTTAAATCAATACCGAACTGAGCTTATAAACTCAACACTGAACGGAGTTAAACTCAGTTTAACTGAGTTTGGATACTCAGTTTCGTAAAGTGTTTGGAAACTCAGTTTTGACCACTCGTAGTTGATCATCCCCTTTCTTTGCTTCTTGTCCACTTGATATATTCATCTTCAACACAATATAGTATACACTGTCTTCATCAAACAGATTGGCACTTGACTTGTACACTGAAGTACATCAAAGGAATAAAACAGATATATTGGAATACCCTGTAAACATGAAACTGGATTGTGCAACACATCATCTACAGTAGCAGTACCTACATATCGAAATATCACCAAACATGCAAAGTCTTTGACAGGGAAGAAAATAAGTACATAAATGTGCACATGATTAGTTATATACCAATGATGCCAGACTTATAAGAGCTATCATTTCTCTTCTTGAGTTTGGATTATGATCCTGAGAAAAAAATCAGATGCAACACTTATTACAGTAGGCTATGAATAGAGAGAGTAGATGACTTGAAGTTCAGACTATAAAGAAAGATGTACCAAGGTAGCTTTAATGGAGTATTTTGCAACACTGCATCTAAGAGATTTGATATAATCATCTAATAGTTCACATATATAACTGTAAGAATAAAATATGATGCCTTTCTATGATAAATATTTAAAACTGTCAAAGCACTAGTTCTAGCAACTAATGCCTTATGCTTAGTTTGATATATAACCTTGCCTATCTTAAATTGTTACAGATAATCTATCCTAGAGACAAATGGCAAAAATAATATAAAGAAAAAGAGGGAAAAAAGTCTTACTTCAGAGGCATTTGTTTACTTACCAAAGAATGCAAATCATTGATATGAGGAGTGATGTATGAACTCCGATCTAGTATAATTTATCGTAATTGCAAAAAAAAAAATCAATATTTGTAAAACAAAGAAACTGACTTTATTTCCTTTTTCTTCTTTACAATCATAAATGATTATACAGTTTGCCAACCATTTTTATCATTGATCTGAAGTCCCATTGCTGGTATGCTTGCTTAACTGTATCCAACTCCAGAAAAATATAAACAACACTCAGAACATTAAGAAAGTCAAATAAATAAACACACCCTGCTTTCATAAATAATTCCAGAAGTGTATCTTAGTAAAATACTTCTTTCGCAATTAGATGGCTGTGCGTATGCACCGTTTCACACTGATCTTCAGTTTATTGTCATTGAAAATCTATAAAAAAAAAAATGAAAGCATAAAAAAGGATCATTGGAAAAAAGTGAGTTTCTCCAACAACTTTATTAAAGTAATACTAAATCATTATTGTCTGATAACCTAAGCTAATATATAATGAAGGACACACTCCTAGATCAAATGCAGTTAAATTCTCCAACCTTGCTACGTAACTATTCTTCCCAAGTGATCTTTAATAACTTGTTTGTTAAACAATAGGTAATATCTTAGAATAACAAACAATCATAACAAAGACGGAAAAACATAATTTCAAGCAAACCAAATATATGACCATTAACAATAAATAGTTCCCATGTATATAAACGTCAATCAACATTAGGTTATGTCTATATTGTCAATTTAAGATATGCTAGTATTACGACATGTGGCCAATTGCAGTGCATAGTCTTCTCCCTTCGAATGTAACATTTTGAAAATGTATACTCTTACAGATTCTTATCAACCATCTCTTTTTCAAGAGATAACAACAGTGCATTTGACAACTAAATGAGTATTCTAAATTTGTTAAACAGAATACCAACCAAAACACTCGCATCATCAATTCCAGAATTCATCGACACTGTTGAAACTTCAATTATGACATACTGCCGAAGTTTATACAATCCATCAATACTGCTAGAATTTCAATTCCAGAATGAACACAAATCATAAAATAAAAATATCTGAAATAGCAAGTAAAAGTTCTTCGAAGTTATGTCTACCTTTTATTTTTATAGCCTATTTTTACTCTCCCCACCCCGATTATACCCAAATTACCCATGTTTTCTTCATCAAATAAAAATTTACTTATCATATCTGCCGTTAACTATAAAATTTACCTAGTCAGGGATGTGTAACCTTAATTCACATTGAAACATAAAAGGTAGACATAACTGGAAACAACATATTGAAGAAAAAGGCATAGGGGTAATCTGGGTTTAAATGGAGTGGAAAGAGTAAGATATGGGGTGAGATGTTTTTTTGCTGAATTACCGGGGTGGAAAGAGCTCATGTTGGGGTGTGAATAGACGGACCCTTTTGATGGTTGCGAATTGAGAGAAGTGATCAACGGTTACATATAGGAAATTATGGGTGGTGCGGATTGACAAGGAAAGCAAATTATGATATCATTAACATCACACATGAAGCTAATGTAAATGATGCATAGAAACTGATGTTAATGTGCATTTCAATTTATAAATATTAACTATAAAATATAATTAATATATATTAACTATAAAATATAATTTACTATAAAATATAATTAATAAATATTAACTATAAAATATAATTAACTATAAAAATATAATTAATAAATATTAACTATAAAATATAATTATTCCATATTTACTATAAAATATTAACTACAAAAAAATTAATAAATATTAACTATAAAATATAATTAATAAATATTAGCTGTAAAATATAATTAATACATAATTTTACTATAAAATATAATTAATAAATATTAACTATAATTTACTAATTAGTAATCATTAACAATAATACATTTAACAAGTAATGTAATAGACAACAGTTATTTTAATAATTGATGTAATAGCCATGATTTTTGGTATGGCCTAAGTTCAATTTTTTAAAAGTGTATTTAAGACATTAGTCATTCAATAAATCAATGTCTGAGAAACCAACAAAATCACTTTAAAAATTATTGATGTTAAAAAAGGTTTCGACATCGGTAGAATTTAATATCGATGTTAAAACTGTGATGTCTATTCTACTTGATCTTGTAGTGTAAGGTAGTGTTTGTAATTTTTAGTTTTTGGTTTTTTTATATAAAAATACAAACAATGCATGCGTACCATTGAAAATAATCATTTTAGAAAAAAGTTGACAAACAAAACAGAAAATAACTTTTATTTATTTTCCGTGGATTCGGAAATCACGAAAGAATGAGAGATAATTTTTCCTTACGTTCCCTCTGTGGTCCCATCCAACTCCCTTCCATTTCCTTGGTTGTTCCTTAACCATTTTTTACTTTTTCTGATTAATATTGAAAAATCAAAATAGAAAACACAACTCAAACCAAACACTACCTAACATAATTGTTTTCCTTTTTGCCTCAAGTAACAGTTAAGAGCTAGCTAATGCAGATCTTTGCTTTTTTATTTGGAAATATACACACACACACACACATATTACTTTTTTTTTAAATAAAAAATAGCATAGATATGAAAAACATGCACTGTGCTCGTTGCTGGTCGAGTTTAATCACCACTAATTTCAATAATTAGTAGGTGGTCTTTGATAGCAGGAAAATATTGGAACATTTTGTGAATTCATTTAAAAAATAAGAATAAATACAAATTGACCCGTTGTACGTTACAGTAACATATTTTGTGCCATTATCATTTTGAGATGTTGCAATTTTTTAATACACAAGATATTTATGAGCCATTAATGCATAGAGCTGCTGGAAGCTATAAACGGTATTATATTTTACATCAGTAATTTTCTTGTGGAAGCTGTTACATTTGCGTAACAGTTATACACACACATGCTTATACAAGATTGAGCTGTTACAAAAGATAAATGGCATTGACATATTACCATGAATGATAACAAATTTAATAAGTTTACTATCTTTTGTTATTTCTGGAGGATATACAACTTACATTGTATAAGTTATAATCCATTGTCCGTTTTCTTTATTTTAATACATGGTATTAAAATATTGATATTTTTACGAATGATATAAATTAATATTTATTAACATTCATCTCTTTTGAAACGTATGCAATTTACACGTTAAAAATTGCAAATTTTTTGGGTGTTTCATTTATTTAATATGGCATTAATTGTGGTCTAATTTTCCTCCCACTAACATAGCAACCATTTCTTATGTATAAGAAATTGGTCTTAAACAAGGAAAGAGACACAAAATATAGAAGAAAAACCCTCTCTCTTCCTCTTCCTCAGGAAAAAAAACATATATTTTTTCTATTTTCTCCTCCACTATTCTTTTACAAAATAAAATAAAAAACTTGAGCACTATTATTTTACTGGGCAAACAGAACCGGCTTCATATGTGCAAATGATCCAATAGGAAAAAAACAAGGAAAAGGCTGTTTTACCCCTGGGGCGGCGACGAACAGTACGACATACTTTGCACCTTGAGTAGATCGTTGAAACATCTTCAAGAAAGTGACCTAGTCCACGACTCCGTCGAACCATTGTTTCCAACCATTTTGAAGATGTTTCCAGAAAATAATGGCTTCGACTGCAAATCTGGACGATGCTGCTCCATCATCCAAGATTCAATTTTCAATGGTCAGTGCTGCAGTTTTTAGATTTAAAGTACCATACCACAAACATTAGCATAAAAAAAATTGACGAATGACAAGCCGGTAGAGATGCATCACATGAGCTTCGGAATAGATTTTGAGATCATCTCCGAAAGTATGGCTTTAGGTGAATAGGTTTAGATTGTTGTTATAATTGACAAAATGCTCCTAGTTTGGAAAGAAATTTTCTATTATTATTTTGGATTTTGCATTAATTTGCTAATTAAAAAATAATAATTTAAGAGACTTTTGGAAAACAATAGTAAATCTTATCCAAAAGTAAATCTTATAAGTCTCAAAATTCATTTTGAATAAAATAAATTTTATCTAAGAATGATTAATATTAAGAAAACAATTTAAATATAATTATATTGTTAACTTGAAATTATAATTTATATTTCGTTCATGTTAAGCTAAAATAATTGTTTTAGAGAACGGTTTGAAAGTGCTTGTATGACTTATTAAGGTGCATATTAACAATTTACTAATCTATGAAATTTGTAAAAGGTAAACTTTTACAAGAAGCATATATTAGAAATTTGCTCTTCTTGCTTACAGTATTTCAAAGGAGCCAATAATTTTTTGTAACTGAACATTTAATTGCATGGTAATGTAATTAAACAACATTTAATGATACAGTAAATGAGATAGTAATCACAATTAATGGGTCATAAACATTATAGTAAAATTCAATCAGTGAATCTAAAGTTGTAATAGACTTTAAATATTGGTATAAAATTAGCTATTTTCTTTTGATCATATGTGATGATTTTGGAAATTACTTTTTATTAGAGAAATTGAATTTCAAATTTATTTCATATGAGCCAATTGAAGTAATGAGTTTTATTTACCTATACACAAAATCAGTATCATATTACAGTTACTGATGATTGTTCCAATGTTTCTATTTACAACTTATGAACAATAATAATTGAAGAGAATATGTTTTTTGAAAGTGTCATTAGAATAGCACTAATTGAATACAATTTTTGAAGATTCTCTAATAAAAGTTGACATTAATTAAATGACATTTATTTAACAATAAATGCATATATTTTAAGATATCATTAAATTACAATTATTGAATAAATAACGACCATTCATTAAGTAGTAATGTAATCAAATGACATTGGTTGAACGTATAAATAGAGAACATTTATTGAATAATAGATGAGTATCTTCTGGAAATAAATAACATTGATCCAGTGTATAAGTAAAAAAAATCAATTAAATAATCATGTGTATATTTTTGTTAAGAAATCAATAAAAAAAGGTAATTTTCTATGATCTAATACATACACTGTTGAAGAATCATATAGTGTTGTTTTTAATTGTAGAAAAATAGTGGGGGTTGCTTTCAACTATTCGAGAATAACATTTATTTAGATATTTATTTGACTTGCAACTTTCCATTCTTTTGTAACTCCCTAAACAGATGTTAATTTTTCTTTATGATGAATCTTGAATAATAAAAAGCAAAAAAAAGGAAAAAGATCTTGGCAATATCTTTGTGCTTTTAATATAAAGGAGAATACCCTAAAACTTCCAAGAGGCCTATCTTATTTAAATGCCAATTCTTTGGTAAGGGGCTATAAATAGTGAGTTGGATTCTTTGGAATCTAATAAGACTTGGCACTTAGTAAATTTACCACTTGGTGTAAATCTAGAAAAATAAATGAGTGCTTAGAAAGGAAATTAAAATATGATGGCACAGTTGATAAATATGTAGCACATTTAATAGCTAAAGGATGTAAGCAAAGACATAATATAGACTTAATTGGCATCTTTCACCTGTAACTAGAACTACATCCATTTGAGCATTAACTTCACCTGCATATATTCATGATTTTAAAATGGATATTAAAATTGCATTTTTAAATGATGAATTGGAACAGGAAATTTATATGAACCAATTTGAATAATTTATAGTTCATGGTCAAGAATATAAAATTTACAAGTTAGATAAATCATTAGACGGTTTAAAACAAACACCAAAGAAATGGCATGAAAAATTTGATAACTTAATAATCTCACGTGGATTTAAAGTTAATAAAAGTGACAAATGCATTTACTGTAAATTTAAAAATGACATTTGTACTGTCATATGTCTCTATGTAGATGACCTACTTATTTTTGGATCAAACATTCATGCCATTGTTAAATCCTTACGAAGTGTCTACATCGATATGAAAAATCTAAGTGAGGTGAATGTAATCCATGGTATAAAGATAACTAGGTCCGGAAAAAGGACTTTCTTTGGATCAATCTCATTATTTTGTGTTGTGAAGACTCTAAAGAAATACAATTACTTTGACCGTTAACCTGCAGATGTACCATATGATCCTGGTGTAAAGTTATTAAAAAAAACACAGGTAAAAGTGTACGATGTTCTGACTATGCGAGCGTTGTTGATAGCCATTGGTTTGCCAATGATTGTATTAGACCCGACACTGCCGATATCATGTGATTATTATTGTAACACCCCATATTTTCTAAATATTAATAAGAAATTGTGCATATATGTATATATATGCGTAAACATTAATAAAATAAAGATTCAAATTAAAGAAAGAAATTGATGAACTAAAATAAAAGTAATGTGTGAATGCATACGAACAAATAATGCAATGCATGTGTTAAAAGCGAGGAATAAATAGATTGCATGCAAAGTAACTGGGATGCATGCAATAATTTAAACGTAATGCGTTAAAGAGATTTACATATCAGTGCATGCAGAATAAAAAGAGGAAGATTATTAATAATTAATAATTAAGATAACACATTCATAAACATACAATAAAATGAGCAACTAATTAACGTTCAAATAAGATTTGCATGCAAGAAGAAGAATAAAACAATGCACTGCAACAATGGGTAAATAGTGCATTAATTACATTAATTAGAGCATGCATAAAGGAAAATTATTAATAGATTAATAATTTGAAGATTGTGTGTTTATGCATATGTAGAAATGAAATTCAAACCTGATTGGGATGTATGACAGACACAAAGTAAATCAAAGCAAGTAATATGAGCAAGTAATTAACGTTTATATTAAAAACGTTAACAAACAACAATCAACACGGTTCAAGATGCACGCGTGGACCCTAATGGGTCAACCCATACTTGCTTGGGTCGACCTATGTGTTTACCTAGGTGTCGACCTGTAACGACCCAGAGGTTTCGGCCTCGAAAATCGACATAAATACCCTTACCATGACTCATGCCGATCCTCCAAGCACCGAAACACTGGAACGTTTATAGAAAGAATTTAGAGGGTGAGATAAGAAAGAAAGAAATATCAGAATAGAAGAAGAAGAAGAACCAACACAGAGCCTCGCATCGCAGTGGAACAACATATAATACAGAAATAAACCTTTATTGAGAGCTTTTGAAAATACTTACAATATCAGAGTACAACACACATCTGGACCGTTTTGATAATCTGTCCTCATATACATAATCACACAGCGGAACATCATTCATCTGAACATCTTCAGCTCGTCTCTAGGCTTCGCAGTACCTGATATCCTGGACCTGTACACCTCGGTCTAACCCGAGCATTTACAAAACACCGGGTCAGTCTGGTGGACCAGAGTGAGATAAACTCGCACAGTAGTTAGGTTATCACACATCTTGATTTTTAATTTAAAATCCTTTTGAAAGAAAAGGATAATCGTAAGACCGATCCACACATAAACACGGATGGTTTTTACCTTACGATAACCCAAAACAGTTTTCGAAATCAATATCTTTTCTGATATTATACTAGTGTCTAAATACAAGTAAATATCAATCTACTGGAACGCTTGCATCTCACGCTCCACGTATATATATACAAACAAAACCGTGGGCACTTATTGGAAATTGGATTCCGACCTTGACAAGGTATGGGACCACCTGCCGCTCGTGTATCTCTAGAGGCGAATACACTGGGTTCAACAAGAACGTCTTGCAACCCGGCCCTCACATGACCGACCACTCATTTCGCTTGAGTGTATCGAATGTATATCACCAACGGTTGGACTCAAACCACCGTTCCCGAATGGGCAGAATCGATAGGATAAGAAACAAAAGGAATTTCACTAGATAGGTGATTATACACCCTAATGGGAGCGACCCACATAGCCATGCTGCCTGCCCGATTTTTGTCATTTTCCGGTTGATGAGGCTTGAGGTTTAAATTACCTTTAGAACATCTGACCACCATTCACTTTGAATGCCACATCGTCAGATCCGCCAGATATCACTAATTGACGTCCACAAGCATACTCTATTTGGGAGCTACCCAGGTACGTTTGAAGAAATCAACGTACGTGATCCCTTTGGAAATACTCTGTCAGACATTCGTCCATACAAGTCATCCAGGAACAGGATGAACCGAAGGTACTCTCCTACTGCATCCAATATAGGAATCACCCCATGGATCAATAGCGATCGCCCTTGCAATCCACAGTTTCAACCACGACAAAGCCCCAGTATATCTCCGGGTCGAATCAGAGATTGTAAGTGGTTCTTCCGCTTTATGAGGAACCATGGTCTTCACATGCTCCATCTCGATCGTCACTTGATCTCTTCTTTACATTCGTATTTGTTGGATGGAATGGTTTTCGAATATACATTCGATCCCGGTCTTTCTATACCAACACCCGTAAAGGTCAGACTTGATAGTCGGTTATTTAACTATCAAGTAAACATCCATGAAATCATAAAATTAGATCCACTGGTCTAGAATTTGGCATCACTTGGCCTTTTAACTCATCGCCCAAATCTCCTTTTAATTCTGTTACTAGGAAAAATAACCTCATATTATTTCGTTTACTTTGGAAATCTTATCAACCATTCTTGACATTACCAACTAGTATCATCCTTGGATAATCCCACAGTCGTTCAAGTTGGGGTATTTTAGTTACCTCTCAGACCTTGCTCAACTACGTTCTTATCTTCAGAAAAATACGAGTTGTAATTCAAGAACCGATAGTTAACACATCCTACTATAAAAATATCGCTTTACAATACTCTTTATCTTTTGGAAATTTCTTTTTAAATGTAATTAATGTCGCTTAATTTGTTATTTGGATAATTCCTTACTGAACATCACTTTATTTACTCTCGACTCCTTCAAAAGACTTTGTTTCACAGATTGAATTACAAATTCTAGTTCAAACCTTGTTTACCAAGCTCAAATCAAATCCTTTTCCCCAGTCCCATTTCTTTTGGGAAAATCCCCTACCAACCCTTTGATGCAACTTAATACCATTGAATATTTCCATTTAAACAATGTTTAACTCTTATTCCATTTATAAATCTCGTTTATAAATTTTAGGTTTAAGATAAACCCTTTACATCTTCACTTTCTTTTATTTAATTCACACGTTAAGTAATCCTTTCATTTTAAGACTTGAGTTTATAACTTATTCATAACGTCTTTCCAAAACAAAACAATTACTTACTTGAATGATTTTAAGAAGTAATTACTTAAACTAAAAACAAATAGTTTTCTTTTTCATTCACTCTTGAAAAATCAATTAAACGCTCTATTTACAAAAGTAAATAATAAACTCACTTTTAACATCTTCTTAAAATTAACCCATTATCTGTCAGGTCATCTATTCTAGTTTATTAACAGCAAATAAAAAGGTCTAACTTTGTTACAATAGTCGACTCGGTCAATTCAAAACATGATTTTCTCTTTAACCAACTCCAGTTAATTCCTTTAAATTAATTAAAATATAATTAATTTAAACAACTTCATTTAATTTTTCACTTGACGTGATTCATGAAATACTCAACCCCTAGGTTATTACTTGCTCGTTT
Organism: Allium sativum; assembly: GCA_030737875.1. Lineage (NCBI taxonomy): Eukaryota > Viridiplantae > Streptophyta > Magnoliopsida > Asparagales > Amaryllidaceae > Allium > Allium sativum. Next base: position 777,145,075 of record CM060912.1, read on the forward strand.
GTCCAAAATAAAACCATTCCATAATTTCTTTAATTAATGAATATTTATCCCCTTTTAAATAACTTTTATATTAAAGTAATAACTTTCACAACCCATTTTCTTTAAAATACATTTGTAACTTCAACACTGGGAATTCACCGTCGATAAAGTCTATATTTTAAAAGTCGATTGTTTTCTAGGCCAGGTGATGCCAATTTCCCAACCAATAATATCCATTGGTTCATATCAAAGTAATACTGAAATACGGTTCAACCATCAACAATAATACTCAATCAATGAACGGCCAATTCAACAATTCAAATCATTCAAGCACGTTTATAGATGTGACCAATCGAGGGAATTATCTTATTCGAGCCAAATAAAAATGATTGGTATTTTCTGAAATTAAACAACCGTTTAATTTCAATGGTTGAGTCACAATAAATATATTTAACTAGCAAACAGTCAATCACTAACAATCAGGACACGCAAAATAAAAACCCAATTTATATAAAATATAAATGGGAAGAGTTGAGTGAGTTTAACTCACCTTGGTTTGAATCTGATGATAAACAGTCTGGTTTCTATTAGCCTGACATTTAATTCGATTAAGAATTCCAGTCACTTCAGATCTGGACTAGGCCTGCTCCATCTCGATGTACTCGTCTCCACGGTCCCAACACAACTGACCGCGCTTGAATCGGATAACGTACGAGTGAGAAATCGTTTAAACAAGTTTATAAGCTAATTTAATTATTTAAACTTCAAAAAAAATTTTGGGCCTATACCTTAAAACACTCGGCCCACAACCCATACCCGCTTCCCCTTAAAACCCTTATCCACCGTAATCTTCCATTCATTTTTAGCCGCCTCGAATTTTCATCTCAAATCCGAAAAATAAAAACCCTAGTCCCAAATTGATTTCAGCGACCGTGAATGGTGGCGTCGCACCCCCTTCAAGCTCCTCCAATGGTCCGCCTTCAACCTTCTTCCAATGATCGGCCAGCACCCCCAACAACCCCCCAGTGCTCCCTTGTTCGAACCGCAACCCTCTCAAGCCAATTCGAAACCCCTTTGCTTCGCTAGACCAAACCCTAAGCCACCGGAAATTGAAGCGGCCTCCTTTATTTTAAGCTAAGTTTTCTTTTTTTCGATTTCAGTATATTTTTCTTGTTTTTGATTTTCTGGTTTGAATGGGTTGATGAATGCTACAGCGTGATGGCATATTTATACTTGCGGTTTGATAACAGTGGTTAAGAGTTGTTATTTCCATTAATATCCGTGTCTGTACTTAGATTTTGCATTCGAATTTTGGTATAGGATTTCCTGTACCGTTGGTCTGCTAAAATGGAACCTTGATCGAACTTGCATATGAGTAGATTAGGTTAGGCTTGTGCTATGAATTGTCGATTTCATTCAGAGATTTAGAACCTGTACATTAGATCTGATTTCCATTTATATATATAAGTAAACATGAAATTTTGCCTCAGAGAATAACTGTACATCCATGTGACTTACTGTTCGATAAAGATTTGGTATACACATCCAATTTTTCTTAGTTGTAAATGTACTGTTTTCGAGCTGTTTTCCCTAGTTCTTTAATTTCCATAGCTGTTTCAGATTTGTTGTATAATATATACACAAGCCTGTTTTACTTCTGTGAATTGTCTATTGTCCTAGCTGTTTCATTTTCAATCCTTTTTATATCTTTTCTTCTTGTAGCTGTACTATAGAATCTCTGTTCGGATTTATGGAGACAATAAATTCTCGATATGCACTGTACTCTCATTTTCTTTAGTTGTTTACTTGATGTATGACTACACACATATACCTGTTTTCAAATTAGCTATGTATTGTATTGTCACTTTTCTTAGCTGCACCTACACCCTAGCTCTTTAGCTGTTCTTTGATAATACATGGGATCTGCCATATACATTTACACAGATTTAGCTGTTCATTCACTTGATTTTGTATATTTGCCGTATGCATTGTCTATGTCATGCTTCTTTTTTTTTTTCTTCTTTTATTCTTTCTTGTACTTGTTTACTTCTGTCATGAGTTTATCCCTTGTAATGGGTTTCCTTTTTCTTTTCGCAGATCCCACTAGCGTTGGAAAGGGCGAGACACAGAAGTGGATTTACAAATATTGATTTTTATCTTTGTTTTTCTTTTTATTGTTTGTATTGTTTGGGTTTTGGTGTATTATGTTCCCCCAGAATGAACAAAGTATGCATATTTGTTGAGAGGTCTGTATATATGTCCCATAAAGGGTTGAATGTAAATTAGTTATTTCAATATTTTTGTGCAAATTCATTTTGTCTGTTCATACTTGATAAATTTTAGAATTCATGATATTGAAATTATCCCTGTCTGTTTGGTATGCATATAGAATATATATATCGTATATATTGTTCTCTCGCATTGATCACTATGCAAATTTATGTGATATATCATAGTTTTTTCATTGTCCATATACCGAAATGTTATTAGTTGGACACGACAAGGTTTAGGTTCATTAATATAATAAAAATTCCAAACATTTAAGTTTACTAAAAATAAGTAAATACCAACAAACTGCTTTTGTTTCTATCCATATAGAATTCATAAATAAATAAATAAAAAAATCCTGGTTTTAAATAATATTTCAGTTACATAAAAATCCTTTAATTTAAATGAATAAATCCAATTAAAATCCCTTAAAAATTCCAATATAACAAATTTAAAATATTCGCATTTAAATGGCCGAAAAATCCGGGACGTTACACGACCCATCAACATGTAGGTCGATTGCTGGATCGACCTAAGTGCAAAATAGTGCACATATGTAATGTGTTTTTGGCTGATATGTACGATTAAGGTTTTTATAATTTAAATCCGATGGTTCAAACTTTTCTATTACACCTATAAAGAGGCTAACGGGGCCTAACTTTATTCTCATATTTTCTATGGTGCTGGCTAGGCTCTTTCATTCTCTTCCTCCTCCAAACCTTTCTAGAAAATAAAATATTAATTCCTCGGGGTTTTGATTTAAGATTTGAAGATAAGAGATATAAATCTGCAACATAGGTGTCTAGAATTCTGATCAACGTGAGGTAAGTTCTCGAATCTGATCTATTTAGGTTTCTTCCCCTCTTTCTATTTTTCTTTTAGAATCAGATCTGTAAATCCGTGGTTGTTTTGTATTAGATTCAGTTAGGAAAACCACGGAACAACAAATCTGGATCAGATTCAAGGATTGGAAAGCTGTCAGGTGAGTGGATCTAAATTATACCATTTTAAAATAACGGTATATTTATCGTTTGTATTCCACGTTATATATAATCTACTGAAATGCAAATCTGCTAAAATGTATAAATATGCTGAAATGTAAATCTGCTAAAATGTATAAATATGCTAAAATGTAAACCTGTTGAAATGTATAAATCTGCTGAAATATAAAGCTGCTGAAATGTATAAAACTGCTGAAATGTTTAACCTGCTGAAATGTTTAACCTACTGAAATGTGTTGACATTATTACTGTTGTATTAAACCTGAATTGTATCCTCCATCTAAGTTATGAAACTTCTGCAATATTGTAATCCTAATGCCTGAACTGAGAATTGAACATGAAAATTAGAGTTAAGATAATTGTTAAGAAAGATTACATCAATTCTGAATATTATTTTCCTGGCTTTCATGTAAAATTTACAGTAATTGGGAAATTTTTGATAACTGCATATAGACACGAGGTTAAATTCAATTTGTGGTAGAAGCATGCCCGGAACTGACCTGCAAATCCAGCATCCACAAGTGGGCAACTTAATGTGAAGGTCTGGTACCTAAATATATGTATACAACAGACAATAAGTAAATAAATCTAATATGCTTGTTGCCGTCAAAAAGAAAATGTTTTAGTGAAAGAAAAAAAAATTAAATGTCTAACTCATAAAATAAGAAAGGAAGGGATGTATTGGACTGAGTTAGTTGGATTTTGAGGGGAAGTGATATATTTCCCTAAGTAACCAATTTCTAAGAACGTAGCTGCAAGGGAGCCATAATGAAAAATAAAAGAAATAGCTTGCAACTACGGATCTAGGTAGGCGTAGTTATGAAAATAAATCACTATGTCTTTCTGTAAATCCGACAGATAAGGTGCATGAAATGTTGTTCTTTAAGAAGTAAGGAACATGAATGATAGTGAATAATGAAAGAAAGATTAATAGTATAAGAATTGGAATGAACGGGGAATGATAATAACCACTACACCAAAAAAGCATTTTGCCACGGTTCTGGACAATGGCAAACGGATTTTACCACGGCTTAAGACCGTGGTAAAATTTCCTTTGGCTAAAGTTTGGCCACGGTCATGGTTCGTGGCTGACTTCACTAAAAACCGTGGCTAAATTTCATGTAGCCACGGTCTGTATCATTTGGAAAATGTTATTAAAGCACGGGTATGGACCGTGGTAAATTTTATTTCAGCTACGGTTTTCAACCGTGGTTACTTTGATTTTTACCACGGACTTTACCCATGGCTAATTTACTGACTTTATATAAAAAAATAGCATCAATGCATGTCATTCAACCACACAAACTCTGAAATGATCACTGTAGTATTAAAAAACAAAGTTTGACATTAAATATTGAACATTCACCAACAAAACATATTAAAAAACAAAGTTTGACAGTAAAAATTGAACATTCACCAACAAAACATATTACAAAACAAAGTTTGACAGTAAATATTAAACATTCACCAACAACACATATTACACACAAATTAAGTTGAACAATATATAATGCATGTTACACAAGTTCAACAATACATACTTTTAATTCAAGCTAAATTAGAATATACCACAGTTACTAAGGAGATTTTAAATTTGACTGTATGCAAGCTTGAGAAGTTGTACGCTCGAGCAGTTGTCAACAACAATCTACGTTCAAACCCACTAGCCAAGTTCCTGCATAGAAATAAATATAAATGTGTAATACACAAAAAAATGGCAGTTCAACTAGATTTCATAAAGAAATATGCCAACAATAAACGCTCCCAAAAAAAGCTACCACAAAACATTCTCACTGTAAGTAAAACTAGATAACTAACTAATATATACGGTTTCATACACAAGAATTATTACTTAAAGAAGCTAAATATTAGGCAGCTTAGCACTTTCTTAAATTTTATAGTCTGCCTTTTTATTCTTTAGCCCTAGAGTAATCAAATTCTGAAGTCTGAAAAGTAAACTTCAACTAATTGCTAACAGCTATGTACCTAATTTGATTGCTATAGCTTCAGCCAGCCACAAGTTTACCAGTGTTGGGTTCTCTTTTACAGTTTTACTGCCAATTCTTAGTGAATCATTGACTAAAATTTTCAATACATACTTTATTCTTCCATTTCCCTCATTTTCCTGAAGGAATTAGCTCTCCAGCACAAACTATGTAATTTATACCAAACATCTTACATTTATTTATTACCATCCTTCTTTTTTTATTTTTTATTTTCCTTTTATCTTGTTCCATTTCGCTAGCATTTATAAAAGGCAAATTTCCGACAAAGGTAAAAAGAAAAAAATTATAAGAGAATACCATACGCTTCTTTCAAGTGGATGGGGTCTGCAATAGCAGCGAAAGAGATGGAAGTAAAAAATTCAACTGAACTGGTTAGATTAGCACCAAATTTTTCCGTTGCTCGACACTTATTTAGAACCAAATTTTGACATTGCTCGACATTGATTTAGATAGAGTTTTTTTAGGAATCGAGGTGAATTGGTTTTATTTATTATTATCTAACACAGCTTCAGAATTTTACACCGAACTCTTGTCTTCATTTCAATTTAGCAAACAGAATTGCTGCTAGAATGAAATTTGTTTCATCCCTGGCCCATCAATACAAATTTCCTTCATTTTAACATTGTCTCTTTAGTTAAGCTAAAAACATTCAAATTGCATTTGAAAAAAATCCATAAATTAAACCATATGGATAACATAAAAGATTTATGCAAGTTCCATGCAGTAATAGATAAATTGGTAAGAAAAAAATGAGACAACGAAGGAGTCGCATTGCTACGCTGCACCAATGAGATCAGTAAACTGACACTATCGAAAATGTTATTTTACTAGGCTATGTGTTCCTGCATTTAACAGGAACCATGCATGCTTCTGCTTATAGCAGTAGAGAGACACTACCTTATTCAATTCAAATACTTCCAAGCACTTGTTCATAGTTCAAATAAAAACAAACAACTGAAGTAACTTTTTTCTTCATTAATGTTAGTTTTGTAGCAGACTGCAACAAAGTTCATAAACAATTTTTTTTTTTCAAATCTATTGATTATTCGCGTGTATCATGAATTGTCCCAGAACTTCTTCTCGAAACAGAGGATCCAAAGGATTTTGGGCTTACAGAAAGGTTCTACATCAACATTACTTCAATATCGCTGTTACTTCTACGTATTTCAGTTTATACATAGTAGTAATTTACCAATGTATATATCATAGCGCAGCATACACCATAGCACTGTTGGTGAGATAAACAGATAAATGAAGTACTATTGCCTAAAACTGAAAGTGTACCAGTAGGTTTAAATTACCAAGTATAATAATAGTACATACCTGGTTTTGCCTTTAAATATATCGAATAGAGTTCTTTGGATGACACACGAAACCACCGATTCCAACTTCACCGAAGGTCGTAGCAAGAGGATGATTTTGACTGGTTGTCTTCTCTCTGGTAGCAGTATGTTGTCCACAACCAATTTCTCATGTGTTGGAGGTACGGGTTTTCCATGTATAATGCGTGCCGTCGAATCTCTACAAATAGTTGCGGTTGCAATGATCTATAGTTCAAAATTTAGGATTTCACATTTTTGATTGCTCGAATTGGACGAATTCACCGGATTAGCAATCTCATTATTCACCACTCTCCCAACACTTCCTCGAGGTGTACCATTTCCTCCTTCGTTTGAAGCATTGCTTGGTATACAATTTCCTTGACTTATGTATCCCTTGAACATATCAACCAACGTCTTTAATGTACCGTCCATGTTGTCCATCCTGAATTTTAAGTCTTGCGAGTCTCCATGAGACCGTTTAACTTGTTTACATGATATAGTATAAGCCTTAACTTGGGTCCGTGATATGTTGGCTCCAATACTTTGAGTCCGACCTTTTTTACCTTGCCAAAAACTTGGGATAAGATATCCTCATCCAGTGGTAAAGCTTCTTCATCACTATCATTTATTGTTTCCTTTATTTTTGCAATTTTATCCTGGAAAATGATAATATTTGAGATATTATGTAATATGGAAAATTTATTGAATATATGAATTACTATTGATTTAACTTACGAAGTACACCGAAGCCGTATCGGGTATGGTGCCATCCTTTTTCGTATGATTTTTCTCCCATACTTGACGCCGTGTGATTTCCTTCGCTTGATTTGCGTTGGCTTGAAAAAAAAATGTAGATAAAGGTCTGATTTCACGTGATTTGTTATGTCTGCAAGTAGGCAAACAATGCACAGTAACTGTGAAAATTAATTTGCAGTTTCCACTGTGTTTGCAATGCATACTGAGTTTTCGCAAGCTAAGTGTAAACTCAGTTTTTTTGCAAACTGAGTGCAAATTCAATCATTTAGCATTGCAAACATTATAAGTCTCCATTGAAAAATGAGTTTGCACTCAGCTTAGTGATAGTGTCAACAAAATATTTTCTGAAAATATTTTCTGAAAAAAACATATGACCCTTTCATATGAAAGCGACAACCAAATAGTATGCAAGCAAGTGAGGTTCATGTCTCAAGCAACCGATTGGTAAAAAACATAATTGGCAGTGCCGAGAAAACCGTCACGGACACTACAACAAGATCACGCAAAATGCATAAAAAGAACAATTAACTTAATGTTGTAAAAAAAAATCAGATGTAAACAGAAAACTATGTCTACCTATCAATATTTCCCCGGATTCATACAATGTATATGTTAACATGTGTTCAAGTTTTAATACTCCTTAAGTTAAAGATATATATTGCATATTCATGGTCAATATATCAGTACAACATGTAGTTAAATAGGCACAACTAATAAATATGTGTCTCAACTCCATAAATTAGAGAAAAGTGTGAAAAATATTTTTCCACAAATTTACAAACAAGGCAAATGCATGCTCAGTTTTGAAACAGGATGTAAATGTTTAAAGCATGTGAAGAAGGCGAAACTGACCTTATCCAACCTATAATGGTGCAAAACAAGAAGTACAATGTGTAGTAAGAATACATATGGCATATATGTTTATATACCCATGTTGTCATTTGTTAATTCAATATACTAGCTATAGGCATGCAAACCAGAATGTCAAGTTTTCAAAAATCATGTACTAACATAAGTGTGAACATGTTTAAACCCCACATTCTTCAGAACAGGTATGATGCATGGCACAAATAGGGCAGCAGGGTATAAAAATGTGGCCCAAACATGTTTTCAACTTTAAGACAACACTGTATGATGACAACAACCCTAACATATATATATATATATATATATATATATATTGATGCGGAGTCAGTGGGTTATTATTTAATCACAGAGAAATAATAGGTCGGAAAAATGGAGACTTAAAACAAATCTCCTGTGTCCATGCAAATGGAACCAACTAAGGACATCAAGCTCAAGGGGCTAAACTAACACGAAAAACACAGTAGCAAACACCCACAACCATCATATCTAGTAACAACGCGAAGTAGCAAGCTCGAAATAAATTTAATCGTAAACAGAACTTACATGTAAGAGTCGGCAAGGGAGTAGCGACGCGGTGAATAACGACAGGTGGAGAGGGCTTTGGTTTGAGGTGCATACGGAGTTGGGATGAGCTGTTGTCGATGGCGGTTTGGTTGAGTACTTCAGGCAATTGACGATGAGGGTTGCGCCATCCTCCAAACTGTTCCAATTTCGTATCTTTACTTTGTGTCGATTTTTCAGTGTAACTCCCTAAAACTGAATTATACAACGTATATATTTCGTGTATGGATATAATTTAAGATGACACTGTCTTTTGTATCATTGGATTGTTTGTCATTGTAATATATAAGGAAAACATGATCATCCCTTAAGTTCACTAATTGTAGTTAGTGGTTCCTAATTGAAGTTAAAATGCCTGATCTTTTGGGTTTTAGTTATCTAACTATCATCCCTTAAGTTATAGCTTGCCTTGCCGTATGGCTTTAATTTGCACCGGTCATATATAGAAGAGCAGGGCCGACTCCTACCTTTCCATTGCCATTCAAAAATTCATACCTTATAAAAGTGGACTGCTCATTCTAATGACTATAATGAGCTATTGACTACTTCCTTATAAAAATGGACTGCTCGTTCAGCAACTATAATGAGCGAACGACTATAACTTAGAACCTAAAGTTTATTGCAAACGCATCAAATCAGATCTCTTTTTCAGTCGCAAAATGCGGTACTCAATGGCCCAAGATGCAAACATGCTTACTATTTATATGGGGACTGGTTTTCTGATAACTTTCTCCCGTTAATTTACTTCTTATACGTTCCTTTCAAGGTCATGGTCGAAATTGGTCTTTGATCTTTTGCTGCTGTTTGTAACTCTTTGAGCTTATGGTTTCCTTTATGTTCATAAATAACATCTATGCAATTAACAGTTTGAATTTATTTACATGTAACCATCATTTGATTCCCCTTACAAAACAACATTTTTGCCCAGTTTTTTATTTAAGTGCTCGAAAAACTATGGCATATGTGGTATGTTTTGGCTAATTAGCAGTATCCCACTCATATCACTAATCCGAAAAAGTCATGAAAACATTTCAAATGATGCATTCAATAATTGATAGACTATCAAGGTAATTTTCAAATGAAAAATTACAAAGAAGACAAACATAAATAACAATACATATATGCAGTTAGTTTCTAGTTATATAGTAAACTGCCAGATACACCTTTTTATCAGTGTTAGAATCAAATTTGAAATAAAATAGTTTTGAATCTTTTTGATTTGTTTCGATTTCGCTTGTGATTAGTGATTTAAAATTCATATAAATTGTCATTCAAAAATATATTTTTTGGTATTAAGGGGAAAAAAACTAATATCAAATATATTTCTTTTTCTTGACATACATGACAAAAAACATTAAAATACATATTAAATAAAAAACATATAAAATTATGACGTACTGATAGACATAAGTTTGTCATATTAGCTTTAAATGTATTACAACTAATTGACAATTTTCCTCCCATATTATCATAAATAAAAACCTTCAATTCAGTTTATAATATATGGCATAAATAGTAATGGATAATTTAACATATAATAGGCACAGATCTTTCAAAAAATTGTCAAGTTCATTACGGGTAAAAAGTCCCAGGCTGATTTGTAGAAAGGTTGGAGTTGGCCATACACAACATTAATCATCAAACATAACTAAAGTTGAAATAACTGATGGAACAATAGAAGACTTAAAGAGAACACCCTATATGCATTGTTTCTAACAGTATAAAAACATGCAAAAGATTAACCAGATGCAATAAATCAACCAACTAAGTTATTTAATTTGTTAACAAACATGTTAAGAAAACTAATTAATAGCAAAAAAGTGGAAGGTGGACATGATTGCACAATTATCGAACATGACTACAAAAAAAGGGTTGCAACCCTTTACAACACACGTATAATAAACAAAATGTATTAGAATATTGATACCTGACTTCGAAATCTATGTATGACCACCAAGTAAAACCACACAGATCTCTATAGCGCACTAATTACAACAAAGAAAGTGTAAAAAAAATTAGGAAAATCGAAATTTAACGAACGCAAGTAAGAAACACAAAAATCTCTATACCTGACTTCGAAATTATGGAGGAGAAGCTTGATTCGATATTACGGGGAAGCGAGATCTTTAATTTTTCAGAGGGAAAGGTATTTGGGGATCGTGAAATTTGAGGGGGAAAGGTTTTTGGGGATCGAAATTTCAGAGGGAAAGCAAGTAGGGAAAGGATGGTGTATTGACGTGTATTTTGTACGCTAGGGGTTAGAAAATATGTACATATATCACCACGGTCTATGGACAATGGAATAGGGTTTACCACGGTCTAAATCTGTGGTAATATTGCCACGGCTCAAGACCGTGGCAATTTTTCCGCCTGGGTAGTGGCTGATTGTCCAATTTGGTGTAGTGAACCTATTTTGATTAAGCCTAAAATGAAAGATAATAGGTAGACTTGTCCCGGGGACAAGTGGGAAATATAACATAAGTTACTGTAAACGGTAGAAAACTTATTGGTAAACCTTAGTTAAGGAGAACTAAGTAAATAAGTGAAACACCCCACCTCCGTTAAGGTCACTCACAAAGGGAATGCCTTAATTTAGGTGGAGGTTTATAAGTAAAAGACACAGATAAAACACAAGACAGATATAAACACATATAATTAAGCAGCAGAAAAACCAAAAGACTTTTATTATCATAAATACGTGTTTATACAGAACATTTCCAACATTGTCTCAAAACAAACATCCAATTATTACAACCATAATACCGTCTTGATTTTAAAAGTTAAAGAAGCATGAAACATAAATAAAGTTGCATAATCCCCATAAATGATATCCAAAGCCATGGTCCAAATGAAAGAAATCCAAGCAATACATTCTCTCTCTTCAAGCTGGATGAAAAACTGACTAAGCTGCGGTGTTTCCTCCCTGTGGACCCGGGGGGGGGGGAAGAAAAGAAGACGAAAGGAAAATGGGTCAGACATAAAAGTCTGGTAAGTCTAGCTATATAAGTAAAATGTTAATAATAAAAAGATCATGACTTGCATAAAGTGAGAACAGGACGATATCAGGATAATAGACTACCCTAGAACTAGATAAGGTGTCCTAAAACGAACATCCCTTCGCACCCTATTTTAAATCTCTATCTCTGCACCTACTAATTCTTATACCAACAGGTACCCCGTGATTGGGGTGAAGTGATCCCTTTCTCTTTCTTTAAAAGATCGGCTCCTACTCGTATATTCACATGTGTCCTTTGGCCCTATATGGTAGATATCTATGCTGGTCCCACCATGGGGTGTATCAAGTCCCATGGTGGCGGCCCCGACACAATTCTAGCATGCATAGGGTATACTACTGATGCTCCAGTGCCCTGACTTGTCTTCTCCAGAGTGTGTGCACGCCCGCACTCTGTTAGAACCCACACTGTGCACCAACCGCCGTCGCTTTTGACCGCTTACAATCAGCCCAGTAATCATGCCCCACCCTGCCTAGTTCAGGGTACCATGATACCTAATTGGGTTACTGCTGAAACGGTTCCCCGTTACTAGGTTTTCTAGTCAAACATGTTAATTGGTTAAGTGTCTGAATGAACCTAACCCCCACCCATCCAAATTATTTAACATGTTGAATTTGGTTAAGTATTTATTAAATTGATTTAACCCTATCAGTCCTAACTCAGCTCTAATTGTCTTATTAGAGCACCAACCTCTCAGATTAGACAAATATTGTTGTGGCTGCCTGTATGCCGGTTGGGTCCGGGCAGTCTTACGCCCCAACTCAGTTTAACCTCGGGTCTTTATTGGGCCCCATGCCTTAACCTCTCACATTGGATAGCTATTGTTGTGACAACTGGACAGCCGGGCGGGTCTGAGCAGGTTTACGTCACAACTCAATCCAACCTCGGGTTAAGCGCATTCGTATTTTCTAATTTACATTTTAATTATGTAAATTATTCAAATTCAAATTACTGTCACATTCATTTCCAATTAATCTCATTAATTTAGGTAATTAATGTCTTTTTATGCCATAAATCACTTATGTGATTAATGACCAATATGTAAATTAGAAAATATTCAAATTACTGTCACATTCATTTCCAATTAATCTCATTAATTAAGGTAATTAATGCCTTTTTATGCCATAAATCACTTATGTGATTAATGACCAATTTATGGCAAGTTTTCCTAAAATTATCATTTTAACCCAACGTTACCTCGTCCAATATTAGGCTAACCATTTCAGCCTAATTTACGTTCGCATGATTTTTGGTACAAAGTATTAGGCTAAAAACTTAGCCTAATTTAACATACGCAAATTGGCATAAATTAGCATAAACATGACAAGGGTATAACTTTGGTATTGATGGCATAATCAATATGAACATAATAGGGTGTACTTGCAAAATAACTAACATGAACATTTTAGGGGTGAACTTGCAAAATAACTAACATGAACATTATAATGTCATAGGTAAAAACTTGCAAAAAGACTAACATAAACATTATAATGTCATAGGTATGAACTTGCACTTATAGGCTAACTCAACATATATGTGTTTTTTAACATAGGCCATATTTACAACTTTCATGAGAATTAGCAATATGAACTAATCCATATACATATGTTAATTTGCAACATAGGCAAATCCACATACGTATATGTGAGTTAGCAACATAGGCTAATCAACATACACATGTGTTAATTAGTAACATAGATTTAAACATACTTGCAAATTAATCCCAACATATGATAAGTGTGAACATGGCATAAGTTTTGCATAAACATGAACATATAGATTTGACAATTGGTCGCATAACTTCACTACATAAACTTGCATAATAAACTACACAATTCTCATAAGATGTTACAATCCAAGTCCATGCTTATACAAATAATCTAATCCAATAATCCCAAATTTAACATGATAATAGAATCAAGTCACTGGCATAGATTAATATTATAAAACATAATAAACATCATACTTTATAATTCTCAATTCAACATGATAATAGTATCAAATCACAAACGTATATTAATAACATAACGAGTATCGTACTATTATCATTTCATCGCAACACATGATATTCATATTAATTCGCATTCTAAAAATGTAGCTAAACTTACAATCGTAGACGGTCATGTTTTCTGAGTTCTGAAATTCTGAATTTGCCAAGCTTTCCTTTGGGAAGACGTTGCTTTGATTCTAATTTGTTGTTGCTTTTTAATCTTTTAGTTCATATTCGCTATGTTTTTCGTCTATTTCAAGTGGAGGCTCCCTCTAGTTCTCAGCAAACAGCATGGTAGCTCCAATTCTTATATTTTTTTGTGAATTTTTAGTTTGAGACCTAGGGTCTTTTTATAGAGTTGCAAGTTAATTTGAGCCGTCGATGAAGCTAGGGTTAACCAGAGCCGTCCGTTGTAAAGAGAAGCCAATTATGTTCACCTTTTCTTTCTTAATGTACATTTACTATTATTTGTCAATCCATATAAATACGTACGCATTAGATACATCTCCCCTTTACACATTTATTATTATTTTTGTATGCAATTAGATACATCTCCCCTTTACACATTTATTTTTTGTATTAGCAACTTTAGTGTTAACAGAAATACGGGGTGTTACATTCTCCCCTCCTTAAAGGATTTCGTCCCCGAAATCTCCAAATCTAGGAGAACATATATCCTACCATCCAAATGTCCATCTACTCAATCATCAAACACGAGCGTCCATTGTCCTTAAAAGACTTCTAATGCTTCATGATCATATGCATCGTGTGTGTACATGTCCTTATCTAATGCAAAAATCAGGCGGTCTACTGATTCAGTTGACCTCCTTAATGCAAATTATGTAAGTGTCATGAATACATTACGTATGCAAAAAATTTCCTATTCATAATTCTACATGAGTGCGCAATCATTCAAACAAATGTGACATCCGTATGACAACATATTATGCTTAAACCATATACAAACATAAACACATATATGCATATGCAATATGAAGTGACTGGGCCGATCTAAAACCCTAAATTGTGTGTGTATATGCATTCACGAGCAACCACTAGCAAACATTTGCAACCACTTGCAACCATCATCCATAACATGTTTCAATTACATGTTTACATCCAAAGGGGTTTCCACCTAAGGATAAAAGGGTAAGGTCGGGGAGATATACCTGAAAAAATAGATACTATCATGACTTTAAAGAAAAAGAGAGATAAAAAATGTACCCTCAAAAAGAAAAGGGTAGGCTGCGCGTATTCTATCCTCAGTTTCCTAAGTCGCGTCTTCCTCGGCGTCGCTCCACTGAACTTTGACGAGTTTGACTTCGCGGTTGCGTAGCTTTTTCACTTCAGTTCCTAAGATGCGAGTTGGAACTTTCCTCACAGTTGCTTCGTGTTCAGCTTCAGCTTCTTCTAGAATGTTTGGCTCTACCACTTCCGCTGACTCATGTAGATACTTCCGGAGGTGAGAAACATGAAAGACGTTGTGAACTCCGGCCAGTCTCTCGGGTAACTCTAACCTGTAGGCCATCTTCCCAATTTTCTCGTTGATAGGAAACGACCCTACAAATCTTGGTGCTAGCTTCCCTGTGGATCCAAAGCGAACGACTTTCCTTAAAGGAGATACCTTAAGGAAAACCCTGTCCCCAGCCTCAAATTCAAGGTCGGTCCTTCTCTTGTCTGCGTAGGATTTTAGTCTGTCTTGGGCTGTCTTCATTCTTCTCCGTATTAAGTCTACTTTCTCTGAAGTCTCTCGGATCATATCTGGTCCAAGTATGAGCTTGTCAGTAGACTCCCACCAACAAGTGGGTGATCGGCACGGTCTTCCATATAAAGCTTCGAAGGGTGCCATTCCGATGGTGGCTTGGTAGCTGTTGTTGTAGGCAAATTCCACCAAAGGAAGATGGTCCTCCCAAGTCCCTCCAAAGTCAAGGATGCAAAGTCTCAAAAGGTCTTCCAAAATCCTGTTCACCCTTTCCGTCTGACCATCGGTTTAGAGGTGATAGGCCGTGCTCAAACATAACTGTGTGCCTACAGCTTCTTGCAGACTCCGCCAAAACTCGCTTGTGAAGATAGGATCTCTGTCGCTAATAATACTAGAAGGTATTCCATGGAGTCGAACTAACTCCTTAAGATAAAGAGATGCTAGAGACGAGGCAGTCCTTCTACTCTTGACAGGTAAAAAGTGGGCGCTTTTAGTAAGCCTATCCACTATTACCCAAATGCTACTGTTGCCTCTTCTAGACCTAGGCATCCCATCAATGAAATCCATTGAAATGCTATCCCACTTCCACTGTAGGACCTCTAGAGGATGGAGCAGACCGCCAGGCTTCTTCTGCTCCGCCTTGACTTGTTGGCAAATCATGCACTTAGAAACAAAATCTGCCACGTCCTTCTTCGTGCCACTCCAAAAGAAAACTCTCTTTAAGTCCTTGTACATTTTGTCCCCGCCTGGATGTATTTTCATCTTGGAATGATGTGCCTCCTCAAGAACTTTCTTCACCAACTCCTTTGCCTGTGGGACGCATAGTCTTCCATCCTGTCTTAACCACCCTTTGTCGTCGATGGTGTATCTATTGAGGTGACTAGAAATCTCACCCCTGATGAGCTTATCAACCACTTCTACAAGTTGAGGGTCTTCTTGTTGTGCGGTCCCTATTGAGTCTAAGAGAGTGGGCCGCACTTCTAGCGATGCTAACAGACCGGGTACAAAATCAAAGGAGGGCCTAAAGTGAAAACTGGCTATAAACTCTAGGCTTCGCCTTTCAACAAATAGCAGGCTCAACGTTAGCTTCTTTCTACTCAAGGCATCTGCGACTACGTTGCCCTTGCCAGGAGTGTAGGAAATCTCGATATCATACGAGGCAAGAAACTACATCCACCTTTGTTTCCTTAAGTTAAGGTCCTTCTGCGAGAATAGATACTTCAAAGATTTATGGTCAGTATACAATTCAAATTTCTCACCTAGGAGATAGTGGCGCCAAGACTTAAGCGCAAAGACGATGGCGGCCAACTCAAGGTCGTGGGTTGGGTAGTTCCTTTCATGAACTTTCAACTGTCTTCCGCCATAAGCTACTACCCTTCCTTCTTGCATTAGGACAGTGCCTAGTCCTGTCCTGCATGCATCCGTGTATACTGTAAACATTTTGCTTCCATCCAGCAAGGCCAGAACTGGGTCTATTGTAAGAGCCCTTTTTAAGCGTTGGAAAGAAAATTCGCAATCCAAATCCCAAGAGAAAACTAGATTCTTCTTTATTAGCCTTGTAAGAGGAGCTGAGATTTTTGCAAAATCTCTGATGAACTTCCGATAAAAGCTTGCAAGCCCAAGGAAGATTCGGACCTCGGTTGCATTCCTTGGTGCCTTCCAATCTTGTACCGCTACTACTTTTGCGGGGTCTACAGCTAACCCCTCTTTGGACAATATATGCCCAAGAAATCTCACTTCTTCTCTCCAAAAGTGGCACTTAGAGAATTTAGCTCTTAACTGATGTGTTCTAAGAGTCTCCATGATTGCCTTTAGGTGCTGAGCATGCTCTTCCTCATTTTTTGAGAAGATCAAAATATCGTCTACGAAGACCACCACGACTTTATTAAGGAAATCTCTGAACACCCTACTCATTAGGTCCACGAAGTAAGCGGGTGCGTTTGTCAAGCCAAAAGGCATGACAAGCCACTCAAAGAATCTGTCTGCGGTTCTGAAAGCTGTCTTATCGATGCTATCATCAGCTACCCTTAGCTGATGAAATCCGGTCGCCAAATCAAGTTGGGAGAAAACCGACGCTCCTACAAGCTGGTCAAACAAATCGTCAATTCTGGGGAGAGGGTGCCTATTCTTTTTAGTCAGCTTGTTTAGCTCCCTATAGTCAACACATAGACAGAGTGAACCATCCGCCTTTGTAGCGAACACCACTGGAGCGCCACATTCTGAAATGCTCCGCCTAATGAACCCCTTTTCTAAAAGCTCTTTAATCTGCTTACTGAGCTCTTTCCTTTCCCTAGGAGCCAAGTGCCTAACAGGCAAAGCAACGGGCTTCGCATTGTCAACAAGATTGATACGGAAGTGTATTTCCCGTTTCGGAGGTAAGCCCTTCACCTCATCAAAGACATCCGAATATTCTCGGACCACCTTAACTGACTGCAAATTCTCAACAGAAGCGTCAAGCGATTCAAGATAACTAAGCATAACCACATTCGAGGGATTACAAGTAATTTCCAAAGTGTTACCGAGTTGGGTTAAAAGCCTAACCACTATTTTCTCATAATCAAGGATGGCACCATTACTGGATAGCCAGTCCATGCCCAAAATCAATCCATACCCCGAGAAGCCCAAAACAAAGGTACTACATCTAAATTCTACACTTAGAATAGAGATTTTCAAATTCATACAGATCATTGACAAATAAGCTGGGCTATCAATTGGATTGGAGACAACCAAGTGATCCTCTACCATACTAGTTTCTAGGTGCAGAGATTATACTAAACCAGATGAAATAAAGGAGTGTGATGCACCAGAATCAAATAAAGTGCGAACTGGGTGATCATAAAGATAAACTACACTTTCTACAGAAGTATTTCTACCTCACTATTGCAGAAGAGGTGCCTCCAGTGCATGAACTTATCCACCCGAAGTGGATGCAGATTTCTGCGCCTGCCCTCGCCTCTTAGGGCAGTCCTTAGCTATGTGTCATGTTTCTCCACAATGAAAGCAACCACTATTCATCTTTGCCTTCTTCTTCCTGCAGTCTTTCACCACATGTCCAACCACAACACAGAAATTACACTTTCTTGTTTCGCGAACTTTGTTGTTTTTCCCGCCCTTCTTAAAGTCTGTTTTCTTAGGCTGTAAAGCTTCTTTCTTTCCCTGAGACCCTTCCGCCTTTGTCTCCTTCTTGCCTTTATCCTCCTCATGTAGTAACGCCATCTGTACGAGCCTTTCATTTGTAGCTCCCATAGGTATATGGGTCATGGCCAGGCTATGAAGTGGCTCATTCAGTCCCTTGACAAAGCAGAGAGCCTTCTTGTGTTGGGTGTTGACTAGGTCCAGTCCGAACCAAGCCAGCTGATCAAACTGGTTGACGTACTCTTTGGCGGTTATACTCCCTTGCTTAAGGGATAGGAACCTCTCCATTTGAAGACGTCTCTTGGCTTCTGAAAGGAACTTCAGTTCAAATCTAAATCTGAAATCTTCCCATGTTTCTACTGGTCTTTCTGCATTGGTGACTTCCCACCAGTAGGAAGCCTCTCCTTTGAGCAACCACACTGCCAGTCTTACCTTCTGCCTGTCTTCTACCTCGAAGATAACGAAAAGATCTTCGGTCTCTTTCAGCCAGTTCCTGGCTGCTACGAAGGACTCGGTTCCATGGAAGTCTTTAACACCCATAGCTTTAAAATCTCTACAAGTCTTGGCAAAAGCATTTCCTCTTGAAGGAGGAGGAGGAGGAGTGGGAATTTCAGCAATTGGGGGAGGAGGAGGAGGAATTGCTGCAGCTGGGGAAGGAAGATTCGCTGGGCCCGCCTCATTGGCCCTAGCTTCCAAGTACCTTCTAAACCAACCAGGTACAGTCACACCTTCTGGAAGGTTAAATTCTCCCAACATGCTGAAACGAAAAAGGAAAGATTCAAAACGAAGGATAGATAATTCACATGGCTTTGGGGGATTATGCCTTTCTAAAACTATAAAACAATTCTTTTTCTTGAAAAAAGCTTCTTTAAATTTTAATTTGAATATAGTTTCAAAAACTTTTTATCTGGTCTGGTAAACCTATGCTCTGATACCAAGTGAAACACCCCACCTCCGTTAAGGTCACTCACAAAGGGAATGCCTTAATTTTGGTGGAGGTTTATAAGTAAAAGACACAGATAAAACACAAGACAGATATAAACACATATAAATAAGCAGCGGAAAAACCAACAGACTTTTATTATCATAAATACGTGTTTATACAGAACATTTCCAACATTATCTCAAAACAAACTTCCAATTATTACAACCATAATACTGTCTTGATTTTAAAAGTTAAAGAAGCATGAAACATAAATAAATCTGCATAATCCCCATAAATGATATCCAAAGCCATGGTCCAAATGAAAGAAATCCAAGCAATACATTCTCTCTCTTCAAGATGGATGAAAAACTGACTAAGCTGCGATGTTACCTCCCTGTGGACCTGGGGGGGGGGGAAACGGAAGAAAAGAAGACGAAAGGAAAATGGGTCAGATATAAGTCTGGTAAGTCTAGCTATATTCCTAGAATGTTAATAATAAAAAGATCATGACTTTCATAAAGTGAGAACAGGACGATATCAGGATAATAGACTATCCTAGAACTAGATAAGGTGTCCTAAAACGAACATCCCTTCGCACCCTATTTTAAATCTCTATCTCTGCACCTACTAATTCTTATACCAAAAGGCACCCCGTGATTGGGGTGAAGTGATCCCTTTCTCTTTCTTTAAAAGATCGGCTCCTACTCGTATATTCACATGTGTCCTATGGCCCTATATGGTAGATACCTATGTTGGTCCCATCATGGGGTGTATCAAGTCCCATGGTGGCGGCCCCGACACAATTCTAGCATGCATAGGGTATACTACTGATGCTTCAGTGCCCTGACTTGTCTGCTCCAGAGTGTGTGCATGCCCGCACTCTGTTAGAACCCACACTGTGCACCAACCGCCGTCGCTTTTGACCGCTTACAATTAGCCCAGTAATCGTGCCCCACCCTGCCTAGTTCAGGGAACCATGATACCTAATTGGGTTACTGCTGAAACGGGTCCCCGTTACTAGGTTTTCTAGTCAAACATGTTAAGTGGTTAAGTGTCTGAATGAACCTAACCCCCACCCATTCAAATTATTTAACATGTTGAATTTGGTTAAGTATTTATTAAATTGACTTAACCCTATTAGTCCTAACTCAGCTCTAATTGTCTTATTAGAGCACCAACCTCTCAGATTAGACAGATATTGTTGTGGCTTCCTGTATGCCGGTTGGGTCCGGGCAGTCTTACGCCACAACTCAGTTTAACCTCGGGTCTTTATTGGGCCCCATGCCTTAACCTCTCACATTGGATAGCTATTGTTGTGACAACTGGACAGTCGGGCGGGTCCGGGCAGGTTTACGTCACAACTCAATCCAACCTCGGGTTAAGCGCGTTCGTATTTTCTAATTTACATTTTAATTATGTAAATTATTCAAATTCAAATTACTGTCACATTCATTTCAATTTAATCTCATTAATTAAGGTAATTAATGCCTTTTTATGCCATAAATCACTTATGTGATTAATGACCAATATGTAAATTAGAAAATATTCAAATTACTATCACATTCATTTCCAATTAATCTCATTAATTAAGGTAATTAATGCCTTTTTATGCCATAAATCACTTATGTGATTAATGACCAATTTATGGAAGGTTTTCCTAAAATTACCATTTTAACCCAACGTTACCCCGTCCAATATTAGGCTAACCATCTCAGCCTAATTTACGTTCGCATGTTTTTTGGTGTAAAGTATTAGGCTAAAAACTTAGCCTAATTTAATATACGCAAATTGGCATAAATTAGCATAAACATGACAAGGGTATAACTTTGGTATTGATGGCATAATCAATATGAACATAATAGGGTTTACTTGCAAAATAACTAACATGAACATTTTAGGGGTGAACTTGCAAAATAACTAACATGAACATTATAATGTCATAGGTACAAACTTGCAAAAAGACTAACATAAACATTATAATGTCATCGGTATGAACTTGCACTTATAGGCTAACTCAACATATATGTGTTTTTTAACATAGGCCATATTAACAACATACATGAGAATTAGCAATATGAACTAATCCATATACATATGTTAATTTGCAACATAGGCAAATCAACATACGTATATGTGAGTTAGCAACATAGGCTAATCAGCATACACATGTGTTAATTAGTAACATAGATTTAAACATACTTGCAAATTAATCCCAACATATGATAAGTGTGAACATGGCATAAGTTTTGCATAAACATGAACATATAGATTTGACAATTGGTCACATAACTTCACTACATAAACTTGCATAATAAACTACACAATTCTCATAAGATGTTACAATCCAAGTCCATGCTTATACAAATAATCTAATCCAATAATCCTAAATTTAACATGATAATAGAATCAAGTAACTGGCATAGATTAATATTATAAAACATAATAAACATCATACTTAATAATTCTCAATTCAACATGATAATAGAATCAAATCACAAACGTATATTAATAACATAACGAGTATCGTACTATTTTCATTTCATCGCAACACATGATATTCATATTAATTCGCATTCTAAAAATGTAGCTAAACTTACAATCGTAGACGCTCTTGTTTTCTGAGTTCTGAAATTCTGAATTTGCAAAGCTTTCCTTTGGGAAGACGTTGCTTTGATTCTAATTTGTTGTTGCTTTTTAATCTTTTAGTTTGTATTCGCTATGTTGTTCATCTATTTCAAGTGGAGGCTCCCTCTAGTTCTCAGCAGACAGCATGGTGGCTCCAATTCTTTTTTTTTTGTGAATTTTTAGTTTGAGACCTGGGGTCTTTTTATAGAGTTGCAAGTTAATTTGAACCGTCGATGAAGCTAGGGTTAACCAGAGCCGTCCGTTGTAAAGAGAAGCCAATTATGTTCACTATTTCTTTCTTAATGTACATTTACTATTATTTGTCAATCCATATAAATACGTACGCATTAGATACATCTCCCCTTTACACATTTATTATTATTTTTGTATGCAAATTAGATACATCTCCCCTTTACACATTTATTTTTTGTATTAGCAACTTTAGTGTTAACAGAAATACGAGGTGTTACAATAAGTAAGTAACATGTAAAGTAAAAACCTGTAAACCTGCTAATTAAGACGAGATTTACTTAATGACACATTATGAAAAACACGTTATAGTAACCTGTAAACCTGAGAACCTAAACCTGTAGATTGTGATAAGAAAAACATGTTATTGTAACATGTAAACCCGAGAACCTAAAATTTAATGATGAATGATAGGATAATAATATAAGAAGATTATAGATTTTAGATCTTGAATAACAATCTAAGGATAACATGTTAAAGGCTTATTAATGAACTTAAATGGGTTAAGTTCATTAACTGAAACTAATAAACGAGAGTGGTCCATTCCTTAGGGATATAATGGGCTCGGAGACAACTTAGTAACTTGAAAAAGAAGTTAATACAATTGAAAATAACCAAGTTAACTAGAATCTGATGAGGTAGAGAAAGCGCGTAATTAAACGTTTAGACATAGGGTCTAATAACATTGTAACATGACGCGCTTGGACCAGTCCGCACATACGAAGGTGAATAACCCAACAGGGTAGATCATCGAGGTGTTTGGAGGCACGAGAGGAGCACATCCATCTGATTCTTCTGCCTTATATTCTGCTTGCTGGCTTTGCGGGACTGGAAGGAAGCACGCGACTTTCGAGGGACATGGTAGGGTACTCTGTGGTGGTCCTCTATTGTGGTGCATGCTTGGGCTATACTCGTAGAGGTTGGGTCTGCGCGTTACCACCTAATAAGTATACCTTAATTGCAACGTACTTGGACGTTAGAAGGCTATAGCGGTATAACATTGGGTGATTTGACGATTTGCATACAAATAGGTCAGTCAGAACCTATTAAGGATAGTAATCGTCGTGTACCCATCATCGGCAGTCAATGTGACGCTGAAAGACTAAAGATAAACCTACAGACCATCGATCTTCCACTATCGAGAGTTTGGTTGCGGGGCACGCCAATTTGGACGTAGATTGTTTGCTTGGGGCACGTCACTTAGCTCATGATGTAGTCTTTCACTAGTTGAGGATAGGGTCGAGGTGGGAGCATGGCCACCGTAGAAATGCATATCATAGTTTGGATATCTATACTTTAGGCCTCTTTAACAGATCTATACAGATATGGAAAGACTCCCGACCGTGTTCCGTGCAATCAGATGCAGCCCTATTACGGAACCTGGGGTATAGTAGATAATACGTACGTGTGAGGATGCAGATATATGAACACCTCACTAGGTGGTGCATCGTAGACGCTTGGGCATTACTACGTGTTGAGACCTAATTCCACCGAGGCAGTAGACAAAACACACGTGTGAGGGTCTAGGTACATGCATGTCGCACCGGGTGGCGTATCGTAGATGTAGTTTTATGGAAATCTGTACGGTGCTCCGGCATAAGATAGTTGCATGTGCTTCTGTGGCATGATAGTGGAGACCGTTCAAGAAGGGTACCATGGGAAGTACCTTGATATTGTGGGTAACTACATACACATTATATTGGGTTAATCTACTAGGAGGTAGACGGGTTCGGCGTGTATGTAAAGCCTTGAATGCTATTAACCTAAAATAACCTAATAAATAAGAAAATGTAACTGAACGATATATGTAGGATTATTTCAGAATTTGTAATTTAGGTTTAATCAATAGAATTTGTGTTTAAACCGTCTCCTCATAACATATCCACAAGTTAGACTTTTGGAAAAAATATGATAGCTTTGGATACTGGCTAGGCAATATTATTATTTTGGTAAGGCTATATTTGATTATATTATACTTTATTCCATTCCGGTGTGAGATGTTTTATTAGCTCTGATATGTTTTATATCCCTGACTTTTCTGCAGGATACCAGACAATCCAATTCGAGTTTTGACAGATTGGAATTACAAAAAAAAAAAATTTCTGTTAGAATTTGGGTTGTTACAATTATACAAGTTTATCAGTAGATGTAGTATAGAGCATTAACATGCTACTGAGAGGGTCATGAGATACCTAAATAAACCATGAACCTAGGATTACTTTATTAAAAGTTTCTATCCGATGTAGATTGGAATAATTTATATGATGAATCAAAAGCAACTTTTGGTTATATATATGTATGTATGTATATATATATATATATATATAGCATTAGAGGAGGAGTTAGTTCTTGAAAAATACAGGAAACAAAATATTTTGACTCGGTCTATTATAGATACTATGATAATAGCACTAGCCACAGCAAGTGAGGAAGCTGAGAACTAAAGTAATCTGCTAGTTAAGATCCCCATATGGGAAAAACCGACACTTGTGGTGTAATCTATTGCGATAGTTCCACGGCTATTGCAAAAGGTACATAACCATTATTAGAACATCAGAAGATGTTAGTCATAAGAACAATATTGTAAGAGAACATCACATATGTAGTGATGAAAATTTGATGGCTATTGAAAAAAGGACAGAATTGATATTACATTGGTAAGAAATGATAGTCGTATGCACAGTTTTGTTAGAGAACATCACATATAAAGTGATGATAATTTGGTAGATCCTTTGATGAAAGGACTGACCAAAAAGAAAGTCCTTAATGATTCTAAAAGAATGGGACAATTGCCCTGAAATTTTGGAATTACGGACAATGGTAACCCAACCTAAATGACTGGAGATCCCAAGAACTGGGTATATCAGGTTAAAAAAGTTGTGTTGTGATAGTTAATGAACATGCTAGGTTTATATATTAAGAAGCATGTATTCCTGAAGTGATTAGAGGATGAGTTAATAGAAACTCTTAATGAGATCTATACTCTATTTGGAGTTGAGTATCTACCTTCAGGAGTACTCTAAATAGACTTACCTATGTGAATGTGGAAATGTGGTCGTTTCCTAAGGAGCTTTGGGCAAAATTCCTAAAGCGTTCACTAAACTGGGATATACGTGCATAGCCATAAATGCACGGTCTTATTTGATTACATCTAGAAAGGTTGTGTGGGGTTTGATGTTAGGAATATAGTTCAAGACTACGTGTCAGTCTATTAAAAACTGAATCCTACTCACTATGCAAAAGTTCAAGTCGGAAGACACATTTTTTTATGCATAATCTTTTGTATTTTTTAAATGCTCAAAAATTGTAACACCCAGATATTTCTATAAATATTTGATTGTGCATATATGTAAATATATGCATGGTCATTGATAATTTTAAAAAAATGTTATAAAGGTAATGCATGAATATATGTTAAAAGAGAAATATTCATGCATTTTAAAAAGGCTAATGCATTAAACGTGGAAGTAAAAGGAAGGAATCAATGTGTAAATGCATTAATATAAAAACAGAGATAAGCAAGGACAAATTAATGAGGCAATTTCATGCAACAATAATAATAAGGAAAGATGTAAAGTTTTAATGCGTGAAAAAAGAGACGAAGTTAACAATGTTAGCAATAATGGTATGCAATAAATTTAAAGGAAAGATAAAGAATCAATGTAATAAAATACATGCATATCATACATTAACGAGAAGATTAGTGCGAAGGAATGCATGTAATGCATGCAACAAAGTGCATGTAATAATATAAAAAGAAAAAATGAGAAACATCAATGAATTGATGGCATGCATAAAAATGGTTAATAAAGAGGGTATCATAATCAGTGCATATATATATATATTAATATTAAAATGCAAATGGAAGAAAGAGGTGAATTAATAATATGCAATTAATTATGTGCATGATAATATATGCATAAGTTAATATATTGAAAGTTATATTGTTAATGCATAGAATAATAAAAAGAATTGAGCACATAAAAGTAGAGTGCATTAATTACAATAAATAAATAAATGCATTAAAGGTAAATTGATTGATTGTAAAATAAGGTTGTGCAATCAAAATAAAAAGAAAGTTAAATGCATGAAGGAAAATTAATTGATTGGAGAAAGAATGATATATGCAATAAAAGATGGTTTAATTAAAAAGATGTTGTGAAAATCAGTTTTGTAGAGAGGAGGATAAAAAGAGGAAAAATATATATATAAATATATATAACAATAATAGCACATGCCTCTTCGCATGGTCTATGGGTGCAACGCACCCAGGCTGTGTTGGCTGGGTTCTGGAATGTTCTTTTCTAGGGTGAGGCGGACGGTTTAGATGAGTTTTTTTATTCAATACTAAGGGCCCAGTTCTTCTAACCCACCTATAAATAAAACCTTAAACCCACTGATTTATTCATCTAATTCTATGGCGATGCCATGGCCTCCTTCTTCTTCTTCTTCCCCAAGAAAATCTTAAATCTAATCTATATTCTTCTCTCTAAATCTCTTAATAAAATAAAAGATTAGATATAGAATTTCTTCAATTTCAAAAAAAAAAGAGAAAAGGAATTTTGATCTATAATTTACGCCGTAAGAAAGGGAACAACTTTGGATGCTAATCTAAATCAGACCTAGGAAAGCAAAAATCACTGTGAGTGGATTTAAATTACCCTTGTTGAATAACAGTAGATGTACCGTTTAGCAATTTCCCAAGTTAATTTGTCTAATTCAATTGAAATAATTCAGATTTTATTTTATGCGTATTCTGTTCTTCTTCTTCCCTTTTCCTTTTTATTTTTAAGATTAGGCTAACTTCGAGCCTAATCCAAATCTCGCTGAAAAGCATGCGTACGAATAAAGATTGGAATAATGAAAATTATGTTTGGGAATTTGGGAATAATTTGTAATTGGGGAATTGTGGAATAACATATATAATAACCTGAGATTGGAAATTTTGGGAAAATTAGCACATATATTAACCTAGAACATAAAAGTAAATATGTGCAATTAAAATTGAGAATGATTAGATATGCATGGGTATGTTGAATCAGGAATTTATGCATGAACTATATGTACATAAGAAAAGTTAGAATTGAAGATTTAGACATATGGGATTATAAGTTGAATTGGGATTTATGCAATAAGAATGAGGATGGACATGAATTAATTGTTCTAAGCAATAAGAGTGAGGGTTGGCATGAATTATTGATAAATTTAAAGAACATTTAATTTGGGTATAATTAGGTATAACTTATATACATGAAAAGTTGGGCATAACATATAATAAGGATTATTGGCATAACTATGTACGAGATTATGTATCATGGTAGAATTTATTTATCCAAATCAAATTGGAACCATAAACATGAAATTGGGTTTAGAAGCGTGAACATGAATTATTGGATTAGGATAAATAGGCATATAAAACCTAGATTGAAATTGTCAGTTAAAAGATGAACATACCTAACCCAATGTTAGATTGAGTTGCGGTGTAAGTCTGCCCGGAACCGCCCGGCACATCTAGCAACCGCAACAGAGAGGTTAGCACATTAAGCCCAAAACCCGAGGTTAGAACGAGTTTGTGGTAGAAATCTTCCTGGAACCACCCGACATATCCAGTAACCGTAAGCAACATGTCTAATGTGAGAGGTTGAGTGCATTAATAAAAAGATTAATGCTATGAAACAAACATGTTAAGTGTGCTAAGATTAAGTAAACAGAGGCGTATAGACAAACTTAACCAACGTAATAATGGGGAATGGTAGCAAACCTTAGTTAAGAAAACTAAGTAAATAACGAGGGATTATGGCAACATCAACAGATATGAGTATAACTGAATGAGTAGATAATAGGTAAGCTTGTTACAAGACAAGTAAGAATTATAACGTAGGTTATAATGATCGATACAAAGATGAAATAACTTATGAAAGAATGCAAGCCGTACTTAATTAAAGATTAAGTAGTCTGAGGGAACAGGAAAACATAAGTTATATGAGTGAGGGAAAAACTTATTAGTAAAACTTAGTTAAGATGACTAAGTCAATGAGTAAACAATAAAGATAATTTGTTAGTAAACCTTAGTTAAGAGAACTAAGTAAACAATCATGGAAAGTCATGTTGGTAAACCTTAGTTAAGAGGACTAAGTAAACAGTTACAGAAAGTCGTGCTTGAGCTTGTTAGTAAACCTTAGTTAAGAGAACTAAGTAAATAATTAAAAGATCGCAACTACATAAGAAATAGGGAAAGACTTATGAAAAAGAAACTTGGTAATTTAAAAACTAATATGGATGAGATAACCAAGTTAAGAAGAAAACCTAATGAGATAGAGCAAGCGCAAAATTAGAAGATTAGACTTAAGGTCTAATAATACGAAAGGGTAAGGCGCTTGGACCAGTCTATACGATAGGGGATGAATAACCAAACACGGTAGATCATCATGATGTCGTAGGGCGCAAGGGGGAGCAAACGTCCATCTGATCATGAAGAAGGCTCCAAGGGACTGGGTTACGAAGCACGCGACTTCTGCGGACATGAGGGTACTCTTGGTATCCCTCTGTGAGTGGTAGATGATACGTCTGTGCTCACAGAGGTTAGGTCTGCGTGGGAAGAACCAATGAGTATGCCTTGATTGCAAAACAAGAGGAAATAAAAAGACTAACATGGACCAGCGTGATTCGGAGAGACCAGTTAGTTCCCTGTGATAGCAACTCGTCGTCTACCTACCATCATCATTCAGTACGTGAAGCGGAAAGGCGGAGAACTCCAAAAGACCATATACTTTGCTATCTAGTTATGGGTGAGGTTGGCCAATAGGATTGAAGGGCATAGGGGGCCGGGGTTACAGTTCTCATTCTTGTTATTCTTGGGTGCCCTTCATTAGTTGAGGGAGGGGTCTAGTGGGACCATGGCCACTATAAAAGAAGACCTTAGCATCTGCATCGGCAGATATCTGAAAGCTCCCGACCTAGTTCCATGTTTCTTGATTAGCCCTGCCACGGGACTCCAGCGCACATATAGAGAACATGTGCAAATAGACATCGAGTACGATTGGCGATACGTACATGGGAAAAGTCTAGGTACACTCATGTCGCTCTGGGTGGTGTACCATAGACTAGAGGGCATTATTCGATGACAGAATCTAGTAGGATCTAGAATTGCAGTCCAAACGCTTACGTAGCTCAGTGATGATAGTTCTATGCAAACATAGCGTTGATATACATACGACATGCGACGTTGGATAAGGGACTACGTACATACGGTGGAGACCATGCGAGTAGAGTATACCTTAATTGGGGGTAGCTACATATACACTATATTAGGTTAGTCTACTAGAGAGTAGATGGGTACGACATGTGTGTAAGCCTTGAGTGCTAATAACACAAATAACCTAATAAATAAGAAAATATAATATAATGGTATGTGTAGGATTATCCAAGAACTGTAGTTTAAATTCATTCACACAGAACTTATGTTCTGACCCCCTCCTCATAACATTCGCAGGTTAGGTTCATGATAGAGACTGTATAGCTTTGGATACTGGTTTGGCAGTATTATTATTAAGGTAAAGCGATGTTTCAACTACATTATATTTATTCGTTCCGCTGTGAGATATTTTCCAAACTCTGACAGGTTTTATGTCTCTGTCTTTCCTACAGGATACCAGAGCAAACCAACTCGGGTTTCGATGGATTGGGTTTTTAAAAAAATTCAGTCCGTTGGAATCTAGGTTGTTACATCTGGTATTAGAGCTTCGGTTTAGTGTTCCTAGGGAAATAATGAGTGAGCGTATTTGCATTTTCAAAAATATAAATATAAACCTAAGTCCATAAAAGAGCCCACTAGGTAGAAAGAGTAAAATATGGAATGAGTTGGGATATTGGTTTGTACACTAAAGGAATGAATATAGAAATTTTAAGACCCTTAGGTGGTTTGGTTGGAAAGTGTACAATATGATTTGGTATTAGGGAAAGAAAGTATCCTATAGGATGGAAACTGAAATGTTAGTATTTCAGAATAGTGGGTTTAGAAGTGAAACCTTATAAATTAGAAAAAAAGTTAGAATGTGGAAAATGGATTAGGAATATATATATATATATATATATATATATATATATAGTTGAGAAGTGTCTAGGAAAGCCTAGTTGAGTTAAAGACCCACTTTAAGTCTAACCCAATGATTAACTTTAAAGAACTTGAATTTGTAAAAGTTTTTGCAAAAGAGTTTGTGGTGTTTTCAAGTTTTAATCTTAAATGTATTTTTGATGTTTGAGGAAAATATGTAAAGAACATATTTAGTGCATGTTGGGTTTTAAAGTAAAGTGGGGTGTATATCTTGTAAAACAATGATTACTTGTTTTAAAAAGAATTCTCTCATGAAAAAGTTGCATTTTAAAAAGGAAGTTTTAAAATTTCTATTCTGTTAACAATAAATTTTGATAATTGATCTATAAAAAAAAATTATTGGGAGGAAAAAATAAGTTGTAGATAGTAAGAATAGAGTAGATTTTTGCACCTTGTAGCAAGCAGCCAAAATTAATATAGGTAGAAACAATGTGAACCCGATTAAGAAGTAGTTGACCTTGTCTACTCCAGTTTTGTGATTTGAAACAAAAATGTGTTTTGTAATTTTATTTTGTGACATGTTTTTATGGTTTTGCAAATGTAAGTTTAGAGAAGAAAATAGAGTTTTAACACTTTTAATTTTTGGAAGAAAAATGTAATGAAAAGAAAGGAAGTCAAACCATGTTTTTTTTATTAAAAAAAATGGAATAGGTAAGGATTAGTGTCTAGAAAGAACGAGAGAAATAAAAAAGATCATCTTGGAATGGTATAAAATTCCCATAGAATGCATAAGCATTAAGAAACTTAGGTTTGTTGCTTGAGAAAAAGAAAAGTATAGGCTAGTAATACACAGCATGGACTAGTAGTAATTATTAGGTAGTGAAGGGCAAGTAAGTGTGTAGATCCCGTTGTTTGGACTTGTGACCTAGTCCTAAGATTCTTGGCCCGTAATAGCAGTTGTGTAGAAAAATGGGAAGGCTTATTTGAAAAATAATAAACTTAAGTAATTGGACTAAGTCAAATAAGCTAAGGAAGAGAATAGCCTAACTAAAAAGAAAACAACAAATTCAGTAAAGCAACAAATGTGATGGGAAAAGAAAATGAAAATCTTAAGAAAAAGATGAATAAAAATGAAAATTTTCCAAGATGAGTTGTAAAAGAAAAGAAATTTTTTCTTATGTGGTTGTACTTGGATAAGAAAATAGGAAATCTTTATAGAATAGTTATGTTAAAATCCAAGTACAATTAGAAAAGGTACATAAAAAACGGAAAATGTGAAATTTTCCGTTTTATACTTTTTGGTAACATAAGAAATTGAATTTTGAATATTAGATTTTTCTAAATTTTGAAATTTAATGATGGCTGGTAGGGTTTTGGATGCAACAATTGGATGAACTATGCTCTTACTTTGTAAGAGTCTAGGGAAATTTTGGTGAAAATGTTTTGATTTTTCAAAAATATTGCATACATATAGAAATGCAAGTATATTTAGGCTGTAAGCATCATGTTTTAAAAATATTTAAAAATTCGCATACATATAGGTGGTACCAATTAGGCATACATTCTTTATTATGATATATTTCACTTTGCACATGCGCACAATGGTTGCAAAAATTGTATGCACACATGGTTGTTGAATACTATGCGAGGGATTTTCTATTTTACCCCTATCGAATTTCGGGGACGAAATTCTTTAAAGGTGGGAGAATGTAACACCCCGGATATTTCTATAAATATTTGATTGTGCAAATATGTAAATATATGCATGGTCATTGATAATTAAAAAAAAATGTTATAAAAGTAATGCATGAATATATGTTAAAAGGAAAAGATTCATGCATTTTAAAAAGGTTAATGCATTAAATGTGCAAGTAAAAGGAAGTAATCAATGTGTAAATGCATTAATATAAAAACAGAGATAAGCAATGATAAATTAATGAGACAATTTCATGCAACAATAATAATAAGGAAAGATGTAAAGTTTTAATGCATGAAAAAAAATAGGAAGATAAAAATGTAAGCAATAAATGTATGCAATAAATCAAAAGGAAAGATAAAGAATCAATGTAATAAAATACATGCATATCATACATTAACGAGAAGATTAGTGCAAAGTAATGCATGCAACAAAGTGCATGTAATAATATAAAAAAAAAACATTAATGATTTCATGGCATGCATATAAGTGGTTAATAAAGAGGGTATCATAATCAGTGCATATATATATATATGTATATATATATATATATTAAAATGCAAATGGAAGAAAGAGGTGAATTAATAATATGCAATTAATTATGTGCATGTGAATATATGCATAAGTTAATATATTGAAAGTTATATTGTTAATCCATAGAATAATAAAAAGAATTGAGCGCATAAAAGTAGACTGCATTAATTACAATGAATTAATTAATAAATAAATAAATGCATTAAAGGTAAATTGATTGATTGTAAAATAAGGATGTGTAATCAAAATAAAAAGAAATATAAATGCATGAAGGAAAATTAATTGATTGGAGAAAGAATGGTATATACAATAAAAGATGGTTTAATTTAAAAGATGGTGTGAAAAGGGGTTATGTAGAGAGGAGGTTAAAAAGGGGAAATATATATATATATATATATATATATATATATATATATAACAGCATACGCCCCTGCGCATGGTCTATAGGTGCAACGCACCCTGGCTGCGTTGGCTGGGTTCTGGAATGTTCTTTTCTAGGGTGAGGTGGACGGTTTAGATGAGTTTTTTTATTTAATCCTAAAGGCCCAGTTCTTCTAACTCACCTATAAATAAAACCTTAAACCCACTGATTTATTCATCTAATTCTATGACGACACCATGGCCTCCTCCATCTTCTTCTTCCCCAAGAAATTCTTAAATCTAATCTCTTTTCTTCTCTCCAAATCTCTTAATAAAATAAAAGATTAGATTTAGAATTTCTTCTATTTCAAAATAAAGAGAAAAGGGATTTTGATCTATAATCTACGCCGCAAGAAAGGGAAGAATTTTGGATGCTAGTCTAAATCAGACCTAGGAAAGAAAAAATCACTATGAGTGGATTTAAATTACCCTTGTTGAATAACAGTAGATGTATCGTTTAGCAATTCCCCAAGTTAATTTGTTTAATTCAATTGAAATAATTCAGATTTTACTTAATGTGTATTCTATTCTTCTTCTTCCCCTTTCCTTTTTATTTTTAAGATTAGGCTAACTTCGAGCCAACGTACAAACAAGATTGGAATAGTGAAAATGATGTTTGGGAATTTGGGAATAATTTGTAATTGGGAATTATGGAATAATATATAACCTAACCTGAAATTGGAAATTCTGGGGAAATTGGCACATATATTAACCTAGAACATAAAAGAAAATATGTGCGATTAAAATTGAGAATGATTATATATGCTTGGGTATCTTGAATCTAAAATTA
Source organism: Allium sativum (assembly GCA_030737875.1). Lineage (NCBI taxonomy): Eukaryota > Viridiplantae > Streptophyta > Magnoliopsida > Asparagales > Amaryllidaceae > Allium > Allium sativum. Next base: position 777,178,968 of record CM060912.1, read on the forward strand.
ATGCATGAACTATATATACATAAGAAAAGTTAGAATTGAAGATTTAGACATATGGGATTACAAGTTGAATTGGGATTTATGCAATAAGAATGAGGATTGACATGAATTAATTGTTCTAAGCGATAAGAATGAGGGTTGACATGAATTATTGATAACTTTAAAGAACAATTAATTTGGGTATAATTAGGTATAACTTGTATACATGAAAAGTTGGGCATAACATATAATAAGGATTATTGGCATAACTATGTACGAGATTATGTAATCATGGTAGAATTTATGTATCCAAATCAAATTGGAACCATAAATATGAAATTAGGTTTAGAAGCGTGAACATGAATTATTGGATTGGGATAAATAGGCATATAAAACCTAGATTGAAATTGTCAGTTAAAAGATGAACATGCCTAACCCGAGGGTAGATTGAGTTGCGGTGTAAGTCTGCCCGGAACCGCCCGGCACATCCAGCAACCGCAACAATAGGTCTAATGTGAGAGGTTAGCGCATTTAGCCCAGAACCCGAGGTTAGAACGAGTTTGCAGTAGAAGTCTGCCTGTAACCGCCCGACATATCCAGCAACCACAATCAACATGTCTAATGTGAGAGGTTGAGTGCGTTAATAAAAAGATTAATGCTATGAAACAAACACGTTAAGTGTGCTAAGGTTAAGTAAACGGAGGCGTATGGACAAAATTAACCAATGAAAAAATAGGAAATGGTAGCAAACCTTAGTTAAGAAAACTAAGTAAATAACGATGGATTATGGCAACATCAACAGATACGAGTATAATTGAATGGGAAGATAATAGGTAAGCTTGTTACAAGACAAGTAAGAATTATAACGTAGGTTATAATGATCAATACAAAGATGAAATAACTTATGAAAGAGCGGGAAAACATAAGTTATACGAGTAAGGGGAAAACTTATTAGTAAAAATTAGTTAAGATGACTAAGTTAATGAGTAAACGATAAAGAGAATTTGTTGGTAAACCTTAGTTAAGAGAACTAAGTAAACAATCATGGAAAGTCATGTTGGTAAACCTTAGTTAAGAGGACTAAGTAAACAGTTATAGAAAGTCGTGTCTGAGCTTGTTAGTAAACCTTAGTTAAGAGAATTAAGTAAATAATTAAAAGATTGCGGCTACATAAGAAATAGGGAAAGACTTATGAAAAAGAAACTTGGTAATTTAAAAACTAATATGGATGAGATAACAAAGTTAAAAAGAAAACCTAAAGCGCAAAATTAGAAGATTAGACTTAAGGTCTAATAACACGAAAGGTAAGGCGCTTGGACCAGTCCATACGATAGGGGATGAATAACCAAACACGGTAGATCATCACGATGCCGTAGGGCGCAAGGGGGAGCGAACGTCCATCTGATCATGCAGAAGGCTCCAAGGGACTGGGTTACGAAGCACGCGGCTTCTGTGGACGTGAGTGTACTCTTGGTATCCCTCTATGAGTGGAAGATGATACGCCTGTGCTCACAGAAGTTAGGTCTGCGTGGGAAGAACCAATGAGTATGCCTTGATTGCAAACCAAGAGGCAATAAAAAGACTAACATGGACCAGCGTGTTTCGGCGAGACCAGTTAGTTCCCTGTGATAGCAACTCGTCGTCTACCTACCATCATCAGTCAGTACGTGAAGCGGAAAGGCGGAGAACTCCAAAAGACCATATACTTTGCTATCTAGTTATGAGTGAGGTTGGCCAATAGGATTGAAGGGCATTGGGGGCCGGGGTTACAGTTCTCATTCTTGATATTCTTAGGTGCCTTTCATTAGTTGAGGGAGGGGTTTAGTGGGACCATAGCCACTATAAAATCAGACCTTAACATCTGCGTCGGCAGATATTTGAAAGCCCCCGACCGAGTTCCGTGTTTCTTGATTAGCCCTGCCACGGGACTCGGGCGCACATATAGAGAACATGTGCAAATAGACATCGAGTACGATTGACGATACGTACGTGGGAAAAATCTAGGTACACTCATGTCGCTCTGGGCGGTGTACCTTAGACTAGAGGGCATTATTCAATGATAGAATCTAGTAGGATCTAGAATGGCAGTCCAAATGCTTACGTAACACAGTGATGATAGATTTATGAAGACTTAGCATTGATATACATATGACATGCGACATTGGATAAGGGACTGCATACATACGGTGGAGACCATGCGAGTAGAGTATACCTTAATTGGGGGTAGGTACATATACACTATATTTGGTTAATCTATTAGAGAGTAGACGGGTGCGACGTGTGTGTAAGCCTTGAGTGCTAATAACACTAATAACCTAATAAATAAAATATAATTGAACAGTATGTGTAGGATTATCCAAGAAGTGTAGTTTAAATTCATTCACACAAAACTTATGTTCTGATCCCTTCCTCATAACATTCACAGGTTAGGTTCATAACAGAGACTGTATAGCTTTGGATACCGATTTAGCAGTGTTATTACTAAGGTAAAGCGATGTTTCAACTACATTATATTTATTCGTTCTGCTGTGAGATATTTTCCAAAGTCTGACACGTTTTATGTCTTTGTCTTTTCTGCAGGATACCAGAGCAAACCAACTCGGGTTTCGATGGATTGGGTTTTTGAAAAAAATTCGGTCCGTCGAAATCCAGGTTGTTACATCAATATTTTAAGAAATTCAAGTAGGGGATTGTTAGAACATTTTGTGAATTTATTAAAAAAATAAGAATAAATACAAATTGAGCCATTGTAAGTTAATAATGTAACGTATTTTGTGCCTTTATTATTTTGAGATGTTGTAATTTTATTACAGAAAACATATGTATGAGCCATTAATGCGTAGAGTCGTTGGAAGCAATAAACGATATTATATTTTGTATCAGTAATTTTCTTTCGGGAGCTATTACATTTGCATAACATTTTTATATACACACACATGCTTGTATAAATTGAGCTATTACAAAATATAAATGGCATTGACATATTACCATGAATGATAATAAATTTAATAAATTTACTATCTTTTGTTATTTTTGGAATTTACACAATTTACATTGTATAAGTTATAATATTTTGTCCGTTTTCTTTATTTTAATACATGGTATTAAAATATTGCTATCAATGGTAACACCTTAATATTTATTAACATTATCTCTTTTGAAACATATGCAATTTACATGTTAAAAAAATGGCATTAATTGCGGTCCAATTTTCCTCCACTAACATAGCTACCATTTCTTCTATATAAGAAATTGGTCTTAGACAAAGAGGGAGACACAAAATATAAAAGAAAAATCCTCTCTCTTCTTCCTCCTTAGAAAGAAAAAAAAATTCTTCTTCTCCTCCACCATTCTTTTACAAAATAGAAAAACTTGAGCAGTATTATTTTAGAGTGCAAACAGAATCGGCTTCATATATGCAAATGATCCAATATAGAAAAAAAAGGAAGAGGTTGTTTTATCCCAAGGGAAACAGCGAGCAGTACGACCTACTTTGCACCTTAAGTAGATCGCCTAAACGTCTTCAAGAAAGTGACCTAGTCCATGACTCAGCCAAAATATTGTTTCCAACAGAAAATTTCAAGGAGAACAACCAACAACATAAAGAACTTCTGGAACACTCGCTTGAGCAGGATGAAGCTAAAATAGCACGAGTTTTCAAAAAAACCTAGATAAAGTTGGCAGTAGTATTCTTCATCGTCATCATTACATTTGAAGAAAACAAACAGGGATGAAGATGATACTTGTAGGAGAGGAATAACAGAAGCTATCTATAAACCACAGCCTAAAAGACTCTACTCCACTGAGGCTTGGAACAAAGAAGTAATGGTGCAACCAAATGAGTGAACCGTGACTGTTGATGAAAGTAATGAACGTTTTCTTAGGGATTTAATGAATGAAAACTATGATCGTGTTGCATCATTGGACAATGAGTTCTCTATGATGGACCAGGCTCTCCTCTCTGATTCTTTCAATGTATGGAAAGAATAAATCTGTATTACAAATAATCCTAGCTAAATTGGTTTTGTCAATTGGTTCTGCCTCATTCCAAAAGAAAATGGGCACCAAACAACCCAATTTTTTGGGCTGGCAATAACCCTTTTTATTCGTAATCCAACATATTATATTATAATACTTAAAAATATGTTGTTCAATTCTTGTTTATTACTAGAAAAGGTTTGTAACTCTATTTCCTTAAGGAAGCATAATGTTTTACCGAAAGTTACCTATATTATATGTTTTTAAACTTTACATATTGGTATCTCAATTGTTCTCTACAAAATTGCTGCCCATTCCATTATATAGCATTAGCATAACTTGTGTGTTGCATGTTATAGTTTTATTAAAATAGTTTTATAAACACTATTAAAATTTTGAATTTATTATGCAATATATGGTGAGTTTGTTAAGATTATGGAGTTATGTACTAAATGTATTGTTTTAGGTATATAATATTTATTCCGTAATTCACGTGTTTTCAATGTGTAAAAAATGTGTCATTATAATGTGTTTAAATAATGATTTATTATTTTATAGCATTTAACATTTGTTAAGAAAATATGAGAATTATTATTCTTAAGTAATTTTATAAATTTCAATAGATAAATATTTACATGCACAGATTCTAAGTTTTAACAGCTAGTTTCCGGTGCATTTGTTTGTAAGATAAAAGATATATTGAATTTTAAATACTGCTTAAAAAGAATGAAGGAAAGCTGTAAAATGGAAGTGTAATGTTAAATATTGATATAGTTTATGATTTAAAACTTTTAAAGTTAACATCAACACCAGAAGTAAGTATATTAAATTATTAAAAAATAAATAAAATATTTATTTAACGACAAAAAAGTACTATGAATCATATTCTTGAGTTATTTTTTTTAAATTTATAACTTAGTTTTTGAAAAATTATTTCATACTTCGATTTTAACTTATAATAAAAAAGGTCAACCACAAAAGGAAAATAAAATAAAAAATAAAAACATTTTTAAACAAAATGCTACGTATTTGTATCAATTTTACCGTAAATTACGAATATGTATAATTAACATTTGAAGTCTTAACTAAATATATTAACTCGAATTGTTAAATGTTTTTCAAAATTCCAAACTACAATATTCATCATTTATCATGAATTTAGTATCAACTTAACGACCTTTTATTATTGATAAAAAGTTTCGCTTGTGTGTATGATAATATATCTATTTTTAATAGAAAGAGAAGCATACATTGTTATTTATAACAAAACGCCATGTAAAAAGAAAACTACGTACATTTTCCATTTCAATGGCATACAAACTTACAAAGAATTAGGCAAAGTTGAACTTAGAATGGTGTAAGTGTACTAAATATAATTTTGTATATCGTTATAAAGCTTTAAGTTATATAGACATGAATTAAGTGTTTTGTCAATAACAGACATATAATGAATTTGAGTTGTCTTTTTTGACTTATTTGACCAAATAACAAATACTAGTTAATTGTTTTTATGTTGAAAGTTTTATGTTTCACGTCACTAAATCAATTTAAATATATGAACCTAAATGTAAAATAATATCATAATAACTATAATAATTTTGTAAATAAGTATAAAAATTACATATTCAAATGTGATATGTTAATGGAAGAGTTAATAGAATTTTTTTAAAGAATATAATAGATTTTTTCTGGATTTAATTAAAAAATACCTAGAGAGAACCAAGAAGAGAGCTGACAAACTTGTAGCAAGCTAAACCCTTTTAAATGGTGATCCAAGCGATTCCATGTTTTCCCTTTTTCTTCAGTCTTGACTAAACCTTCCTCCCATCTTCCGCCACTCGCCTGCGCTCCCTCCCCATCCATCTCGACTATTCCTTCCTAGTGCCTCGCACGAAGAGAAAGTTCAAAATTTTAGCCTCAAATCTAGTTTTTGAAGCACCCTTGACTCACTCGGGTCAACGCTTCACTGATGCACCAATTTCCATCGACGAGTCTGAGCCTCCTCCCCCCAATAACCTTTTACCGCGACTAGTAATGGATGGTTGTAAGATTTAAACCCTATAAGGAAGCGAATAGAGTTTATAATAATTTTTCACATAATAGTGATAAAAAATATACCAACATGGATAATAAGTAAAGTAACCACAGAAAGTAAATCACATACATAAATTACCCAGGTTCGACAATACCCTGCGTACTGTTGTTCTCAAGGTTTCTACTAGGATTTAAACAATAAAACGCTAACATCCACTGTAAACTCGCGATTCTCGCTCACTCGATTTTTTTAACCATATGCTCAGAACTTTACCCTAAAATTTGTACTAGGAGTTAAATAATACAACACATACAAACACTAGTAAACTCGCGATAATCGCTCATCTAATTGTTCTAATCCCAACGCTCAAAACCCTTCCTTAACTCAGCTAGTGAGTTGTGAATTCTCAAACTACGTCCTGTAGTTTGCTATATATAAAAATGTCTAGAGTTTGTAAATAAAAAATACAATATAAATTTATACAGCTTTAACTAAAAATACTAAAAATACTAAAAATTTGTAACGACCCATATTTTAATGATTGGATATTTAAATATTTTATTTAAATATTGATCGTTAACTACTCGAGTGATGTTTCCAAAAGGTTTTTTTTTTTCATGAATGATTGAACCGGGACTTGACACTAGTTCCGTTGAGCATGGTTTGTTATGTGATAAAAACTATAAGGATCGCTATATTTCGAGTTCAGACCAGTTGGCGGTCATATCGATCTCGAAATATGCAAAAAATTATCGTTTCGGGCAACAGTCTTGGATTTGACAAAAATTATATTTCTCAAATCGTCATAGTGACTTATTTTACGCTGTCAAGTTTTGTAGTGATCAAACGTACTGTTTGGCCATGCGTAGATTAAACATATGTCAATTTTTATGAGAATTAACATTGTAATTCAGGTTTTAAAGGCTACCTTCTACATATGATTGATTTGGGTCTTGACACTAGCTCCATTGGTTTCAGAAGACGTTTTTACATACAGGATAGACGGCGTTAAATGTCGGTTGGAGTTCGCTAGTCTTTGGGCCTATTTGAGAACTAAATTAACACAATACTATCCATAACCCTATTCTCCTATTGGCCATCCTCTCATTTTCTACTGTTCATTCGGGATGCTATTGTTCATGGCTGCAACTTCCATTAACAACTAGGAATTCTCTGACCAAGCGACGCCGAATTAGGTCGTGGCTCCAACTCCGTGTAGTTAAAGCGCTTAGTGGTTTTATAGTGGTAGATGTGTAAAAAGCTGTAGCGGGGAAGTAGCGGAGGTATATTTGAGGTACAAAAATGTTAATTAGATGTAAAACTATATAATTAAAATTAATTAATTATCATTCTTGCAACAATTGTGTAGAAGAAATGAATAGTATTTAATATTATATAACCAAATCAAAGAATATCATGGTTATGCACGCTAGATTTGAGGACTACTGCAGATTTCTATCTTATATAATGCATTTATGACTTAAAATTAGCTCTTTACATTAACTTTTTAATTTATTTTAAAATATTAATATTGCTAAAGCGGGTGCTAAATAGCGTCGATTTAGCGGGTGCAGCGGAAAATAGCCGGGCTTAAACAAGAACTATTGTTCATCAGTGCTAAATTAAAATAGCATAGTGATCGAAGAGCGCTACAGGCTATAACAGGGATTTTGCGGGATTTAACTGCATAGCTCCAACTACAGAAATGTGTGTGAAGTGCAGGGAAGTGTATAACCACCATCCGATCGAGGTGTAGTGGTCTATGGTGGTGCAAATCTGGGTCCATTCGCGGGTGATGCAGCAGCCTAAACCCTCGTCGGCGTCGGTGGTGGGGAGATGTTGGATGCGGTAATTTTTGGGTTTTAGGCATCATGATTTTAAATGGGAGTGGAAGGTGATTAACGAGGGTAATTAACCTAATTAATTAAGTTTAGTTAGTTTAGTTAGTTAAGTAATTTAACTTGTACTGACCATATCTTTTGCATATATTATCAGATTCAGATGCAGCTTCTTGTGTTGGATCCGTATTGACGAGTTTTACGTTGTAGAGCTGCCTTGTGCTGATTTACTATAGTATATCTCTCACTTTATTGTAGTTGTTTGTATAGTATTAAAACTGTGTTGTTGAACTTGAATAAATTTCAAATAGGATTTTAGAACATAATAAAATCTAATTAATTACTTTGTAAATCGATTAGAAGTGTTCTAAAAATATTTTAAGCGTAAATATCACATTTTAACCCATTTGTACACTATTTATCGATATGGTAAGATATTGGAAATTTTGACACATATCCCAATTTGAATGCTTTAAATAGATTTTATTTATCTCATTAATGATACCATGGATGTTTGTATGCTATGTTAGACATTTATAGGACTACCAATTGCATGATTATTTGTTTACATAGTTTTGTTGCCATTTATTGGCGATCAAGAATTAGGATGGATTCGTGGGGAAGCTCCGGGACATACGTATCGGTATGGAGGTAGTAGATGGACTCGATGACGAGCACAATTTTGAGATGAACGATAAACGCTATCTCTGTGCGAGTATTTAATTAGTCTAGTTAAGTATTAGGTCTGAGTGGTCGTTAACGATTATGGTTTAGCGATCGATATCGACTACTATTAGTATTGTTCGTTTGGACCAACTTGAACGGAGATGGCGATGGGTATTTAACAAGTTCCAATTAAATTCATGGTCTAGGTGGTCGCTAGAGATTACTAGAGAGTAATTGATACTAACTACTTTAGTTGTTGGTCGTTTTAACCAATTTGGACATCGATAACGATGAGTTTTCGAGGAATTGAATTGGATGGCCCGTTCGATATTGGATTCGACGTGATGACTCTTCGATCGGATACATTGGTACAAGGTAGGATCGATGCTTCGCAAGTGAGTACAGATGTACTGCAATCCATGGATTGAGGAAATTGACCTTCAGAGTGAGATGAGGACCGACTCATTGATTTCAAGACTCGGATGTGCTCACGATGGATCGACGGGATGGGTCAATGGTATGTGATTCATTGGTTGGCAAGGTTGCTGAATGTATGATGGATGGATCAGTGTGATGCAGTTTGTAGTGAGGTGAGACTGTAGGAATGGATTAGTGATATGCAGTTCGTAGTTATACGAGGTCGCAGAATCATGGATCAATGTGATATCAACTTCGTGGATGGAACAAAGTTATTAGATAGCGAACTCAAAGCAAGGGTATCATGGGAGAGACCCATTAGGATGGGTATGATAATGTACCCTGGGAAGGACGTAGCCTAGACACAGAGTTCAACTATCGTTGGATTTTGTTTGAGGGCGTACTCAAACAAGAAAGGGAACAATGGAAGCAATTCGTGGATGCACGAGGCTTTAATGGATCAGTGGAAGAAGTTTGTGGTATACGAGGCTTCAAGATAATGGATTGGCTGAAGGGGACTCAAGCTTTAGAACATAGTAGAGTAACTATGTTAGTGGATGACCATGGAATCGTTGATAGCTCGGGGTGTTCTATGGTGGCTCGTAGTAAGGGTGTCGTGGGGGAACCCATTAGGTTTAGTATGATCGTGTACCCTGGATACGATGTAGCCTAAGCCGGTAGGGCACGTGTTGGCAGGGTATGTAGTCGAGTAGAACCAAAATTTCCATTTGTCCCTGGTTGTACCTGATTGCTATACGAGTTATCGACGTATTTAGGGCTGTAGGGGTGATAGGTAGGACTTGTTTGATGGATGCTATGATTGTTGTGGTTGCATCTATTTTATTTCTCTTAGTAGAGTACCACCTTTAGGATTCTGGAAAGAGCCTGGGAAGTGCAGCCGGAGTAGGCTATTGAGACTCTTTTACCCTGGTATAGTTTCCCCTTTTGTTATTTTGATTATATGTGATGATTCTGCGTTTGTAGGGACATGAAAAGTATGGCTTTCCATACCTTTGTTCCATAAACTATTATGAGATGCAGTATTTGAGAGTTGTTTATCGCTCACAATAGACTGTTGGCTGACCCAAGGTTTTATATTTCCTCTTATTGCCATGAGTGCTCATTGACAATGCTAATGAGCAGACGAGATGATATGTATTAGCATCACTTGGAGATATGGATGTGGATTTGTAGGATGCGATAACTTTTCATATTATACCTATATTATTGTTTATTCTGTTGTATTTCACTGTGGAACCTTGGCTTTGTTATTTATTGTGAGGCAGTTTACAAGTGAGTTTATTGTTCTTGTATAAACTTTATTGTTATGAATAACTATATGGGTTTGTACCCTGATTATATGGTTTGTATAGTTATTACTGTCTCATCTATTATACTTGTGATTATTATATATTATCTGATGCGATGTGAGATATTCGATAGGTTCTGTGATTATGATTATGTCTTCTATTTCCTTCTCCTGCCTCCTTTTCTCTTCCCTTATATTCTATTTCGTTTATTTTCTCTTTGTGATTGTTCTGAACTAATGGTATAGGGCGGTCATTACATTTGGTATCAGAGTTTAGGTTACATAGTTTAACCTAAGCAGTACCAATATCGTGAGTTATTATATACGAGAGAGTACGTATTTGCGATATGTTTTGGTTTATGAACTATGTATTAGTATTATATATAGTGTAGTTACTATGTGCAAGAGTACTGTGACATTATTTCCTTTATTAGCATTGGATCGTTGTTTTATTTGTAACGATCTAGCAAACAAGGAAAGATACCATTCATTCCATCTTTAGAGTTGAAATTTGGGAAGGATTGAGATTGTTAGCTCCGGTTTACGAAATGTCTTTCCAGTAATGGTGAGAGTCACTGTTGTGATGTCCCATTTCCTATGGTTGGTTTTGGTACTCAAGTGCTGAGGTCAACTACATTGTGCAGTATGGATATTTACATGTCCACGAGGCAAATGGAATAGAGTCGTCTGTAGTGGTGAAAGAGCTATTTGGCTTAGTCTCTTATTTGGTGTTCTTAGATGGACTTAGAGTTAGGCGGTGCCATGCGGTTGTAGGTCACCTTGTGGAAACTCCAAGTATGAATTCGGATGGTCGAGAATTCTAACTTCCATTTTCTATAATCGATTCTCTAGGGACCGGTTCGTGATTCGCTTCGAAGTGTTTAGTTTTGACTTGTTGGAAGTAACTATCTTATGGGGGTTTTTCGGTTTTTGCGACGAGTCTGTATTTGGAGTATATGACTGAATTCAGTATAATAGTCGAAGTATGGTTCATTCTTCCGTGAATACTTCGCATAGAAGGTTGGTGGTTTCATTAGGGTGAGTGATCAATTGGAAGAAGATTTCATCCAGAGAGGATGATGGCTTAGAGAGGTTGATCAGTGGGCTCTTGGTGTTTAAGCCGCCCATACTTAGTGTTGGAGGCTGCCCAATGTGTAGGAATGAATCATGATGGCGCATGCGCTAATCGTAGTTTCCATTTCGTCAAGTGCTGCATTGAGAGGAGAAACGGGAAACAATGTCGCCACTCAAGATGTGCTCTCTACTAAGGGTGCTTCCATACTTGTTTTATTTTGACATCGAGATTTCATCATTCCATCTTATCTAGTAGTGATGGATGGAGTGAGTTTGAGACTCAATAGTATTGATCTGTTTTATTTGATTGTGACTTATTGTGTTGAGGGTTTAGTTAGACCGTATGTTTATAACATCCTGTGTTTGATTGCCAAGAAATAAGACTATCGATGACTACAACATTCACAGGATTAATTTCGAGCCTCAAGATGGGGGATTGTTATAGCATACTGTTTATACTTGATAGTACACATGGTTTTTCAAAAATTATCTCATCGAGTCATGTTTTTTTAGTTGTAAGTTCGATTGCTATAGATTGCTTAGATTTGATTAGATTTGGTACTCGAGTCTAGGATTCTCTTGTTGGGTCGATACAAAAGGTTGGTGGTAGTGAGAGATTGTTGATGATGATAGTGGGTTATAATATTTTGCGATGCAATAGTGAGCAATCCTTGATCAAGCAATAGCGGAGAGGGAGTCACTTATGGTCAGGCGATAGCGGGATGAGATATCGACTCTCTAGTAGTGAGCCATTATCTGAGATGGTAGTTTGAGAGTATCTAGACACATTCGATGAGGTGCCAGGATTGTCGCTATGTTGAGTTGAGTTCCATATCGATTTGCACATTGGTAGTGGATAGGTGACTATGCCTATAGGGCATGTGAACCTTAAGAGCGAGAGATAAGATGATATTCATTCCTGATTTGTGACGGCTGGTCAATTTAGCTCTAAGGTGTGAGAAGATGTGGCATATTCTAAGAACATGTGGCATATTTCACATTGTAGAGAATGATGAATTTACGATGAATTTTATAAAATGGGGAGAGTTTTAAAAACAATTCATTTCCAAATATTTTCAAAGGATTTTTATCAAAATAAAGCACAAAAACAGTGATGGATTCGAACTATAATTATAAATTCAATTTAAGTGACAAAATCGAATAATCTCAAATCCCAATATCTATCAATCAACAAATCATAATACGTCATAAAATTTCAATACATTTCACATATTAGAAAGATGGATTGATGGGCTGGTTTTATACACTGAGGAGAATTTTAGATTAATTTATATTTTTAGCACTTTATTTCCTTTTATTTTATTTAAGAGCACACTGACCACACATAACCAGAGCTTGGATTTTTAAATGGGGTCAGTCGCAACTTAAATTATAAGTCATCTCATAACCATGCATGACCAGAACTTGGATTTTTAAATGAGATTAGAGACAAAACTTATGTATTAAATATATATTTATCATTTCAACTTTAAAAAGAAAAAAAAACTCCTCGGTATATAAAACCAAATATGGATGATAGAAATGTGGTAGGTACAGAGATGGACTGTGAAATAAATTTCAAAATTAATTATATTATGAAATATGCTTGACTGTACTGGGATTATTGAAAATTATCAATTATCACTAATTCTGAATAATAATAACATAGCCACAATTCCATCACAAATATTTTCACTGTTTTAAAACAAGATAATTTTTCTTAAAGAAATAAACTCTCCATATTAATATAAAATCATGATGGATGGCAGACGGGTGATAGAAAAAGGAGATGGTCGTGAATATTTGCCAGTTCAAAGATATTATAATTAATATTCAACCATCATGAAAATCCAAATAAAATCTCCTCTTGTTGTGAAATACACTGCAGTCACAATTCATCACAATTTCAAAAACTGATAATAATTTTGATGAATTATAAACACAGCACAAATTGGATATTGATTTCAATTTCTGAATGAACACAAAATAAATAATTTTAAAATTGAAAAACAATTACAAGAAGAAATTAAACAGATTAAAAAAAATTGAACCTATACAGGGTGATAATTCAAAAAACAGATGAGTGAAAAAGACTGACACCAAATTTTCTCGCTTATCGAGGAATTTAATTACACCCTGATGGACTATCATGGACATCTCAGGCTAAAGAAATTTAGACACAAACCCAGCCAGATAAATTTAGCACATTTATTTGTATAAGGCAAAAAAAATGTATGGATCTATACAAGGTGAAAATTTGAATCTCAGTACAGAAGGGTGAAACAAATATAAGGCGCTTCTGATACCACTTGGTGTCTCTATTTACGAGGAATTTTAACATGATACTAAACAATAATGTCATAGACAAAAGAATTATTAAGTATCAAGCCCAAACAAACGAGCTAATAGATTATGCACATGTATCAGAGCAGCAAACAGATGATTCCAAAACAAACATTTTTCAAAAACAGTATCAGAGCAGCACAGAAAATAATTTCAAATCATACTTGTCAAGATGACAGTCACGTAAGATGATTTATGATCCAATGATTTAAAAAATACCATTTATTTGAAATCATTTGAGGAATATTAAATTCTCAAGATTCAGTGAATCAATCACACCAGAATATTAATTTTAGATTCAAGGTATGTGTGAGATTCAATAAATCAATAATTTCAAATGATTTTAAACAAACATATATTCAAACCAAATAATTATAGAATAACAGAGAATTTTAAGACCAATTTTACGAAAGAAAATTTCACAAGTATCAGACAAGTGTGGGATTAAATTCAGATCATTTACATCAAATTTGAGAGGTATTCATGAATTAGAAAATTAAAGTAGTTTATTTGAAATCACTTGAATCAATGTCAAGTTCTGGGATATAATGAATCAATCACACAAAGGTTCGTAATTTCAAATTTAGAAGGTGTGTGATTATACAAAATATCAATAATTTCAGATGATTTCAAACAAAACAATTTAATCTAAAATGTTCATGAATAAATATGAAATTACAAGATGTATCACTGAAATTTGGGAAATCCAAGCCAAACTGAAAATTAATGAAATTATCACGACTGATAAGAAGCTATGTACTGTAATGAGTATAATATCTCAAGTGTTTCCAAAATGAATTGGAAGAAACTCAGAACAGCAAAGGTGTGTGAAATCTCATAAATATTTCAGATTTTCAAAACAATTTAGAATTCAGACTAACAGCGTTCAAGATATAACATGAATAATCAACACTGTTAAAAAAATAAACTCCAAAACAATTGCAGATATATACAAGTTTTAAATCAGGTTCTGGAAATGATTAAAACGTAAGGGTGTTATTTAGATTAAGCGAATTTCCAGAAAAACATGAGAAACTGCAATTGGATGTTTAAGATGCACATGTTAAGTAGAATATGGCAGTGACAAATCAAATAAAAACAAACAGAAGAAAATAAAGTAGAAAGGGGTAGAAGAAGGATTAAGACAAGAAAATAAAACAGAAAATATTTACAAAAATGAGTTAAGAGATTATACTTGGAAGCAGACGTAAATCAGAATCTCTAACTCCTCAGACTTGGCAAAGGAACAGTAAAAGATTCCATGATATGAAGCAGTTCGAATTCACTTTCTCTTTCTGCACAGTTGCTCCTCAGCCATCACAGGTACCTAGCAGTTTAGAGGATCGAGTGGTCTAACAAACTTAGTAAAACCACTCACAGTTTTGTTCGCAACCTTAGGTACCCAAACCTGTTTGTATAGCAATCCGTTTGAAACTATTTTTGTACCTTTAGGAACCCAAACTTGTTTGAATTTAGTGAAAATCGTTTTCTTTTCTTTAGGGGTCCAAGAATGTTTGAAAGGTTTATTATGAAACAAATTCTCATCATGTTTATGATTCAAAAATCCTTTGCGATTATCAGAGTTTGAATTTCCTTATCGATTCTTTCCAAAGCAGTCTAAAGGATTTTTCAAATCAATTGAATTTTGTTTTCCGAAAACATCGTTTTTCTCAAAGCCAAGACCAGATTTATTTCTAATAGAAACTTGGTTTTGTATCAACACATTCAACGATTTTTCCCCACTAGAAAATTTATCCAAAGTTGATTCTAATCGTTGAATTTTGGATTTTAGATCGCTATTTTCTTTTAGTAAATTTGAGCAATTATCTATAGCGATCTTCTGTTCAGCGTTGGACTGTTTCAAAACCAAATTCTCATTTTCAAGCAATTTAATTTTGGCTTGGGATTCGGAAATTTCAAGTTCAAATCGTTTTTGTTTTTCAGACTCAAAATTCTTGGATTTTTCAATCTCATTTTCAAGTTCTTTCAAAATCAAACCACTTTTCACCAAATTATCATTTTCAGCAATTTCAAATTTGGAATATATATCAGTCTTAAAAATTTCAAATTCCTTTTGTAAAAAGTTATTCAAACTTGATAACTCAATCTTGTTTTCTTTTAAGATCAGAATTTCCTTTTCAAACTCTTGAATATTTTTATTGAGATGAACAAGATTGGTTTTCAATTTTGAACAATTTTTGCAATCTGAATTTGTAGAATTTTTAAAATATTCAAGCTGTGATTCCAAATCATTAATTTTGCTGGTCAACTCAGAATTCCTAGATTGTCAAGATTTGTTTTTAGATTTGAGTTTATCAACAGATTTAGTTAAATCAACACACATATAAACCAAATCTTCGTATGAGAAATTTTCAACTTCAGCATCCGTTGATTCTCCATCATCTGATCCATCTGAATTTTCATCTGTAGGACTAGTTAAGCATAGATCTGAAGCTGAGTTGACTTTCTGGGGTTTTGAGCTGTAGTTGACAATTTGTCCATACTTCGTATTGAGAGCTGTCCAGATTTCCTGCGCAGTCAAACAATGGGAGATAAGGCAGTATCGATCATCATCAAGATGCGAGTATAAAATATGCGTAGCACGATTATTAAAACAGATATCTATCTTATCAAATCCATTAACAATAACATCCCAACATTTAAGATTGACAGATTTCAAATAGGATTCCATTTCAGATTTCCAATTCAAAAAATCTGTACCATTAAAAATAGTTGGAATACAACTGGACTGACTTTCTAAGAACTGACAACTAGGGTTACCCATGACTCTAGAGTTAACAGAAAACCTGCTCTGATACCACTTGTTGGATCTAGAATAACCCTAGAGGGGGGGGGGTGAATAGGGTTAATCACAGTTTTTAACTGAATTGAAAAACTGACTGGATATTAAAATAATAAACAGATCACAGAATGTAACAAAAACAGAAACGCAGAAAATAAATCACACACAGATATACCCAGCTTCGACAAAACCCTGCCTACTGCTGCATTTCTAAGGTTTCTACTAGGTGATAGAACAGATCCCGCATACAAGACCATGTACACTCGCAAACCCTGCTCCTATTCTAACCCTACGCTGAAAACCCTAGACTGACCGATATCCCCTCAATCTGATTTCCCGAATTACAACTCCATAATCCGTAATCCTAGAAATTATAGACTCTAGTAGACTATCAGTTAACCCTTAACTGAATTCTAGAATTTTTCAGACTCCAGAAAACTGTTCAAACAGATTTTACAACAAATTAAAATAACACAAAAAAAAGGAAAACAAACTAAACCCTAGGAATTTAAAATAAAAGGGTCATCCCCTTATTAACACTTAGAAACCTGGCTGGCCTCATTTGAATTGGTTCCACCCTTTTGTTCATTTGATCCCGTTCACTTTCCTTTTGAGGAAATACAAAAATGGCGGCGGCTCTGAAATCTTTCTAGGGTTTCTCTCCGACTCCAAATCCATTCAACTGCTTGATGTATGGATTAATCTCTAAAGCTCGATGCTTTGTGGCTTGATGCTTCGATTGTTGCTTTCTGATTTGAAAGGATTTTCTCTCGATCGAAAAGCAAAGGATTACTAAGTGAGTTTCTCTGAATTCTCTTGCTTTGAAAATAGTTGAATTGATTTTTGTGTGTTTCCAATCTCTGGTTTGCCTGTGATGATATGCGTGTAATATAGGGTAAAATAAAAAAACCCTACAACTCTGATTTCGCGATAATGGCTCGATCTGATTGTTTTGCTTTCTCTTTTTGATTCCACCGCTTTGAATGAATTTGAATCTGCTTTTAATGAAATGAGAAGTTCTGGAAAGAATTTATTTGTGGCCTCTTGAATTCGATTGATGCATTTCTTAAAAGTCTGCATGATTTCTGCCTTTAAAAAAAACTTTTTCCAAAAATAAGGAATTGATTTCTGGAAAGACATTCGAGACCGATTTCTTCAGAAGGAAAAGTACCAGATTTGTATTCAAAAAGTTCTTTCCATATTCTGATTTCTGGATAGATTTGAGAGACTGCCTTTTGTCCATTGCATAACTTCTGGAACCAAAAGCTAATTTCCTTTCTTGACACTTGAGCGATTAGTGGAATTAAATGCGAATTGTTCCATGCCCCAAATGAATACTGATTTCTGATTTTGCCATGATATTTGTGATTCAATACATTATCACTTTCCATACATAAAAGAAAACTAATTTGTTCACAGTTGGCTGTGCTTACACATTACATGTATTCGTTTAATTATGTGACTCTGCACATTTGATCACCTGTGTTGATATAGCTGTGTTTCCACAAGATTTGTCCATGTATACACTGTCTCGACTATTTGAAAAATTAGAACTTTGTTGCACTGTCCATTTAAATGTGCACATACTTACTTCCAGATTGTGTCATGTATATGTTTGACCACCTATATATGCATCAACATCATTTATTTACTACTCTTCTATTCTTCACATGCTTGGTTTGTGCACACATTCACATGAGTCCATGCTTCATGCAGTACCCATAATGTTACAGTGAATGCTTGAATATATGTGTGTGTCTTGCCTAATGCCTGAACCTGTAGCACTTGTGCTTGCCCCACTTGCATTGAATATAACTTTGTTGCACCACTGATTTGTAAATGATACACCCTGAACATATTTGAGTTTGCACCATGTATTTTATTTGCTGTTAGTCCATGTACCCGCACCACTTTAGAGATACAGGTCTGACTTGATACTTTGGCACACTTGCTCATGCCCATGTTCACTGTTCATGCTGCCACACTTGTGTATTTGCTCGAGCCATTTGAAAACTGAGTTGACTTGAATTTGCATGGCTCGACACCTGAGTTGCTTGGTCACTTTGTCATACTACTGCACTTCACATTGTTATTCAATTTGCCTTTATCATGCTACATGCACCATGGCCCAAAAATTAGCTGCATCATGTATCATATCTGCACTTGACTTGAACTGGAAGCATGTTGCTTGATGCTTATGTTCCCTTAACCTCATTCTTCATGTATGCTGAAGTGAACATGTTGCTTAATCATTTGTCATGCTTATTCCACTATGTACACATGTATTTGCTGAAACACTTGAAACAGGAATGCCACCATTTATGCTATGTTACACTACACCATTGTTTTGCTTCATGCCTACATATGTTTTCACAAATTTGCACTTGCACCACTGTTGACTTGTGCTCGACCACTTTTGTGATTGAGTTGATTTCACTTTGGCTTTTTCATTTGCTGGCTTACATACATTTTCTTGTGCTTGGCCATATTTGAAGTTTGAACATTTCTTGACTCTTTTATTACACTGTTGTGCACTGAGTCGAGATGGTCCATGTTGCTACTCCTCAGTTGCACACTGATTGGCGAGGCAATGCACGCGTGTATAGCTATACACGTGTGTATATGCAGCCATCAGACTATTTTTCTGTCCCTGAACTGTCTAGACACAGTCGGATTAACAACTCAGATCAAGTCAGAAAAATGATGAGAAACACACCAGAAAACTGAGGCAATTTTTTTAAAAAAAAAATTAAAAATTATATTCGTATGTGTTTAGTATTATTTCTATTGCAGTGTACTCTGTGTGTGTGTGTGTGTGTTTCTGTGTATGACAGGTGTAGATGACTGGACTGACAGAGAGCTGTGAAGACAGAAGACTGAATATAAGAAGACAGTGTGTAGTGTCAGTGAATGTGTCAAAGTGTATGTATGTAAATATGAGTGCTGAGACTGAATGTATGTACAAAAAAGAGTGACTGACTTAATCTGTAATGAGGAGCTGTATATATGAAATCTGATATGGCTTGAAGTATAATACAGAGATGAACAAATAGTGGAGTATAAAATTTGTACTGTTTGATATTGAAATAAAATATTCTATTCAAATAAAATACTGTGAATATTTAAATTTCTGTACAGTTGTATTTTATTTAAATATAATTATTATATTCCAGTCTGTGATGTACAATAACAGTACAATATCAAACACATTAAAATAATATTTATTTGGTTGTTATCATCAAACAAAAATCATATAATTGTGTATACAACACCGTTATATACAACACAAACTAGCATAGGTAATGGGCATAAACTTGCATAACTTATGTACTGCTATACATCCAAACATAAAGGTGTGAACTTGCATATGGATCTAAACATAAAGATGTAAATTTGCATATAGATCTAAACACAAAGATGTAAACTTGCATATAGATCTAAACATAAAGATGTAAACTTGCATATGGGTCTGAACATAAAGATGTAAACTTGCATATGGATCTAGACATAAAGGTTAATGTCACATAAACTAGCATATGCATATACATGTCTCACATATATTTTAACAACCCAAACTTGCATAAGATTCATACATGAATATATGATCCAATCATCACAAACTTGCATAAGATATATGATTCAACATGCATAAGATTCACATAAGAACTAACATATGACCCAACTTGCATAAGACTAACATATGATTCAACACCACAAACATACATATAATTTACATCAAATGATTCAAAATCAAATTCTCATAATCCTAATTATATCTTATCATAATTAAATTAATTAATTATTTTGTGAAAGCTATCATACTCACAATTAAAAAGAATAGTCTTGTCTTTATGGGGTCTGTATTCTGAAACTAAATTGCTCGTCTTTGATGTAGACTAATCTTTATTTAGATTTGATTTGATTTTGATTCAAGCTTCTATCTTGCTTTAGGGTTGAAAGTGTATAGCGGCTACTCTAGGTTCCCCATTGACGGCATGGCGGCTCTTGTTATGAATTAATGTGATTAGGGTTAGTGGTTTAGGAGTGTTTTTATAGAATTTTAATTTAATAACAACCGTCGGATTAACCTAGGGATAACCAGAACCATCAGGACCACTCAGATGCCACATCAGCCCTTAGGGAGAATCGGGCCACGGGTTGATAGCCATACACCTGGATCGACCGCGAGTCGACCCAGCGGGGGTCGACTCCAAAAATGGTGCGGTTCGGCTATTCCCCCTACCGATCCGCTGTTTTGAACTTTCTTTTTTATATATATCTATATATATATATTTCTCTTATATGCGTACAAACTTCAAGGCTTAATTACTTCTTCATAAGTTATCTGTTTTATGCAAACCAAATGTCAATCTTGACCCAAAATTTTAAGACGAACATAATAGCGCAACCCATTTCACTTAATTCTTCTTATAAAAATTAAGTATACTTTAATTTGTGAATTTTAATGTTATAAAATTACGGGGTGTTACATTCTCCCCTCCTTAAACGATTTCGTCCCCGAAATCTCTAAGTTAAGAAGAATGTATCCTACCAACCAATCATCCATCTACTCAACCATCATCCACAAGCATCCATTGTCCTTAAAGAAATTTCTAATGCTATATGAACTTATGAAAAAATGTGTGCATATGTTCCTTATCTAAAGCAAAGATCAGGCGGTCCACTGATTCAGTTGACCTCCTTAATGCAAATCATGATAGTGCCATGCGTCCATTATGTATGCGAAAGAATCCTATCGATACATATTATTTCTACATGTGTGCACAACCATTCATCAAAATGCAGCATCCATATAATAACACAATCATTATACATCCATTAATTTAGATATGCACACGCATTTATATGCAACATGATGATGATTGAGCCGATCTTGTGCCTAATGTGTGTGTACATGCATCCACGAGCAACCACTAGCATCCATTTGCATCCGCCAAACATAACATGTCTCAAACACATGTTTGCAACCATAGGGTACTTCCTAACTAAAGATCGAAGATGTCATCACAAAGATAATACTAAAAGATAGGATAAGTGTCAACAAAGCGGTAGAAAAAGGAGAAATTAAAACATACCCTCAAAAAGGGAAGGGTACAGCGTACGCATTTTGTCTTCTGTCTCCCAAGTCGCTTCTCTTTGATAATCTCCCCATTACACTTTGACCAACTTGACCTCTTTGTTGCGAAGCTTTTTGACCTCCAATCCGAGAATGCGTGTAGGGGCTCATCTGATCATGGCATTGTGCTCTACTTCCACTTCTTCAAGCGTGCTCGGCTCTACCACTTCCGCCGTATCGTGTAAACACTTATGCAAATGCGAAACGTGAAACATGTCATGAACTCCGCTGAGCTTCTCTGGTAACTTTACTCTATACGCCATCTGTCCAATCCTCTCCATAATTGGAAAGGGTCCTACGAACCTCAGTGCCAACTTCCCCATTGATCCAAACCGGACTACGTTTCTTAATGGTGACACCTTAACAAAAACCATGTCCGCAATATTGAATTCAAGACCGGTTCGTCTCCTATCTGCATATGACTTCTGTCGGTCCTGCGCTGTCTTCATTCGTCGTCGAATCAGGTCTATCATCTCCGAAGTCTCCCTAATCATGTCGGGTCCAAGAAAAACCTTATCAGTGGATTCCCACCAACATGTAGGTGGTTGGCACGGTCGTCCGTAAAGAGCCTCAAAAGGTGCCATGCCAATGCTAGCCTGAAAACTATTATTATAGGCAAACTCCGCTAGTGGAAGGTGCTCTTCCCATGTTCCTTCAAAGTCTAGGATGCATAGTCTCAGAATGTCTTCTAGAACCCGATTTACTGTCTCGGTCTGGTCGTCCGTCTGAGGGTGATAAGCAGTACTTAAGCATAATTGCATTCCAACCGCCTCTTATAAGCTTTTCCAAAATTTTCTTGTGAAAATGGGATCTCTATCGCTCACAATGCTAGAGGGTATGCCGTGCAAACGAACTATCTCTCGAAGGTAAACAGATGCTAATCATGCGGCGGTCCTTCTACTTTTAAAGGGAATAAAATGGGCACTTTTGGTAAGTCTGTCTACAATTACCCAAATCCACGTATTACCCTTCCTTGATCTTGGTAACCCATCTACAAAATCCATGGAAACGCTTTCCCATTTCCAAAGCGGAATCTCTAAGGGATGGAGAAAACCTCTAGGCTTCTTTTGCTCCGCCTTGACTTGTTAGCACACTAAGCATCTAGCAACGAACTCGGCCACGTCCTTCTTCATTCCGGCCCAAAAGAAAACTCACTTCATATCCTTGTACATCTTATCACCACCGGGATGTATGGTCATCTTAGAGCGATGTGAGTCCTCAAGAATTTCCTTCTTCAAACTCTCCTCTTGTGGTACGCAAAGTCTTCCATCTCTACGTAGCCAACCTCTCTTATCTATAGCATATTTATAAAGATGACTTGAGGACTCCCCTCCTATAAGCTTGCCTACTATCTCAACCAACCGTGGGTCATTTCGTTGTGCCTATCCAACTCGACCCAAAAGTGTAGGTTGCACCTCTAATGATGCCAATAATCCGGGTACATAATCGATAGTGGGTCTGAAGTCAAAGGAAGATATATACTCCAAACTCTGCCTCTCTACGAACATAGGAATTAAAGTTAACTTCTTTCTAGTTAAGGCGTCGGCTACAACGTTACCCTTGCCAGAGGTATATGCGATCTCAAAATCATAGGATGCTAAAAACTCCATCCATCTCTGTTTCCTCAAGTTTTGGTCCTTCTGAGAGAATAAGTACTTTAGCGACTTATGGTCTGTATACAACTCAAACCTCTCGCCAAGCAAATAATGATGCCATGAATTAAGCACAAACACTATGGCCGCCAACTCTAAGTTGTGGGTAGGGTAATTTTTCTCGTGGGCTTTCAACTATCTTCCACCATAGCATATCACCCATCCCTCTTGCATTAAAACTGCGCCAAGCCCTATCCCGCAAGCATCGGCATATACAGTGAATGTCTTACTCCTGTCTGGCAAAACTAAAACTGGAGCTGTCGTCAAAGCCCTCTTCAGACGTTGGAAAGCATCGTCACAGTCAACATCCCAAGTAAAAGTCAAATTCTTCTTCGTTAATCGAGTGAGAGAGGCTGATATCTTCGTGAAGTCCTTAATGAACTTCCTATAATAGCCAGCCAGCCCTAAAAAGCTTCTTACTTCTATTGCGTTCTTAGGAGTTTTCCAATCTTGGATTGCCACCACCTTGGCGGGATCCACAGCTATCCCTTCCTTAGAGACCACGTGTCCTAAGAACCTCACTTCTTTTCTCCAAAAATGGCACTTGGATAACTTAGCCTTTAGCTGATGCGCTCGTAGGGTCTCTAAGACTTCCCTAAGATGTAGGGCATGCTCTTCTTCATTTTTAGAGAAAACCAGAATATCGTCTAGAAAGACTACCACAAACTTGTTTAGAAACTCCCTAAACACCCTACTCATTAAGTCAACAAAGTATGCGGGTGCATTCGTCAAACCAAAAAGCATGACGAGCCACTCAAAGAAACCGTCAGGAGTTCTAAAGGCAGTCTTATCGATGCTATCTTCAGCCACCCTTAGCTGATGAAACCCTGTAGCTAAATCCAGTTGCGAGAAAATTGAAGCACCCACCAACTGATTGAATAAATCGTCTATCCTCAGCAATGGGTGCCTGTTCTTCTTTGTTCGCTTATTCAGCTCTCTATAGTCCACGCACAATCTAAGTGAACCATCAGCTTTTGTAGCAAAAATGACTGGAGCACCCCACTCCGAAATATTTCTTCTTATGAACCCCTTCTCAAGCAATTCTTTCACTTGCTTACTGAGTTCTCTTCTCTCTCTCGGAGCCATGTGGCGCACTGGTAATGCAACTGGCTTTGCATTATCTACTTGATATATTCAAAAGTCTATCTCGCTCCTCGGGGGTAAATCTCGAACTTCATCGAAGACCTCACTATATTCACGGACCACACAAACAGATTTCAAATCATCATTGGATGCGTCTAGGGATTCTAGTAGCTAAGCATTACCGTACCTCTAGGGTCACAAGAAATATCAAGGGTCTTTTCACAACGAGTCAACAATCTAACTACCCTTCTTTCACAATCTAGGGTGGCACCGTATCTAGTTAGCCAATCCATACCTATAATCAAGTCATAGCCCACGAAGCCAAGAACAAAGGCGTTGCATTCAAACCCAACGCCCAAGATAGACACTCTCAAATCCCGACAAATCATAGAAAGATGAGTCAAACCACCAATAGGATTTGAGACTACTACGGGATCCGTAACTAGACTAGTATTTAGGTGCAGTGTTTCAACTAACGAAGCAGATACAAACAAGTGTGAAGTGCCAGAGTCAAACAAAGTATGAACAGGATGATCAAACAGAAAAACTAAACTTTCAACGGAAATGTTTCTACCTCTCTCCTGTCCTGGTGCCATGAGAGCCTGAAGCTGCCCTCCAGAAGTTCTTTGCCCTTGCCCCTGTTTCCTTGGGCAGTCCTTAACTAGATGACCAGCCTCTCCACAGTGGAAACAACCACTCTTCTTCTTTTTTCTACAATCTTTGCTCAGATGTCCTGGTGTCCCACAATTATAGCACTTCTTCTTTCCTTTGCCATTATTGTTCTTCCCGCCTATCTTGTTTTGCTGTTGTGGCTTCTTCTGGTCTCCTTTCTTCTCCGGTGCCTTATTAGCATTTGTACCTTTCTCTTCCTCATGCATAAGCACCATGTCAACTAGTTTCTCAAAGGTAGCCCCCATTGGAATGTGGGTCATCGCCAACCCATGTAGCGGCTCATTCAAACCTTTAACGAACCTCAGGGCCTTCTTCTCAGGTGTGTTTACCAATTCTAAGCCAAATCTCGCCAACTAATTGAACTTGTTGATGTACTCCTTTCTGATAAATCCCCTTGCTTCAATGCCAAGAATCTTTTCATAAATAAATTCTCTTCTGGTCGTGAGAGAAACTTCATTTCGAACCTATGCTTGAAATCCATCCATGTCTCCACCGGACGCTCTCCGTTTGTGACCTCCCACCAAAACGAGGCTTCGTCTTTCATTAACCAAGCAACCAATTGGACCTTCCTTCCATCTTCTACTTTGAAAATACCAAATAGATCTTCCACCTCCTTAAGCCAATTTCGAGCTTCAACAAACGTCTCTGATCCGTGAAAAGGTTTCTCGCCCATTGCCCTAAAATCTTTGCACATCTTTGCAAAAGTATCAACACGGGGAGGAGGAGGAGGAGGAGGGGAGGAGGAGGAGCATTTGCTGGGCCTGTGACATTGGCCCTAGCTTCCAGATACCTTCTAAACCATCCAGGTATCGGTATCCCCTCAGGTATCTCGGGAATTCCATACATGCTGAAAAGAAAATGAAGAGATTCAAAACGGAGAATTCGAAAGAAAGATATATAGCTCTTCGGGGTTATGTTTTTAAAACAACTTTTTCTCTTGAAAATACTTTCCCTAAAACATACTTTTGAAAGTATTTCTTTATAAAATGCTTTTTGAAAAATAGTTTTTCAAAATTCATATCTGGTCTGGTAACCTTCAGCTCTGATACCACGTGTAACACCCCACGTCCATTAATGTCACTCACAAAGGGAATGCATTAACTTCCATGGAGTGTATTTAGGATATATAAAAAAATATAACAAGACAGATATAAATAATGGTACTTGAAAATTGTATAACAACTTTTATTGCAGCGGAGAAATAGTTTGATTAGAACAACTTCATAAACCAAGTACATTTAATATCCATCTTGATAAATTGTTTCAGAGTACATAAAATAAAAAGCATAAACCCCAACACAAGTAGCCATAAAAGAGATGAGCTGAACTTTACTTTCAGCAATCCAAACACTTCCAAAAGAGAGAGAAAGAGATCCGAGAGCAAGCTCCACTAGTACTAGTCCCACCCTGAGAACCTGAGGGGGGGTGAGGGGAAGGGAAGAAAAGTGGCGAAAATAAGGGGGTCAGACATAAAGTCTGGCGAGTATAATAACTTTAACAATATAATTATTAAAGTAACTAGGATAAGGCATAAACTGGTAAGATAAGATATGACCATGAAACAAGTGGGCATGACAAAGCAAATAAGAGGAATATTCTTGTGTTAATCTCGTTCCTAATCACTATAGGATAATTACTATACCGCACCACCACTAGTCACCCTAAAAGTTGATCCCGCCTACAGAACTTAATAATGATAATGGTAGTTTCGTGTACCCCTAGATGCCTACATAGGTGCCGTCTTCCCCTATCTCCACTAGTTGTACCCACTACCCCCATTCGATCGGCTCCCTAACTCGTAGATACCCATGCTGGTCCCACAGTGGGGTGTATCACTCCCCAAAGCGGCAACCCGATACCACCAAAGATGCACGGCTTATATCTACACTATGCAACAACGTCTTACCTACCAGCCCGGGACCCACACACGCACTTGACCCCGTTTGACTTGCGTTGCCACCGCTACCCCGTTTTGACCTGTTACAATCAAATCCAGTAAGCGTGTCCCGTCCTCGACTTGGGTCGAGCTCACAAAGATACTTAATGGGTTACTAGTTTGAAAAGGGCCCCCATGCTTGACACAAGCCTTCCAACTTTGCTTGGTCCCCACTAAGGTTTCCCCACTTAACCCCATTCTTATTCATATTTTCTTACATGTTCAATCTTGGTTAAGTGCATCTAATCGTATTTCACATGCCACCCAAGGCACCCACTTAATTTCACATGCCACCCAAGGCACCCACTTAACCCCCCATGTCCCACCACATATTTATCTGGTTAATTGTTACATAATTCATTAGAACCATAACCTTGTAAAGACCTCCCACATTAGGCTGACATTTGCGGTTGCTAGATTTGCCGGGTGGGTCTGGGCAGTCTTATACAGCAAACGAGCCTAACCTCGTGTCTTTACAATTGTTACGCATTTAATTCGTGCCTTTGACCTCTTACATTAGACTGGCATTTGTGGCTGCTGGATTTGTCGGGCGGGTCCGGGCAGTCTTACACCAAAAAAGAGTCTAACCTCGTGTCTTAGGCGGTTAATTATTACACATCTTTATTTAACCCCAGATTGGATTAATATCCCTATTCAAATTTGTCAATAAATTCCAAATTTATTTATGTGCATAATTGTCTCTTAAAATTATGTTCATAAATATCAATTATGCCAATTAATGTATTAAATTAATTATATGCCTTTTAAGGCCATTTTATGCCAATTCACAATTTATGTATATTCAGTATTATCCCGTCATCCCCACGCTATTCGTACGTTTTCATATGACATATGTTAGACTCGCAAATAGTCTAACTTATAAAAAGAAAAACAACATCACATAACACATAAAATAGATCTAAGGATCATGACATAAGATTACGTAGCCAATGACTTGCATATGAATTTCATTCAAACTAGCATAGGTAATGGGCATAAACTTGCATAACTTATGTACTGCTATAGATCCAAACCTAAAGGTGTGAACTTGCATATGGATCTAACATAAAGATGTAAACTAGCATATAGATCTAAATATAAAGATGTAAACTTGCATATGGGTTTAAACATAAAGATGTAAACTTGCATATGAATCTAGAAATAAAGGTTAATGTCACATAACTAGCATATGCCTATACATGTCTCACGTATATTTTAACAACCCAAACTTGCATAAGATTCATACATGAATATATGATCCAATCATCACAAACTTGCATAAGATATATGATTCAACTTACATAAGATTCACATAAGAACTTACATATGATCCAACTTCCATAAGACTAATGTAACAACCCGTATTTTCAATAACCTGTTATAACATAAATCGAGGCAGAATTTAATTTGTAAATCTGAATCAAGGGAAACGGGATATGCCATTGCGTTCGTCTCGGAAAAATACGCGAAATAGAGTCCGAGTTTTCGAAAATCGGAGTCCGTATGACCCTATTAAGGCCCAATGAAGTTTTCAGAAAATTTCAAGTTCAAAACAGATTTGAATTTCAAGTTCAAATTTCGAATTTTGGGCCTGGAGGGCTAGGCGGGAAATTTCCCGCCAAGCCAACCAAGTCGACAGGCCTGTCGACTTGGCAGTCGACTTGGTTGGAACCAAGTCGACAGCCCTGTCGACTTGGCTATCGACTTGGCTCAGCCGGGCAGTTTTGCCTGGTGCACCATTTTGGGGTTTTGGTTAGGTTTTGGGGCCAGATTCAGTTTTGAGGGCTGAGATTGGAATTAGAGTTTAATCCTAAGGTTGAAACTAATCCTAATCTCTATAAATAAGCCCCTAACCTAACCCTAAATCATCATTATTCATTCAAGTAACTAAACTATGGCAAAATCATTCCTCTCATGGCCTCCACTCTCTTCATAAAATTCCTAAGTTATTTCTATGAGAGATTTTCCATGTATACAAGTGTTTTCAAGCTTGTATGAGTGTCATTAGCTTGCATTCAAGTCAAGTTTCCATATTTACATCATAAAGCAAGAATTTTGATCATTTTTGCTCAAGGGTTTTTCTATTGGAGCTTGCATTTTGGGTTTATTTGATTGCATAAGGGCTTAGTCTCAACCTATATATATTTTTGTGTCTTCATAAGCATTGTAAGCCCTTTTCTACTTTCATATTTAAACTCTAAAGTTAAATGAATGATGCAAGTTTGGTTGATCATTATGATATGCAAGTTTACCATGTTATGCTATGCAAGTTTGCCATGTTATGATATGCAAGTTTATCATGTTATGTTATGCAAGTTTGCCATGTTATGATATGCAAGTTTATCATGTTATGATATGCAAGTTTGCTATGTTATGATATGCAAGTTTGCCATATGATATGCAAGTTATGTTATGCAAGTTTGGGTTGATCATTTTGCTCATGTTATCATGTTATGCAAGCTTACCTTGAGTATATGAACATAAAGCTTCAAGCTTTATGCTAAAGGTTGCATTTTGGCAACATGTAAGTTATCATATCTCTTATGATAACTTGCATGTGAGGCTAAATGCGAACTTATGGCCATTTCTACATGTCATTTATCACCATGTATCACCAATATGCTAAGTTTGGTTTTATGCATGCTTTTGAGGCCTAAAAATGTAATATGCAAGTATATGAACATATGTACATTTCATATGCCACCATGTTAAACTTGTGGCTTCAACCCCTTTATGTCAGGATTATGCCAAGTTCCCTCTTTCTATCCTTTATGCGCTATTGCGATATGTAAGCGATGGGATTGCGTTTGGGGTTGGGAAAACTTTAAAGACATAAAAAAAATAAGATTGGGAATTTACCTATTAAGTTAGGTCTACCCATTGGGAATTTACCTATTAAGTTAGGTCTACCCAAATGCTTGAAAACTTGTAATATGTTTTGGAAACATGATGAACATGACACTTAGAAAATATAAGTGTGACCAACTCGAGGTTGGGTTGAGTTTGTAGCGTAAAACTACCCGGAACCGACCGGCTTAACTAGTTGCTACAAACAATAGGACCCAATGTGAGAAGTTGGTCATGTTGTACCTTGAACCCGAGGTTAGACCAAGTTGTGGTGTAAGGCTACCCGGACCCGCCCGGCTTAACTAGTAACCACAACAAGGTCTAATGTGAGAGGTTAAGGCACATTAATTAATTAATGCCTCATGATTAGGGTTAAGTCATGGTCCACTTAATACTTAACCAATTTGGGCTTGGTAGATTAATCAGGGTTAAGTCGTGAACTCATCGTTACACTTAACCAAGTTAATCCATGATTAGCAAGAGGGTTAAACCGTACTTAACCCACTAGAAAATCCTAGCAATGGGGGTCCACTCCAGCAGTAATCCCAAGTTTGTATCATTATGACCCTAAGGACTAGGCTAGGGTGGGGCACGATTACTGGACTGGAGGTAAGTGACCAAAAACGACGGCAGAGTGGTACGCCGGTGTAGTTCCGGACGGACTATGGTCGTGCACATAGTCCGTAGCCGGAGAAAACATGCACGGGTACCAGTAGATCGAGACTGTGCACTTATGTTTATGGTGTCCAGGGGTTTACACCCTAGGGCTTGATACACCCGAAGGGTGGACCCGGCACAGTCCGACTACAATTATGTTTGGGCCGTATTGACACCAACACGTGACGAGTTAGGCTAAGGGAGCCGATCGATTAGACCGTTTGGTTGGACCTCGTATTAAGGTCACTTCATGTTATTGGACCTCGTATTAGGGTCATTTCATGTTATTGGGTCAAAGCTTGGGCCAAGGGATCAATACGTGTTTATTCAAGTCATGTTAGTTTGCTAGTACACCTGTGGTGCAAAACCTTAAACCTGATTATGCGATGACACCTTTATCTACCTTGTTAGTTAATCATCATGCTAGTATGTTATTATCCTTATGTTCATCCCTGCTTCTCATGTCAGTTAACTTTATCAGTTTACATTGATTGTAGTAGGGCTTACTCAGTCTTTTTGACTGACCTGTTTTCTTTCGCCTCTTTTCTCCCGTTTCCCCCCCAGGTTCTCAGGGTGGGAATATTGGAGCTTAGCTTGGATTTCTGATCGCTTGCTTGTGGGATTTAGCTCATGTACGGTTTGACATGAAGCTAGCTATGGTTATCACTTATTTTGGGGATAGTACTTATGTATTTCAGTTTTTTTCAGTTGATGTTGTTTTTATCTAGACTTGTTTATTTGGAAAGTTGACATTATGTTGTACCAGACTTGTTTTGAAATGGTTTGAAATCTTCCGCTGTTTTATCTATGTTATTTACTCTGTTTACATATATACATATGTTCTTGTTCTGCCTTGATATATCATTATGCATGTTTACCCGATTCAAACGCCCCTCCAAAGTCAGAGTGCTTGCAAGAGACACCCTGGCGGAGGTGGGGTGTTACATTTGGTATCAGAGCATATGGTTTACGAGAAGTAATAAAAAGGTTTTTAAAACTTTTGGAAAACTATTTTCAAAAACAAGTATAAAGTATTTTCCAAAGAAAAGTCTAGTTTATTTTAAAGGCTATTCCCCAAAAAGCCATTAGCAAAATTCCTTCGTTTTTCTCCATTCTGAATCTGTCTTTTTCTTCGTTTTCAGTATGGCCGATAACTTTGCTATTCCGGAGGGAGTACACGTACCTATTTGGTATAGGAGACTTTTGGAGGCTAGGGCGACCGAAGCCGGCCCCGCAGATGTTCCTCCTCCTCCTCCGGTAGTTAATGTTCCTCCTCCTTTGGTAGTTAATGTTCCTCCTCCTCCTGTCGCTGAGGTTCCTCTTCCTCCTCCCCCTCAGCATCCTCAAGCTGACTTCGCAAAGACTTGCAAAGATTTCAAAGCAATGGGTGGCAAGAACTTTCAAGGCACTGAGACTTTTGTAGAGGCCAGAAATTGGTTGAAAGAGACCGAGGATTTATTTGCTATCTTTGGGTTAGACGATCAGAGGAAGATCTTGTTGGCGGTTTGGCTTATGAAGGATGAAGCCGCTTATTGGTGGGAAGTCACCAATGGTACTAGGCCTGTTGAGACTTGGGCCGATTTCAGGGCAAGGTTCGTGCTTAAGTTTCTATCTTCTGCTAAGGAGAATCTGCAAATGGAGAGGTTCATAACTTTGAAACAAGGAGATATGTCTGTCAAAGAATATGTGAACAAGTTCAATTAGTTAGCTCGTTTTGGCTTGGATATGGTGAGTACTCCTCAGAAGAAGGCTCTTCGTTTTGCTAGAGGATTGAATGAGCCGTTGCAAGGATTGGCTATGTCACATATTCCCCATGGGGCCACGTTTGAGAGCTTGGTTGATATGGCGTTACTTCAGGGAGATGTCAAGAAAGAGATCAAGATGAATGATACTCAAGCCAAGAAGACTGATTCCCAGTGGAAAGGAAATCAGGGTAATCCAAGTGGTCAGAGCAGTCAAGGCAATCAGAACAAGAACAAGAGTCAAGGCAACAAGGGGAACAACAGCAAGGGCAAGAACAGCAAGGGGAAGTGCCATTATTGCGGTTCAGTTGGGCATCTTATTAAGGATTGTAAAAAGAGGAAAAGGAAGAATAGTGAATGCTTTTTCTGCGGTGAGACTGGACATTTCAGTAAGGATTGCCCGAAGAAGCAAGGGCAAGGCCAGGGTCAGACTCAGCGTGCTGGACCTTCAGGAGGGCAAGTTCATGCTCTCAATGCCGCTCCAATTCCCTATCGAGGTAGTATTTCTGTTGAGAGCCTTGTATATATTTTTTATTTTCCAGTTCGTACCTTGTTTGATTCTGGTGCATCGCATAGCTTTATCTCATCTGATCTTGTTGATAGTTTGCACCTTAGTACTAGCTTGATAGATGATCCCGTCTGTGTCTCAAATCCTATTGGGGTTTCCGCCCATCTGTCTATGATATGTGGGGATTTGAGAATCTCTATACTGAGTGTAGAGTTCTTGTGTAGTGCTTATGTTCTTTGTTTTAGGGGATACAGATTGATATTGGGCATGGATTGGTTGTCCAGATATGGAGCCATCCTTGATTGTGAGCATAGGGTTGTAAGGCTCGTGACTCGCCTCGGAAACACCCTAGAAATTTCTTGTAATCCGAGAGGTCCCGTCGTGTTATGCTATCTTGAATCACTCGACTCGTCAATGGAAACTCTTCAGTCTGTAGAGTGGTTCGAGAGTATCCGGATGTTTTCGATGAAGTTAGGGGGTTGCCCCCTAAGCGAGAGATTGATTTCCGCATTTATCTGGTGGATAATGCAAAGCCGGTTTCTTTGCCCGTTCGGCACATGGCTCCGCGTGAAAGGCGGGAGCTAAGTAAGCAAGTGAAGGAGTTGCTTGAGAAGAACTTCATTAGACGAAGTATATCTGAATGGGGAGCGCCTGTGGTATTTGCTACCAAGGCAGATGGTTCTCTCCGACTTTGTGTTGACTATCGAGAGTTGAATAAGCTGACTAAGAAGAACAGACACCCGTTACCGAGGATTGATGATCTCTTTGACCAGCTTATCGGTGCTTCTGTTTTCTCTCAGCTTGATCTTGCTACTGGATTCCATCATCTCAGGGTAGCTGAAGATAGTATAGACAAGACTACGTTCAGAACGCCAGATGGATTCTTCGAATGGCTTGTCATGCCGTTCGGCTTGACTAATGCACCCGCATATTTCGTGGACTTGATGAGTAGGGTGTTCAGGGAGTTCTTGAACAAGTTTGTCGTGGTCTTCGTAGATAATATTCTGATCTTCTCTAAGGATGAGGAAGAGAACGCAAGGCATCTCGTGGAGGTGATGGATACGCTTAGAGCGCATCAGTTGAAGGCCAAGTTCTCCAAGTGTCACTTTTGGAGAAGGGAAGTTAGATTCCTTGGGCA
Source organism: Allium sativum (assembly GCA_030737875.1). Lineage (NCBI taxonomy): Eukaryota > Viridiplantae > Streptophyta > Magnoliopsida > Asparagales > Amaryllidaceae > Allium > Allium sativum. The sequence continues at coordinate 777,212,779 of CM060912.1, forward strand.
TATAGTATCTAAGCAAGGCTTAGCGGTAGATCCCGCTAAGGTAGTTGTAGTTCAGGATTGGAAGACTCCAAGGAATGCAACCGAAGTGAGAAGTTTTCTAGGTCTTGCAGGCTTTTACCGGAAGTTCATCAAGGACTTCGCGAAGATTTCCGCTCCTCTCACTAAATTGACGAAGAAAAATTTAGTTTTTGCTTGGATCATAGAATGCGAGCTTGCTTTTCAGAAGCTCAAGAGAGCTCTCACATCAGCACCTGTTCTAGCTTTGCCCGATGGAGGGAAGTTATTTACAGTATATACCGATGCATGTGGCACGGGGTTAGGAGCTGTTCTGATGCAAGAAGGAAGGGTGATATGCTTTGGCGGTAGACAACTCAAAGTGCATGAGAAGAATTATCCCACTCATGACTAAGAGTTGGCAGCAATAGTATATGCACTCAAGGCTTGGCGCCATTATCTTCTGGGAGAAAGATTTGAGCTTTATACTGATCATAAGTCATTGAAGTATCTCTTTTCTCAGAAGGATCTGAATCTGAGGCAACAAAGATGGATGGAATTCTTGGCGTCCTACGATTTTGAGATAGCTTATACCCCTGGAAAGGGGAATGTGGTAGCAGATGCATTGAGTAGAAAAAGGTTGACTCTGAGTCATTTATTCGTTGAGATGAAGAATTTAGAGTATGTGGCAACCTTTGATTTCTCTTTGGCGATTGAGTCGATGACCGGTTCTTTAGCATCTCTGGAACTCAGACCTACCCTTCTTGATCAAGTTGGGGCTTCGTAGAGAGAAGACCCTCAGATAGTTGAGATTATGGATAAGCTGATTCGAGGAGAGGCGTCTAGTCATCTCGCTCGATATTCTATTGATGACAAGGGTTGGATGAGGAGAGACGGAAGGTTATGTGTTCCAATGGTAGAAGATTTAGTAAGAAAAGTTCTTGAGGAAGCGCATCGCTCTAAGTTGACTATACATCCGGGCGGAGATAAGATGTATAAAGATATGAAGCGCATTTTCTTTTGGCCTGGGATGAAGAAGGATGTGGCAGAGTTTGTCTCTAGATGTATCATTTGCCAGCAAGTTAAGGCCGAGTCGAAGAAGCCCGGTGGGCTATTGCATCCTCTAGACGTTCCACTATGGAAGTGGGAGAGTATTTCCATGGATTTTATCGATGGGCTACCAAGGTCAAGGAAAGGGAATACGAGCATTTGGGTTATTGTGGATAGACTTACGAAGAGTGCTCATTTCATTCCGGTGAAGAGCAAGAGGACCGCATCTTGGCTAGCGTCTGTATATCTTCGTGAGATTGTGAGACTACATGGAGTCCCTTCTAGTATAGTCAGTGACCGTGACCAAATCTTTACAAGTCAATTCTGGAATAGCTTGCAAGAAGCTATGGGCACGAGGTTGAATCTAAGTACGGCTTATCACCCACAGACGGACGGTCAAACCGAAAGGGTGAATAGGGTACTCGAGGATCTGTTGAGGCTTTGTATTCTGTATTTTGGTGGTACTTGGGAAGACCATCTTCCTCTTGTTGAGTTTGCATATAATAACAGTTATCAGGCAAGCATAGGGATGGCACCATTTGAAGCTTTATATGGGAGGCCGTGCAAGTCACCTACATGTTGGTGGGAGACTACAGATGAGCTTATACTTGGGCCTGATATGATCATAGATACATCCGAGAAGGTAGAGTTGATTCGGAGACGGATGAAAGCGGCCCAAGACCGACAGAAATCCTATGCTGATAAGCGAAGAACTGATTTGGAGTTTGATGTTGGGGATATGGTTTTCGTGAAGGTTTCTCCTTTGCGGAATGTGGTCCGATTTGGAGCAGTTGGGAAGTTAGCACCGAGGTTTGTTGGACCATTCCCTATTATAGAGAGGATCGGGCAGATGGCTTATAGAGTGGAGTTGCCCGAGAAGCTTGCCGGTGTACACGATGTTTTCATGTCTCGCATCTCCGGAAGTGTTTACATGAATCAGCAGAGGTTGTTGAGCCAAGTGTTCTGAAAGATGTGGAAGTGGAGAAAGAGGCTACCTTGAGGAGAGCTCCGATTCGTATCTTGGGAACGGAGACCAAGAAGCTAAGGAATCGAGAGGTCAAGTTGGTGAAGGTTCAATGGGGTGAAGCCGAAGAAGACGCAACTTGGGAAACCGAGGAGAAGATGCGTGGGCTTTATCCATTCCTTTTTGAGGGTACACACTCAATCTCTTTTCTTTGTTAGCATATCTTTCTCTTTGCTATCCATGTTTATCTAGTTTACCGTGTTAATCTTGTCATGAGAACCTTAGGTAGAAACCCTTTGGATGAAACATGTGTTTGAAACATGTTATGCTTGATGTTTGCAAGTGGTTACAAGTGTTTGCAAGTGGTTACTCGTGGATGCATTATACACGTTAGGCACTAGATCGGCTCACACACTCCTCATATTGCATATGCATGAGTGTTTATGCTTATTCATGGATGAAAATTTTTGTGTTATCACATGGATGTTGCATATGGATGTATGTTATGTGCACACATATAGATGTTATACATTATGTTAGGAATTGCATACATATGGATTCATTTCACTAACATAATTTGCATTGATGATATTTGCATTAGATAAGTACATATACACACACCTTTGCGTATGTTCATACAACATTTAGAATCTTGTAAGGACAATGATTGCTCGTGGATGATGTTTTGAGTAGATGGATGTTGGATGGTAGGATATGTTCTTCCTAACTTAGAGATTTCGGGGACGAAATCCTTTAAGGAGGGGAGAATGTAACAACCCGTATTTTCAATAACCTGTTATAACATAAATCGAGGCAGAATTTAATTTGTAAATCTGAATCAAGGGAAACGGGCTATGCCATTGCGTTCGTCTCGGAAAAATACGCGAAATAGAGTCTGAGATTTCGAAAATCGGAGTCCGTATGATCCGATTAAGGCCCAATGAAGTTTTCAGAAAATTTCAAGTTCAAAACAGATTTGAATTTCAAGTTCAAATTTCGAATTTCGGGCCTGGAGGGCTAGGCGGGAAATTTCCCGCCAAGCCAACCAAGTCGACAGGCCTGTCGACTTGGCAGTCGACTTGGTTGGAAGCAAGTCGGCAGCCCTGTCGACTTGGCTGTCGACTTGGCTCAGCCGGGCAGTTTTGCCTGGTGCACCATTTTGGGGTTTTGGTTAGGTTTTAGGGCCAGATTCGGTTTTGAGGGCTGAGATTGGAATTAGAGTTTAATCCTAAGGTTGAAACTAATCCTAATCTCTATAAATAAGCCCCTAACCTAACCCTAAATCATCATTATTCATTCAAGTAACTAAACTATGGCAAAATCATTCCTCTCATGGCCTCCACTCTCTTCATAAAATTCCTAAGTTATTTCTATGAGAGATTTTCCATGCATACAAGTGTTTTCAAGCTTGTATGAGTGTCATTAGCTTGCATTCAAGTCAAGTTTCCATATTTACATCATAAAGTAAGAGTTTTGATCATTTTTGCTCAAGGGTATTTCTATTGGAGCTTGCATTTTGGGTTTATTTGATTGCATAAGGGCTTAGTCTCAACCTATATATATTTTTGTGTCTTCATAAGCATTGTAAGCCCTTTTCTACTTTCATATTTAAACTCTAAAGTTAAATGAATGATGCAAGTTTGGTTGATCATTATGATATGCAAGTTTACCATGTTATGCTATGCAAGTTTGCCATGTTATGATATGCAAGTTTATCATGTTATGTTATGCAAGTTTGCCATGTTATGATATGCAAGTTTATCATGTTATGTTATGCAAGTTTGCTATGTTATGATATGCAAGTTTGCCATATGATATTCAAGTTATGTTATGCAAGTTTGGGTTGATCATTTTGCTCATGTTATCATGTTATGCAAGCTTACCTTGAGTATATGAACATAAAGCTTCAAGCTTTATGCTAAAGGTTGCATTTTGGCAACATGTAAGTTATCATATCTCTTATGATAACTTGCATGTGAGGCTAAATGCGAACTTATGGCCATTTCTACATGTCATTTATCACCATGTATCACCAATATGCTAAGTTTGGTTTTATGCATGCTTTTGAGGCCTAAAAATGTAATATGCAAGTATATGAACATATGTACATTTCATATGCCACCATGTTAAACTTGTGGCTTCAACCCCTTTATGTCATGATTATGCCAAGTTCCCTCTTTCTATCCTTTATGCGCTATTGCGATATGTAAGCGATGGGATTGCGTTTGGGGTTGGGAAAACTTAAAAGACATAAAAACATAAGATTGGGAATTTACCTATTAAGTTAGGTCTACCCATTGGGAATTTACCTATTAAGTTAGGTCTACCCAAATGCTTGAAAACTTGTAATATGTTTTGGAAACATGATGGACATGACACTTAGAAAATATAAGTGTGACCAACTCGAGGTTGGGTTGAGTTTGTAGCGTAAAACTACCCGGAACCGACCATCTTAACTAGTTGCTACAAACAATAGGACCCAATGTGAGAAGTTGGTCATGTTGTACCTTGAACCCGAGGTAAGACCAAGTTGTGGTGTAAGGCTACCCGGACCCGCCCGGCTTAACTAGTAACCACAACAAGGTCTAATGTGAGAGGTTAAGGCACATTAATTAATTAATGCCTCATGATTAGGGTTAAGTCATGGTCCACTTAATACTTAACCAATTTGGGCTTGGTAGATTAATCTGGGTTAAGTCGTGAACTCATCGTTACACTTAACCAAGTTAATCCATGATTAGCAAGAGGGTTAAACCGTACTTAACCCACTAGAAAATCCTAGCAATGGGGGTCCACTCCAGCAGTAATCCCAAGTTTGTATCATTATGACCCTAGGGACTAGGCTAGGGTGGGGCACGATTACTGGACTTGAGGTAAGTGACCAAAAACGACGGCAGAGTGGTACGCCGGTGTAGTTCCGGACGGACTATGGTCGTGCACATAGTCCGTAGCCGGAGAAAACATGCACGGGTACCAGTAGATCGAGACTGTGCACTTATGTTTATGGTGTCCAGGGGTTTACACCCTAGGGCTTGATACACGCGAAGGGTGGACCCGGCACAGTCCGACTACAATTATGTTTGGGCCGTATTGACACCAACACGTGACGAGTTAGGCTTAGGGAGCCGATCGATTAGACCGTTTGGTTGGACCTCGTATTAGGGTCACTTCATGTTATTGGACCTCGTATTAGGGTCATTTCATGTTATTGGGTCAAAGCTTGGGCCAATGGATCAATACGTGTTTATTCAAGTCATGTTAGTTTGCTAGTACACCTGTGGTGCAAAACCTTAAACCTGATTATGCGATGACACCTTTATCTACCTTGTTAGTTAATCATCATGCTAGTATGTTGTTATCCTTATGTTCATCCCTGCTTCTCATGTCAGTTAACTTTATCAGTTTACATTGATTGTAGTAGGGCTTACTCAGTCTTTTTGACTGACCTGTTTTCTTTCGCCTCTTTTCTTCCGTTTCCCCCCCCCCCCCCCCAGATTCTCAGGGTGGGAATATTGGACCTTAGCTTGGATTTCTGATCGCTTGCTTGTGGGATTTAGCTCATGTACGGTTTGACATGAAGCTAGCTATGGTTATCACTTATTTTGGGGATAGTACTTATGTATTTCAGTTTTTTTCAGTTGATGTTGTTTTTGTCTAGACTTGTTTATTTGGAAAGTTGACATTATGTTGTACCAGACTTGTTTTGAAATGGTTTGAAATCTTCCGCTGTTTTATCTATGTTATTTACTCTGTTTACATATATACATATGTTCTTGTTCTGCCTTGATATATCATTATGCATGTTTACCTGATTCAAACGCCCCTCCAAAGTCAGAGTGCTTGCAAGAGACACCCTGGCGGAGGTGGGGTGTTACAACTAACATATGATTCAACACCCCAAACATACATATAATTTAAATCGCATGATTCAAAATCATATTCTCATAATCCCAATTATATCTTATCATAATTAAATTAATTAATTATTTTGTGGAAGCTATCACACTCACAATTAAAAAGAATAGTCTTGTCTTTCTGGGATTTGTATTCTGAACTGAATTGCTCGCCTTTGATGTAGACTAATCGTTACTTATATTTGATTTGATTTGATTCAAGCTTCTATCTTGCTTTAGGGTTGAAAGTGTATGGCGGCTACTCTAGGTTCTCCATTGACAGCATGGCGGCTCTTGTTATGAATTAATGTGATTAGGGTTAGGGGTTTAGGAGTGTTTTTATAGAAGTTTAATTTAACAAGAGCCGTCAGATTAACCTAGGGACAACCAGAACCATCAGGACCACTCAGATGTCACATCAGCCCTTAGGGCGAATCGGGCCACGGGTTGACAGCCAAATACCCTGGATCGACCCCTAGTCGACCCAGCGGTGCTTGGGTCGACTCCAAAAATGGTGCGGTTCGGCTATTCCCCCTCCCGATTCACTGTTTTGAACTTTTTTTTATATATATCTATATATATTTCTCTCATATGCGTACAAACTTCAAGGCTTAATAACTTCTTCATAAGTTATCCGTTTTATGCAAACCAAATGCCAATCTTGACCCAAAATTTTGAGACGAACATAATAGCGCAACCCATTTCACTTAATTCTTCTTCTAAAAATTAAGTATACATTAATTTGTGAATTTTAATGTTATAAAATTATGGGGTGTTGCAGAAATTGTTTTTGGAAAACATATATACACTAATAATAATATCAAATCCGTTTTTATCGTATCAAGCATTTTTGACCATTATAAGGTAAAACTCTATCCTTCGGTTTGCGTTGCATTGTGTGATGGGACTTGAGTCTTATAATGGTTTCATTTTTCTAAAAAGCATTGCGTTGTTTAACGATTTACTTTATTATATGCACTGGCAATCCAATGGAGTAAACCTTTTCCGCGTTAGCGGCGTGGTCCTGTGATTAGCCTCATTTAGATACGTTAGATTTCTCATACCAGTCCCATGACTGACCTGTAGTTTGTTTCACTTTGCAAACTTGGGTGCCTTCTTTTCCACATGGGCAGTCGAGTAGCTTTTTGTAGATATTTATCTCTTGAGCAGGATTCTGGATCGAAGCCTAAAGCTGTGTCCAGAGCATAGAAAGTCTTCCGCTGTGTATTGTATTAATTTATTGTAATGAGTCTTACGTTGTATTTTATTTATCATTGTACTCTGATATTCTATACTCTAATGTAACTTTATTATATGTTTATAAAAGTCTGTTGTTATTTTTTCTAATGTATTGTATTCCCAAAGTTAACGTATGTGGGTTTTGAACGATTTTGATCGATCTAGCGATCGATTAAGGCCGGGAAAAATGCGTGTCGTTACAGTTGGTATCAATGCTCTGGTTAACTCAAATCTTTGGGGTACAATTCGTTAGAACTGAACAAAAGACTCATCAGAGATTAGATTATTAATATCCAATAAGAATACTCATTAGAGATAGGGTCAGCAGTATCCTAGAATGAGAAAACTCATTAGAGATGGGGTTAGTAATGCCCTAGAATGAGTTGAGAGTGCCTAGTTTATAATTAACGTATTTTTGATTATATATATAATCTGATTTTAGAAAATATAATTTCTAAATGTATAAAAGGTATATATATTTAAAAAGTTAACCACCTAATAAAATTATTGGAACTAATAACAATAATAAAAATAAAAATGAAAATTGAGTCGATTAGTAAAACAATTATTAGTTTCGTTCCTTTTCGAGGACGAAAAGATATTAAGTAGGGGAGATTGTAACAACCCGGAAAATCAGAACCAATTTAAAAATTTTATTTCAGGAAATTTTATTAGAAAATACTCCAGAATTTTAAAAATTAAATTCCATTATTAAATAAAATAAAAAATAAAAGTTTTTAAATAAAATTAATATATTAATAAGTTGATTTATTAATAATATGTTGATAAGTTGATTTATTAATAATATATTGATAACAATAGAATGTTTCTAGTCTGAATTGTATAAGAGAAATTGTAAACAGATAGAGTGTCAACGGTATACAACGCACGTTTTAACTAGCAGTTAACGAAAATTAATGATGACATTTATAACCAAATAAATCATGTATTGCATGCTCACATTTCTTTTTTTTTCCTCTACATTCATGCATCCAAGTTCACCTTACCTATGCATTCATTTATTTCCTTCCCTACATTTTATTTACATGTATTTTGTTTTGCATTCTCATCTACATCCCTTTAAATCTCCTATCTCCATTTTGTTATATATATATATATATATATTCCCTTATCTTTTATATCATGTTTCTTATATTTAAAAGCATAAGAAAAAAAATATAGTAAAACTTTTAACATTATCTATGTAATAACACATGATATTTTATATTATGTGTTTGAAATTTTAAAAGTCACATACATTCTAGCATTTAACATTAAATTATCCATTCATCTGTTTTCTCCACTTCATTAATTTATTTCCTTACTTCTACATTCGTGCATCTTATTTCATTTGCATATTCTTGTTCCTTATATTTTCATTCCCTTATTTTCCTTTTCCCATTATTATTATTTATTCTTACAAAAGCAAACAATTTCCACATGTGTATATATATATATTATTCCCTTATATATATATATATATATATTGTTTACATTAGTTACGTGCATTTCTAGTCATTTTTGTTGTCTTATTCTTGTATGTCCAATTGAATATGTTCCTTATATTCTACAATTTTAACGTTATATATTTTGAAATTTTAAATTCACAAACTTGGTCACAATTAGCATTAAATCATGCTTTAATTACATTTCCATTATTCTCTTTCGTTATGTAATTTTCTTTTGAATTTTTAAGTAAGAAATAATTGCTAATTAGATTGTCATGTCATGTGTAGTCAGCGAATTTATTTCATTTATAACCTGCTACATATGTATAGACACAAGTGTGGGATAATATAAAATATATAACCAAATAATATATATATATATACCTTAAAATTTACAAAACCTATTCCTAATCACAAATGAGGAGCCGTCGTTCTTTATGAATCAAAGGCCATTAACCTCCCAATTTCATTTGCTAATCTCTTCTAACCAAATCGAATTTCTCAAACGTTAAAGCAAAATTTAAAGAGCTTTGTCCCCTCTTTAAGATCAGGTGGAGGTGGTCTAGAGGAGGAGCGGCGTGGTGATGTTGAAGACGATGTTTGGGTTAGATGGTTTACAGAAAACGATGATGAAGAAGACGGGATTAGAGGAACTAAACGATTTTCGATGCGTTCGATGTGTAGCAATGAGATATAAAGCACAGAACAGAGCGATCTAAATTTTTGGAAGAATTCAAAACCCCCAAGGTGAGGTTTCTATATTTAATTGTTAAAATTAAATTACTCCTCGCTCTGTGAATTCTATATATGTATATGGTGAAATCCGTATTGTTGATTGCTATGAAATCTGAATTGATTTAGGTTGTTATGTGAATTTGTTGATGTGATGATATGTGTGTTGAAACAAAATTGTGAATCAAATTATACCATTGGGTTGAGGTTTATTTGTCGAATAAAAATCGTTATTTTTGTCAAATTAGAAATGACAAATTTTACCTTGGAAGTTAGTTAAAATAAAGAGGACAAAAATTAACATTGCTATTTGTTGAAAACAAAAAGGACATTTTCCATTGTCAATTTTGTAGGAATTAAAAAGGGTCAAATTTTTGTTGGAAATAAAAAGATTCATTTTTCATCGTCATTTTGTTAAACTAGATCGACACACAAAATAGACATTTTTGTGTAATTAGAAATGACATCAAAATAGTCATCTTAGTTGTAATGAATGGCACTCAAAATATACATTTTGTTAAAATAGTATGACATCAAAATATCCAATTTTGTTGTAATAGAATTTACACCCAAAAGTATACATTTTTGTGAAATTGGATTGACACCATAAAAATATGACTATAGAAACCTGATTTTGAAATGGACATTTTTTATTTACAAATTAGTTGTAAGTAAAAATATGATTATAGAAAAAGATGACATTTTTATTTGCAAACTATTTGCAAATAAAAACATGAATAGAAAGAAATACATTTTGCATTTAAAAACATGAATAGAAAAAGATGACATTTTTATTTGCAAACTATTTGCAAATAAAATCATGAATTATGTATAAATGAAATATCCATTCATTTGTATATTAAAATGTTTACAAATAAATATTTATTTATTTGTCATTAATGTACGTAGTAAGTTGTTCACTAATGACACATTCATTTTTGTCTAAATTGAGAAAGAATGAAATTTAACATTCACTTTGTCATTTAATTGGAAGTAGACAAAAACATTTATTCTTTTCCAATTTAAAAGAATGATACTAAACACTCATTTTTGTCTAATTTGAATAAGAAAATAAATAAACATTCATTTTGTCAAATTTAATAGAATGTAACCAAACATTCATCTTTGTATCATTTAATTGGAGTGAGAACTTTTATCTCACTCAAATTTCTGAATAGTTATTTATTTTATAATTAAATTAAAATTAATTATCTGTGTTGGAATTGTTGTTTGTTGGATAATTTCTGATTTGGATGTTGTTTGGTGAAAAGTTTGGAATTGGAATCATGTAGCATGTTATAATAATGTTATTACTTTTTAATTTTCCAAAACATTTTTACACAGCCATAACAAGTTTCCTGACTTGTTTATGTTGATAGGAAGATAAATTTTCACACATCGTCCAAAAGCACAATTAATAATATATTATTCGAATTTGTGTTGGTTGAAACCCCACACGGGTCTTCGGTTGATATTTGACTACACATCACCCTTGTGTTTAGTTGTAAATTGCACTTTGGCTATTATTTGAATGTTTTGTCATTATTATAGAATTAATGCAATGTTGAAATCCATGCAATTTAATTATATGGAAAGTGTTGGGTCTCATTCCAATCTAGGATTATAAGAATATCTTAATCTAGTATTCAATTAGGTAATTAAATGATGGTTTTGATATTGACAATTAAAAAGATTATATCTTTATTGTTAAAAAGTTACCATAAAAAGGATTGAATTAAAAGATTACATTTTTAATTGTCATATGTTAAAATAGCAAGATTATTTCAGAATTGAACATTTTGAAAAGATTTTTATTATTATATTATAATAATATGGAAAGTTCAATTTTTACTAAAAATTGAAATGTAAGTTAGGATATTTGGAAACAAAGTATTTTTAACAATTAAATAAAAAGATCATATTTCTATTATGTTGAATATTTTAATAAGTTATATTTTAAAATAGGAGATATTTTAAAATTAAGATATTTTAAAATAAAGGATGTTTTAAAATAATATTTCCAATGAAATAATTATAATTATAAATTACAATTGTACTTGGACACGAAGTTAAGTTACATTTGTGGTGGAAGTCTGCCCGGACCCAACCGGCATATCCAGCAGCTACAAATATGGGGCCTAATGTGAGGGGTCCAAGTTCGCAAATACAAAACGGGCCATAACATGAGGTTAAGCCCAACTTGTGGGATAAGTCTGCCCGGAGCCAACCGACATATCCAGCATCGATAAGTCGCAGGCTTAATGTGGGAGGTCTGGCCTGGTATAAAATATAAATGAAAACGATAACGAATTGGGCTATTTAATCTGTTTTAAATAGCAACGCCATTTTAACCCGAACGTGTTTATCGATTTATTTTATCCATTTTATAATGAATATTAAAAGAGCAAATTTCAAAATTAATATTTTGGAAATTATATTATTTTAATATAATATAGATAGAATATTCAATTTGGATTTAAAATTGAAATAAAAGTTGGAATCGTTTTATAAATGAATTTATAAACATTTTAGAATATGTTTAGAAAGGAAATCGACGAAATATATATTATATATTTATAATGGTTTGAATAGACCGTTTCGCGCAGCGACCGTTCGCGAATTTCTACCGTTAACTTTGATTTGACGTATGGAAGATCCGACCGTCGGATTCTTCTAAAACCAGAACCTATGAGTTCGTATAGAAAAGAGATTTCCAATGAGTATTTAAGATATGAAATCCAACGGTTAGATTTTGAGAAATTTTGTTAAATCATAATAAATGATCTAAAAAGGTTTTTGATGAAAAATTCCAAGTTTATAAAGATAAAGGATATCTTTATCAGAATTATTGATTTATTTATTTAATGAATTAATTAAAGTAAATAAAAGGATTTTAAATGGTTTTAATAAAACCCAGATTTTTCAATTCATATATTGTAATGGATTTGAATGGAAATAATCTTCGGATTATTTCAGCATTGGATTATGTGATTATACGGATATTATTGTGAGATTTTGGAAGATATAAATATCGCTATTCCCGATTTGATATACGTTAGTTTTCAAAATTTGATATTGAACATAAATCGATATAATTTCTGTGATATTTAATATCAGATTAGAATTTGGGTTTGTCGTGAATAGTGTCTTAAATAACACTGTTCTTAAACCCATTTGAGAAAGAACAAATCTTTTAAATTAAGATTTAAATAAGATTTCCAATTATTAAACATAATTGAAAATTAAGTGAAACTGACTTTTGGGTTGATTATGAACAATGTTTTTAAATGACATTAGTTCTTAAAACCCGATTGACAGTGAAATTTAGATTGGTAATTCATAAATCTTTTAATTAAGATTTAACAAAATATTCTAAAGAGAGGTTTTCAATTTAATATATTAAATTGAAATATGATTTGGGTTTATTGTGAACGATGTTTTTAACGACTTTTGTTCTTTGACCCAGTTAAAGGCAAGATTATTTCTTGAAAGTTAAATAATCATTAAATAATGATTCTTAAAGTTTAAAAATAAATATAGTTTTTAATAAATCTTTAATTGGATTGAATGAGGATAAAAGTAATTAAATTTACTTAATTCAAGAAATGAACGATAATGGAGTACCACCAGTTTTACTCCAGGCGATAGTTTAATCTTTAATTAGATTTGAACGATAAAATGGTAATTAAGTTTACCGTAACATATTGGGTGTTAGATATGGAGTACCACCAGTTTTACTCCATGGGTTGTATAGGTTGGGAATGGGATATTAATAAATGATTACTTCGATAAAGCGTTAATCCCGACTAGTTGAATAAACCTTAAATTGGTTTAAATTATAATCAAAGAATATTCTTGATTGGAATGAGGCGTTGGTTGTGTTTTAAAGCACATGATTTTAAATTGCGCAAATTATTCAGAAAGACCGGGTTTAACCCATTCTGAATAATTCATACGACGATCTAGGTCGAAGATTTGAAGACGGTGATCGAAGACCGACAATCTTCACATCGAATGGATGAAGACTACTAACGCCCATGATTGGAGTAGCTATCTTGAAGGGGCTGCAGTGGTAGTTGTCCGGACGTACTTGTTGATTGTTCGGATATGCGGGGAATAATGTTATAAAATTATGGGGTGTTGCAGAAATTGTTTTTGGAAAACATATATACACTAATAATAATATCAAATCCGTTTTTATCGTATCAAGCATTTTTGACCATTATAAGGTAAAACTCTATCCTCCGGTTTGCGTTGCATTGTGTGATGGGACTTGAATCTTATAATGGTTTCATTCTTCTAAAAAGCATTGCGTTGTTTAACGATTTACTTTATTTTATGCAATGGCAATCCAATGGAGTAAACCCGTTCCGCGTTAGAGGCGTGGTCCTGTGATTAGCCTCATTATTAGATTAGTTAAGTTAGATTTCTCATACCAGTCCCATGACTGACCTGTAGTTTGTTTCACTTTGCAAATTCGGGTGCCCTCTTTTCCACACGGGCGGTCGAGTAGCTTTTTGCAGATATTTATCTCTTGAGCATGATTCTGAATCGAAGCCTAAAGTTATGTCCAGAGCATAGAAAGTCTTCCGTTGTGTATTGTATTAATTTATTGTAATGAGTCTTCCGCTGTATTTTATTTATCATTGTACTCTGATATTCTGTACTTTGATGTAACATTATTATGATGTTTATAAAAGTCTGTTGTTATTTGTTCTAATGTATTGCATTTCCAAAGTTAGCGTATGCGGGTTTTGAACGATTTTGATCGATCTATCGATCGATTAAGGTCGGGAAAAATGCGTGTCGTTAGATCTAGTGTTTTTTTTGCCTTAACGATCTATTCCGCATTCCCTAACAATTGGCATCAGAGCAAGGTCTTTCAAAAAGTTCATAATCTGATTTTTGAAAATAGTGATAATGGCAACCAACACTAGCAACAATAATAGTTCTTTTACAGAGGGTCAATCCACTGTTAGACCACCATTGTTTAATGGTAGTAATTATTCATATTGGGCATGTAGAATGAAAATTTATTTACAGTCAGTAGGATTAGACACATGGAATAGTACACAAAATGAATATGTTGAACCCACAACTGCATTTGAACATGGGCAAATGAACAAAAGGCTGCTGCATAGAGCAATTCTAAAGTCAAGAATATGTTATTTTGTTCGTTAGATAGGAATGAGTTTAATAGAGTAACAGTATGTAAAACTGCTTATGAAATCTGGAGAACTTTACAAGTTACTCATGAAGTAACTAATAAAGTTATACTGACTAAGATAGACATGTTAGTTAATCAGTTTGAATTATTCAAAATGAATGAGAATGAGTCTATTTCAGATATATATATTACAGATTTCAGGAGATAGTGCATTCGATAATAACACTTGGAAAAACTTATTCTGAAGCAGATCAAGTCAGAAAAATATTAAATTCATTAACTTCAGAATGGGATCAGAAGACTTTGGCTATTGAAGAAGCCAATGATGTCAATGAAATGAAGATTGAAGAGTTAATTGGAAATTTGATGTCTTATGAAGTCCAATTACAGGAAAGAAAAGAAAATAGATCAACTGAAAAGAAATCTATTGCACTGAAAGCAAAAACAAATGATTCGCACTCGAGTAGTGAAGATGATGAAGAAATAGTGCTTATGACAAATAATTTTAGAATATTTCTATGATTTAGAAGGAAGAGTTATAATCAAGGAAATTAAAAAATGAATGATGGTCGATGTTTTAACTGCAATAAGCCAGGCCATATAGAGAAAATGTGCCCATATCCAGATAAATCGAATTAACAAACAGACAACAGCAATTCGTCAAGGAAAAGAAAGAAAGCCTACGTAGCAACATTAGATGATTCAGATTCGTCATCAAGTGATGAAGAACCAGAAACCAAAAATACGAATATATGCTTTACGGCAAATCGGAGTTCAAAAAATCATGAAGAAAATGATCAAAAAACCGGGTACTCATTAATTAAATTTTAATTTTATTTGGTTAAACAGTTGCTTTGTTTGTTTGTTTTGGTTTGAATTTAAAACTTTCAAAACAAAATTTTGAAATTATAAATTCAAATTTGAAATTTGAAATTCAAAATAAAAATATAATATACATAACCAATAAATTAATAAAATAAAAATTTTTGATTGTTTATTAGGATTAGAATTATTTCAGGAAATCTTTAAACTTGAAATATAAATCGATAATATAACTCAAAACATAAAAATCCAATTTCCTTTGAAATAAGTCAAGTATGTCGATAGACACAAAAGTATATGTCAACATATCTAACCAGTTTTGAAATTTAAATTTTGGATTTCAAAAGTTTAAACTTTCGAACTTCCCTCCAATCTTTACACCAACTCCCAAGGTCTGAAAAGGTATCCTTTCAATCTGAAAAGTTGTGCCTATTCAATTCATATTCATATTCATTCAATTCATATCTATTCAATTTCTCTCTCTCTCCATACATACATATATATATATATATATCCTTTCTACCTTTCATTCATATCTCAAAACTGTATTCTTCATACCTATTCTCTTCCAAAAATTATCAATTCACAAGCTCATCCCAAAAATTGAAGATAACCAAAATCATCAAATGCTATCTCCATAATGACAAAGAGGCCATCAAAACCTATGGTAACTATTTAGCAAATGCTAAAGTTAACTTGGGTGCTTTTGCTATCTTTAGTAACTTTCCCTCTTGTGATTTCGTTTCTCTTTTCGAACAAAATGTAGTGTTGAGTCTAATAGACTCTCGTGATAACGACGAAGTATGTTATCCCAAACTCGTGAAGATGTTCTATGCAAATCTCAGTCGCGGATTTAACGAAGGCAATGAAAACCAAATTTGGAGTAGTGTCAAAGGAACTCATATTGTTCTCGATGCCGAAGTCTTAGGCACTATTATAAAATATAGAAGTGTGGGCTCGGATTTTTAACTTTTATCGAAGAAACCGATATGGAAACCTATTACGATATTTTCGAAGATGGTAATGGATTTCAAAAATCGTTTCTTATGCCCAAAAATAAGAATTGTCAACCTTCTCCTTCAACATACCGTCACTCCCCGTTCTGGAAATTTCAACAATCTGACTCTTAAAATTCAAAAGGCTCTCTTTGCTATTATGGGTTGATATATCATCAATTAGACCGAAATGATTCTAAATGAAATTAAGCTCATAGATTTATCTACAAGAGAAAACACCCTCTACTATGGTGTTTACCTCACTCGCATTTTCAAATACTTCAATGTTGATCTTCATGGAGAAGAATTTTATCTATAAAAGTGTTTGACGCATCAAACATTCATCTTATGCAAATTCCTCTTACTTTTAAACCATATGAGACATTCGAGGCCAAACAAGCTCGAATGCAACAAGAACAAGAGCCAATGGAAGTCGAAGAAGAAGAGGTTTCTATGGAAAGTATTGAGCATCCAACTTCTAAACGTATTTACAAAGATATGATTGTTCAAAATCAAGCGAAAATCGTCAACAATCAAAAGAAGTTTAAAAAGAGACTTTCCAAAATATCCAAATTCATGGTCAAGACAGGAAGAGAGCTTGGAATTTCATCTTCCTCATCATCATCCGAAAACTAGGCCATCTACTTTAATTTATCTTTGTATATTTCCTTGTATTTGCTTTCGAATCTCGTATTTAAAGTGTGTCTAGATTAGTTGGAGTATTTGCTTCTATCAAGTAATGAATGGAGTTTTTATTTATGATATAATCATCTTTATGTTTCTGGAAAAACTATAAAACTAATTATAATATAATAGAGTTCAAAAGAATCCATTTTTTTTTAAATTAACACTATAGTATGTCGACATGACAAAAAGAGTATGTCGACATATAATTGACAGATTTTCGAACTTTTAAAAAATTTAAAATTAAAATAACTACTCATGTTCATTCAAAATCCAACGAACTCCAGACCTTATTTAAGTACATTTCTTCCAGAAAAATTCGTTATTTCATTACTCCTTCTATCTTATTCATTTCTTATCAAATCCATGGCAAATCATGTCCATAATCTTAGTGAAAATCTAGAAGAAACCTTGAATTCTTTCAAAAATATTCTCTCTATTATTCAACAAAATCAACGTCATCTCGAACTAAGTCAAATAAAAATGTTTGAACAACAAGAGAAGCATTTTGATGCAATGTGATGGCTAATCTCTTCTCTTTTTAGAGAAGAAGATAATAATGTCGCAAAGGCTCCGCCAACCAAAGAAGATGAAGATCGGGAAGTAATGAAGAAGGATCCTATCTTTGGAGAAGATGGTTGGGATGAAGTTCCAAGAAACATTTAGTTATTCGGTATGATTTGATTGATTTGTTTAATATTCTAAGACATATGGTGTGGTGTGTTTTGATTTGGATACAATTGTGTGAAACTTGTATATATTAAGACATATGGTGTGATTTGATTTGGTTTGGTTTATATATATATATATATATATATATATATATCAAAAAAACATATGTAATGATAACACTTGAATTGGTTTGCATAAGTTTGAATAGATTAAGGGGGGTATTCTACTTAGAATTAGTTAATAGATTAAGGGGGAGTATTTTTAGTTATATTCAGGAAGTTATATAATTTAGGGGTAATACCTTTAGGATTTATTTTTGATAATGCCAAAGTGGGAGAAATTATAAAATATAGGCATAGTTTATAGGATTCTTACAGACAGGGGGAGTATTAGAAGGATCATCATCAACAGGTATATAAGGTATGATATTTTATAAACTAAGGTTGTCATCTTAAAAAAGTGGGAGATTGTTGGAGAATGGAGTTTTGATGACAACAACCTTATTTCAATTATCATTGATTATAAAATATATATACTAACACTTTTTGTATATATATATATATATATATATATATATATATATATATGCATGAATTATATAAAGGAAATATTATTGAAGACTGTATAGTTTAAAAGATGATGGAGATTCAAAGATCAAAGAAATTTCAAGACTCATGAGTATTCAAGATTTCAAGAATTCAAGAGTTCAAGATTAATATTGTCATAGAGTCTAGATTATGTAAGACTCTAAATAGCACTCCAGGTTCAAATTCAAATTTCCAAATTCTGATTTTTAATTCTATCCTCAATCCTCTCTATTTTATTATCTATCTTTTACCATTCTTATTCTTCTTTGTTTTTTAAGCTTAAATTTTATATGTTTTATTGTTATACTTTATATTTATATAGTTTAAAACCTTATAATTTTATAAATATATTTATATAGTTTAATTTTATGTTTTCGTATGATTTTCTACTTTATAATATTAATTTACAATACTATATTTTGATTCAAGAATTTCCAGATTTTTTTTTATATCAAATCACTTGAAAAATGTTTTAAAATTCAAAAATACACTAGGGTATGTCGACATACCAAAAACACCATGTCGACATATAACTGTCACTTTTTCAATTTTAATAGGAAGTGTCTTTTCACTATTTGAAACGTTTCAGAAATGTTACAACCTTTCATACACTATAAAAACGGGTTAAAACCGAATTTTTAAACATATCTTCTTCTCCACTTTCATCCTTTTTCATTATATAATCATTCTTAATCATTTTTATGATTTATACACTTATACTCTAACGAATTCAATTCTGTTTTTATCAAACTTCTTCTCTCTACACTCTCTTCTCATATCTCTCTGAATCAAGTGCTATTGAAGAGTTATAGGGCTGTTTGTAAAAGTTTGGGTTGTGTTAAAGAATCGGTGGTATCCCTTGTAGCCGTGAAATCAAGGATGGGTAATCGGTGGTATCCCTTGTAGCCGTTAAATAAAGGAGATTGGAATCAGTGGTATCCCCTGTAGCCGTGAAATCAAGGAGCTTGTAATTGGATTTTGATATAGTAGTAAAACTCTGCGCAATCCAACATTGCATGAGACTGGACGTAGGAGCAATCCGAACCAGTATTAAATCCGGTGTGTTCTTTCCTTTTCTGCATTTTTATTTCTATTTATTTTGCATCTGTGTTTGAATCTATGTTTGTAATTGTGTTTATGGTGTTTGATTCATCTCGTAGTTCACATAAGTTTTAGATTTTGTTTAAAATCTCGCAAACACTATTCACTCCCCCCTCTATTGTTCGTTTTGCCTTAACGATCCATTGCGCATTCCCCAACAAAATGAACTATTATCAAAGGCAAAGAAAAGCAAAACACTGAATATCAATGGATAAACTAATGCTGATTAGGGAAAAAGATCGGGATGGTAGGAAATCTATAATAGGCTATTGGACTTTTCTAGGAGAAAACCCTAGTTTCATGGTAAGTGTTGGCTCGCTTTTTGACCAAGCCACCTAGGATCATTCATAAGAAGAAAGCATGAAACCACGTTCTCTAAGAATACGAAGGAATGGATCGCTATCGACTCGCCGGATGATGGATCGCACGCTATCGACTCGCCCACCATCAGATCGCGTCTCGACGGATCGCCCCTATTTCATCAGGGAAACGACACCTCTATGCGATCCGATCCATGCATATGTTGTTGCCCAGTATTGATCGATCCGATCCCCTGATGCGTGGCGAGCCCTCTGACCCGTTCAAGCGTGAGCTAGTCTTCAGCAATCCGAGACGCTTGGATCTAGCGACACGTGTCCCTAACCGTCATTTGGACCAATTCTCCCCATCTGCACGATCCGATTTTCAAGCAGATCGCGACACCTGTCCACAACGGCTAATTTGACTATTTCCTCAACGGTGGCGATGCGATCCGATGTTCTCGGGATTCGTGCCACGTGTAGCCACGACCCGCCTGACAAAATCAGCTATAAATAGCCCGGAGCTTGGCATTTTTTGGGATCTTTTTGGCAATATTGAGTACTGAATCCGCCATTGTTGTCAAAATACTAAAATATTGAGAGAAATCCTTGATTGTATTAGCTTTCAAAGTATAATCAATAATATATAAAGTGGACGTAGGCTCGTTAACGCCGAACCACTATAAATTCTATGTGTTATTTCCTTTTTTCTCATTCTTCAGTCGAAACTCCATAAGCTTCAGAACAATTTGGGTGTTAGGTCCAAATTTTGATCTAACATTTTGGTGCTTTCACTGAGAAGACAATCCTAAAGTTTCACTATTCGGTTCTTTGAAGATTCCAGCGATTCGGATATCATGGCTGGAAAAAGATCTAAGGAAGCACGAGCTTCACAGACCAACGAAACAATTAAAGAGAGTGTGCACAAGCTGGGCAATGAAGAAACTCTGGATCGCGGGGCGCAGGGGGCGATCCGATCCGACGAAGACACTACACTCCGAGTCGACGAAAACGAAGCGATCCGGACTGCTGAAGGGGTTGTTACTCGATCCCGGAGGAACGCCTCGCACCCTGCGCACACTGCGACCGCGAATCAACCTCAAGGGGGCGCTGCGAGCCGCCACCCACGAACCGCAGCGATCCGAATTGATGATCAGACTACAACTCGACCTGGAAAGGAGCCTATGGCTCGCTCTTACCGTCCAGGCCCCTCTGCTCGACCCGGCTCAAGCTCTTTGCGCATAAGAGAAGGTGATGACGATCAATATGATCCTGCTGCTCCCGTTACTGAGGGGGATCTCTCTCGCTTTTCAGAAATGTGGGAGAGGTTGTTTGATGAATTGGCTTCCCAAAGGCAGGAAAGCTCCGTCCTGCGACAAAATTTGACGGCTATGGATAGAAGACTTGATGAGCTTGCAAGGCAAAGAACATCACCGGTTCGTCCACTCACTCCAGGATATTCTTCTTCGTCTGAGGAATCGCCGAGACCTCCGCGACGACTGTATGAGAGAGCCGAAAACATAGAGAAGCTTCAGTTCGGAACCCTGCCACCACAGGAAGAAGAAGCGCTTGGGGCGGGGCCCTCAAACCGTAACATGAACGATCAAGCCGCAGCTCCCAGGGCTCGAGATGTGGGCAGTCCCGTACGTAACAGACTACCTCAGCCCCGTCGTCGCACACATACTCATGATAACAGGGGGGCAACGAAGCCATATCCGAGCCCCGGATTTCGTGACTGCTCCCGGAAGAGAGATTAGAGAACCCCGCCGAGCCAGAGGCACTGACCCTGAACCTCCTTTGACCAGCGCAAATGTTGCAGCCATGATCCACCAGATCCTGGCAGATAGCCGTGGACAACGGAATGAAGATTGGGGGATGGACCGCAGTCACACCCCTTTCACTGATGATATTTTGGATGCGACTTTTCCAAGGCGTTTCAACATGCCACAAATGAACCGATATGCGGGTAGGTCTGATCCTGTCCAGCATCTGATGAGATACTCTTGGTCAATGACCGCTGCCGCAGCCTCTGACGCTGTTAAGTGCATAGCGTTTCCCATATTCCTGGAGGATGTGGCTTTGTTATGGTTTACTCGCTTGCCGGCGAGATCGATTTCTAGCTTCAGGGAGTTGAGTGAGAAGTTCGTAGTAAAATTCCGTATCTACGCACAAAAGACAAAAAGTGTGATTGATTTGTTCCTTGTCAAGCAGCGACCAGGCGAGAGTTTAAGGGTGTACCTGGATCGTTTCAATTTGGCCGCTACTGAGGTTAAAGATCCCCATGAACCGACCGTTGTCGCAGCACTAATTGACGGAGTAGATAAAGACACTGAATTCGGGAGGTACCTGGCAGGCAAACCGCCCCACACTAGAGAGTTATTCTACGAGAAAGCCAACGTACATTTACGCCGGGAAGAGGTATATGCTAACCGAAAGGCTAAAACAACTGATAAGGAGGAAATCCAGAGCAATGTCGCCATCAAACAGACGGGAGACAGCTCGGGGAAAGTTGAAGTTAATGTCGGAAATCAGAATCAGGGTGGTCGTCAGCCAGGTAACAACAATAATAATGGTAACGGCAACAACCGGAAGAGGAACCGAGGGAACGACTCCCAGAGAAGGACTCGTCCCAGGGACTTTGAAAGTTATACACCAATAAGTGATACTCTGGAAAATATCTTCATGGATGCGTATGAAGTCCTCCAGAATAAGAGGCCACCTCCCAGAGAGTCGACAGAGAAAGAGCGTGAAACAGGGAAGTTTTGTCTCTTCCATCAGATTCACGGCCATTCGACAAATGAATGCCGTCACCTAAGAGATGTAGTCGAAAGGCTGCTTCGAGAAGGAAAGTTAGATGAATACAGAGTGATGCCCAGAGACAGGGGGCAAGCAATACAGGCCCCAAATCAGAACCAGAATCAACTTGCTGCTAGGCCGACTGCCCAGCAAAAGGGAAAGAACATTGTTATCAATACCGTAATCGGAGGACTTTATCTCGCCGGGCATAGTTCCAAGGCATTGGATCAATACGTCAATGCAGCCAAACAACACCTCGAAGTGGGGGAGTGTAGCAACCCCGAGGACAGTATCCCGGTGAAGCAACAAAAGATGATGACCGACGATGTCGTCTTCCGAGAACGAGAAAGCATCGGAGTTCATGTTCCGACTGAAGATCCGTTTGTAATTACAGTACCTATTGGACCAGCCACTGTTCATAAGGTTTTAGTGGACAACGGGAGTTCTGTCAACATTCTTTTCAAAAGGACATTTGATCAGATGAATCTCGAAATAAAAGACTTGAAGCCCTGCCAAGGATGGATCCGTGGATTCAACGGAGCATCCACCGCTCCAATGGGTTATGTAGAGTTACCAGTTACACTTGGGGAAGGAGAACGCCAGAGAGTGAGAATCCTTCCCTTCGTGGTTTTGGATGTTGAATCGCCCTACAATGCCTTCTTGGGCCGACCGGCCCTCGCAAAGTTTAGAGCCTGTATAGCCCCCTGGTGCTTGTTATTGAAATTCCCCACAGAAGCTGGCATTGGTATCGTCAGAGGGGATCAAGTTGCTGCGCGAGCATGTTATGTTGCCGAACTAAAGTTACTTCGCAATGGAGGGGATATTAAAACTAAAGGCACTTCTCCCCCTACGGGGGCGGAGACCTTATAGCAACCAAAGAGGATAGTCGTTGGAGAGTCGCCCAGAGAGATGCCCGAGGATATAGATCCCAGAGAGGATCAAGAACCGGGGGCAGAATGGCGACTCCCAACGAGACAACTGTGGATGTACCGATCGATGACAGTGACCCGGAGAAGGTCCTTAAGATTGTATCCCAGTTAAATCTGAATCTCGCTAAAGAATTGACAGATTTCTTAAAAAACAACTTGGATGTATTTGCTTGGACCCACGCGGACATGTGTGGGATATCCCCATCAATCATGAGCCATTCCTTAAGCATTGACCCTAAACATCCTCCAGTAAAGCAAAAAAGGCGAATGTTGGGCCCAGAGAGGTCCGCTGCCTTGAAAGAAGAAGTTGGAAAGCTAAAGAGTAATGGATTTATCAGAGACTCGACCTACCCAGACTGGATTTCGAATCCAGTCCTGGTAAAGAAGGCCAATGGGAAGTGGCGAACGTGTATCGACTTCTCGGATTTGAACAAAGCTTATCCAAAAGATAGTTTCCCGTTGCCCCGGATTGACCAGTTGGTAGACTCGACGGCAGGTCATGAGCTTCTCTCATTTATGGATGCTTATTCAGGATACAACCAGATTCCGATGCATGTTCCAGATCAAGAGCACACTAGTTTTATCATGGATCTGGGATTATATTGTTATGTGGTGATGCCCTTTTGCTTGAAGAATGCGGGCGCTACATATCAACGTTTAGTCAACAGAATGTTTTATAACCAGATCGGGAAAACAATGGAAGTATACGTCGACGATATGTTAGTTAAGTCCAAGCAATCTTCTCAACACACTACTGACTTGGCATAGATGTTCGGCATTCTTCGAAAGTACGGAATGAAACTCAACCCAACCAAATGTTCGTTCGGTGTTGCTTCTGGAAAATTCTTGGGATTCATCGTCAGTTCCCGTGGTATTGAGATTAATCCAGACCAGATCGCGGCAATCAGAGACATTCAGGAACCTAGGCAAATTAGGGATGTGCAAAGCCTTGCCGGAAAAGTGGCCGCATTAAGCAGATTTATCTCCAGGGCTACGGATAAGTGTATCCCATTCTTCGAATTAATAAAGCGAGGAAAACGCCACTTCAAATGGACACCCGACTGCGTAGAAGCGTTTCAGAATTTACTGAGGCACCTGGAGAAACCTCCGATATTATCTAAGCCAATAGATCACGAGGACTTATTCGTGTATTTGGCAGTGTCCTCCCATGCGATCGGCTCAGCGTTGGTAAGGGAAGAGGATAAGGTCCAAAGACCTGTATATTACGTGAGCAAAAAATTGACGGCAGCAGAGTGTAATTATCCACGGATAGAAAAGTTGGCGTATAGTTTGCTGATCGCCTCTAGAAAGCTTCAACATTATTTTCAGGCGCATCCTATTACCATATACACCGATCATCCACTCAAGCAAGTCCTACAAAGACCAGAGGCATCTGGAAGATTACTTAAATGGAATATTGAGTGGAGTCAATTTGATTTGAACTTTCAGCCCAGACGGTCAATTCGAGGGCAAGTGATAGCCGACTTCATAGCGGAATTTACCGTACCAGAGGAAGATATAGCCAATGAAGAGGACAATCCCTCAAAATTACTTTTCGATCCCAATGCCTGGGGATTGTATACCGATGGCGTTAGGAATGACGAAAGATCCGGTGCTGGGATAGTGCTTAAAACCCCCGAGAAACGATTGATAACCTATGCAATCCGGATGGAGTTTCATGCCACTAACAACGATTCCGAATATGAAGCTCTGATAGCCGGATTGAGGATAGCAAAGGAATTAGAAGTCACAAAGCTGAATATCTTCTGCGACTCTAAGTTAGTTGTGAACCAAGTTACTGGAAAATTCCAAGCTAAGAGTGCAAGATTGATTTTATACTTAAAGAAAGTGAAAGAGTTGCTGAACGATTTTGATCACTACAGCATATCTCATATTCCGCGGTCAGAGAATCAGCAGGTAGATAAGTTGGCAAAGATGGCTAGTTCCGACGATCCTGAAGTGACCGGGCTAGCCCCCGTTGAAGTACTTCGGTCCCCTAGCATAGATCAGATGGAAATTGACCCAGTTCTAGAGGCGGAACCAGAAAGGGAGTCCTGGATGACCCCTCTAAAGAATTTCCTGATGAATGGAACGCTTCCGACCAAGAAAAACGAGAGGCGTAAAGTAATTCGTAAAGCCGCCCGATACGTTCTGCAAGGCGGAGTTCTTTACAGACAAGGGTTTTCAATGCCCCTCCTTCGGCGTGTAGCCCACGATGACATCAAACGTGTGCTGCAAGAAGTCCACGAAGGCGAATGTGGCGACCACACTGGAGGGCAAACTTTAGCAAAAAAGGTGTTGCGGCATGGTTATTTCTGGCCTACCATAAACAAGGATGCAGCAAGATACGCCAGAGATTTTCAAAGATACCTAGAGCACCTCCCAATCAGTTAAAAATGATGATGAGTCCATGGCCTTTCGCTATGTGGGGAATTGATATCATTGGAAGTCTCCCCATAGCAAGGGGCGGAGCAAAGTTCGCTATTGTGGCCGTGGATTATTTCACTAAGTGGGTCGAGGCTGAACCACTAACTACAATCACAACCAAACGAGTGATCAACTTTATCGTGAGAAACATCATCTGTCGATTTGGGATTCCAAAGATTGTAATAACAGATAATGGAACTCAGTTCGATAGTGCTGAATTCCGAAACTTCTGCCAAAAATACCACATCGAGAATCGATACACCTCTGTGGCGCACCCGCAATCGAACGGACAAGTCAAAGCGGCGAATAAAGTGATTAAGTCTATTCTGAAAAAGAGACTGAAGCGAGCTAGAGCCATGTGGGCTGATGAATTGCCCTTGGCACTGTGGGCCTACAGGACAACATATAAATCGGTAACAGGACATACCCCGTTCTCCCTTGCCTTTGGAACGGAAGCAGTTATCCCGGTTGAGATAAAGGTACCTTCTCACTGGGTGACTTATTATGATCCAATGACCAATAATGAATTGCTCCTTGAGTCCCTAGATATGATCGAAGAAAAGAGGGATGAGGCGGACCATCGCGCCTTAAGATGCAAGCAACAAATCGCTCGATATTACAACAAAAAGGTTCGAGCCCGAACCTGGGAACCCGGAGACTTGGTTCTGAAACATGTCTTTCCACCCCCAACTCATATGGGAGCGAAGTGGGAAGGACCGTACTCCATTCTGAGCAAGCTTGATAATGGAACTTTCAAGCTGGCAACCGTAGATGGAAGGGAAATCCCCAGAGTGTGGAATGCCCAACATTTGCGGCCATACATAGCATAGAAGTTTCAAATCTATTCTTTTGCTTTGTTGAAAACCATGTATAAGGCACGACTTGCCTAGAATAGTTTGATTCCTTGAAGTAAAAAATTATAAAGTGGACGTAGGTCATGATTCGACCGAACCACTATAAAAATATTGTGTGTCATTTACCTTTATTGCATCCTTATTTATCTGCCTGTTTATTTTTGGAAATCGGCGTGAATAATGCAGGTACCCAAAGTCTGGTGCCAACCATTCCTCTCGTAGACTGTTCGGAGGAACCCAAAGCCTTGGTAAAAGCCCCAACTACTTGACCGACTGATTTCAATCCTCGGAGCTTGGATTAAAACGAAGACCTAGAACGAGTTTGATGAGCGTGCATGATTGCAGACTGTTTGATCTGAGACTCTAATTCTCCAGAGCTGAGAAAGAGTATAAAGGATGCGAAGACGACACCCATAAAGCATGGCGGTGTACCATGATCGGAGCCGCTTGAGCGAAAGTCTAACATTGCCGACCGCCAGGAGAGTATAAAAGCGTCTCCGATTGAGCGCTGAGAAAGAGCTCCTTCCCCGCTGAAGGATCGGGGAGCGAATGAATCGCTGAGCTCGTACTCTAACTCTCCAGAGAGAGAGAGTATAAAAGCGTCTCCGATTGAGCGCTGAGAAAGAGCTCCTTCCCCGCTGAAGGATCGGGGAGCGAATGAATCGCTGAGCTCGAACTCTAACTCTTCAGAGAGAGAGAGTATAAAAGCGTCTCCGATTGAGCGCTGAGAAAGAGCTCTTTCCCCGCTAAAGGATCGGGGAGCGAATGAATTGCTGAGCTCGAAATCCAACTCTCCAGAGAGAGAGAGTATAAAAGCATCTCCGATTGAGCACTAAGAAAGGTGTCAGAAATTCGGTGCCACAAGAACAATTATCCTATGAAATCTTCTAAGTCCCCCATATTCAGAAATAGGGGGCAACCTACCGACAAGGCTAACCAATTCTTAGTAAACCCCCGTCAGGCGCTATGATAACAACTTATTGGGGGCACATATACTCATATACATATACTGAACTTTAATACAGCAACGCAGCGTGAAAATTGTCTCTTGGCTATCTGTTGTTTGACTGATTTGTAATTATTATTAGATGGCCTATGACTAAACATGGAAAGTTTATTTGAATACAGGTACGTAATGATGCAAAAAGAGATAAACTTTCATTTATATACTGCGGACCAACAAAGTGAGAAACAACCTAGAAAGGAAATTGAGGGCCAGTCTCACAATTACACTTCCTGGCCAGTGGAAAACCTAAAGACAAAATATCAACAAACAACAAACATCCTATTTACGCTTTGGCTTCTTCTCTTGCTTCTGCCTCTCCAGCTTCGCCTTGTCGGCATCAGATGGATCCCCTTTCTTCCTCTTCCTTTTGTCTATGAGGGGAACATCCGACTCCTCTGAAGATTCCTCTTCCACCTCTTTTCTCTTCCTTCTATCAGAAAGGGAAGCCGCGAAGTCATCGGGGTTTGCAAAGTGAAGCTGTCGGCTGATGGATTTGGGCTGGATCTTCACAATCATCCCAGTTTTGGGATCGAATTCTGCAAGAGGGACTACGTCCAAAACCTCATCTCCCACCTTCTTCGAAGCCAACTCTTTCTCCTGCCAGGCTTTTCGGCTGGCCAAGGTTTCGTCGTCATCATCATCGGCCTTTTTGGCGCCGATAATGTCTTCTTCATCATCTACATGGCGCCCATCCATGTCTTTCAAAGCTTCGATGGTCTCAGCATCTTTGGGAACATCAGCGCTAGGTACCGGGATGCTTCTTTCTGCTGTTGTGACCTCGGCCTGCTTTGATACATCAATACCAGCACCTGGCGAGACAGCCTCCTTCTCCACTTCTTTTTCTTTTTCAGCACCTTTGTCGACGGGCTCGCCACCTATATCAGGAGGAACACACGTTACTAATTCAATTGGTTGTTCTACCAGACGACGACAATTCACAATTGCTTTGACGAATTGTGGGGAAAAAAAGAGATACCTTCCGCAGATGCTCCCTCTTGAGTAGTTGCAGAGGCTCCAATGACCACGGGAGTTAGACCCAGATGGATTAATGGATCATCAGGATGTTATTCTTCAACCCCGGAGGTCTTGGGCTCCACAACTGAACTCGAACCTTCGTCAGCTTTGCCTTTGCCCTTGGCTAGGGCCCTTTCCTTTTCCATCTCCACCAGAATCAGGCGACGACCCTCTGTCAGGTCCTCAGGCTCATTGTCCCTTAAGATGCTCTTCATCAACTCATCCTCATCGACTTCTTCGACCCCCAATCTGTGTTTTTCACCCTCCACAATGGCATCCCATAAATTGGCCAAAGTAACATGGTAATCAGGGATCCACGAGATGTTGCGAGTTTTGAGAACCTGGCCAAGGAAATCGAAAATCATCTCTTCAAACCCCTAGATCTCCTTCTCTCTTTCGAGGAGCTTGTTGTTAGAAGCGGTAGCCAATTCGATGGCACTTTCAACGTTCTTTTCGGCGAGAGCTGCCCGTCTCTCCGCGTCCGAGACCTGGTCATTTAAAATCACCTCTTCTGCTTTAGCCAAAGCCAAACTTTCTTTTAAATTTGCCTTTTCTGCCTCCCAAGCAGCCCTCTCAGCTTCAAAATGGCCTTGTGTTGCTTTCAACTCGATGTTGGCCATTTTGAGATCTTCAACCTCCTTCTTTAAAGCCATTTTCTCTTGGCTATTGGAGTCAAGTTCCGAATGGAAGCGCTGCTTAGCATTCTCTAATTCAATCTTATAATTTTCAGAGTCCCTCCGTGCTAAAGCAAGCTGGGATTGAGCATCTTCCAGGTCCTTCTCCATCTTGGTCTTGGCCCTTTCGTTGTTTTCAAGTTTCGCCTTAGATCTGTGTGCCTCTATTTCAAGCGATCGGATGATTTCTGAAAGGTTAACTGCATGTTTTTTCATCATCTCATATTGCCTGGCAACATGGCGGATATGCCCGACAACTTCGCTATCCCAGTTCTTGGGGACTGGTTCCAAGACTGGAACAAATGTCATCCGGTCAAAGAATATGTCTCGGAATTGTTCCCGCAGCTTTTCCAGCCTGCCTTGAATCTCGGGACCATGCATGTAATCCCGTGACCCTGGAGCAGCCAACTCTGGCTGGCTGGAGGGGACGATGTCACTCCTCTCCTTTTCAGATTCTTTGGATACATCCTTGCCCTTATCTTTAGACTCTTGATGCCTTTTTGACGACCGGCTGTGGGAAGGTGCACTCTTTGGAGGAGTTAACTCTTTAGGAAGTTTCTTTCCCCCTGTAGGAACTGCCGGGTAGCTGGAGGGCTTGGTAGAGGTCGATTTTGGTGGAGACCGAGGTTGCGAGGAAGTCGGCCTGTGAGAAGGACCACGAGAGCGCTCAGTATCCGGACGAAGGCTGGGTGTGCCCTCACGAAGAGAACGATACGAGTTAGATTTCCTGCGGGACATCGTTCCTGCAAAAAAGAAAAGAGCATATTAAAACTTTGAATACCCGCGATATAAGAGTGCAGAGTCAGATAGTGTGTGTGATTTGTGCATCCCATATAATTCCCCCTAACAGACCCGGGCCTGAAGACAGGCTCATCTGACCAGTTTCTTGTCCTCTAGTTGGAGCGATGGTCTCTTCAGAAGCAGGGAAGAAAGGCCCCTCTTCAAAGTCCTTCTCCGTATATACATCATTGGGTAGAGGAATTTTATTCAGCTCGTCAAATAACTGCTCTTCTGTCAAATCATCGGGAGCAACGGTTTCGATTGGAGCAGAAATAGGAATTTCCTTGGACACGTCACCGCGAACCTTATCCCCTCTGTATATGTTCAGGTCTTCATCGTCTTGGATGACTATCGGAGAAGGACGCTTGTGAAATTTAGTTGTTTCTATCGCTTGTGAAGTTCCCTCTCCCTCTGTTGGGGGCACGTACTTATAAGGTTTGCCGCCAGTGCCAAGTCCAAATCTTCTATCCAGAAGACGATGCTTATGAAGATTGTCATCAGTAATTCATTTTTTGATCCTTAGAAAGTCGGATCTGCTTTGTAAAAGAATGGATAATCGATTGTTGTATAGTGGACCCTCCGTTTTCGGGAAGACATGATCTGTTTGAGACAAAGAGAAAGGGGGGAGAATGTTAACGCCTAAACTTCTTGAACAAGATATTCGATTAGAAGCTTAAAAGTTTACTTGATTTGAGCCATCTTCGTGAGCATCCGGTCTGTTTCCTTATATAAAACCAATCAGACTTAGGATCCACTATATTGCTTTATCCATCGTACAGAACCTTCATATTCGCCACCGATTCAAAGAAAGAGAAATTTGGAGTTGCCGAAGAACGGTGCTTGAAAAGAAAGAAGAATGTCAAATCTCTGAATTTAAGTTCGGCATGTAAGATCTCCGCATATGCAATATATAGGGTATATAGTGATGCGTTGGCGTTCGGATGGAGTTGCATCGGAGCAATTCCCAGTCGTCTTAAAGTTTCGATGGCGATCGGAGGGAACGGAGGAATAGCTCCTACCAAGCACATGGTTCGGCTGATCGCCATATATCCTTCCGGAGCTAGGTGGGGTATATCTTCGCTTCCGGGCGTCAAGACATCATCCCAAGGAATCCCGTGTCTCAAGAAGATTCTTTTAATCTTTATATCGTCGAGCTTAGATGCTAAAGAATCGGAAAATTTATCTATCCCGAGAGCGCCAGGAATCTCGTCGGGAGCTCGCCCATCTATCTCAGAATCATCGCTAGATGAAGTACTTTCGGACGGATCTGATTCTGTGGCCTCGTACTCAGATCCAGAATCTTCGCCTCCCGGATTAATTGGAGGAAGTTCAGGGTTGTATTGCTCAGGAACCTCGGATTCCACTTCTGTTGCGGATCTTGAAGAAGAGTGATCATTCGACATTACTGCTAGGACGAACATGAACAATGAGATTAATACTACCCGACCCCGTGTGTGCAAGTGCCGGTGTGTGTGCATTAAAAATAAAGCGTGAAAGCAATCAAGATCATCAAAATATTAGTCGTCATATGCAGTCAAATTATGTGGTCGTTTAGTCCAGAAAGTTCAATGTCAAGGCCCTAGCCTAACTGTTCAGAATTTTATGGTGACAAGGCGTTGATTAAAGTTTGAAATTTCTTCGCATCGTCAGCTATGAGTCGGATCGCAAGGCAGAGGGATCGCCCCCTTTTCGGATCGCAAGGCAGAGGGATCGCCCCCCATCGAATCGCAGGGCAAAGGGATCGCTCCTTCACGAATCGTTGCAGCCCCCAACGATACGCGCCTTTGCTGTCACCACGATCTTCTGTCTCGCCACTCGCCTTCATCTTCTTCCTTTCCTCTCCTTGCCCACGATCCGAACTGGTCTTCCCTCTTCTCCTTCCTCCTTCGTTTTCCTCCTCTCCTTCCCATCCTCGAACTCCGAGCTCTACGCCCGTCAGCTATGGCGTCTTGATGATTCCTTCGGAAAATCGCAAGTTTCCAACGTTTCTCCCTCAAATTATTCGAAAAAGTTCATGAAAGAGCAGCATTCACGAATAAGAATGCTTTTTGTGGAGTTACCTTTCTAAAAATTGAGGAAATGCTCGGATTTTCGAAGGTTTGAAAAACTTGGGTTCGTTCTTCGACAGTGCAGGCGAAACGATACAGCAGAAAAAAAGAAGAAGGAAAGTGAAGAGGGGAGGGTCGACTTATATAGGCAAAAGGGCGACCGTTTGTCTCCCCTTTTTTGTCCTACTCGGTCCACGAAAATACGCGGGCCGCGAACCAAAAGCCCACCACGACTCGAGGAGGAGCCCGTTTCGTTCTGAGGCCCAAGTGCACACCCAAGAACGGAACGAATGTCTCGCTAACGGACCGCGACTCGAGCCCGCGATCCGAATCGATAAATTCAGGAATGAAGATTCTGAGAACTCCCAGAAAGAGAATCGTTCTCTAATCCGTGACTCATTGAGAAAAGACGATTCTATAGCTTCGAAGCATGTTCCATCATCGATAAAACATATTTCGAGGGGGCAAAATGTTGGCTCACTTTTTGACCAAGCCACCTAGGATCATTCATAAGAAGAAAGCATGAAACCACGTTCTCTAAGAATATGAAGGAATGGATCGCTATCGACTCGCCCGATGACGGATCACGCGCTATCGACTCGCCCACCATCAGATCGCGTCTCGACGGATCGCCCCTATTTCATCAGCGAAACGACACCTCTATGCGATCCGATCCATGCATATGTTGTTGCCCAGTATTGATCGATCCGATCCCCTGATGCGTGGCGAACCCTCTGACCCGTTCAAGCGTGAGCTAGTCTTCAGCCATCCGAGACGCATGGATCTAGCGACACGTGTCCCTAACCGTCATTTGGACCAATTCTCCCCATCTGCACGATCTGATTTTCAAGAAGATCGCGACACCTGTCCACAACGGCTAATTTGACTATTTCCTCAACGGTGGCGATGCGATCCGATGTTCTCGGGATTCGTGCCACATGTAGCCATGACCCGCCTGACAAAATCAGCTATAAATAGCCCGGAGCTTGGCATTTTTTCGGATCTTTTTGGCAATATTGAGTACTGAATCCGCCATTGTTGTCAAAATACTAAAATATTGAGAGAAATCCTTGATTGTATTAGCTTTCAAAGTATAATCAATAATATATAAAGTGGACGTAGGCTCGTTAATGCCGAACCACTATAAATTCTGTGTGTTATTTCCTTTTTTCTCATTCTTCAGTCGAAACTCCATAAGCTTCAGAACAATTTGGGTGTTAGTTCCAAATTTTGATCTAACAGTAAGAAAAAAAACAAGTACTTTATCAAGATCTAGCACTGGAGTTGTGTTTAGAAGTGCAGCAAGAACAATTGTAGAGAATAATGTGGATAGAGTCTCTGTTAATTAAACCTAAACTTAAGACTGAAAAAGGCAATAATATGGTGTGAGAATGTTAGTTCTATTTCTCTCAATGCAAATCTAGTTTTGCATTAAAAAACAGAGCACATTAGAATTTATACTTCATTAAAGAAAAAATTATACAAGTGTAACAACATAGCGGATTTTCAGCCTTGAAAATCGACATAACACCTTTACCATATCTCATGTCGATCCACCAAGCACTGAAAAACACTGGATTGTCAATAGAAAGAAATTAGAGGGTGAGAATAGAAAGAAAGAAATATTAGAATAGAAGAAAGAAGAGGAACACCACATCACATTCTCACAGCGGAACGAATAAAATATAACAAATCCTTTATACAAAACTGTATATACATACCAATCATCAGACTACACATACATCAGTCACATCGGAATAATAACCTTGAATAACTAGCGGTGAAGCCGCCTGCTTCGAGCTCCTGAAACTCCAAGCAGAACCTAACCTGGAACATACTCGGTCTGACCGGAGCACATTTGATTTAAAACAAAATACACCGGGTCAGTTTGGAATACTATCAGTGATAAATTTACATAACACACACTTGCTTAACTTTGCAAAATTCTTAATGAAATCAAAGGATAATAGTAAGACCAGTCCACACATAAATACAGACGGTTTTTACCTTACTATAACCCAAAATAGTTTTGAAATCATAGCTTGCTCTGATATTATCATAATGTCTAAATACAAATAAATATTAATCTAGAGGAACGCTTGCATCTCACGCTCCCCATATATAGTATATAATCGAAAACTGCGGGCGCTTGTTGGATATTGGATTCCGACCTTGATAAGATAGGGGTCCACCTGCCGATAGTTTATCTCTAGAGGCGCATACACTGGATTAAACAAGAACGTCTTGCAACCCGGCCCTCACATGACCGACCACTCATTTCGCTTGAGTGTATCGAATGTATATCACCGACGGTTGGGATCAGCAACCGCCACCCGAATAGGGTCAGCATCGAATAGATAAAGAAGCAAAAGGAATTTCTCTAGATAGGTGATCATACATCCTAATGGGAGCGACCCACATAGCCATGCTGCCTGCCCGATTTTTGTCATTTCCCGGTTGATGAGGCTCGAGGCTAGAATTTGTCTCCAGAACATCTGGTCATCATTCACTTTGAATGCCACATCGTCAGATCCGCCAGATCACACTTGATTGACGTCCACAAAAATACTCTAGTTTATTTGGCTAGAGAAAAAACATTTCTCCGCCATCAACTATGGTACGTTTGGAGAAATCAACGCGTGTAATTCCTTTTGGAAATACTCTGTCAGACATCCGTCCATACAAGTCATCCAGGAACAGGATGAACCGAAGGTACTCTCCTACTGCATCTCATATAGGAATCACCCCATGGATCAGTAGCGAGAAGTCCTTGCAACCTGTAAATTCCAATCACGACAGAACCACGGCTTATCCCTGGTTACGATCTAGAGATTATTAGCGGTCCTTCCGTTTATGAAAATCCACAGTCTTCAATGCTCCATCACGATCATCTTCTGATCTCTACACATATTTGTTGGTCGGAATGGTTTTCGAATAAGAATTCGATCCCGGTCTTTCCATACCAACAAGCGTATTGGTCAACTTCGATAGTCGGTGATTTAACTATCGAATAACAAATGTGTGAATAATATCAGTTTACTGTTTCAGCACTTGACACAACTTGACCTCTTTAAATTATATGTATATATATCAAGTTTACTCTGATTAACTCTGATTGATTTACTTTGATTGATTAACTCTACTTGACTAACTTGACTTATTTAACTTGATTAACTTGACTTGATTACTACTATTGATTAATTTATACTCGACTTAACTCTATTCGCTCGACTCTAGATCGCAGCGATCACAAAGGTTACGCCTGATTCCCTCAGGAAACACCCGACCGCCGTAGGCTATCTGCAGCCCTGCGAATTACGCTAGCATTCGTACGCAATGGAAACTTTTTCTGAATGCTACGTTCGACTAACTCTAACTATATTCGATCAACTCTAATTGAATAACAAATGTTTAATATAATTGAAATCACTAATCTTAAATTTACAAATCTTGCACCAGAGTTGATATTTCTTGTATTAGATAAACCAATTCATCACCTTCACCCACGTCAACCAATACCGTTCCTCGATAATAGTGAAGCCAATCAAGTTGGGGTATTTTAGTTACCTCTCAGACCTTGATCGACAACGTTCTTATCTCAGAATAATATCAGTTTGTCATTTAAACACTGATATTCAAATCTTGTTCACAAATTTTGATTTCAAAATCTGAGTTTACACAATCGTTTCTTACATTTGAAATCCTTGCTCAAAATCATCTTACTAACTCCTTTAATTAAATAAATACCCACTAAAACCATCTATAACTTAAATCAGCATTTCGCTTGTACATTTTGATTTAAAATCAAATCTCTCACAAAACTCTCATCGCCTTTCTATTTTACTTTATCGCTACTTAACCTTCCCTTTGTTGAATTCTAACTAAGGTCATCATTTTAATTATAACCAAAAGGTAAAATTTACTATACTCAAGATAGTTGACTTTTGGCATTGACTAAGTATAGTATAACCATCGTTTTAAAATCTTCGTAACTAAAAATTAACTTCACTAACCCCAACTATTCAAAAATCCCCTTACATTTATAATTGATCAAAGATTATCTATTATTTCCACTATTCATTAAACTAAATGAATATCCAATCAAATTTATCAAACTACTCAATTTAACTAACAACGGTTGATTCTGCCAACTGTACATGTCCGTCAACAGTTAACTGAATTACATTTGTCATTTACCCTTTTAAATTAGTTTAAATAACTTAATTGATTTAAATCTCTATTTAATTGTTAAAACAATTATTTAAATTTACCAACCCATCGGTGAATCCTTGGGTTTTTCCTCTGCTTTCAAACTGGTATAATTCTTTTAAATAATCCCTTTAGACTCGAATAAAATATATATATATTTATAAATTCCCATTTAAATCCTTATATAATCTAATTTAAACATAAACCCAGTTTTAAAATAATTAAAAATTTAAAAATTGCGTCAATTCACCGAAAGGTCAACTGACGTCTGACACAACACAATTTGGCCATTTACTGCCAATTTCCCATCAACACTATCGGTTGATTTTAAACACAACACAGGTGCATATCTATTCAACCATCAACCTACAGACAGGTTTTGGCGTCAGTCAAGGTGAACAATTCATATCTATGCATAACAAATAAAAATACAGTTAATTTGAGGAATCCGGTTGGATCCCTCCAACCTGTCCTTCTCTGCATCACAGATGTCAGTCGATAAAAATATATGAATTAAATAATTGATGGATTATAAATAACTACAATCAATCAACAATAGCAACCAATTTGCATCCATTGCATCCAATCAACCAATTTAAACTGTAAACTGTAAAATATATTTTACTGTGAATGTACCACATCACAGGATTCCAGAAGGTGTGAGAATTAACTCACCTTTGTTTGATTCTGTCGTTAAATCATCTCGGTTTCATTTAAATTAAACAACGTTTAATTTAACTGAAAATTCCTGCTTCTATCTGCCCTACTCAGTTCCTATCCATCGCATAGTACCCATCTTCACGGTCCCGATGTTTTTCGTTTCGTCGAATTCTGACCACGTACGTACATGATATTAATATTCTAAGTTAGGAAAACATTTTAAATTAGATTAACTTTAATTTAAAAACATTTGGGCCTTACCTTCAGCCCAACCCGAAAACCACTCAAGCCCGCAACCACTTTCTCTTATACCCTAAAATGATCGGTCCCTCATCACTCTACACATCGTCCGCCGCCAAAAGGAAAGAGGAAAAAGGAAAACCCTAACTCCTACTCCCTCCCATCGCTACTTCTCTCAGTAAATCAGACGCCCTTCGCTTCAACAGCCTCACCTTCAGTTGCTCCGTCGTCCCCAGCGTCCGAAGATCGAACGCAGCAGCTAAGTACTTTCTGTTTTGATTTTCTGTTTTGATTCCCTATAGTTTCGAATTGGGTTTACTTTGTTCATGGTTGGTTCTGGGAAAAATTGTGATGCGCGACCCCTATTTATACTAGAATTGATCACTGTGATTTCGAATCATAGGGTTTTTAGGCTTAGTTGTTCCTATATTTTAGGCGTTTACTTTTGCTATGAGATCAAAACTATCGGTGATTGAAACTGGGTTTTTGTGCGTGATGGTACAGATTGTGTGAGATTTGCGGTTTGATTTTTCCATGTACAATCCTGCAAAAATCCGAACTGTTCCTTCTAGGATTAGATGACTGTGTATTGTTTAATCGTATGGCCTTGTCTTTGAAATATACGGCTTTTGATATGGTTCGTTCACATGGCCTTGTCTGCTATTAATTTAAATTCAATTTCAGATCTGCATTGGGATAGCAGAACAGCTTTTTCAATGTGATTTCTGGTTATATATAACATACATTATCTGTTTTGATTTTGGTGGTGTAAGATTTGATTTCCTTACTGTACATTGTCTAAGAAATTGGGGTTTCCTACTGTTTTAATTTCAGGCAAGAACATGGCCTTCTGTACTTTAAATACAGAAAGAATTTTAATAGATTTGATTTGCTGATTTGTTTGTACAGCTTTTTCAATCCCAACTAAATATTTGGCTATATTTTTTTTTTCAAAAGATTGGATGGTATATTGTTTTACTGTTTCTCTTACTTGTGCATTGATGATGCTCATGTATAGGCTATTCGACATTATGGGTTTTGATGTAGAATATATATATATATATATATATATATATATATATATATATATATATTTTCCCATAGCAGCTTTGATGTAGAAAAATATCAATACCTTTTCTTTCCAGCTATGATTTCTGTGTACTATTTTTGTTTGGTTGAGTTGTGCAATTTCCTTGATCCCATGTGGTATTTTCCTTATGCAGAATCTTTCATATATATATATATATATATCCATATATATTACTCGCTATTAATAGCTATTCTTTTTTTTCCAGTTTAATCTCCTGATGATGTAAGGGCTGAAATGTCGCAATGTATGGTGATGCTTTGATGGCCGCTGTACCAGGCAGATGAAGATTTTGTTGTTCCAATCTTTTATTCAAGTTGTGTATATATTATTTGGTGAAATGGCCGAATGTTTGTACTGACTTGTACTTAAAAATATTAAACATAAATGTGTTACTGTTTTCCTATACTGTTCTTTATTGTGTGAATGTTGTACATTAGTTATACATTGGGTTATAAATCTTTATATCTTATATAATGTCGATACTATATTTTCAACCATCACGTCCATACCCAAAAGTTCGCCCAAACCTTGAACACCCTATTTTAGCCCATTACAGGAACTCGTGACAGGAAAATATCCTTAACCCTTCAAAGAAAATACCACAAACATATGCATATGTATGTCTAGTACAAGCTAACGATATCGATTTGGAACTGTCTGAAAACAGTCTACAAATACCCTATTGTAATTCAACATATATATATATATATGTATATGTTTGTTTACATATCTGGTTGGTACTTCATGGCATGATAAAATAAAAGTAAACACTGTTACTGGATTTAAAACAGTCTATATAATGTAAACAGAATTAGATAAATAAAAATATCCTAATAAAATCAAGTATACTCCAATAGAATATCGTATAACTATAAATAAGACCACGATGGATTTTCAAACTCGATATTCAAAATTTTTGGGTAAAATGATATCAAAACATATAAAAAAAACTTTATCTAAATAAATAAAATAATTCGCGTAAATGGTCAGAAAATACGGGCCATTACAACAAGAGAAACTGAAAGTTGGATACATACCTTTAACTTACAAAGAGGCAAACATACTCGAGAAGCCACTATCAAAATGGTGTTTCATCAAAGTCAAGCGCGAACTAAACGTAGATGAAGTCGGTATTAACTCTAGATCTCAAACCTAAGTATTTACCTAAAAAAATCTAGAGAAACACCAAGTTTTACTCATGTTTTCCTCTAGAAATTGCATGAGAATGTTAAATTCAAGCTTGGCGAGGTGATTTCATGTGATTTCCATGACAAATCTATAATTTTCTTCAAAATCACCTCATTTTATTGTCATTTTTACTTTAGTGCAAACCCTAACTCTCATTAGCTTTTTTTGGGGGGGGGGAGGGTATACAGAGTTATGTTTTGTATTATACCGGTTAGCAGTCTGAGTTTTGTATATTTGGGTCGAATTCAACTTGTATTACCCACTTATCAACTGTATAAATATCATGTATCAGAGAACTATGTAGTCATTGAAATATCAATACAAATTTACAGACTCTTTTCCATTTTCAATCTCGATCCAATGCTTAATACATTAAGAAATATAACAGATCAACAGATCATCGTTAAACATCAAAATTCAACTAGTAATTAGGAGTTATTTTCATTTCTAGTGTGCATCGATGTAGTATATTGCTTATTAAGATTCAGTTTAAGAGCCATTGCTTGACTGGGATAACAAGATTTGAATGTTAAGAAACATAATGAATTCAATAACGTACCATTAAAAGATGGACAAATTGTAGTATAGATCCGTCTATGGACTAATAAATTTTGTAGCCAAATTTAGTGAAAAGGTAAGATGATTTACATCAACCACAATGAACAATTACCTGATATATGTATGCTTTAGAAATGTACATAGAAAGCAAATATGATTTGCCTTTTTTAATTCAGAATTTAAATATCTAAAATTTATACCAAGAGCATTCAGTAGCACTTAAACAGTGCAATACCCAGATGCTCTTTGATTTTCCTAACAACTTCTGGTTTAAATAATCATTATTTCTCTCTCTTCACACTATCATCATTATTTAAAGACCAAAGAAGGAGCACTAAAAGACTCATAATTATATTGTTGGAATTCAGTTATATACTAGCTTTTCAATTATTATGCGAGGACATGTTTAGCACAAAAACATTTTTAAGAAGACGCTTTCTATGGTTCATGGATTTGGCATGGATTTTTGGAATGTCAAGTCCTTATTATAACTTATATTTCATTGAATGATCACATTTGTTCAAATGATTTAACACTTGGTAAATGGACTCCCATACCATTTACACTTGGTCAAAACATATATGATCATGGATTTACTCTAAATAAAACATGATCATAAAGACTTTTACAAACTCATAACGGTGGATCAGATAAAATTTGTTACAATTCCAAAGTAAAAAAGGGAAGACATAGAAAAGATCTTGCGCAATAATTCAAGTAAGTTTTGCAATGCTTAGCGGTAGACGATGAAAGTAATAAAAAAATTACTATAACTACGTTCATTTGTATAGTTTTTATATCACAGTCATTAAAGTTAAAAGAGATATGGACTATACTACATACGAGTATGAGCTAGTAAAACAGAAGACAACTCCAAGCCGACATGCTTCGAACTAGATAAGGGTACAGAATTCAAGTGGACAATTCAACTTGTTTATCAAATAGAGCTTTTCATAATAGGGTTTAAAATGATTCAATGAGTTATATTTGAAATTCTTATGTGAATTGGTAGTTAAATTATGATGCACCAAATTCAATTATTTGTCTTTGCATTTAGGAATTGTGTGATTTAATGTGCATTCTATAACTTGTTGGAAATGAATGATTATTAGATAGAGAAATGTGAAAGCAATGGAAAAAGTGAGAGGTACTAAATGTCCTTAGGACTAGTCTTGCATCTTAGTATTTAATAAATATTACATGGTTCTGTACTAAGATGAGGACATTATTATAGTCAATATAAGATAAGAAATACATGAAAGCAAATCCATCTTAGTGGATGGTGCGACGCGCTACCTTGCGCTCACGTCCGCGCCCGAGCTCGAGCCCAAACCAACAACCACAACCACAATGTGGGTGAGTGGACATTTGATGCATATTAAAGGCATTTAGAACTTTGCAATTGCTTGTTGGCTTGGCTTGTCCGTTTAGACCGGATATTTTTTTCCATTAAAATTCAAATAGAAACGGTAAAAAAAGATCACACCACTTGGCAAAAGGATCCTAACATTTTGAAGCATTAGAACTGTTAAAACAATCTCCCCACACCTATATAAAGGATGAGATAGAACAGATAGAAAATTAATCAATTTCGAATTATATTCCTCTTCCTCGGACTCTGCTCCTAATCGCTTCTCTTGAGTTCATCGTCCTCTACAACTCCATTGCAATTTTTCAAAGCTTGCCCATTTTATCTTGGAAAACAATTTCCTGTCACCCTACTACACCATTGAGGAGAAATATTATTTCAAGGAGACGGAGTACTTCAGACTCGGACAAACTAAAAGCGACTATACTTAAATGTTCACTTATATTTTCAAATGTACTTGCAATAGTTTTACCAACTATTTGTATCAATTTTTTCTCATAAGTAAATGTAGTTTTTTTTGCAAAGTATTTGCAGTAGTTGTTCTACTAAATAAGTAGACATAGTTTTTGCAAAAGATTTTCTGTAACCTAGTTGTAACAATTTATGTTGCATATTTCCTATTTCACTAACAATCTTGAAAAATATTTGACTGTTGGCTACAACTAAAAGACAAAGATGTCTCATAAAATTAACTTAACGCCAACATGAGCTGTGACACATCCTGCAAAATTAGTTCCATCCGTGATGCTATCTAAAGGAGAAAGACCAGAAAAAATCGTTGGAGTGAACTTCAAGAGACAACAACAAAAGATGTTGTTCTATCTAACAACGTTGCATCTTGAAAAATACCAAATTGAAGATGCTCTGAATGTTGCAGAACTAGAACCTGATTTAAAGTAGAAGCCCTAAACGTGGGGATGATCTTTGACTTTATATGAAAAAAATAAAGTACTTAGTGGATTTGACAATAGTTTGCACAATGTCTATTGTACTACATCATCGTCTAAAGAATAATAGATGATATTTGATAAAAAAAGTACAAAGTAGAAGATGTAGGAATGAAGAAGTTCATAGCGGAGAAGTTCCTCAATCTCAAAATAGTTGATGGAAAGATTGTGATCAATCGGATCCAAGAACTATTAGTCATCATCTGTGAACTTAATGATGAAGGAATGAAAATGAGTGAATCCTTTCAGGTCATTACCATAATTGAAAAACTTGCATTATCATAGAAGGATTTCAAAAAATATCTAAAGAAAAAGCATAAAGAGATGACAATAAAAGAACAGGTAGTCGGGTTGAGGATCGAGAAAACAAATAGAAAATCAAAGAAAATATTTCTTACAAGATGACAACAAAGGATCATGTTGTTATGACAGGAACGCCCAATAAAAGGAAATGTGAAAATGGCCCTAAGAAGTCTAAGAAGTTTCAGAGCTCGCGTAATAATTGCAAAAAAGGGACATAAAGTAGAAAAATGACACAAACCACCTTAGAAGAAGAAAACAAAACAAACATGG
The DNA here is from genome assembly GCA_030737875.1 of Allium sativum. Lineage (NCBI taxonomy): Eukaryota > Viridiplantae > Streptophyta > Magnoliopsida > Asparagales > Amaryllidaceae > Allium > Allium sativum. The sequence continues at coordinate 777,255,788 of CM060912.1, forward strand.
ATGAAGTTTCTAATGGCATCTTTAATATGGATCTGTTCGCAGTTATGTCAGAATGCAATCTTTTTGTTAACAATAAGGAATGGTTTATAAACACTAGGGCAACTCGCCATACATGCGCAAAAAAATTGATGTTCACAACTTACAAAACTACTACTGATGATGACAATTGTTCATGGGTAATTCATTCGCATCAAAAAGTTGAAGGCGGGGGAAAAGTTGTTCTAAAGTTGACTTATGGAAAGGAACTTGCCTTGAGTGTGCTCTATACGTTCCATAAATCCACAAGAACTTGATTTCAAGATCATTACTTAGCAAGCATGGATTTAAACTCACATTTGCGACTGATAAATTTGTGCTACCAAAGAATGGAGTACACATAGGATGAGGTTATGTGTGTAATGGTTTATTTAAAGAAAATATTACCATTATTGTATCAACAACGATACGAATAAAACTAAATCTTCTGCTTATATGGTTGACTCTTCTGAAATATGACATTCTAGATTAGGCGATGTAAATTTTGATACATTGCAAAAATTAATCAATAAGGATTTTATATCAAATTGTGAAACATTCCAACCCCTTATCGTTCCTCAAAGTAGAGTCCTTTTAAGAAGTATGAAGCATTATAGGTATAAAAACATAAATATACATCGTAGAGACTAGAATTTATAAGATATATATAGTAAGCACAGTGGAAAAATATTTTTAAAATAGAAACATTACATATATTTAAAAACTTCATCATTAATCCATCTCGAAACATAAATACCATATATCTTACGAAAAACTACATCTCAGTCATAATCAGAGTACATGAAAACGGATATCCCTCGAAATAGCTGTTAATACAACCAACACCGTCAAACAAATTGAAAGAAAAGAAACAAATAATGATTACATTTGTAGCAAAGATGACACTTAAAGAAAAGTCTTCTTCCAAGCAATCTGCACTAATCACTTCCATCCTATGAGCCAAGTAGGAGTTAAAAGAAAAGGAGAAAGGAGAGTGGGTCAAACATAAAGTCTATTGAGCTGTATAATTTCTAGCATGACTGATAAATAAAGGGAATAGACAAAATAATAGTTCTAATGTTAGATAAGGTAAGTGTTTATGTACAATTATTAAGGTAAACATACAGGAATAATGTACAAAGATTATACTTTGAGTAAAAATGCAAATTTTTGATCGATTGTTATCTCATTCAACTGTTCCCAATTGTTTGCACTTTCATGATTACCAAACATGATAATCATAATTAGGATAAGATCGTAATGCTACCAATCGATCGACATATCTTACCAATTTACCATCGTACATGTAACTTATGTCACTATCGGCCTTGGGATTTTTCTGACCCAACCCATCAGTAAAGACATAAACTAATTGCTTTTTAGATGTAGTATTGTTTTTTTCCCTCGTTGCTGCACATGCATGCTTATTTGCACTACCGAAACACACACACGCATGCCCCTTATTGACCACTTATTTACCCAGATAAGCGTATGCGTGCACAACCTCCACCATCCATCATTTGCGAGACCATCTATGGTAAACCTAAAAGGAAATGATGTCGGTACAGATCATAACAAACATATATACTAATTTGCACCCCTACCTAGATTCTCTTTGATCTAAGGCATATTGGCCACATATTTTCCCCAATCAGCACCACGATGCCTGAACAGACGACCACTAATATTTGCTTATTAAACCTAACATCAATTTTATGCTCACTTAAATAATAAGCCATTTCATTCAAATAAATCCATATTATAATTATATTTGCACCTAAGCCAAATATGTTCATTATGATTCTTGATGTGCTTATACAATATATCATACTACTGCTTATGCAAATAAGTTCATTCCTTTTTCAATTATAACCTGTGTTATAATTTAATAGCATATCTTGCTAAGATTACCTATTTTAGTCTAAATCATTTTTTCATTTATAGTTTTGTGTTTTATGTTTATTATTTGTAAATTTAGCCTCAATTCATTTCATCCACATTTTGCACAATTTCACTTTAATTATGATTTCTTTGTGGGCAAAATAAAAGAACTATAGTCAGGCATAGGATTGAATCAGTTGCATACATCAGTCGTAGAAATCAGACATATAAATCAATCTTATATATGCTAGTATTTGCAGATTCAGACGTGTTTTGGACATAGCAAAAAATAAACACAAAAACTATAAAATCAGACATAGAAAGTGGGAAGAAGTCTAAGAAGTTGTCTTATGATATTTAAATATGAATTGAATAATACTGTTCAAAAAAGATTGAAAAGCGGTAGAAATAACTTTATAGAAAGAAACCTACAGAAAACTACCACCTTACAGAAAAAATTTGTAAGAAAATCTGTAAATAAAAGCTACAAAACTCTTCAATTGTTGTAATGCCTATTTACTCTAAAATACAAAAATCTAAATAATTGTAAAGCACACCGTGGTCAAAGCTTTCCCCCGTGGGCTATGTAGATCCAGCCCCCAAAATATGTGTGTATAAATATGTATTATTATAAATTTTTCCCTAAACTTTTTTAGGCTGGGTATGTCTATAAAATAAAAGACTTAACCTTAGTGGGGAAGAGATTGTGTTGTGAGGAATGGGGTGTTATAAAGGTCTGTTTGTATGTTAGGTTTGGGATCGTGGACCGTTGGATTTATAGATTAAATCTATGTTAGCTACATTATTGGACCATTGAAAACAAGTCATGTCAGCAAGGTTTTAACTTTAAACCAATAATACTCAGCCACGTCATCTCCAAAACGTGTTTGAATAATGTAATATTCACTATCATCGCGTTTGGGCGCGATGTGCGCCAAAACAGTAGGATAGGTCGACCAACCTTTAGGTTGGGTCAACCCAACCCATATACATATACATATATGTATAAGTTTTCTTTTCAAATCGCTATAACTTCAATGTTTTAAGTCTGTTTCTCGCAAACGAACTATGTAAATTGACCAAAAAATCACAACGGACCCAATGATGCAAGTCCCATTGCCGAATTTTGACAACTTTACAACTTATTATTTAATTAATTAATTTTTTAATTAATTGTCATGACTTAAAAATTAGGGTTGTTACAAAATGCAAAATAGATTCCAAACATAAGTGTCAAATTTGTACTGAAGCAAAATTTACAAGAAACATTCATCATGTTGAAAGAGAAACATAACCTATAAAATTAATACACAGAAGTATGAGACCTAGAAATGTGTCAAACTAGAGGAGAAAAAAGGTACTTCATCCCATTCATTGATGAATGTATGAGATATTGTTATGTGTACCTCCTTAGAAGTAAGGGTGAAGCAATTGACATGTTTAAACATTATAAGTTAGAATTTGAGAATCAACTTAATAAAAAATAAAATCTTTAAGAAGTGATAGAGGGGAAGAATACAAATTTCCCTTCGAGGTATTCTGCACCGAGCATGGTATTGTACACCAAACCATGGCTCCATATTCACCTCATTCCAATGGCATGGCTGAAAGCTAGAAAAAATGATGAACACCTTACTGATTAGTTTTGGCTCTCCGGATAACTTTTGGGAGGGTATATTCTTTCTAAGATTCATGTTTTGTTTAAGATACCATGAAAGAAGATATCTAAAACTCCTCATGAACTATGAGAACATAGGCCACCATCCTACAAATACTTAAAAGTATGGTGATGTCTTGCGAAAGTGGTGGTACCTACACCAAAGATGGTCAAAATTGGGTCAAAAGCGGTAGATTGTAGCGGTAGATTGTGTTTTTATAGGATATGCGCAACATAGTACTGCATATTGGTTCCTAATATATAAATCTGAAATCGTCGTATTCATGATAATTCCATCATTGAGTCGAAAAATAGGGGTGAGTAATATTCGGTTCAAACTGAATTAACTAACCAAACATGTTCATTTTAGTATGTTCGATTCAGTTTTGAAACTAAACTAGCCTGAATTCAATTTTTTAAGTATTTTTTTGGTAACTGGTTTAACCGAATTAACCGAAGTTTTTATTTAATATTAATTTTATGGTGTCGTAGAACTTTAAATAATTAGTTTAGTGATAAAATACAAAGGCATATGTTGCAAATAGACCAAATTTCATTATAACATAAATTTAACTATACCAAACTTGAATTTACATTTACATTAAGTGAATTCATCATTTGACTAATAGCATATCCTTTAAGTTCGGTTAAATCAGTTGCCGATCGAATTAATCGAAATTATTTTGGTTCGGTTCAATTTGGAAAATTTTCTGTTTCAATTTGGTTTGAGGTTTTTTTACCTCAAAACCAACCAAACCGACTGAATGCTCACCCCTATTAGGGAATACTATATTTTTCGAACATATTTACTCTTTAAAACAATCTGTCGAACACAATATTCAATCAGAAACTGAAATTTTTGATCAACATAAAGGTAATAAAGAACAAACTTATGAAAATAAAAAAAAATAATAATGAACAATCAGAAGAACCGAGAAGAAGTAAAAGGCAGTGGACTTCAGAATCCTTTGGACCTGGCTTTTATGCCTTAATTTTAGAGAATGAACCACTAGCATATAATTGGGCAATGTCCTGCTCTGAGACACCTTACTAGAAGGAAGCAATTAACAATAAGATGGAATCCATCTAGAATATTCACATGTGGGAATTAGTTGTATTACCTCAAGGATGCGAAGCATTTGGTAGTAATTGGATCTTTAAGGGAAAAATTAAAATCTGATGGCTCGATAAACAAATATAAACCACAACTTGTGGTGCAATGTTACATGCAAAAGGAAGAGTTGGACTATTTCGTTACACACTTGCTTGTAACATGAATACCTTCAATTCGAATGATGATAGAAATTGCATCAATTCTGAAATTAGAAATACATCAAATGGATGTTAAAACAACATCATTAAATGGTGATATTGAAGAAGAGATTTACATGAAACAATCTAGGGTTTCCTAAAAATGGGAAGTTAAGGAAAAGTCTGCAATTTAGTCAAACCTCTATATGTGCTTAAAAAAGCACCTAAATAGTGACATGAAAAGTTCGATGTAACAATGACACCAAGAAGATTTCGTATAAGCAAATGCAACAAATGTGCCTATATCAAAATTATAAAAAAAAGGTTATGTCATTATACGTAACAACCTGGAATTTTTGGAACCAGTTAAAATTTTTTATTTTAGCTATTTTAATGGATTTTAAATATTTTAAATGATTTATTTTAAATAATAATGACTAAAAATTTATTTTAATCGAGGTTAGAACGTATAAATTTATTTTAATTATAAAACGAACTCGAAATGGCTTGGTAGTTTAAAAATTCGATTTTAAATTTCAAATGAACGTACAGAATTCAAAATAAATCGGATTTTAGTAAAACAAGAAATATTTGAATCTGTTTAATTATATCTTTCTAACGAATGTAAGAAACTGAGATTTCATAATATAAATTGAAAGTTATGTCCAGTTAAAATTCAAAATAGTCGCTATGGAATTTATATATATTTTTAATATAATATATAACCCTTAAAAATAACCATTTTGCAAACGACCTTTGTTTTCGACGAAACCACTTTTGTTGGATACTCAAATTATTGTCAGGTTCAAAATTTCATAATTTTTGGAATCAATATGTGAGCGTGGTGAATTTAAACGCGTTTGGTCAATTTCAGCTTGAATTTGATTGACTAGAAATTGACCATTTTTCAAATTGTCTCTAAATTCGACGAAATTAGTTTTTTTAGGACCGTATTGTGAAAACATAGCCATATTTATTTTTCTGAAATTTTTGGAGTCAGTATGTGGCCCCGGTAAATCAAAATGTACGTATAAATTCAATATATTGATTTATATTTTAATTTTGGAGAAAACTGATCAAACAGTCGAATTAGCTTACAAAACATATTCCATTGTGTCCGGAATAGGGGTATTTGGTTAGGAGCAATATTCGTTGGGTCGGATTTGGAGTTCGAAGATTAAACAAGCAATTTTTGAATTAAATAATATTATAATATCTATATATATATATAATAAAAAAATCCTTAAAACCCTAAATTTTCCATCGTTATGGAAATCTGCGGCTCGCTCCATCTGTAACTCCCCAAATCGTCCTAATTTCATCCTCTAAGATATCTCAATCCGTTCAATAAATTGAGAAGCTCGTAAAGCGAAAATGGAAGTGCTTTCTTCAATCTTCAATTTGATACCGGTTTGATCAATTATCGATCACCGTAGTCGCTGATTCTGGAGCTCAAAGCAGCTGCGCTAGCATGCACTTTTAGGGAGGAGGGGGGGGGTTCTAATGGGCTGAGCTCGTGGTCGATGGTGGAGGCTTCGCCAACGGTTGGCAGGGTGGCAGTCCGGTGGCCTTGAACACGGGTGGCAATCAAAGATTTGTTAGGAGCGATGGGTTTAGGCGATCGTGAATTGCTCCAGGGAGAGGAACGACTAATAATGGATTAAGGAAAGTAATTAACACGTAATTATATATTTAGTTACTCATTAATGCAATTAATATTAAAACTGTCATATCTCATGCAAACTGAAAAAGGATTGAGCAATTTCAAAAGCGTTGGAATCATGGAATCGAGCACTACAACATAAAGTGGACCAGAATTAAAACAAAAGCCATTTGGATTTTTGATAAAATTAAACATCTGTTTATTTCTATAAAAAAATGATCCTTATTAAAACGATTTCTAAAACCGATCAATGTGCGAACCCCTTCTCGCTCTAATTATTTTGCTGTTAAATATATACTAGCATGCAGACAAGGTTTAGAAGCCCTGACACTACTTATTGTACAAACCATGGTTATTTGTTTGGATTTTATTATGGAAATTTGGATTGTGGTTGTAAAATTGATTGTGAACTGATTGTGAATAAAATGTGTGAACTATAGAAATATCATTTTTATTGTGTAAATGAACTATATAAAATATTCATGTTGTCAATAAAATGTTTGAACAATAAAAATATCTTTTTTATTGTTAAATGAACTAAATAAAATATTCTTTTATTGAATAAAATGTTTAAACAATAAAAATATCATTTTTATTGTATAAATTAACTATATAAAATATTCATGTTGTGAATAAAACGTTTGAACAAAAAAATATCATTTTTATTGTTAAATGAACTATATAAAATATTCATGTATTGAATAAAATGTTTGAACAATAAAATTATCATTTTTATTGTATAAATGAACTATATAAAATATTCATGTGTTGAATAAAATGTTTGAACAATAAAATATCATTTTTATTGTATAAATTAACTATATAAAATATTTATGTGTTGAATAAAATGTTTGAACAATAAAGTTATCATTTTTATTGTATAAATGAACTATACACAATATTCATGTTGTGAATAAAATGTTTGAATAATAAAAATATAATTTTTATTGTATAGATGAACTATATAAAACATTCATGTTGTGAATAAAATGTTTGAACAATAAAATTATCATTTTTATTGTATAAATGAACAATATAAAATATTCATGTGTTGAATAAAATGTTTGAACAATAAAATGTGTCTTGAAGCCGGCGAGGAGTACATCCCTTGCCCTAACCCATGACGGAAATCCAATTTCCAATACATGACATTTCAGTTTGAATTGCAGAACTAGTATGGCGACATAGTAGCATAGGATACTATGCCGTCTGTGATTGATACATTTATATTTGAAGCTACTTTGAGACTATACACTTATAATAATATCAAAATGATTTGTATTAGATGTAGCAAGCATGTTTGGCTATTATAAGGGAAAACTCTATTCTAAGGCTTGAGTTGCATTGTGTGATGGGACCTGAGTCTTATCATAGCTTCATTTTTCCAAAACGTATTGCGCTATTTTTTTTTGCACTAGTATTCTTGGGAGAAAACCCATTTCGTATTATACGACGTGGTCCCTTGATTTACTTTATTTTTAAAGTAGAGATTCAATAACTGTTTTTAGTTCTCACACCAGTCCCATGACTGACCTAGAGTTTATTATTTTGACCTAAACTCTGGGTGCCCCTATTTTCCACACAGGTAGCTAGTAGTTAGGTTTTTGCAAATATTTCTTTTACAAGATCCTAATTTACAGCTGGAGCTATATTCGGAAAACTTTGTATCCATGTATCTCTTTCAGTTGTGATATGTATTATTTTTCCACTGCTATGTAAATTATTTTAATCCCTGATATTTTTCTGATGTATATTATTTATTCATACTCTCGTATATTTTTGTATTCTGATGTAAATTGCTGTAACAACAATGAAATGTTATGTCGTTTGTGTCCCGATTAGTCTTATTCTCGAAGGGTCTGCCTTCTTATTCGGTTTAGGCCGGCCGGGAAGTTCGGGTCACTACAATTTAGTATCAGAGCTCTTGTTTACAGAGCTCGAGACCAATACACACTAGAACCAAACGAAAGAATTCATCAGAGATAGGATTAGTAATATCCAATAAGAATGATTCATTAGAGATGGGATCAGTAGTATCCTAGAATGAGTTTCAAAGAGTGTAATTTTTAAAATAAAAAAGAAAAAAATTTAGTTTTTGAAATTAAAATTTTAGTATACGTATTTAAGTATTTTATTTTATTTTGTTTTGGACAATCGAGTATATAAATATTTTGCATATACGTCTGACCCACGTGTATACGAAGCCTCAAATATAGTGGATAGATATAGAATCACACTCTAGTCGCCTGGAGATGATTCTGATGATAGCAATTGCATTATCAGATTCTATGTTCGAGTTTAAAAAGTGGGATATCTATATATCTCCAATTGATTGGTATGAGAACCAAAACTAAAATAGGGTTATTGGTTGTGATTTGACACTAAAAATGTGATTTTTGAGTATGTATATAGATATATGTTTGAAAATTTTAATCAACTAATTGATTACTGGTTGTGTTGTATGATTATTAGTTTAACTAATAAAAATATTGGAATGGTAATTAATTTAAACCAATATGTAAATGAAAGGTAAATTAAGCCAAATCGAATCAAATATCGAACTGAATTGAAAATTTATTAGAATTGCATATATGTACATGTATATATAATGAATAGGTTATAACATGGAAGCTAAGAAGAGGAACAAAATTGTATGCCTGACAAATAGGTACATGTTTACTGCATTTCTTGGGTTTTGATGATTTTATGAGCCGATAGGCTAGCCGCTTGGCTTTTTCCTTTTCTTTTGGATTAATGAGGGCCCTGTGAGGCAAGTTACGGTTTTAAATATCAACCTGTACAAAGGAGGTTATGGCGAAATTTTTCGAAAATTTAGGGTGTTAGCCAAATTTTTGAGTAATTCAAAAATTCTTAGAAACTAAAAAGTTGTAGAATGAAAGCCGGAATGAAAGTCGAGTTAGTTAGTTAAACAACTTTCAGCTACGCTCCTTTTCGAAGATGAAAAGATTTTAGGTTAGGGGAGAATGTAACAACTTGGAATTTTTGGAACCAATTTAAAAATTTTATTTTAGCAATTTTACTTGATTTTAAATATTTAAAATGATTTATTTTAAATAATAACAATTAAAATTTATTTTAGTTGAGGTTAGAACATATAAATTTATTTAAATTATAAAACGAACTCGAAATAGCGTGGTAGTTTGAAAATTCGATTTTAAATTTCAAATGAATGTACAGAATTCAAAATAAATTAGATTTCAGTAAAACAAGAAATATATGAATCTGTTTAATCATATCTTTCTAACAAATGTAAGAAAGTGAGATTTCAGAATATAAATTGAAAGTTATGTCCAGTTTAAAATTCAAAATAGCCGTTATGGAATTTATATATATTTTTAAGATAATATATAGACCTTAAAACTAACCATTTTGCAAACGACCTCCATTTTTGATGAAACTACTTTTGTTGGATCCGGAATGTCAAACCATTATTAGGTTCAAAATTTCATAATTTTTGGATCAATATGTGAGTGTGCTGAATTTAAACACGTTTAGTCAATTTCAATTTGAATTTGATCGACTAGAAAATGACCATTGTTCAAACGGTCTCTGAATTCGATGAAATTTGTTTTGTTAGGACCATATTGTCAAAACATAGCTAGATTTATTTTTCTGGAATTTTTGGAATCAGTATGTGGCCCCGTTAAATCAAAATGTACGTATAAATTCAATATATATATATATATATATATATTAATTTATATTTTAATTTTGATGAAAACTGATCGAAACAGTCAAATTAGCTTAGAAACATATTCCATTGTGTCCAGAATAGGGGTATTTGGTTAGAGGCGATATTCCTTGGGTTTGATTTGGAGTTCGGAGATTATATAAGTAAGCAATTTTTGAATTAAATAATATTATAATATCTATATATCTTTAATAATAATAATAAATCCTTAAAACCCAAAATTTTCCATCATTCTGGAAATCTGCCGCCTGCTCCATCTTTAACGCCCCAAATTGTCCTAATTTCACCCTCCAAAATATCTCAATCTGTTCAACAAATTCAGAAGCTCGTAAAACGAAAATGGAAATGCTTTCTTCGATATTCAATTTGATACCGGTTTGATCAATTATTGATCACCTTAGTCGCCGATTCTGGAGCTCAAAGAAGCTGCGCTTGAACGCTCTTTTAGGGAGGAGGAGGGGTTCGAATGGGCTGAGCTCGTGGTCGATGGTGGAGGCTTCGACGGCGGTTGGCAGGGTGGTAGAGGATGGCAGTCCGGTGGCCTTGAACACGGGTGGCGATCAAAGATTTATTAGGAGCGATGGGTTTAGGCGATCATGAATTGCTCCAGGGAGAGGAACGGGTAATAATGGATTAAGGAATTAATATTAAAACGTTTATTGTATAAATGAAATTAATATTAAAATGGTTATATCTCGTGCAAACTGAAACAAAATTGAGCAATTTCAGAAGCGTTGGAATCATGGAATCGAGCACTACAACATGGAGCAGATCAGAATTGAAAAAGAAGCCATTTGGATTTTTGATAAAATTAAACTTCTGTTTAATTTCATAAAAAAAACTATTGTTATTAAAACGATTTCTGAAACTGATCAATGTGAGAATTCCTTCTCACTCTAATTATTTTGCAGTTATACTAGGATGCAGACGGGGCTTAGAAGCCCCCGACACTATTAATTGTACAAACCATGGTTTTTTTGGATTGTATTGTGGAAATTTGGATTGTGGTTGTAAAATTGATTGTGAAATGATTGTGAATAAAATGTTTGAACAATAAAAATATCATTTTTATTGTATAAATGAACTATATAAATTATTCATGTTGTGAATAAAATGTTTGAACAATAAAAATATCATTTTTATTGTATAAATGAACTATACAAAATATTCTTGTGTTGAATAAAATGTTTGAACAATAAAAATATCATTTTTATTATATAAATGAACTATATAAAATATCCATGTGTTGAATAAAATGTTTGAACAATAAAAATATCATTTTTATTGTATAAATGAACTATATAAAATATTCATGTGTTGAGTAAAATGTTTGAACAATAAAAAATATTATTTTTATTGTATAAATGAACTATATAAAATATTTATGTTGTGAATAAAATGTTTGAACAATAAAAATATAATTTTTATTGTACAAATGAACTATATAAAATATTCATGTGTTGAATAAAATGTTTGAACAATAAAAATATCATTTTTATTGTATAAATGAACTATATAAAATATTCATGTTGTGAATAAAATGTTTGAACAATAAAAACATCATTTTTATTGTATAATGAACTATATAAAATATTCATGTGTTGAATAAAATGTTTGAACAATAAAGATATCATTTTTATTGAATGTATGAACTATATAAAATAGTCAAGTGTTGAAATAAGTATTTCATAGTTAAAAATAAAAAATTTAACGTATATATGAACGGCATAAAATTCTCCTGAAAGGAAAATAAATATCCATTTACAAATCGGACGATTTGCTTATGTACCCCCATTTAACTGACATTGATTGGGATGATAAATTTTACACATCGCCTAACTGAACAAATAATATTCAGTATTTGTTGGTTGAAACCCCACACGGGTATTGGGATGATATTTGGTGTACACTAATCCGCAATTGTTTAGTTATATGTCAATCGATTGGTTGACAGACTGTTGTAAGCGTTATTTATTTGTATATAATGTTTATGCAGTTGTGTAATGCACTCTGGATCATGGTTGATTGTGTGTCATGATTGTTGTGTACATGTGTTGTATGAAATCCATGTAAATAAATTATAATGTAATTGACTGGGTCTGATTCCAATTCAAAAGGAACAAATATTTTAAAATAAGGAAATATTTTAAAATAATGAATATTTTGAAATAATATTCAGTAAAGGATTAAAATGTGAATTTGATGTCCGATTTTGGATGGACACAAAAATATTGAAATATGTAAAGCCGTGTTGATTAGATTTGCATCATTTTAATGCGAACGATATTTATATCGATTTTATTCATTTTAATAAAGAATATCGAAAAGGAAAGGATTTCAAAATCTGATATTTTGAAAATATTATCATTTAAATACTATAATGATAAGGAGTCCTCAATACTGATTTAAAATTGAAGTGAAAGTGGGAATCATTTTTAAAACGAATTTATAAATACGTTCTGAACGAAATATATTATATATATATATATATATATATATATATATATATATATATATATATATGTTAATCGCTTGAAAAAATGCGCCGCGCCGCGACCGTTCGCGAATTTCGACCATTGACTTCGAATTGACATTACGGGAGATCCAACTGTCGGATTCTCCTAAAACCTGAACCATTGGGTTCGTATCGAAAAGAGCTTTCCAACGAATATAAGAGATTTGAAATCTAACGGGATTTGGAATTATGTCCAAATCAAATTTGGAAAAGGTTGTTATGGATGCAGTTTGATGGCCATTATTGGAAACTGAATGTGCGGGCCCTGATAAAATTATTAAAAATATTAATAATTTGTGTAAAATAATAAATGATTTGGAAAGAATTTGGATGAAAAGTTCTACATTTGTAAAGATAAAAATACATTTTTATCAAAATCAACTAGTTATTAACTAGATTTGAAATCCAATAATTTTTAAATAAATAAATTAGATTTGTAAAGGGTTTTTAATATAAACAGAAATTTTCAATCTATAAATTGGAATGAATTTGAATGGAAATAATCTTTGGAATATTTCGATATTGGATTCCGTGGTTATACAGATATTATTTTGGGAATTTGGAAGATACAGATATCGTTATTCCCAATATGATATCCGTTAGTTTCAGAATTTGATATTGAATATAAGCCAATATAATTTCCATTCAAAGTCTTGTATTTAGTATTAAATTGGATTTTGGGTTTATCGTGAATGATGTCTTCATTAACACAGTTCTTAAACCCAGTTGGGAGAAGAATAAATCTTTTAATTAAGATTTAGTGAAGTTTACCAATTAATTAATATTTAATTGGAATTGGATAAAAGAATTAAATTTTTGGATTTATCATGAACGGTGTTTTAAATAACGATTGTTTTTTAACTCAATTAACAGTGAGGATATGATTTGGAGTTTATAAATATTTTAACTAAGATTTAGTGGAAATTTTCCAAAGTAAAATTTCCAATTTAATATATTAAATTGGAACTGAATGGAATTAGATTTAGTAATAATCGAAGTGAGCTTCTATGGAGGAAGACTATTTATATATATATATATATGGAATTTAAAAGGCTTTGTCATTATTCCATTTATATTATTAGTCGGATACAGAAATTGATATCAATTATATATTGATCCATTTTCCTGGAAGATTCCATAATTCATGGAATATGATTTTCGGTTTCTCGTGAACTGTGTTTTAAAAGACATTGGTTCTTTAACCCGGTTAAAGACAGGATTACATGTGTAACATTGTATTTCGAACTTTATTGTTAATCTCTGCTAAATATATATCTGTTTGGTGGTGGAGAATTTATTCTCTTGCTTAACACCCTTCTCTGAGACGTACGAGCTTAGAGGTTGTATATTGAAAGAAATCAATGGTATGGTGTAGATTGTCGATGCGACATGTTTGATTTCCCAAAGTTAAATAACCATTAATTATGATTTTGGGAGGATTAAAACTAAAACAAGTTTTAATAAATCCTTAATTAGATTGAAATGCGAATGTGATAATTTAAATTATCAAATTTGGGAAATAATCGAGAATGAACGATAGTTAAATCTTTAATTAGATTTGAATGTGAAATGGTAATTAATTTTACCAATAACACCGCGGTGTTAGATATGGAGTGCTACCAATTTTGCTCCATGGGATATGTAACGTCCCATAATTTTGGCAATTTAACGATAATTTAATATAATTAAATATTGTTTTCGAATTTGGACAAGATCTTTGAGACGTAGTTATAGTTTAATTTCAGAGCATTTTGCCCTTTTAGCCTTGTTTTTATTTTTTATTCAACAAATAGCCCATTTTTACAAAAATTACAATTATAGCCTCATTTTGGCCAACTCAGTGCCGAGTTCGCCAGCGTTGCCCAAAATACACTCGCGCAATCTGGGATTGCGCCGGTACACGTGTACACTGGTGCAATCCTGAATTGCGCAAATCTACTGAAAGTAAAAAAAAAAAAAAAATTGTCTAGCCTGGGCGCAATCCTAAAAGTAAAAAAATAAAATACAAAAATAAATCCATACAATGTTTCCCTGTATCGTTCTGTTGGTTCCTTTATTAACTAAAATATGTATGATTCTGTTGGTTCCTTTATTAACTAAAATATGTATGACACCAAAGGTGACAGCGGTGGGGAGAGTTGAAGGGCTTCAGGCTATGAGATAAAAATATATCTCCATATATGGACTTTGAATAAATGTATCTAGTTTTGAAAATATACAGAACTTTGTACGCATGCATATATATATACATACATACATACATATATATTTATATATACATCAACCCCTTTTTTGAAGTAAAATACAATGTTCTCGTATATCGTTCTGTTGGCAGGCAAATGGGCAACGCATTAGAAAGAAAACAGAATATTGTTGTTCTTTGTTCTTCCTTTCCAGTATGATTTTTCTATCCTAAACACGCACCATCCTGAAGATGTTATTACAGTGAAGAAAATCAAAAAATTAGTAGCCTTTTTGGAGCAAAAAATCAATACAGTGATTCATAACAACTTGAAAACTAGTAGGCTTTTTGGAGCAGAAATATCGCTACAACAATTACTCTGTTCATCCTTTTGGGTTGCCCAAGGAAATTTCTATTATTTTTTTGCCCATACTGCGTTTGTACTACTACAAGCAGTCATATGCAATCCAGGATTGTGGCACTCTGAAATGTGCCATGCTAAATTAAGTGTTAATGTAATGTAGAAAGTATCATAAACTTCAAAATGCTTAATGTTTTGTTTAACCATAGTAGTAACTAATACATCATAGACAGGTATCTTATGGCTATGGCTCGTACACAGTTGGAGACTTTGCGAAGGAATCCATAACCTTCGGGACAGGCCCATCAAACTCCGTACAAAACGTGGCTATCGGCTGCGGTCATGACAATGAAGGCCGCTTCGTAGCCACAGCCAGTCTTCTCAGCCTAGGTGCCCTATCCTTCCCATCCCAAATCAAAGCGCGCTCCTTCTCCTACTGTCTCGTCGACCTTGACTCTCCAAACACCTTAACCCTCGACTTTGGCACCGACCTTGATGAAGGCTCCGTAACATAACCACTAAGCTCCTCTGAAACCAAAAGCTGGATACCTTCTACTATGTCAGCGTGACCGGCATAAACGTTGGTGGTTAGATCATGATGTAGAGGTGGATGATGGAGGCCGAGGTGATTGGTGGTGAGGGAATAGTCAGTTTGGGTTATCGGGTTGTATGTTATATTGAAGAAGTGGAATTATTGCCTGTTCTGTCTGTGTCCGGATACTGCTATGTTAATCTTCACTATGCCCATCTCCTTCATAAATGTACTAACAGAAGATGTAGTCCACGTTTCAGTTTCCTTTGGGGCCGACGCTCCGCTCGCCTTTGGCATGCTCGTGCTAGCTTGTGGTGTCACTGTGTCATGCTCTACACCCACCACCAGTGCCACTATCACGGACGAGGATCCACCATAAGTTGGCATAGATGCGGATGAACTAGTAGTCGGAGCGGATATCTATGCGCCGTACAAAAATGTGATAAGGAACTATGTGAAAGACGGGCGGGTTCGATGATCGGCTCATTTTGATCGTTCGAATTTGACGTATTTGCTCATGAATTTGTATTCCCAATTCTTAAGTGCTTCAAGCTCGAACGGTCCAAGTCCTGAAATGTCTCATGTTAAATCTTGTTGTTCGAACGACATCTTTGCTAAAGCTCTGTTTGCATCTTTGCTTGCAAATAGGGCGTATGGCCCTCCAGTCCATAGAACATCCTGGATGTATGCAAATTAGGATATATATTTGATACAGGAAGGTAGATACATGCATGAATAACATTCTATATGCACCATGAACCAATTGCATATTCAACGAAACGATGGTTTAATCTGAAGTAGTCATACAAAGTATTAGCATGAAAATAGCATATTGCACATATTTATTGTTGAAGCATGTATAATTGTTACTATGCTGCATGGTTTGGAATACAGTTTAAATGGTGGCATACATTTTAAATGTTGCCATATGTTGAAGCGTATTTATTGTCCAGGTGATAGCATCTTATTTATTGTTGAAGCGTATTTACTGTGTTGCATGGTTTGACATATAGTTTATTTATTGTTGTAGCGTATTGGCATACAGTTTAAATGTTGGCATATGTTGCATACAGTTAATGAAGTGGCGCAATTTCAAATTACACCCACATGATAGCAGTTTTTTTTGAACTAGCGCAATCCAGGATTGTGCCAATGTACATCGTCAGTGTACACGTGTACTGGCGCAATCCCAGATTGCGCCAGTGCATTTTGGGTAACGCTGGCCAACTCAGCGCTGAGTTGACCAAAAGGGGCTATAATTGCAATTTTTTGTAAACATGGGCTATTTGTGGAATAAATAATAAAAACAAGGCTAAAAATGCAAAATGCTCTTAATTTTTAGAATTTTACTATAAATTTTTTTTTTGGAAAATAAGCAACTTTTTATTTGGAGTGCTTTACACCCTAAATCAACATTTTGGAGTTTCACAAAATAAGCTAACCTATTTATATTATTATATTTCGGGATCGTGACACATTGCCCGTCGCAGCAATATTTTTACTTTTGTCCATAGCAGTCCATAAATAAATGACTTAACAACTATGAACCCGTCAATTTATGTATATCGGTTGGTCTATACTTAGCAAACTTATATAATTATAAATTTACCTATCGGCACATGCGTACGAAATTTTGAAGACCTATACATGATATTTCAGCAACAAAATTGTCCAACGCAACATCTAATATTTTCAAATCAATGCATGCCGAACCTTACTGCAATGTATTTTTAAAATCAAAGCCATCTTTACCAAAATGTCAAACCAACCTTACCCTATTCATTTTGCAGTGCCTACCTATATAAAATAAAATTATACACTAAAATAGAAAAGTTTCTTCCTACTGAAGCCATGCTGAAGTTGACGCATGACAAGCAGACCATACCCAATACGCCAACCTATGTATTAATCTACAATGTACTCTTGTCCCCTTTAGCCTGAGTGTTGGAACAACAAACTTATGCTATCTACAGGTAAACACGTGCAGACAAATAAATAAATCAACTCCATTCGTCTGGGCTTCGGAAAACATAATATAGGTTATTATTTGAAACATAGGACGATTTCATATAGAGCTTTTCTATACGTGAAAGGGAAGCTCGTACCCAGGCTCAAGTAAAACATTTTACCTTACCAACTACGGAAATAGTACAGTGTACATGACTTTTGACATATCCAATCGCGCAGACCATGCCCTTCACGTTGAGATAGTTTGAAAATATATCCAACCTACCATGTACTAGTTGAAATTACAGGGTTCTTATCCTTTCTCCGTCGTGTATATTTAAACCCCCCAGCCTTGTCCATTTTCAGGTAACCAAATCAAAGTTTTGAAAATTTAAAAAAAATTCAAAGGGAAAACATATAAATCAAAAAACTGGTTAGTATCGAAATTGTCTTCAACGTAGTACCATTTCTGTAACAACCCTGAAATTTAGGGTCAATTTAAAATTTTCATTTAGGGGTGTTTAAAAATTTAAAATAAATTATTTCAAATAATAATGAATGGGAATTTGTATTGAGCAAAGTTAATGCAAAGTTATTCAAATAAATTGCATAGAGAATTAGAAATAGGAAGGTAGTTTGAAAAGTCAAACTTGAACTTTGACTGACTGCACAGGATGCAGAATAAACCGGATTTTGGTGAAAAAAAAAAATCTAAATCTGTTAATGAGTATCTTTCTAACGAATCCGGAAAATCGAAGTTTCATAGTAGAAATCAAAAGTTATGGCCAAATGAATTTCCAGAAAAGTCGCTATAGAAAATATGTCGCCCTTGAAAATTGGCATTTTGTATAAGACCTCAGAATTCAACGAAACCACTTTTGTTGGGTCCGAAATGTAAAACTATTGCTAGGTTTTAAATTTCATGATTTTTGAAGCTAGCATGTAAGCGTGGCAAAAGAATCTGTGTTTTGTCAGTTTCGGTCAAAATTAATTGACTGAAAAATAGCCATTTTTCAAACAGTCTCAGAATGAGGTGAAATAAATTTTGTTGTGATCATATCGTCATAAGAAAGCCAAAAATAATTTTTCTGGATTTTTCTGAGCTAGTATGTGGCCCTGGTGGAATTAACAAGTACATTCGAATTTAAATTAAATGATTTATTTTAAAAATAAAAGAAACATGCTTATAACTTCAGAATTGGACTTCGGGGATTGCGCCATCGCGTTCAGAAGACGTCAAAACATTAAGTTCGACAGTCGTTGAGCGTGAATCGGAGATCGGACGGAAAAGCACCATTTTCTGGAATTAATTAAAAAAAAAAACCTAAATACTAGTATAAATACGGCGTATACAGTCCTTCTTCCTCTTCGTTCCTTTGGCCGCCGAAAACCCATACTCCTTCAATTCTTTGAACTCAGTTTTCTCCTCCGATACTCAACGAAAATCTTCGTACCAATACCCGTTTCGAAGCTCTTCGCGAGCTCTTCGATTTGGTACCCACCATCGCCACCCCCGCGCCTCGAAGCCACCGCCACCCCAGCCCGAACCAGCGCCGGTCGCGCTCCCCTGGGCCCCACACGCCACCACCGCACGCCACCATCTTCCCAGCGCAAGACCACCTCTCCAAGCCGGTCCTCCTCCAACAAACGGTGCCCAAATCCACCAAACACAGCTCGCGAATTTCTGATTTGAAATTTTGAACAAAGTTGGGTTCTAAGGTAAAATCTATTTCAGATTTTGCGACGCTTATTTCCGTCGCTGTGTAAGTTGTTAAAAGCCTGATTTTGATTTTTCCTATGAATTAGAATTGGAATCATTCCAGATCCGCAAACGATTTGAATTCGAACACCAAATCTGATCGAACCTGAATCACCTCCTCTGACCAAACACTGTGAGAATTTATTTTTTTATTTTATTTAATTTATTTAATTATTATTTGCATGATTGTTAATAGTAGATCAAATAAGACATTCTGTTTAGAACATGGATCTGAACTATTCACCCCGTATGATGTTAAATCTGAATTGCATGAGATTAAATCTAAAATTTCAGTTTTAAGTCTGAACTAATAATTAATTAAAATTAATTATGTTTTATTTATTTAATCACGCCATGTTGATTTTACATATGTCAAGTTAAAACATCACCTTGTAATTACCTTGATGCTAGTTATTGGATTTGGACTTGTTGTTATGTTTGGATGTTGTTGTTATGCGATGTGATGAAAATTTACAGTCTTATTTGATGCAAATAAAATAAGAATGCGACTTGTGGTGGAATTTGCATTTTTGTTTAATGTTAAAAACAAGGATTTACATCGTGTGACAAATTAACATTTTTGTTTAATGTTAAAAATAAGAATTTACATAGTATGACAAATTAACATTTTTGTTTAATGTTAAAAACAAGGATTTACATCGTGTGACAAATTAACATTTTTGTTTAATGTTAAAAACAAGGATTTACATCGTGTGACAAACTAACATTTTTGTTTAATGTTAAAAACAAGGATTTACATCGTGTGACAAATTAACATTTTTGTTTAATGTTAAAAATAAGGATTTACATCGTTTAACAAATCAACATTTTATTTAATGTTAAAAATAAGATATGTACATTGTATGTAAAGTTAACATTTTTAATGTTAATATTATAAAAATTCAACCGTAGGACGACATTAACATTTTTAATGTTAATATATAAAAAAAATATAACACTTTATGATAACATTAACATTTTTAATGTTAATATTAAAAAGTAATTTAACCATAGGATTGGGTTACATTATTTTTTTTATGTAAATTAAAAAGCAATTTAACATAGGATGAGATTACATTATTTTTTAATGTATATTAAAAGGTAATTTAACCATAGGATGGGTTACATCATTTTTGGTGTAAATTAAATAATAATATTAACTGTAGGAAAATTCACATTTTTATTAACGTGAATAAATAGACATTTTCACCGAATGTACATTTTACATGTTTTTCATGTAATTAAATAGTAATTACAACTTAGGATGATTTTACATTATTTTGATGTAATATAAAAGGAATTTCACCGTAAGATTAGTTAACATTATTTTTAATGTTAATATAAAAGTAATTACACCGCATGAACAATTAACATTATTTTTAATGTTAATAATATTAATTTCACCGTATGACCATTAACATTATTTTTAAGGTTAATAATATTAAAGAGAATTGACCATAGGAATGTTACATTATTTTATAATGTAAATTAAAAGAAGAATTGCACCGTAGGATGAGAATAACATTATTTTTAATGTTAATATTAAAAAGAGTGTAACCAGAGGATTAATATACATTATTTTTAATGTAGATAAAAAGAAGATTAATCGTAGGATAAGTTACATTATTTTTAATGTAAATTAAAATGTAATTTAACCGTAGGAGTTAACATTTATTTTAAATGTTAATATTAAAAAGATTTTACATCGTAGGAAGTTAACATTATTTTTGATGTAAATATATAAGAATGTGACATGTAAATGCAAGCTTACATTCTATTCAACGTAAATAAATAAGAACGTGATATGTAATGAAAGAATACGTTTTATTTAATATAAATAAAAATAGAATTCTGAGAATGCGTCGTTAAATAAGGAGTTTAATTATTTTAAATAATTAGAACAAGAATTAGCCGTTATAAAATAATATAACGACATGAAATAGTTTTCCAAAACTATAAGTATGCGAGGTTGTTTGGGAAGTCCGAGATACTCTCATCCCAAATTAAACCAAACGACGTTAAAGAATTGAAGTATGAGACGACGTATGAAGACCGTAAATCTTCCCTCGAATGGACAGCGATAGAGATCCTGAATTGACTTGCTCCCAATTCAAGGGTCAAGGTCATTGCCCAGACGTACGTGTTGATTTCACAGCTTTGACTTTCGCTCAGACCCAGAGCATAAGTTTAAATGGATTGTGTGTCTGACATCGTACCCCGTTAAATATCATGTTGTTGATTTTCTGTTAATATATAAATGTTGGTGATGGAGGATTTATTCTCTACTTAACACCCGTTTATATATTGACGGACGATCGACGGCACGGTATGGAGTGACAGTGTGGCATACTAAGATGCAAGGATCAAGGTTTCTTGTTGAAAAGCAGAACCTTGTGGTGACGATCAAAGCACCGCTTGAATAAGCAGAGCTTTGTGTATTACGTAATTTCACGAGCCTCACAAACCGGTAGAGTCTAAAACGAGAGAAGGGAACGCAGGGAGAGCAGCACGTTTCTTTCTAGCTAGAAGTGGTGTTTGGGTTTTAAAACGGCCTGACATTTTACTTATGTGAATGATGGAACGAGGCGCCTCGGATAGGTCCTATAGGATCGGGAAACGTGTGTTCAGGTATAACTAATCCGCTAAGCTGTATTTGCGGACCGGCCCTGCAGCTATCCAAGGGTTCTCCGCGGGGAATCCTGAGACACTAGCTAGAGTGCTCGAATTGGTAAGGAGCTCCTCTCTAGCCTTGACTCATGATGGAAACCAAAAATCCAAATACGAACCGACGAATTTGATTGTATTACTAGTACGGAGGCATAATATATGGGTACCTATGCTTCCTAGGATTGATACATTTACTTTGAAATGTTTTGATATTTACTAATAATAATATTAAACTCGTATTTGCTGTATTTAGCATGTTTAATCACTATAAGGTAAAACCCTATCCTCTGGTGTGCGTTGCATTATGTGATGGGACCTGGGTCTTATGGTGATTTCATTTTTCTAAAAAGCATAACGTTGTTGTACGATTTACTTATTAGTTGTTTTTGACACTTTTATGCACAGCAATCTATTAGAGTAAACCCGTTCCGCATTAGCGGCGTGGTCTTTGGATTTGTCCTATTAATAGTGATTAATTAGTTAAGAATTCTCACGCCAGTCCCACGACAGACCCATAGTTTGTTTCACCTTTTTGCAAACTTGGGTGCCCTCTTTTCCACACGGGCAGCCAAGTAAACAGGTTCATTCCTTGCTTGGAGTCTTTTCTTTGGAACTGCTTATTCTCTCTCTTGGGTTTGCTTTTGTGGAGAGGTGATGACTTGGAGCTTCGAAGACATCTATCTTTTATTTCTATTGCATCTTTTCTTTTTATTTCAGACATCAGACTTGTTTCATTTCATGTTGTTATTTCGGAGTTGGAACTTATTTCACTTTTGCAAACTTGATGTAATGACTTAGAATTCTGTGACTGTGGATTTTCTATAGCTGATGACATTGTATTTCCGCTGCTATGATGTTGTTATTCCATGAGTTTCCTATGCTATGTTGTATTTGTGATTTGTATTATTGTATATATGTTGTATTCCAAATGATTACCCCTACTTCCATTCCGTGGACGTTTGGGGTTATCACAATTTCATTGGGTTTGAATGCATTTCGTGACCACATATGTTGCACATCAACTACAATAGCATGGAGACAGCGAACTGGGGGTGCAATGCGGAGCGGGTCTATTGGGGATGTTGGCCAAGACAAGGAGTAGAGGAGGTGTGTATTTTCGGTGGTATGAAGGGTTGATTAAATGAAGATGGGAACATGCAAGCGCATGCAAATGGAGTGATTTTTATTTTATTTTTGGATGCACAGTAGGTGGGAGAAGGAGTTGCAAGGAGAGAGAATGGGAGTAAGTGTTAATCACCTGAGGGACGTGAATATAGTTGGAATTGGAATAGCAGGAGTCATTCAGCTAATGGAGCAGTTCGAATTGTTGTAGCAGGGAATGTTTAAACATGAGAAATGGAAGTACGGAAGTGAAAACGACAAAGTTGTTTTCAGGGAGTTTAGTGATAATTCGGTTAGTGGTATCATGGCGGGAGTGAGCAGAAGTTGGCATAATGGCCTTCAGCTGTTTGTGTGAAATGACTGCAAGGAACATGCGTTAAATATGGGAAGTATGAGTGAACAGTAGAATGTGGATATTTGGCAAAATAGCATGGGGGTGGCCATGAAAAATAAGGAGCAGTGCGGTCATCAAAGTTTAAACAGGGGAGAAGACGCACTGTCTAAAAAGAGGTTTACATGCATGGAAGGAGTACTGGGTTTGAAAGTGTACGATGTGGTGAAGATTAAAATGGAGACTGATCGGATTCAATAGGTGCAGACCAAGCTTAGTGAACGAGATGAAATTGTCATGTGGTCTAGTGGCGCCTGTTGGTGTCGCACTAGTTGAGACTTGGTCGAGAAGGAGTTGCGGATGACGCAGTATCAGATGGAGTGTGGGGTGAGTTTTCATTGACTTGCAGATACATGGGAAGGTCAATTCGTGATAAGTTACACTGTATGGAAAGCACGATGATGATAGTGTTCGAAATAGATTACTGGGAGCAATGGATTTAAAAACGTTAGAGAAAGGCTGTAGATAAGTGAATATAGGAATGGTATACTAAGGCATACGGGGACCGTGTCTAGTTTGCACGTGTATGGGAGGACCGGTTTTAAAAGGTAAAGTAAATTAAAATTCAGAAAATTTAGTTTAATTTAAATTTAATAATTAGTACACTAACTTACGAATGTAATATCTTATCCATACGACGTTAGAATTCTGAACGGTCGGATCTGTTTGCACCATGTTCACGCAGGTTACGGAATGAAGATGGGTTGGAACTGTTTGGAGATCATTTCAATTCTAGACAAAATTAAACGCCTGATTCGATCAAATCAGCAGTTAATCGTTATTCAGCGATTAATAATCAAGGTGAGTAAACTCACTAACTCTGTTCAATTTTAAAATATTATAATAATATTGAATGCTGTTGGATGGTTGTTTTGATGAATTGCTTATAAATTGGTTGAAATTATAGACATAGTTATATATATACGAACCGTTGTTTTAATATTAATCTTGTTTATTTTAATATCGTATATCGACACGAAATTGATGTTGTTTATATTGACTAACATCTGTGGATGCAGGGAAACATGTTGGAGGAATCCAACTGGATTCCTCAACAATTATATTATAGTTTTTGTATGATATGACCAATAATGTATGCTTGATTATTGTTTGTTTAGAATATGGGATTACACTAGCCGTGAAATAATCAGTATTTAATTACTGCAAAATAATTAGAAAAGAATTCGAATTTAAAAAGGGAAAATCTATTGTTATCTTAATAGAAATTGAATTTGGATTGGGCCGGAATACCATAACTTGTTTTAATCCTATTTAAACAAGTAATTTGATTCTTAATTGATATTTATAGATAAAATGAGATAAATATTATGAATAATAATTTAGAAATATATTTATTCAAGAATAATTTTGGGAATTGGGAAATCGGTTAAAAAGGGAAGGGTGAAATTCATTTCGATGTTCGAAATTAGAGTATGATTGAATAAATCTATAACTGATTTATAATAAGAATTCGACTATGTTAAATGGGTTAAAAATAATTTACTTGTAGAAGTTATGTATATATTACATAATTTAGAATTTGATAAGATATTAAAGAATTGGTTTAAAACCAATAATTTATAATAAAGAACGGAATCAACATTAAATATAAACTAGACTTAGAATTAAGGAGAAATGGACTTGTAAAATGGAGTTTATGGAATGAAGTTGGGTTTTAAATTTAGACAATAACTTGATGGATGGGAGTTTAATTGGTAATGATATCTATATTAGATTTAAAGAAATTAGATTTCTATGAGAAATAATATTCATATTTCAAAGTGAATAATGTTTTAAAAAGAAAATATTTGCAGATTAAATAGTTACAATGGAAATTGTAAATGTTTTCCAATTTTTTTTTTTTTGAAATACAGGAAATAAGAAATATGGAAAAGATAGAACTGATTTTCTAAAAAGCATGAAGGGTTAAATGGGTTGAGGGGAATATCTGGGAAGATACGAGAAACTAGAAAATTAATGTTGAACAAAAGTGCCAGTGATTGTGTGATGTTTAGTTGTACATTTGAATGGATGTTTGTTTTTTTACTTCAATAGTTAAATAACCGACTATCGAAGTGTTTTGACTGTCGTTGTCAATACGGAGAGACAGATTGGATTATTATCAGAAAAACACTCCGTATAGGCATAGGCGTCGCGAATTATATTATGCTCATGATAATTGAAGACGGAGTGAAATGCAAGGGTCGTTCTGTTCCAAAATAGTGCTTTCTATTTGGCCAGTCCCAGGACAACTTGTATGAACGAATGTCTAACAGAGTATTCCTGAAAGATCACACGAGACGATCTTTTCAAGGTTTTACGTCTAGTGGCAGAGGAATTCGTTTCTCTTAGCTTTTATACCCGTGATATTTTTGGAAAGATCAACTAGTGATTGACGGGTTTGACGATGTGGCATTCAAAGTGAATGGTGACCATATGTTCTGAAAAGATAGACGTAGCCTCTAGCCTCACAACCCGGAAATGACAGAAATCGAGCAGACATCATGGCGTCATACACAAGCAAGGTGTATTGTCAGTGATCTAGAGAAAATTCATATTTGTTCTTCTTTCGATTCTGTATCTTACGGGTTACGGTTGGAAGGCCGACAACCGTGGTGGAAATATATTTTCTACACTCAAGCTAAATGAGTGGGCGGTCATGTGTGGCCGGATTGCAAGTTGTTCTTGCCGAACCATAGTGTATCCCCTCTAGAGTACACTAATCGGGAGGTGGTCCCATACCTTGTAATAGTTGGAATCCAATCTCCAATAAGCGCTGTGTAGTTTTTTATTTTGTAATATATATATGTGAAGCGTGAGATGCAAGCATTTTGCTACTTGGTTATTTATTTGAGTAGACATTATTATAATATCACTGGATTTTGATATTAAATTTTTTTTGGGTTATATTAAGATAAAAACCGTCCATGTTTATGTGTGGGTTGGTCTTACTATTATCCTTTTCTTTCAAAAGGATTTCCAAAGTTAAACAATATGGTTGGTGTTTACCCACACCGGTCCCATGACTGACCCAGAGTTTATTTTGTTTTTGTTTTCCTAAACTCTTTGGTGCCCAAATTTGTATGGGCAATCAAGTGTTTCAGGAATTACAAATACACTTGGAGAATCTTGAAGCATTAGGCTTCACCGTTAGTTATTTAGAGATTATTTCCGCTATGATGTATATGTGTTGTACTTTGATATGGTATGTTAGTTCAAATACAGTTTTTTTTGTATTCCAAAGTTATGCTATATATTATATTTTATTCGTTCTGCTATGAGATTTGTATTTGCTCTGATTTTGTTGTGTTCTTCTTCTTTTTCTATTCTAACTTTCTTTTTTTCTATTTTTCACCCTCTAACTTCTTTCTATTAATGACCCTGTATTTTCGATACGTGAATAGTTATCGTGGTATTTATGTTGATTTTCGACGTCGAAAATCCTTTGGGCCGGTACGGTGGTATCAAAGCTAAAGGTTAAGTGATTACCTTGGATCTGTGGCATGACTTAGTAGAGATGGGGTTAGTAACACCCTAGATTGAGTTTAATTGTATATATACAAGAGAGCGTATTTGTAGATTGATTAAAAATGGTTTTGTATTGTGCTGATTGGTTTGTCTAGTGTTTATGAATTCTGGTTGATACGGTAATGCAGACTGTTTCGATAGGTGTTTCTAAACTCTTGAACAGAGTAATTCATCACAATATTGTTTTAAAAGCTGGGTAAATGAAATAATTTTACCCAAAATATTTTCTAATATAAAAGAACCATATATCCTGATATTATTATAGTATATTGGACGTGTTGATTATTATTATAATTAAATAAAATTATAATCGAGTTGGTTATGTAAGTAACCAATCGAAATTCGTATAAGTATAATATACAAAATCAGATGAATTAAATATGAATTTAAACTAGAATTGGAAATTAAAACTCTAAAACTTAAAAATGTGTTATAAATGGATGATGAATTAAGTATAAAATCCTAGGAGATTTGTGACTGTTTTCCAAGCATTTTGAAAGACATTTTGAAATGAAAGTGTTTAAAAATGAGTTTGAAAAGTGACATAGTATTGAACTCACTTTGATGGCTGGAAAATAATTCCGATGATGAACCGCGGCATTATCAGCGTTCATTTTCAAGTTTCTAAGTGACATATTACTACCAAAGATTTTGTCTGTAAATTATTTCAAATATCTTGTATTGTTATTATTATATATACATATTTATGATTTCAAGCTAATTTGAAATAAAAACCCGTGAATTTGTATTATTAAATTTGAAATGGTAAAAGTGAATAAATTTGAATTTAAACTAAGCAAGATAAAATTAGAATTGAATTGAAGCCAGTTAAGTGGAAATCGTACTGGAATAGAATTTAACCTGGTGAAGTAATTAAATTTATGAAATAAGATTTTGGAACTGAACATGGTTATTGATTGGATTATTGAGCAAAACTTTGAAATTGAGGCTGGAACTGAAGTTTGAATGGAATTTGGCTTGGTTATAAGAAAATTGCTAGTTTGAGTATGAATTGATTGGAGATCAATTGAGGATGCATGGATATATGCTAAAGTGATAGCAAATGGAAGGGATAAAGTTGAATGCCCAACAAAAAGGTACAAGTTTATATTTATATGAATATGAGATTTTACGCGCCTATTTGGCATGCCGTTTGGCTGTTTGATTTTCTTTTGTATTAGAGGATGCCCAGAGAGGCAAGTTGTAGTTGTACCGATTGAGCATACAAAGGAGATGCTGGCGAAATTACTCGGAAATTTAAGGTGTTAGAATTTTTTTGAAAATATTCGTTAATATGAATAATTCAATATTTTAATTAATTGGTTCAGTTGAAACCGAAATTTAGAAGTGAAACAAAAGATTTTTAACCTGGTTATAATTGGGTTCATAACATTTTTCCTACCTTAGTAATTTCGAGGACGAAATTCGTTTAAGGGGGAAGGAATGTAACCTCCTAGAATTTTGGCAATTTAATTATGATTTAATATAATTAAATATTGGTTTCGAATTTGGACAAGATCTTTGAGACGTAGTTATAGTTTAACTTTTAGAATTTTACTGTAATTTTTATTTTGGAAAATAAGAAACTTTTTATTTGGACTGTTTTACACCCTAATCAACATTTTGGAGTTTCACAAAATAAGATAACCTATCTATATTATTATATTTTTGGGATCATGACACATTACCCATCGCAACAATATTTTTGTCCATAGCATTCCATAAATAAACGACTTAACGATAATGCAATCATCAATATATGTATATCGGTTGGTCTATACTTAGCTAACTTATACAATTATATATTTACCTATCAGTACATGCGCATGAAATTCTGAAGACCTGTACGTTATATTTGAGCAGCAAAATTGTCTAACGCGACAGCTAGTATTTTCAAATCAATGCATGTCGAACCTTACTGCAATGTATTTTTAAAATCAAAGCCATCCTTGTAAAAATGTCAAACCAACCTTACCCTATTTAATTTGCAGTGCCTACCTATATAAAATAAAATCAAACTCTAAAATAGAAAATTTTCTTCCTGTTGAAGCCATGCTAAAGTTGACGCATGACAAGTAGACCATACCCAATACGCCAACCTATGTATTAATCTACAATGTACTCTTGTCCCCTTTTGCCTGAGCGTTGGAACAACAAACTTATGCTATCTACAGGTAAACATGTGCAGACAAATAAATAAATCAACTCCATTCGTTTGGGCTTCGGAAAACATAATATAGGTTATTATTTGAAACATAGGACGATTTCATATAGAGCTTTTCTATATGTGAAAGGGAAGCTCGTACCCAGGCTCAAGTAAAACATTTTACCTTACCAACTATGGAAATAGTACAATGTACATGAATTTTGACATATCCAATCACGCAGACCATGTCCTTCACGTTGAGCTAGTTTGAAAATATATCCAGCCTACCATGTACTAGTTGGAATGACAGGGTTCTTATCTTTTCTCCGTCGTGTATATTTAACCCCCCATCCTTGTCCATTTTTAGGTAACCAAACCGAAGTTTTAATTTTTTTAAAACAACTCAAAGGGAAAACGTATAAATCAAAAAATCGGTTAGTCTCGAAATTGTCTTCAACGTAGTACCATTTCATTGGGTTCCAACGCATTTCGTGACCACATATGTTGCACGTCAACTACATCAGCAAGGAGGCATCGAACTGGGGGAGCAATGCGGAGCGGGTCTATTAGGGACATTGGCCTAGACGAGGAGTAGAGGAGGTGTGTATTTTCGGTGGTCTGAAGGTTTGATTGAGTGAAGATGGAAACATACATTCGCATGAAAATGGAGTGAGTTGTATTTTTTCTAGATGCACAGTAGATGGGAGAAGGAGTTGCGAGGATAGAGAATGGGAGTAGGTGTTGATCATTGGGGGGATGTGAATATAGTAGGAAGTGGGATAGCAAGTATCTTCAACCAATGGAGGAGTTCGAATTGTTGTAGCAAGGAATGTTTAAATGTGTGAAATGGAAGTACAGAAGTGGAAATGGCAGAGTTGTTTTCAGGGAGTTTAGTGATAATTTGTTTAGTGGTATAATGGCGGGAGTGAGCGGAAGTTGGCATAATGGCCTTTAGCTGTTTGTGTGAAATGAATGCAAGAGCCATGCGTTAAATATGGGAAGTATAAGCGAACAGTAGCAAGGGGATATTTGGCAAAATAGCATGGGGCTGGCCACGAAAAATAAGGAGTGGTGTGGTCTTTAAAGTTTAAACAGGGGAGAAGACGCATTGTCTAAATAGAGGTTTGCACACATGGAAGGAGTACTGGGTTTGAAAGTGTACGATGTGATGTGGTTTAAAATGGAGGCAGATCGGATTCTATAGGTGCAGACCGAGCTTGGTGAACGAGTTGATATTGTCAGGTGGTCGAGTGGCGCCTGTTAGTGTCAAACTAGTTGAGACTTGGTCGAGAAGGAGTTCCGGATGAAGCAGTACCAGATGGAGTGTGGGGTGAGTTTTCATTGACTTGTAGATACATGGGAAGGTCAGTAAAGGTCAATGTGTGATAAATTACTGTGTATGAAAAGCACGATGATGATGGTGTTTGAAATATATTACTGAGAGTAGTGGGATTTAAAAACGTTAGAGAACGGCTGCAGTTAAGTGAATATAGGAATGGTATGCTAGGGCGTACAGCGACCGGGTCTAGTTTGCACGTGTATGGGAGGGCCTATTTTAAAAGGTAAAGTAAATTAAAATTCAGAAAATTTAGTTTAATTTAAATTTAACAATTAGTACATTAACTTACAAAAGTAATATCTTATATACTACAACGTCAGAATTCTGAACGGTCGGATCTGTTGGGACCAAGTTCACGTAGGTTACGCAATGAAGCTGGTTGGAACTGTTTGGAGATCGTTCCAATTCTAGACAAAATTAAATGCCTGATTCGATCAAATCAACAATTAATCGTTATTCAATGATATAATCAAGGTAATCAAACTCACTAACTCTGTTCAAATTTAAAATATTATAATTATATTGAATGTTATGTGATGGTTGTTTGGATGAATTGCTTATAAATTGGTTGAAATTAGAGACATAGTTACATATATGCGAACCGTTGATTGAGTATTGATCCTATTTATTTTAATATCACATACCAACATGAAATTGATGTTGTTTATATTGACTAACATATGTGGATGTAGGGAAACAGGTTGGAGGAATCAACCTGGATTCCTCAACAATTTTATTATTGTTTTGTATTATATGACCAATAATGTATGCTTGATTATTGTTTGTTTGGAATGTGGGATAACACTCGCCCTGAAATAATCAATTTTTAATTACCGTAAAATATATTAGAATAGAATTCGAATTTAAAAAGGGAAAATCTATTATTATCTTAATAAAAATTGAATCTGGATTGGACCGGAATACCATAACTTGTTTTAATCCTATTTAAACAAGTAATTTGATTCTTAATTGGTATTTAGAGATAAAATGAGATAATTATTATGAATAATAATTTAGAAATATATATATATATATATATATTCAAGAATAATTTTGGGAATTGGTAAATCAGTTAAAAAGGGAAGGGTGAAATTCATTTCGATGTTCGAAATAAGAGTATGATTGAATAAATCTATAATTGATTTATAATGAGAATTCGACTATGTCGAATGGGTTAAAAATAACTTACTTTTAGAAATCATATATATATATATTATATAATTTAGAATTTGATAAGATATTAAAAAATTTGTTTAAAACAATTAATTTATAACAAAAAAATGGAATCAAGATTAAATACAAACTAGACTTAGAATTAAGGAGAAATGGACTTGTAAAATGGAATTTATGGAATGAAGTTGGGTTTTAAATTTAGAGAATAACTTGATGGATGGGATTTTAATCGGTAATGATATCTATTTTTAGATTTAACAAAATCAGATTTCTATGAGAAATAATATTCACATTTCAATGTGAATAATGTTTTAAAAAGAAAATATTTGCAGATTAAATAGCTACAATGGAAATTGGAAGTGTTTTCCAATACATATATTCTGAAACACATTAAATAAGAAATATGGAAAAGATAGAAATGTTTTTCCAAAAAGCATGAAGGGTTAAACGGGCTGAGGGAAATATCTTGGAGGATATGAGAAACCAGAAAATTAATGTAAAAAGAAAGGGCCAGTGATTGTGTGATGTTTAGTTGTACATTTGAATGGATGTTTGTTTTTACTTCAATAGTTAAATAACCGACCATCGAAGTGTTTGGCCATCGTTGTCAATACGGAGAGACCGCTTGGAATATTATCTGAAAACCACTCCGTATAGGCATAGGCGTTGTGAATTAGATTATGCTAAAGATAATTGAAGACGGAGGGAAATGCAAGGGCCGATTTGTTCCAAACTAGTGCTTTCTGTTTGTCCAGACCCAGGACAACTTGTATGGGCGAATGTCTGACAGAATATTCCTGAAAGTTCACACAAGACGTTCTTTTCAGGGTATTACGTTTGGTGGCGGAGGAATTCGTTTCTCTTTGCTTTTATACTCGTGATATTTTTGACAAGATCAACTTGTGATTGACGGGTTTGACGATGTGGCATTTAAAGTGAACGGTGGCCATATGCTCTGAAAAGATAGACGTAGCCTCTAGCCTCACAACCCGGAAATGACAGAAATCGGGCAGGCAACATTGCTTGTTGGGTCATACCCAAACAGGGTGTATTATCACCGATCTAGAGAAAATTCATATTTGTTCTTCTTTCGATTCTGTATCTTACTGGTTACAGT
Source organism: Allium sativum (assembly GCA_030737875.1). Lineage (NCBI taxonomy): Eukaryota > Viridiplantae > Streptophyta > Magnoliopsida > Asparagales > Amaryllidaceae > Allium > Allium sativum. The sequence continues at coordinate 777,288,746 of CM060912.1, forward strand.
TGGAAGGCCGACAACCATGGTGGCATTATATTCAGTACACTCAAGCTAAATGAGTGGGTGGTCATGTGTGGGCGGGTTGCAAGATGATCTTGCTGAACCCCAGTGTATCCCCTCTAGAGTGCACTGGTCGAGAGGTGGTCCCATACATTGTCATAGTTGGAATCCAATCTCCAATAAGCGCCATGCGGTTTTTTATTTTATATTATATATGTGGAGCGTGAGATGCAAGCGGTTCTGCTACTTGGTTATTTATTCGAGTATATTATAATACCACTGGATTTTGATATCAAAATATTTTGGATTGTGGTAAGGTAAAAACCGTCAATGTTTATATGTGGGCTGGTCTTACTATTATCCTTTTCTTTCAGAAGTATTTCAAAAGTTAAACAATATGGTTTAAGTTTACTCGCAACAGTCCCATGACTGACCCAGATTTTATTTTGTTTGTGTTTTCCTAAACTCTTTGGTGCCCAAATTTGTACGGGCAGTCAAGTGTTTCAGGCTTTACAGATACACTTAGAGAAGCTGGAAGCAGGAAGCTTCACCGCTAGTTATTTAGTGATTGTTTCCGCTGTGATGTATATGTATTGTACTCTGATATAGTATGTAAGTTCAAATATAGTTTCTTTTTGTATTCCAAAGCTATGCTATATATTATATTTTATTCGTTCCGTTGTGAGATTCGTGTTTGCTCTTATTTTGTTGTGTTCTTCTTTTTCTTCTATTCTAACTTTATTTCTTTCTATTTCTCACCCTTTAACTTCTTTCTATTAATGACCCTGCATTTTGGATACTTGAATATTTAACATGATATTTATGTTGATTTTTGAGGTCGAAAATCCCTTGGGCCATTACTGGATAAATAGGTTGGGATTAAGAAATAAAACAAATGATTACTTCGGTATGGTGCGCTAATCCCGTCTAGTTTAGATAAACCTTAATTTTGTTTAAATTGATATCCAAAGGAAGATTAAAGAATAAATTTAAAGAATTTATCTTTGATAAAATTAATGAGAACCTTTCCCTAATGATGTGAATATTTGAATAAAAAAATATTTTGAACTGGAATGAGGCGTATTTTGCATTTTTACTGCACTTGATTATTGATTATAAAATACGCGAGTTATTCGGGAAGTCCGGCTTTATATCAATCTGAATAACTGATTCGACGATAAGTAGACGATGAAGATGGTGGTTGAAGACTGGAGATCTTCACATTGTATGGGTGATTATTGATGTCTTGGTTGGGTTGTACACCCAAGACAAGGTAATAAGTGGTGATCGTCCAGACGTACTTGAAGATTGACCAGATATGCGAGGACCTCTCTCTTGTATTGGACATATCGGAAGAAGAATAAGGTGCCTCCGGTTTCGTTTAGACCCAAAACGAAATAGTATATGGATGTGTATCTGAGATTATATTTTATTTTGTGTTGACTGATTTCTATTAAATATATATCTATTTGGTGGCAGGGAATTTATTCTCCTGCTTAACACCCTTCTCTGAGATGTATGAGCTTAGAGGTTATATATCGATAGACATCAGTCGAAAGGTGTGAATTGTCAGTGTGGAATGCTGAGATTTAAATGATCAAGGCTTCTGTTGAAAAGCAGAGTCTTGTGGTTGATGATCAAAGAACGTCTTTAAATAGCATAGCTTTGTGTATAGCGTTAATCCGCGAGCCTCACACCTCGGTATGAGTCAAAACGGGATAAGGGTCAACAACAAGTGCATGACGTTTCTTTCTAGCTAAGGGTGGTGTCATGGTATGGAGCCCATACATTTATTTACTTTTACCTATATGGATGATGGATAGCGAGGCGCCTTGGATTTATCGGTCACTACGAGGCTGATGGATAGGTCCAATAGGACTGAGAAACGTGTATTCAGGAGTTGCCAATCCACTAACGTAAGGGTGGACTGACCCTGCAAGATCCAGGGTTCACTGCGGGGGATCCTAAGGCATTTGCTAGAGTGTCTTAAAGACGGCGAGGAGTACATTCCTTGCCTCGACTCATGACGGAAATCCAATTTCCAATACGTGACATTTCGGTTTGAATTCAGAACTAGTATGGCGACATAGTAGCATGGGATACTATGTCATCTATGATTGATACATTTATATTTGTTTTAAACGTACCAAACATGTTTTGCTATTATAAGGGAAAACTCTATCCTTCGGCTTGCATTGCATTGTGTTATGGGACCTGAGTCTTATAATAGCCTCATTTTTCCAAAAGCATTCCGTTGTTTGTTTTATGCACCGGTATTCTTGGGAGAAAACACGTTTCGTGTTATACAGCATGGTCCTGTGATTTACTTTATTTTTAAAGTAAAGATTTAATAACTGTTTTTAGCTCTCACACCAGTCCCATGACTGACCTAGAGTTTATTGTTTTAACCAAAACTCTGAGTACCCCTATTTTCCACGCGAGCAGCTAGTAGTTGGGTTTTTGCAGATATTTCTTTTATAGGATCCTAATTTACAACTGGAGCTATATTCGGAAATCTTTGTATTCGTGTATGTCTTTCAGTTGTGTTATGTATTATTTTTCTGCTGCTATGTAAATTATTTTAATCTCTGATATTATTCTGATGTATATTATTTATTCATACTCTGATATATTCTTGTACTCTGACGTAAATTGTTGTAATATCAATGAAATGTTCTATCGTTTGTGTTCCGATTAGTCTCGTTCTCAAAGCAGTCTGCCTTCTTGTTCGGTTTAGGCCGGCCGGGAAGTCCAGGTCGCTACAGTTTGGAATCAGAGCTCTGGTTTACAATGCTCGAGAACAAGACACGTTAGAACCAAATGAAAGAATTCATCAGAGAATGGATTAGTAATATCCAATAAGAATTATTCGTTAGAGATGGGTTCAGTAGTATCCTAGAATGAGTTTCAAAGAGTATTATTTTTAAAATACAAATGAAAGCAAATTTAGTTTTTGAAATTAAAATCTTATTATACGTATTTGAGTATTTTATTTTGAACAATCAAATATATAAAGATTTTGCATATACATCTGATCCACGTGTATACGAAGCCTCAAATATACTGGATAGATATAGAATCACACTCTAGTCGCCATCGCATTATCAGATTCTATGTTCGAGTTTCAAAAGTGGGATATCTATATATTTCCAATTGACTGGTGTGGGAACCAAAACTTAGACAGGGTTATTGGTTGTGATTTTTAAGTATGTATAAAGATATATGTTTGAAAATTTTAATCAACTAATTGATTATTGGTTGTGTTGTGTGATTATTAGTTTAACTTATAAAAATATTGGAATGATAATTAATTTAAACCAATATGTAAATGAAAGGTAATTAAGCCAAATCAAATCAAATATTTAACTGAATTGAAAATTTATTAGAATTGCATATATGTACATGTATATATAATGAATAGATCATAGTATGGAAGCTAAGAAGAGGAATAAAATTGTATGCCCGACAAATAGGTACATGTTTACTGTATTTCTTGGGTTTTGATGAATTTATAAGCTGATTGGGTAGCCGCTTGGCTTTTTCCTTTTCTTTTGGATTGATGAGGGCCCTGTGAGGCAAATTGCGGTTTTAAATGTCAACCAGTACAAGGGAGGTTATGGCGAATTTTTTCGAAAATTTAGGGTGTTATCCAAATTTTTGATAAATTAGAAAATTCTTAGAAACTGAAAAGTTGAAGAATGAAAGCCAGAATGAAAGTCGAGTTGGTTAGTTAAACAACTTTCAGCACCATTTCTTTTCGAGGACGAAAAGATTTTATATGGGGGGGAGAATGTGACAACCCAGAATTTTTGGAACCAATTTAAAATTTTTATTTTGGCTATTTTAATGGATTTTGAATATTTAAAATGACTTATTTTAACTAATAATGACTGAAAATTTATTTTAATCGTGGTTCGAACATAAAAATTTATTTTAATTATAAAATGGACTCGTAAGGGCGCGGTAGTTTAAAAATTTGATTTCAAACGAATGTACAGAATTCAAAATAAATCGGATTCTATTAAAACAAGAAATATTTGAATCTATTTAATCATTTCTTTCTAACGAATGTAAGAAACTAAGATTTCCTAATATAAATTGAAAGTTATGTCCAGTTTAAAATTCAAAATAATCAATATAGAATTTATATATATTTTTAATATAATATATAGCCCTTAAAAATAGTCATTTTTCAAATGACCTCCGTTTTCGCTGAAACCACTTTTGTTGGATCCGGAATGTCAAACTATTGTCAGGTTCAAAATTTCATAATTTTTGGAATCAATATGTGAGCTTGGCGAATTTAAATGCGTTTGGTCAATTTTAGTTTGAATTTGATCGACTAGAAAATGGCCATTTTTCAAACGGTCTCCAAATTCGACGAAATTAGTTTTTTTAGGACCGTATCATCAATATAGCCAAATTTATTTTTCTGGAATTTTTGGAGTCAGTATGTGGCCTTGGTAATTCAAAATGTACGTATAAATTCAATATATATTGATTATATTTTATTTTTATGAAAACTGATCGAAACAGTCGAATTAGCTTACGAAACATATTCCATTGTGTCTGGAATGGTGGTATGTTGTCAAGGACGATATTCATTGGGTTTGATTTGGAGTTCGGAGATTAAACAAGCAATTTTTGAATTAAATAATATTATAATATCTATCTATATAATAATAATAATAAATCCTTAAAACCCTAAATTTTCCATCGTTCTGGAAATCAGTCGTCCTCTCCAACTTTAACGCCTTGAATCGTCCTAATTTCATTCTCCAAGATATCTCAATCCATTCAATAAATTCAGAAGCTTGTAAAACGAAAATGGAAGTGCTTTCTTTGATCTTCAATTTGATACCGGTTTGATCAATTATTGGTCACCGAAGTCGCCGATTTAGGAGCTTAAACCAGTTGTGCTCGCATGCGTTTTTAGGGAGGAGGATGTGATAACCCGTAACTTCCCCTGTGAGGAAAGCCCGAATTGAATTGAGGACAAGACACATCGGGACACAAAAAGAAGAACATTTCATTGTTTATTACAAAAATTCCATTAGAATACAAGAATATATAGAGTATGAATAAATATTACACAATAACTAAATATCAGAGATTACAATAAATTACAAAGAAGCGGAAAACAATACAAAACAGAACTGAAAGTAATACACAAATACAGAGCTTTCCGAGTATCGTTCCTGCTGTAAATCAGGATCCTGTGAATATAAATATGCAAAACCAAAACTACTAGCTGCCCATGTGGAAAATTGGGGCACCCAAATTTAGGTTAAAACAATAAACTCCAGGTCAGTCATGCGACTGGCGTGAGAACTAAAACAGTTATTAATCTTTATTTTAAAGTTAGGTAAATCAAGGGACCACACCATATAAAACGGAACGGGTTTCCTCCTAAGAATACCAGTGCATAAAACAAATAGCGCAATGGTAAATAAAGGAAAATGAAGCTATTATAAGACCCAAGTCCCATAACACAATGCAACGCAAGCCGGAGGATAGGGTTTTACCTTATAATAGCCAAAGAATGCTTGATACGTTTAAAAACACATTATTTTGATATTACTATAAGTGTATAGTGTCAAAACAATTTCAATCATAAGTATCAATCATAGGCGGCATAGCTACCATCTACTATGTCACCATACTAGGTTCTACAAATAAAACTGAATTATCACGTATTGGAAATTGGATTTCATCATGAGTCGAGGCAAGGGGCAAGCTCCTCTCCATTCGAGACGCTCTAGCAAATGTCTCAGGACCACACACAGCGATCCTTAGATCTTCAGGGTCGACCCTCTCTTACTTTTGAGGATTAGTTATTCCTGAACACACATTTCCTGGTCCTATAGGACCTATATATAATGGTCTATACGTCGGCACACATAGTGCCAGTTATCGACCATATATTCGAGGCGCCTCGCATTCCAAAAACCACACAGGTGAAAAGCATATAAATGTATGCCAGTTTAAGCACTGACACCACCACTAGCTAGAAAGAAACATCGTTCTCTCCCTATAGTCACTATCCCGTTTTTGACTCATACCGAGGTGTGAGGCTCGTGAATTAACGCTATAGACAAAGCTGCGCCACACAGGCCGTGCTTTGATCTTCAACCACAAGACTTTGCTTTTCAACAGAAGCCTTGATCATCTGCCACTTAGGCGTGCCACATAGGCAATTCACTCCGTGCGAATGATGTCCATCGATATACAAACTCTGAGCTCGTACGTCTCTGAGAAGGGCGTTAAGCAAGAGAATAAATTCTCCACCGCCAAACAGATGTATATTTAGTAGAGATCAATCAACATAGAATAAAACCCAATATCAGACACACAGTCCATTTACAAGTTCGTTCTGGGTCTGAACGAAACCGGAGGCACTTTCCTCGCATATCCGTCGATCTCCAAGTACATCTGGACGATCATCAACTGATTCCATCCTCTTGGGTGTACAACCAAATTAAGATCATCAGTAATCACCCAAATGATGTGAAGACTGCCGGTCTTCAACCACCGTCTTCATCTTCGACATATCGTCGAATCGGTTATTCAGAATGGGTATAAACCCGGTCTTCCGAATAACCCGTGTATATAATAAACAAATGTTACACAAACACAACACACGCCTCATTCCAATTCAGAATATTCTTAAATTCAAAATTTCACACTCTTAGGGAAAGGTTCCCATTAATTTTATCAAAGATAAATTCTTCTAAATTTATTCTTTAATCTTCCTTTGGATATCATTTCAAACCATATTATGGTTTTCCAAACTAGTCGGGATTAGCGAACCACACCGAAGTAATTATTTATTTTATTTCCCAATCCCAACCTATTCATCCCATGAAGAAAAATTGGTAATACTCCATATCTAACACCACGATGTTATCGGTAAAATTAATTAACATTTCACGTTCAAATCTAATTAAAGATTTAACTATCGCTTTGGAGCAAAACTGGTGATAGTCCATCCTCGATCACTTTAATCTAATTAAAGATTCATTAAAACTCCACTTAGTTTTAATCTTCTCAAAAATCAATATCCTGTCTTTAACTGGGTTAAAGAACCAATGTCACCTAAAACACGATTCACGATGAACCCAAAATCACATTCTATTGTTAATCGGGTTAAAGAACCGGTGTTATTCAAAACACCGCTCACTATAAACCCCAAAATCACTTTTCAAATTCAATTCCAATTAAATACTAATTAACTGGGAAATTTCACTAAATCTTAGTTAAAAGATTTATTCTTTTCTAAACTGGGTTCAAGAACAGTGTTATTTAAGACACCATTCACGACGAACCCAAAATCCCATTTGATATTAAATACAAGGCTCTGAATAGAAAATATACCGGCTTATATTCAATATCAAATTCTGAACCCAACAAATATTGTATTGGAAATAACGATATAAAATATATCTTTCAAATTTCCACAACCATATCTATATAATAACGAAATTCAACATCAAAATATTCCGAAGATAATTTCGATTCAAATCCATTCCAATTCAATTATTGGAAATTCTGGTTACTTTTAAAACCACTTTCAAATTCAACTTATTTATTTCAAAAATAAATTGATTTTAATTCTAGTTCACAACTAGTTCATTTCGATCAAAATCTATTTTTATCCTTTCAAATGTGGAATTTTTCATCCCAGTTCTTCACAAATCATTTCTTATGATTTTACACAAATTATTGATATTTTTAATAATTTTATCAAGGCCCGTACAGTCGATTTCCATCAACGGCCATCGAACTGCACTTACAACGACCTTTTCCAAATTTGATTTGGACATAATTCCAAATCCAACCGTTAGATTTCAAATCTCTAATATTTTTGGAAAGCTCTTTTCGATACGAACCCAACAGTCCCTGTTTTAGGAGAATCCGATGGTCGGATCTCCCGCAATGTCAATTCGAAGTCAATGGTCGAAATTCGCGAACTGCCACAGGCGGCGTGTTCTATTCAGGCCATTATATGTAAAATATATATATATATATATATATATTATATATATTTCATCGATTTCCTTTTAAACGTATTTTATAAATCGTTTTAAATTCGTTTTTGAAACGTTTTCAACTTCATATTCAATTTCGAATCAAAATTGAATATTCCACATCATAGATATACAAATGATAATATTTTCAAAATGTTATATTTTGAAATCACTTTCTTTTCTATATTCGTTTTAACAACGAATATTATCGATATAAATATCGCTCACGTCAAAATGGCGCATCTCCAATCAACACGGCTTTATATATTTCAATAAATATGTTATTCTATTCAACAAATAAATATTTATTATATTCAACACATGAATCTATATTTCTTTCAACACATGAATATTCTCAACACATGAGTATCGTCAACACATGAGTACTTCTATTATTTAATATATTTTATAAATGTATGGTATCTATCATTTGATTTTTAATCAGACTCTAACCGTTAAGCAGTAAGAGAATGATTCCCTAAGTATTAATCCCGAAGGCCGAAACCAACGTCAGATCAATACCCAGGAAACCACTCATCTTATCTAGTTTCCAGTTAGTTTCTAATCTTAAATATGACAAAGATGTAAATTTTATTGTTAAAATATTTTACTCAACACATAATAAGTTTCAACACATGAATATTCTCAACACATGAGCATCGTCAACACATGACTATTTATTCTATTCAACACATGAATCTTTATTTTATCAATACAACACATGAATATATATTTTATAATATTCTTTATTTTCCCGATTGGAATGAGGCCCAATCCATTACCATATAATGTTAATTATATGGTTTCCATACAACACATGTATATAATAGCAACGATCAATAATCAACCACCATCCAAAGTGCACTACACAACTGCATAAGCATTAAATATAAATAATTAACGCTTACACAGTCTGTCGACCAATCGATCGACATACAATTAAATAATTGGGATTATTGTACGCCAAATATCATCCCAACACCCGTGTGGGGTTTCAATCCACAAACACTGAATATTATTTGTGCAGTTGGGCAACGTGTAAAATTTATCGTCCCAATCAATATCCTTCGAATAGGTGTACATAAACAAACCGTCTGGTTTGTAAATGAATATTTTATTTTATTCACATACACGTTAAAAATTAGATTTTTAATGATAAATTCTTTTATAATCAACACATGAATATTTTATTATCGATTTCACATAAACATCACAAACAAATTTCACAACACATCAACTAAGCATACAAGTCGTCCATGGTCTGTGGACGATGGGTGTCGGGTGCTGCTAAGCACTGTCTGCATCATATATATTTTTAACTAGAAAACAAGATTAAAAGTGAGGAATTCTCACCGACTAACTAAACCAATACACCGCAACTCTTCATATGTAGAAAACCTTCGCCCTGCTCGCTTTTTGTCAATTTCATTGTCCGTAACCACTACATATATAAAAATCATATTTTCATATTGTTGTTATGTATATAAAAATCACATTTTTATAACTACGCTATATGGATAAAAATTCTATTTTTATACCACTACTATATAAATAAAAATTCTTTTTTTACACCGCTAATATATAGATAATAATTCTATTTTTTTACCCCGCTATTTATATAATAAAGATTATATTTTTATATCACCACTCATATAACAATCACATCTTTGCACCTTCTACATAATAAAGATCGAATTTTTAATACTTTTATAATATAAAAATCATATTTTTAATCTCTACGTTATATAAAAATTATATTTTTAATGCCTCTATAATATAAAAATTATATTTTTAATTTGCTACGAGTATAAAAATCATATTTTTATACCCTTGAAAATATTTTCAACTTGCCAACAATATTTTCTTTCAACGATAAAAATCATAGCTTTATGCTATTAAAAATCCGATCTTTAACTTTAGAAATCAAATTTTTATGATTTTAAAAATCATAGCTCTACGTTATAAAAAATCGAAGCTTTACACTTATGAAAAATCAAAACTTTAAGCCTACTAAATAATCAAAACTTTATGCCTATTAAAAATCAAAACTTTATGCTTGTAAAAATCAGATTTTTCAAAAGCCTGTTTACATAAAAAAAACAAAGTAAATAAATTAAAACATCTTACATTGTTTTAAGGAAGAAGGAAAGGGGGCTCGTTAGCTATCGGCGGTGGACTGGTGGAAGAGGGGGAAGTGGCGCCTATGGTGGAGGAGGTCGTGAGGCTCGGTGGTGCAGCTAGGAGTGACGGGTTTGGCGGTTTGGCTATGGGGGGGGGGGGGGGGGGGTTCGCGGTTTAATTCGAGGAGGAGGGAGGAAGGAGGAAGAGGAGGAGGAGGCAGAAAGGGGGTGCAGACTTGGGGAAGGTGGCGGTGGCCCACCCCCTGGCGGCGCGGCTTCCTCCCCATTCGATCCCTTTTTTTTGAAAATGAAGGAGGGGGTGGGGGGCTGAAAGGAAGTAAGGGGTGGAGGAGAGAGTTTTTATTTTTTTATTTATTTAATTATTTATTTCAAAAAGGTACTTTTTTATTCTGACCTCGAAACGAGACCCACCGCATGTCGTCCATAGCTAATTACCCCCATTCCGAACACAATGGGATATGTAACGTGGGCCAATTCGACCGTTTCGATCAGTTTTCGTCAAAATCAAAATATAACTCTATATATTGAATTTGAATGCACCTTTCAATTTACCGGGCCCACGTACAGCCTCTAAAAATTCCCGAAAAATATTTTATAGCTTCGTATTGATGATACGATCCTAGCAAAACTAATTTCGTCAGATTTCGTATTCCCGAAAAATCAACTGAAACTGGTCAAACGCGTTTTCCTTTGCCATGCTCACATATTGATTCAGAAAATTACGAATTTGGGAATCTAGCAATAACTTGACATCATGGATCCAACAAAAGTGGTTTCGTCGAAAACCGAGGTCGTTTGCAAAATTTCCATTTTCAAGGGCCAGAATTCCATAGCGACTATTCTGAATTTTCAATTGGTTGTAACTTTTGATTCCCGCTATGAAAATTTGATTTTTCGGATTCGTTGGAAAGATATTCTCAAATAGATTCTAATATTTCTGGTTTCACTAAAATCCGATTTATTTTGAATCCTGTGCATCCATTTGAACTTCGAAATTGAATTATCGAACTACCGCGCCATTTTCAATTCCTTTTATAATTATAAATAATACATAATATTCTAACGGCGATCGATATAAATATATACGTTCAAATTCTATTCAAAATAAATTTCTCGTCGATATTATTTAAAATAATTCATTTTAAATATTCAAAAATCATCAAAATTGCCAAAATAAAAAATTTTAATTGGCTCAGAATTTCCAGGTTATTAGAATCTCCCCCACTTAAAATTTTTCGTCCCCGAAAAGGAACGAAGCCGAAAGTTGTTTATCTAATCAACTCAACTTTCTTTTATTTTCATTATGGCTTAAGTTCGTCAACTATTCAGTTTCTAAGAACTTTTCAAAAATTTGGCTAACACCCTAAATTTCCGAAAAATTTCGCCATAACCTCCCCTGCACCGGGGACTTCAGGATATTTCAGATAGCCTCCCATGGCCTTCTTCAATCCAAAAGAAAAAGTAAAAGCCAAGAGGCTAGCGAATCGGCTCATAAACTCATCCAAAGCCAAAGAAATACAATAAACATGTACCTTTGTCGGGCAATTGTTCTTCTGCTCTAGCCTTCTTGCTATGACCTGTTCAATGTAAGTACATGTATATGCATGCAAATGCGACTAATTTTCAATAAAACCCAATATTCGGTTCAATTTGGCCTAAATGGTTCAAAATATCAAACAAATAAACAAACAACACAACCATCAATCAATTAGTTGATTATCATTTCAAATTCATAATTTTGATACATATACAGAAAATCATGTTTTTGATGCCAAATCACAACAATAAACCTATCTAGTTTTGGTTCTCACACCAGTCAATGGAAATATATAGATATCACACCTTCGAAACACGAACATAAATATTGGTGATGGAGCTCCATCATCAAAATCATCTCCGAGCGACTAGCGTGTGATTCTATATCTATCTAGTATATTAAAACTTCGAATATACGTTCAAGATGCATATATGCAAAATCTTTATATACTCGATTGTCCAAATCAATACAAATAAAATATTCAAATACGTATACTCTGGTTTAAATTTTCAAAACAATATTGTTTTCATTTGAAAAATATACTCTTCACACTCGTTCTAGGATACTACTGATCCTATCTCTAACGAGTTATTCTAATTCAATATTACTAATCCAATATCCGATGAATCCTTTCGTATGGTTCTAATGTGTCTTGTTCTCGAGCTCTGTAAACCAAAGCTTTTTTACCACTGTGATAACCAGTAACTTCCCCTGTAAGGAAAGCCTGAATTGAATTGAGGACAAGACACATCGGGACGCAAACAGAAGAACATTTCATTGTTTATTACAACAATTCCATCAGAATACAAGAATATATAGAGTATGAATAAATATTACACATTTACTAAATATCAGAGATTATAATAAATTACAAGGCAGCGAAAAACAGTACAAAACACAACTGAAAGTACTACACGGATACAGAGCTTTCCGAGCATCGTTCCAGCAGTAAATCAGGATCCTGTGAATATAAATCTGCAAAACCAAAACTACTAGCTGCCCGTGTGGAAAATAGGGGCACTCAGAGTTTAGGTTAAAACAATAAACTCCAGGTCAGTCATGTGACTGGTGTGAGAACTAAAACAGTTATTAATCTTTATTTTAAAGTTAGGTAAATCGAGGGACCACTCCGTATAACACGGAACAGGTTTCCTCCCAAGAATACCAGTGCATAAAACAAACAGCGCAATGCTAAATAAAGGAAAATGAAGCTATTATAAGACCCAAGTCCCATCACACAATGCAACGCAAGCCGGAGGATAGGGTTTTACCTTATAATTGCCAAAGAATCCTTGATACATTTAAAAGCACATTATTTGATATTACTATAAGTGTATAGTGTCAAAACAATTTCAATTATAAGTATCAATCATAGGCGGCATAGCTACCATCTACTATGTCACCATACTAGGTTCTACAAATAAAACCGAATTATCATGTATTGGAAATTGGATTCCATCATGAGTCGAGGCAAGGGGCAAGCACCTCTCCATTTGAGACACTATAGCAAATGTCTCAGGACCACACACAGCGATCGTTGGATCTTCAGGGCCGATCCTCTCTTACTTTTGAGGATTAGTTATTCTTGAACACACGTTTCCCGGTCCTATAGGACCTATATATAATGGCATGTACGTCAGCTCACATAGTGCCAGTTATCAACCATATACTCGAGGCGCCTCGCATTCCAATAACCACACAGGTGAAAAGTACATAAATGTCAGCCAGTCTAGAAAGAAACGTCGTGCTCTCCCTGCAGTCACTATCCCGTTTTTGACTCATACCGAGGTGTGAGGCTCGCGAATTAACGTTATTCCCAAAGCTGCGCCACACAGGCCGTGCTTTGATCATCAACCACAAGACTTTGCATTTCAACAGAAGCCTTGATCATCTGCCACTTAGGCGTGCCACACAAGTAATTCACTCTGTGCGACTGATGTCCATCGATATACAACCTCTAAGCTCGTACGTCTCAGAGAAGGGCGTTAAGCAAGAGAATAAATTCTCCGCCACCAAACAGATGTATATTTAATAGAGATCAATCAACATAGAATAAAATCCAATGTCAGACACACAGTCCATTTACAAGTTCATTCTGGGTCTGAACGAAACCGGAGGCACTTTCCTCGCATATCAATCGATCTCCAAGTACGTCTGGACGATCACCAACTGATTCCCTCCTCTTGGGTGTATAGCCCAATCAAGATCATCAGTAATCACCCAAACGATGTGAAGACCTCCGGTCTTTTACCACCGTCTTCGTCTTCGACATATCGTCGAATCGGTTATTCAGAATGGGTATAAACTCGGCCTTTCCGAATAACCCGCGTATATAATAAACAAATGTTACACAAACACAACATACGCCTCATTCCAATTCAAAATATTCTTTTATTAAAATTTTCACACTCTTAGGGAAAGGTTCCCATTAATTTTACCAAAGATAAATTCTTCTAAATTTATTCTTTAATCTTCCTTTGGATATCATTTCAAACCATATTATGGTTTTCCAAACTAGTCGGGATTAGGGAACCACACCGAATTATTATTTATTATATTTCCCTATCTCAACCTATTCATCCCATGAAGCAAAACTGGTAATACTCCATATCTAACACCACGGTGTTATCGGTAAAATTAATTACCATTTCACGTTCAAATCTAATTAAAGATTTAACTATCGCTTTGGAGCAAAACTGGTGATACTCCGTCCTCGATCACTTTAATCTAATTAAAGATTCATTAAAACTCCACTTAGTTTTATTCTTCTCAAAAATCAATATCCTGTCTTTAACTAGGTTAAAGAACCAATGTCACCTATAACACGATTCACGATAAACCCAAAATCACTTTCTATTGTTAATCGGGTTAAAGAACAAGTGTTATTCAAAACACCGCTCACGATAAACCCCACAATCACTTTTCAAATTCAATTCTAATAAAATACTAATTAACTGGGCAATTTCACTAAATCTTAGTTAAAAGATTTATTCATTTCTAAACTGGGTTCAAGAACAGTGTTATTTAGGACTCCATTCACGACATACCCACAATCCCATTTGATATTAAATACAAGGCTCTGAATAGAAAATATACCGGCTTATATTCAATATCAAATTTTGAAACCAACAAATATTGTATTGGAAATAACGATATAAAATATATCTTTCAAATTTCCACAACCATATCTATATAATCACGAAATCCAACATGGAAATATTCTGAAGATAATTTCGATTCTAATCCATTCCAATTTAATTATTGGAAATTCTGGTTACTTTTAAAACCACTTTCAAATTCAATTTATTCATTTCAAAAATAAATTGATTTTAATTCTAGTTCAAAACTAGTTCATTTCGATCAAAATCAATTTTTATCCTTTCAAATGTGGAATTTTTCATCCCAGTTCTTCAAAAATGATTTCTTATGATTTTACACAAATTATTGATATTTTTAATAATTTTATCAAGGCCCATACAGTCGATTTCCTTCAACGGCCATCGAACTGCACTTACAGCGACCTTTTCCAAATTTGATTTGGACATAATTCCAAATCCAACCGTTAGATTTCAAATCTCTAACATTTTTTGGAAAGCTATTTTCGTTACGAACCCAACGGTCCTGGTTTTAGGAGAATCCGTTGGTCGGATCTCCTGCAACGTCAATTCAAATTCAATGGTCGAAATTTGCGAACTGCCACAGCGCGGCGCGTTCTATTCAGGCCATTATACGTATAATATATATATATATTATATATATTTCGTCGATTTCCTTTTAAAACATATTTTATAAATCGTTTTAAATTCGTTTTCGAAACGATTTCAACTTCATATTCAATTTCGAATCAAAATTGAATATTCCACATCATCGATATACAAATGATAATATTATCAAAACGTTATATTTTGAAATCACTTCCTTTTCTATATTCATTTTAAAAACGAATATAATCGATATAAATATCACTCACGTCAAAATGGCGCATCTGTAATCAACACGACTTTATATATTTCAATAAATTCGTTATTCTATTCAACAAATGAATATTTATTCTATTCAACACATGAATCTATATTTCTTTCAACACATGAATATTCTCAACACATGAGTATCGTCAACACATGACTATTTCTATTATTTAATATATTTTATAAAATTATGGTATCTATCGTTTGATTTTTAATCAGACTCCAACCGTAAAGTAGTAAGAGAATGATTCCCTAAGTATTAATCCCGAGGGCCGAAACCAACATCAGATCAATACGCAGGAAACCACTCATCTTATCTAGTTTCCCGTTAGTTTATAATCTTAAATATGATAAAGATGTAAATTTTATTGTTAAAATATTTTACGCAACACATGATAAGTTTCAACACATGAATATTCTCAACACATGAGCATCGTCAACACATGACTATTTATCTTATTCAACACACGAATCTTTATTTTATCAATTCAACACATGAATATATATTTTATAATATTATTTATTTTCCCGATTGGAATGAGGCCCAATCCATTACCATATAATGTTAATTATATGGTTTCCATACAACACATGTATATAGTAGCAACGATAAATAATCAAGCATCATCCAAAGTGCACTACACAACTGCATAATCATTAAATATAAATAATTAACGCTTACACAGTCTGTCGACCAATCGATCGACATACAATTAAATAATTGGGATTAGTGTACGCCAAATATCATCCCAACACCCGTGAGGGGTTTCAATCCACAAACACTGAATATTATTTGTGCAGTTGGGCAACGTGTAAAATTTATCGTCCCAATCAATATCGTTCAAATAGGTGTACATAAACAAGCCATCCGGTTTGTAACTAAATATTTTATTTTATTCACATACACGTTAAAAATTATATTTTTAACGATAAATTCTTTTATAATCAACACATGAATATTTTATTATCGATTTCACATCAACATCACAAACAAATTTCACAACACATCAACTAAGCATACAAGTCGTACATGGTCTGTGGACGATGGGTGTCGGGTGTTGCTAAGCACCGTCTGCATCCTAGTATATATTTTTAACTAGAAAACAAGATTAAAAGTGAGAAATTCTCACCGACTAGCAAAACGAATACACCGCAACTCTTCATATGTAGAAAACCTTCGCCCTGCTCGCTTTTTGTCAATTTCATTGTCCGTAGCCACTACATATATAAAAATCACATTTTTATATTGTTGCTACGTATATAAAAATCACATTTTTATAACTACGCTATATGGATAAAAATTCTATTTTTATACCACTACTATATAGATAAAAATTCTATTTTTACACCGCTACTATATAGATAATAATTCTATTTCCTTACCCCGCTATTTATATAATAAAGATTATATTTTTATATCACCACTCATATAAAAATCACATCTTTGCTCGTTTTACAAAATAAAGATCGAATTTTTAATACTTCTATAATATAAAAATCATATTTTTAATCTCTACATTATATAAAAATTATATTTTAATGTCTCTATAATATAAAAATTATATTTTTAATTTGCTACAAGTATAAAAATCATATTTTTATACCCTTGAAAATATTTTCAACTTGCCAACAATATTTTCTTTCAACGATAAAAATCATAGCTTTATGCTATTAAAAATCCGATTTTTAACTTTAGAAATCAAATCTTTACGATTATAAAAATAATAGCTTTACGTTATAAAAAATCGAAGCTTTATACTTAAGAAAAATCAAAACTTTAAGTCTATTAAAAATCAAAACTTTATGCCTATTAAAAATCAAAACTTTATGCTTGTAAAAATCAGATTTTTCAAAAGCCTGTTTACATTAAAAAACAAAGTAAATAAATTAAAGCATCTTACATTGTTTTAAGGAAGAAGGAAAGGGGGGCTCGCTATCTGTCGGCGGCGGACTGGTGGAAGAGGGGGAAGTGGCGCCTGCGGTGGAGGAGGTCGTGGGGCTCGGTGGTGCGGCTAGGAGTGACGGGTCTGGCTGGGGGGGGGGGGGGTTCGCGGTTTAATTCGAGGAGGAGGGAGGAAGGAGGAAGAGGAGGAGGAAAGGGGGGTGCGGACTTGGGGAAGGCGGCGGTGGCCCACCCCTGGCGGCGCGGCTTCCTCCCCATTCGATCCTTTTTTTATTTTTATTTTGAAAATGAACGGGGGGGGGGGGGGCTGAGAGGACGTATGGGGTGGAGGAGAGAGAGTTTTTTTTAAATTATTTCAAAAAGGTACTTTTTTATTCTAACCCACCGCATGTCGTCCACAGCTAATTACCCCCATTCCGAACACAATGGGATATGTATCGTAGGCCAATTCGACCGTTTCGATCAGTTTTCGTCAAAATCAAAATATAACTCTATATATTGAATTCGAACGCACCTTTCAATTTACCGGGACCACATACAGCCTCTAAAAATTCCCGAAAATATTTTCTAGCTTCGTATTGACGATATGGTCCTAACAAAACTAATTTCATCATATTTTGAGATCGTTTGAAAAATGGTCATTTTCCAGTCGATTAAAATCAACTGAAACTGGTCAAATGCATTTTCCTTTGCCACGCTCACATATTGATTCAGAAAATTACGAATTTTGGAATCTAGCAATATCTTGACATCACGGATCTAACAAAATTAGTTTCATCAAAAACTGAGGTCATTTGCAAAATTTCCATTTTCAAGGGCCAGAATTCCATAACGACTATTCTGAATTTTCAATTGGACATAACTTTTGATTCCCGCTGTGAAATTTTGATTTTTCGGATTCGTTGGAAAGATATTCTCAAATAGATTCTAATATTTTTGGTTTTAATAAAATCAGGTTTATTTTGAATCCTGTGCATTCATTTGAACTTCGAAATCGAATTATCGAATTACCGTGCCATTTTCAATTCCTTTTATAATTATAAATAAAATGTTATATTCTAACGACGATCTATATAAATATATACATTCAAATTCTATTCAGAATAAATTTCTCGTCGATATTATTTAAAATAATTCATTTTAAATATTCAAAATTCATCAAAATTACCAAAATAAAATTTTTAAATTGGCTCAGAATTTCCGGGTTATTACAGAGGATTGGTTCGAATGGGCTGAGCTCGTGGTCAACGGTGGAGGCTTCGACGGTGGTTGGCAGGGTGGCAGCGGATGGCAGTCCGGTGGACTTGAACACGGGTGGTGATCGAAGATTTGTTAGGAGCGATGGGTTTAGGCGATCATGAATTGCTCCAGGGAGAGGATCGACTAGTAATGGATTAAGGAAAGTAATTATAACTTAATTATATATTTAATTACTCGTTAATGCAATTAATATAAAAAAGCTCATATCTAGTGCAAACTGAAACAGAATTGAGCAATTTCAGAAGCGTTGGAATCGTGTAATCGAGCACTACAACATGGAGCAAACCAGAATTGAAACATAAGCCATTTGGATTTTTGATAAAATTAAACACCTGTTTAATTTTACAAAAAAAAATCGTTATTAAAACGATTTCTGAAACCGGTCAATGTGAGAAATCCTCGCTCTAATTATTTTACAGTTAAATATATACTAGGATGCAGACGGGGCTTAGAAGCCCCCGACACTATTTATTGTACGAACTATGGTTTTTTGTTTAGATTGTGTTGTGGAAATTTGGATTGTGGTTGTAAAATTGATTGTGACTTGTAACGACCTAGATATTTTGAGATTTAAAATATAATTTAAATTAAGATTCAATGTAAAATAAATATTTATATTCGAGATGTTGTCAATTCTTGAACAATAGGTGCGAACCATTTCATAAACTTATAAATCAAACATGATTTGCATTACTAACCAATTTGAATATTTAGCGTTAAAATTCCTTCGTTGTTTAAAAATGAATATTATGGAAAGAGTTGTACCGTCATAAATTTATATTGCAATTTAAGTAAGAAATGAACTTAATACTTATCATGGAATTTGATAAGAAGAAAATATATGCTTGAAATTCAATTTGGACTGTTATTTAATGTAGCGTTTATACTAGAAATAAAAGCGAATTGCGAATATGGTGTCAGTATAAACATTTGTCAAAATTTATTATACCAAAAAATAGTGAGCCGCTAGGAATATTTAAGACTTGACATTTGAACCAAAATTAGTTTTGGAATAAATTCCATTTGAGAAACGATTTGTTTTGAATAAAGAATCTATTTGCGTAATAGAATATCGTTAAGATTAATCTATTCCCAATTAAACTGATAGGTATGAATGGCACAATGAAAATTAACTTTGAAATAAATTTTTAAAATCTAATTGTAGGCGCAAATTTATTGAAGAGAGAATTTTGTTGCAAAGAAAGATATTGTTGGCATAAATTTATTTCTAATTTAAAACATTAAGTAAATAGTGTAATAAAACGCTTAAATCAATTTTTAATTTACAAGTTGAAAATTTTAATATAAATAGTAATAAATTTTGTTTTGAATAAATCATTAAAATCTAAATTTATTACGGTATTAATTGTGATAAAGTTAACGAAATTTTGATGTACAAATGGTGTAATTAAACTAAAAATACAATGCATATTTATATAAGCAATACATAATAAAAGGAAAAGAATAAATTCATTACCAATTGAATTTAATTTTCTATGTATGATGGTTGAGCTTATAACGTTCAGATAATGACATAAACAACATTGTTAGCCTAACAAATCGTTTATAGGAAACAAATCAAATTTTCCTTATTCAAAAGAGATATGGTAGACAACCAAATCTGAGAAAATATAATTTTAAATCTTGCCATATCAGTGCAAGATTTTTGAAATAGTGGCTTAAGATTGTGAACAGTTCGTATTTGCAGAACCCAATACCATGCGATATTCTTTATCCCCTCTTCTCTAGATTATAAATGTGTACCCATTGCTTCTATCAAAAACTAAACTTCTTTTCTTCTCGGAAACAATCCTATTTCTTCTTTCTTCTTGCAAATAGTCCTCCCCAACAAGCTCCACTCCAACAGTCCACCGTCCAGTATAGAAGTCGCGACCTTTTCTTGTGCCAAGAGGTTAACACAAACATAAAGTACTGTGTTTATGTATCTATATACGCGTTAGTGGCCGAGGAGCAATGCGTTATGCATGTGTAAGAGATAATAGATCATTCGAGGCTGACGGAGTTGATTTGGAACTTGCCAGTGAAATTTTGAAAAGCAAATATAGGTGAGAACTTTACACCGATTTTAAGGGCTAGTTAATTATTGATTAATTTTTGTGCACTTAATTGATGAGATGATTATTAGTTGATAATACAAGTTTATTAGGATGATTAAATAATGATTAGCATATTAAAAATATGATTTTGAATTTATATATGTATACTTGTTTAAGTATGTGAGAAATTTAAATTCAATTTAGAAAGGGGTAGATTAGAAAATTATTTGCATGAAACTTAATTTTTAGTTAGAACCATTACTGTTTGTAGTAAATAAAATCTATTAAGTTATGAAATAATTTTCAATTAGTTAAAAATGTGATTTTTGACTAATGTATGATATGAAATAATTTTTAGCAAGTTAAAAATGTGATTTTTAACTAATGTGTGCGACAGACATTAGAATGTGATATGCAAACAATACCATATTGATATCATGGAATTGTAACTTGAATTGATTAAGAAAAACTTACAATTTAAGGGTTGATTAGTTGTAGTTAAAAATAAAATTAATGCGTTGAACGTGAAATGATAATAATATTCATTATGATTTTAGTAAGCGACTAATGATGTAAAAATATTATTTTTAAATCCCCTTCCTATGTGGATAATGATTGGTTAATAAAATAAAATTAAAACATAATCTTTGTATTTAATTATTTTTTTACTAATCTGACTCGCGAATAATTAAATTATTGTCCATAAGTACGAAATGATTTTTGCAATATCTCAAAATGGTTTTGGATCCTTAAGGTTGTAAAAAAAGTTTTGAAATCTAACTAAAGTTAGATTTTTTTGTTGCGTGTAAATGTTTAGTTTCATAACCATCTTTAAGTTTAAAATTTGATTTTGAGTTATGTTGTTTATGTAAATGTTTAGCTATCCATAAGCATTAAAATTTAATTAAAGAAAATTTGATGTAAGTATGTAACTAAACATTAATTTACTAAATACACTTGGCTCCAATTTTTTTTAAATCCAATTGTAAGCTTTAATAATTAAACAAATTTGGAAATATTTTGTTAAGTTTCCAATGAAAGTTGGACTACGATTTTAATTGAAACTTTAATTATGAATTAGAAAAGGGCAAGTTTTGAACCATTACCTAATACATAAAAATTAATGTATATATTAATGACATTTCTTCTAATAACACATACACTAGAACGTTCTAGGGTGACAGAGAGGATAGTATCTAAGGCTTGTGTTTGGAAAATACAAGTTTCATGCTCTCCCTGGCTATCCCTAACTGATCCGACGGGCGGGATGGTTATTTTCAAAATCTAATTTGGAAGTTAATTAAAACCCCTTGATTTAGAACAAATTTTGGAATCTCACAAGCATCATTTATTATTTAGAATATTTGTGTAAAAGATCTGAACACTTAAATGATGTTGAACCTATTATGATGTTGAACCTATTTGGTAAATGGCTAATCTATAGTACTTATGAAATGTTTTACCATTCCATGAAAATGATTAAATTAGAAAATTAAAAAAAAACTGTGTATAAGGCTTTCAATCCAAATTTGAAAAGACGAATGGAAATGATAACAATGAATAGAGAGTTTTGAACAGGGGATTTGTAAAAAAGAGATAAGACGGAAATTAAGGAAATTAATCCAGCCTTATCCAAAATGTATTGATGACAAATTGAAACCGTCATAGTCTATAACTTTGTTTTAAAATAATGATTTTTACTTGGGAAGACCGGGATCGGATGTAAGTCCGAAAACCATTCCAAGTAATAGTACGACGACGCTATGAAGGAAACTAAAGAATTGGAAATGGAAAAGGAAGTCCGAGAATCTATGAACTTATTTGGATTGATTGCTGATGTCTCAAATCGGGTCGTACACCCGATACGAGGTTATAAGTGGCATGAGTACGTAATATATTTGAGGATTTTCGGATTTTGTTCCGTTCAGACCCAGAACGGACTTGTATGGATTGTGTGTCTGACATTGTAATAGACTGCATGCACTAATTTCTATTGGTATATATATATATATATATATATATATATATATATATATATATATATATATATATATATCGGACTATGGCAATTAATTATTTTCGTCTCTAAGTTTTACGTGCTTAGAGGTTATGTATTGATAGAAATCAATGACATGTTGTAAATTGACAATGTGGCATACTCAATTTATGAAATGAGCTAGTGATGATAGCATTGTGTATATCATGACTTCGACGAACCTTACACCCCAGATTGATGGTAAACTGGCGGTTAGGTTGTATACATTTTATTGAAAATTGAAAGCTTCGGCGGTAGATCTACTTTGAAACTTGCGGAAAAAGGGTATGTTTGTTGTCCGTGTCTGTATGTTAACCGGTGATTTACCTGGTGTTTGGTGTCCGAGCCTGGATGAAAACCATGAACCGTGAGGTTGCACCTAGTTCCGGATTGATCTTTCATGTCAGGAACCCTCATATTGGAACCCAACAACCAATATGAGCCTTTCATTTTGTTTGTAAGCTATGTATGTGGGCATAGTCACTATGCTTGCTAAGATTAATATATTTATTTACGAAATGGTTTTCAACACTATACACTAATAATAGTATTAGAAGAAGATTTTCACGTATGAAAGAATGTTTGGTTATCATAAGACAAAAATCGCCCATATGGTGTGCGCTTGCATTGTGTGATATGGGACGAGCTTAAGATTGCTTCATTTTCCAAATGTCATTACGAATTTATATGCACGGGCATTCACATGGAGTAAAATCATTCCGCATTAGCAGCTTAGTCCGGTGAATCTCCCAACTTTAAATTAATTCCTATAATGTTCTCACACCAGTCCCATGACTGACCTGGAGTTTATTGTTCCTTCCTTAACTTTGGGTGCCCTCTAATTTCCACACGGGCAGCTAGAGGTTTAGTTTTATAGTTATGGACCCTTGGTGCAAGAGTTGGAGCGCTTTCTGAATTAGAGCTTCGAGCTAAAGTTAGAGTTTCCGCTATATCACATCGCTTCTTCCGCTGAGAGTATATTTATGTTTCCGCTACTATATGTATGTAACTCTGATATTCTATGTATCTCTGATGAAATATTGTATCATGACATAAAAAATTCTATTATTTTGTTCAATATATGTTATTACCCATAACAATCCGTCTTTGTGAACGGTTTAAGTTAGTATAATTACCAGCGAAAACTGGGAAGAAAGACGGTATGTTACATGAATAAAATGTTTGAACAATAAAAATATCATTTTTATTGTATAAATGAACTATATAAAATATTCATGTTGTGAATAAAATGTTTGAACAACAATAAATATCATTTTTATTGTATAAATGAACTATATTAAATATTTATGTTGAATAAAATGTTTGAACAATAAAATTATCATTTTTATTGTATAAATGAACTATATAAAATATTCATGTGTTGAATAAAATGTTTAAACAATAAAAATATCATTTTTATTGTATAGATGAACTATATAAAATATTCATGTTGTGAATAAAAAGTTTAAACAATAAAAATATCATTTTTATTATATAAATGAACAATATAAAATATTCATGTTGTGAATAAAATGTTTGAACAATAAAAATATCATTTTTATTGTATAAATGAACTATATAAAATATTCATGTGTTGAATAAAATGTTTGAACAATAAAAATATCATTTTTATTGAATGTATGAACTATATAAAATAGTCAAGTGTTAAAATAAATATTTTGTGGTTAAAAATAAAAAATTTAACGTATATATGAATGGCACAAAATTCTCCTCAAAGGAAAATAAATATTCATTTACAAATCGAACGGTTTATTTATGTACACCCATTTAATTGACATTGATTGGGATGATAAATTTTACACATCAACCAACTGCACAAATAATATTCATTATTTGTTGGTTGAAACCCCACACGGGTATTGGGATGATATTTGGTGTACACTAATCACAGTTGTTTAGTTATATGTCAATCGATTGGTTGACAGACTGTTGCAAGCGTTAATTATTTATATTTAATGCTTATGCAGTTGTGTAATGCACTCTGGATGATGGTTGATTGTGTATCGTGACTGTTGTGTACATGTGTTGTATGAAATCCATATAAATAAATTATATGGTAATTGACTGGGTCTGATTTCAATTCAAAAGGAATAAATATTTTAAAATAAGGAAATATTTTAAAATAAAGAATATTTTAAAATTATATTCAGTAAAGGATTAAAATGTGAATTTGATGTCCAATGTTGGATGGACATAAAAATATTGAAATATGTAAAGCCATGTTGATTAGATTTGCGCCATTTTAACGTGAACGATATTCATGTCAATTTTATTCATTTTAATAATGAATGTCGAAAAGGAAAGGATTCAAAATCTGATATTTTGAAAATATTATCATT
The DNA here is from genome assembly GCA_030737875.1 of Allium sativum. Classification (NCBI taxonomy): domain Eukaryota; kingdom Viridiplantae; phylum Streptophyta; class Magnoliopsida; order Asparagales; family Amaryllidaceae; genus Allium; species Allium sativum. The sequence continues at coordinate 777,314,028 of CM060912.1, forward strand.
TAAATATTATAATGATAAGGAGTATTCAATTTTGATTTAAAATTGAAGTGAAAGTGGGAATCTTTTTTAAAATGAAATTATAAATACATTTCGAATGAAATATTTATTATATATATATATATTAATGGCTTGAATAGAATGCGCCGCGCCGCGGCTGTTCGTGAATTTCGACCATTGACTTCGAATTGACATTACAGGAGATTTGACCGTCGGATTATCCTAAAACCGGAACCGTTGGGTTCGTATCGAAAAGAGCTTTCCAAAAAATATAAGAGATTTGAAATCTAACGGTTGGATTTGGAATTATATCAATATCAAATTTGGAAAAGGTGGTTATGGATGCAGTTCGTTGGCCGTTATTGGAAACCAACTGTACGGGCCTTGATAAAATTATTAAAAATATTAATAATTTGTGTAAAATCATAATAAATGATTTGGGTGAAAATTTTCACATTTGTAAGGGTAAAAATTCATTTTTATCAAAATGAACTAGTGATTAACTAGATTTGAAATCCAATAATTTTTAAATAAATAAATTGGATTTGCAAAGGGTTTTTAATATAAACAGAAATTTCCATTCTATAAATTGGAATGGATTTGAATGGAAATAATCTTCGAAATATTTCGATATTGGATTTCGTGGTTATATGGATATTGTTATGGGAATTTGGAAGATACAGATATTGTTATTCCCAATACGACATCCGTTGGTTTCAGAATTTGATATTGAATATAAGCTGATATAATTTCTATTCAGAGTCTTGTATTTAATATTAAATTGGATTTTGGGTTTGTCGTGAATGGTGTATTCATAAACACTATTCTTAAACCCAGTTGAGAAAAGAATAAATCTTTTAATTAAGATTTAGTGAAGTTTACCAATTAATTAATATTTAATTGGAATTGAATAAAAGAATTGGATTTTTGGGTTTATCGTGAATGGTGTTTTAAATAAAACTTTTTCTTTAACCCAATTAACAGTGAGGATATGATTTGGAATTTATAAATCTTTTAATTAAGATTTGATGGAAATTTTCCAAAGTACAGTTTTCCAATTTAATATATTAACTTGGAATTGAATGGAATTCGATTTAGTAATAATTGAAGTGAGCTTCTGTAGAGGAAGACTGTTAATATATATGGAATTTAAAAGGTTTTGCCATTATTCCATTTATATTACTAGTCGGATACGGAAATTAATATCAATTATATATTGATCTGTGTTCCGTGAGGATTCCATAATTAATGGAATGTGATTTTGGGTTTATCATGAACTGTGTTTTTTAAAAGACATTGGTTCTTTAACCCAGTTAAAGACAGGATTACATGTCTAACATTGTATTTCGAACTGTATTGTTGATCTCAACTAAATATATATTTGTTTAGTGGAAGAGAATTTATTCTCTTGCTTAATACCCTTCTCTGAGGCGTACGAGCATAGAGGTTATATATTGGCAGAAATCAATGGTACGGTGTAGATTGTCGATGCGACATGTTTGATTTCCGAAAGTTAAATTGTAATGACCCGCATTCTACGCATCATAGGATCGTAGAATATTTATTTCTTTCACATACGGAGTCATATGGTCATGTAACTTTGGAAGACGACTATTGGGGTCATTTCCCATGTTCATGATTTTTACCGATTTTTAAATGACCATTTTGCCCCTGGCTGATCTTGTTCTGGCCATAACTTTTGATGGGAAAGGATTTTTGACCTAAAACCACTTCCATTGGCTCCGGATGATGGTTACCTTTCTGTAGAGTGGTCACATTAGCCAAACGGACTCACGGTTTGGGAGATATGACTGAAACAAGTTTCAGAAGGTGAAAAACTGCTTAACTGGGCCAAATGAGGTGATTAGTAAATGGGCCCATAAGCAATTTCGGGATTAGGGTTATGGGGAGGCTGAAATGAGTTAGGTTTTCATTTCATTTCAGTTTTCTAGCCGCCATATACCTCCTAAGGACCCTAATAATGGCCTCCAACCACTAAAACATCTCCAAATCACTTTCTAATCACGGATTAAGCTTAGCAACATCAAATTAAGGAGAGAAAACACCAAAGCAAGGTTAGAACTACTGTGTTGCATTGGAAACAGCGCCAAACAGAGATTCATTTCAGATTTGGTATTTTATTTGTGGCCAAGGTAAGTGATTTGCATAGTTCCTCACTAACTATGGTTAATTAAGGGTAATTAGTGTTGATTAGCGAATTTATACACTAATAAATTCTGGAAAATTATTCATAAATTCCAAAATATTGTTTTAGGGCTCTGTTAGAAATTTGGTTTGATTTGGTTAAGTTTTGCTAATCCTATCATTAGTTTTGCTTAAACACGCTTAAGGGAAAATATGGGATTTATGCTATATTTGACCCAATTTACATGCTATGGTTGTTGTTTTGATGTTTATGGTTGATTCTCTATGTTGATATGACTGTATGGTATGTTGTGTGATTGATTAGAACTGTTACATTGGTCGAAAACACCGTCTTATGGCGTAAAACAGCCGATGGAAAGTCGCAGGAGATATGCAGGGTTTCGAACCGGATCGGACTATTGGGCTCGGATCGGATAGAGGAATCGGGCAAGTGGACTCGATTCGGATTGGAACTTAGCATAAGTGGCTCAGCGAGAAGGAAGGCCATTTGCTTGGAGTTGGAGTTGGGCAGGGGATCGGATCGAAGAGACCAACAGGGGATCAGATCGAAAGCAAGGGCGTAGAGATCGGATCGGACTAGAGCCAGGGAGCTGGATAAGATCGGAGGACCAAGCTTGGAGCTGGAGTTGGAGTGAAGCACCGGATTGGATCTGGACATCTAGGAGGGAGAAACCACCGAACCAGGCATAGGGCATCCGAACCGAACCAGGGCTGGAGGACCGAACCGAGGAGGAATGGAGCACTGATCAAGGCATGAGCCAGGACCACCGAACCGGGTCGGGGCTACCGAACCGAACCAAATGTGCACTTTTACCCCATCGTGATGACTCTTTTGAAGACTAACTCCAATTCGATCAAAACCCAAGATGCAAAGGAAGTCCAAGTAGGAAGTAGAACTCAAGATCCAAAGGGGAACCAACGAGTTGACTTCATGAATTGGGTTTTGCTGCGAGACGGGTGCATAGGGGCTGTCGATGTTTGTTACTTTGGATCAGTATGTGTAGGGAGTATGTGAACGGATTCAGGGCCATAGTGGCCTAGGTACGACTAAAGAGCTATAGACCAATGAAGTGGGGTCATTTGTAAAGATTTGGTCATGACTCCATGTGGTAAGCTTGGTAGTAGCAGTAGTTGTACAAGTCGAACTCCTTCACTACTTCGATGGGTCTAGTGATTGACAGTGGTGGACATCGTATGCTTTACACACTGAGTGAGAGATGTGAGGATGGTTGTTATGGTTGATTTGTTTGCTATCATTATAACATGCACATCCCTACCCTCATTATCTTTACCCCGTCTGTTCAGTGGCACCTTAGAGTATTGTACGGTATGTAGTGCTAACTCTTTGGTTGCAGGTCCAGGTTCAGGTATGGTTTAGTATACCTGTTATTGCTCTATTTAGCTGTTTATCGCTCATACCAGGCTTTTTGTCTGACCCAGAGTTTTATGTCTCTTCTTATTACTCTGGGTGCTCTCACGAGCAGACTAGAGACAGGTTTGGTGGTATGCACGAGTAGTTGTACCGGAGATGAGCAGGAGGCTTCCACGTATGATATATAGATATTCTCCCTGTGTCGCTGCTGGTCAATACTTTGGTCATTAGTAGTGTACCCTTCCTTTCTTTTTGCTTTAGAGACAGTATTTTTACAAAGTTGTAATAATGGTATTGGATCATAAGCTGTATTTGGATTTTCCGCTGCTACGATGTTTAGTTTTCAGCTTATGCACTGTCTTGCCTGTTTTATGTCAAAGTATGTTATTATATTTTATTCCATGCGCTGTGAGACATTCTATAGGTTCTTTAGTAGTTCATTCTCTTCTTTCCTTTCTTTGGCGACCGTTCCGTGCTAGTCGGGCATGTGTACAGCGCACTTTCGGAGGAAATGCCGGTTGGTGCGGGGCGGGCCGTCAAACTTGGTATCAGAACTCTAGGTTGCGTACTTAACCTAGGGAAGTCATCAGGGAGAGATATTATACATATATGAGAGCGCGTATTTGTGATTTTTGGTTTTCAAAAGCTATATATAGATACTATTAATATAGCTAAGGATGAAGTCGCATTGCACTAGCACCACTATGGAGATAGTTAAGCGTTTTCTCTTTACAGATTGAACGATGAGCCGATACGCAAGAGGTGCCGGTAGAGGAGCCAATAATGGGAATGCTGCTGACATGAGGATGATGTTTACTGACCTCATGAGGGAGATGCTTAGGGATGTGCAGAGGGCAGCTCCCAACAATGGTAATGGTGGTGGTCCAATAGTGCAGGTGCCTAGGGCCGATTTCACAAAGATGAACAAGGATTATACTAGTCTTGGTGGGAAGTCGTTCCACGGAACGGAGTCGGCTATAGATGTTCAGGATTGGTTGGATAGCAGCGAGCGTATCTTTGAAGATTTGGGTATCGAGGATGCGATGAAAAGAAGGCTAGCATCCCGTCAGCTGCAAGGACGGGCAACGAATTGGTGGAATGCTATAAAGGCAGCTACTCCCGAGGATCAGATTACTTGGGAGCAATTTAATGCTCGCTTTAGCGATAAGTTCATTCCAGCTGCTCAGAAGTCAGTGTTGTTTAAGTAATTCTTGGAACTCAAGCAGAATGGCAGAGCTGTCTCGGAGTATATTGCCGAATTCGACACTTTGTCGAAGTATGGGCTATTTTTTATTGATACTGCCGTGAAGAAGAACGAGAAGTTCATAACTAGCATGGAACAGTACTTGGGGGAAAGGCTTATTAACCACATCAATGAGGCGTTTGAATCAATTGTGGGGGAAAGCATTAAGGTCATAGAGTCTTTACCCTAAGTCGAAGACTGAGGTTGCATCTGCAGAGGAGCCAAAACCACAAGCAAGTGGTGGAGGCAAGAGTGGTCCTCAGAATAAGAGGAAGCAGAACCAGAATAAGGATGGCCAGAAAAAGAATAAGAAAGATGTTGAGTGCTTCAGCTGTGGTAAGAAGGGCCATTATGCTAGTAATTGTCGGGCCAAGCCAGCGGATAGGAAGTGCTTCAACTGTGGCCAAGTGGGACATCATAAGGAAAAGTGTCCGCAACCCCCTAAAGAAAAGCAGGTTGTGAAAGCATATGCCCTTAATGTTATTCGTTCTTCGTCGAATGCCCCAACCGCGGTGGAGAAAGGAAAGAATGTTGTTGTTCAAGGTATGCTTTATGTTTATGATGTTCCTGTTAGAGTTTTGTTTGATACCGGGGCTTCTAGTTCTTTCATATCTAGTGACCTGGTAGATAGGTTGGGATTGGAGCCCGAGATTGTCGATAGACCTTTAGTAGTGACGAACCCGATTGGTGGTTCGACTAACCTTAGCATGATTTGTCGTAATGTGGTCTTATCGAGTCATGGATGCATGTTTGTTTGTGATTGCTTTGTTTTGGGCTTTACTGGGTTTGGCATTATTTTAGGAGTCGATTGGCTCCAAAGATATGGGGTGGTGGTAGACCGTGAGGGCTTTTTGGTGACAGCTAGAGCGGATGATGGGAAAAGGGTAGTGTTTGGTGGTCTACCCGGTGATGGGGTACGGCTAGTTTTCTGAATTCCCTCGACATTCCGCATAGTGAATTGTCTGGTTTACCCGTGGTTGGCCAATATCTGGACGTTTTCGAGGACATGACCGGGCTTCCACCACACCGAGAGATTGAGTTCCGTATTGATTTAGTAAAAGATGCCAGACCTATAGTGATGCTTCGTCATATGGCACCAAGGGAGCAGCGAGAGCTCGGGGTGCAAGTCAGCAATCTTTTTAAGAAGGGATTTATCAGAAGGAGTGTTTCTGAATGGGGAGCACCAGTTGTGTTTGCTACCAAGGCGGATGGCTCCCTTCATTTGTGTGTGGACTACCGCGAGTTGAATAAAGTGACGAGGAAGAACAAGTATCCTCTACCGCGGATAGATGATTTGTTTGATCAGTTGAGTGGCACAAGAGTATTCTCTCAGTTGGATCTCGCGACAGGTTTTCATCAGCTTAGAATGGAAGCTGAGAGTATAGCTAAAATGGAATTTCGGACGCCGTTCGGATTTTATGAGTGGTTGGTCATGCCATTTGGGCTGACAAATTCCCCAGCATATTTTGTGGACCTTATGAATAGAGTATTCAGTGATCAGTTGAATAAGTTTGTTCTTGTGTTCGTGGACGATATACTTGTTTATTCGAGGACAGAGGAAGAACACAAGGAACATTTAAGAATAGTGATGGAGGTGTTGCAAAAACACCAACTGAAAGCAAAGTTTTCTAAGTGTCACTTCTGGAGGAGGGAAGTGAGATTATTGGGCCATGTTGTTTCATAGAATGGTATTGCCGTGGATCTTCCGAAGGTGGCTATGGTACAAGATTGGTCTACGCCCAAGAATGCAACGGACATAAGAAGTTTCTTGGGGTTAGCTGGATATTGTCGTAAGTTTATCCAAGACTTCTCCAAGATAGCAGCACCGTTGACTCAGCTGACCAAGAAGAATCAAGCTTTTGTCTGTGACAAAAGGTGCGAGAATGCATTCAAGAGTCTAAAGGACAAGTTGACATGTGCACCAGTGTTAGTCATTCCTAAGGGGAATGAAGAGATGACGGTATACACAGATGCATGTGGTACCGGACTAAGTGCTGTGTTGATGCAAGGAGGTAGGGTTATACCTTATGCAAGTCGGCAATTGAAACCACACGAGAGAAGATACCCTACCCATGATTTGGAATTAGCAGCGATCGTGTTCGCGTTGAAGATGTGGAGACATTATCTCTTGGGAGAAAGGTTTGAGCTGTTTACCGATCATAAATCGTTAAAGTATCTCTTCTCCCAGAAGGATCTAAATCTCCGACAGCAAAGATGGTTGGAATTCTTGGCTTCCTATGATTTCGACATCGCATATACACCAGGAAAGGGCAATGCCGTAGTTGATGCATTGAGCAGAAGACATGCCAGTTTAGGGGCTATATTTCTAAAATGGAAGCAACTAGAGTACATCGCTGGGTATGATTTCAGACCAAAGTGCGAATTGGATCTAGAAATGTTAGCAAGTTTGACGATCAGACCCACTTTGATTGAGAGGATTGGTTCTAGTCGGAGGAACGATCCTAACCTATTGGAAATCATCTCAAAGTTAAAGATGGGAATCGACGGAGAGATGAACAAGTATGGGCTTGATCGAAATGGATGGCTTAGAAAGAATAGAAGAGTAGTTGTACCAAATGTTAATGGATTGAGAGATGAAGTGCTTAGAGAATGTCATCACTCAAAACTGACTATACACCCCGGTGGTAACAAGATGTACCGAGATATGAAGCAGACCTAATATTGGGAAGGGATGAAAAGAGACATTGGGAAGTTTATATCCAAATGCATGAACTACCAGCTAGTTAAAGCTGAGAAAAAGAAGCCTAGTGGTTTGCTACAACCATTAGAAATTCCATAATGGAAATGGGAACAAGTGTCAATGGATTTCATTGATGGGTACCAAGAATTAGGTCAGGCCATGATAGCATTTGGGTGATTGTGGACCGATTGACCAAAAGTGCAAGATTCATACCCGCCAAGTCGAATAGGACGGCAGCTAAGTTAGCTGAACTGTATATAAAATGGGTAGTAAGATTTCATGGAATACCCAAAGGCATTGTATGTGACCGAGATCTGTTGTTCACTAGTGGATTTTTGAAGAGCTTACAAGAGGCGTTAGGATCAGAACTACATCTCATTACCGCGTATCATCCTCAAACTGATGGACAGACAAAGAGGGTGAATCGAGTGTTAGAAGACCTCTTGGGAGCTTGTGTATTGTGTTTTGGTGGATCATGGGATGACTATTTGCATCTAGTAGAGTTTGCATATAATAATGGCTATCAATCCAGTATCGGTATGGCTCTATTTGAAGCTTTGTATGGAAGACCGTGCAACTCACCGTCGTGTTGGATAGAAACTGGTGAGAAGTTTGTGATTGGACCCGATGTGATAAGAGAAACTTCATCTAAGATTAAGATTATCCAACAACAAATGAAGGCTGCCCAAGATAGGCAGAAGAGTTATGCTGATAAGAGGAGAAGAGAATTAAAGTTCTCCATTGGCGACTTGGTGTTTGTCAAGATTTCTCTGTTGAAGAGCGTGATACGATTTGGCTGGAGAGGCAAGTTAGCACCAAGATTTGTTGGTCCATTCCCAGTTCTTGAGCAAATTGGGAATTTGGCATACAAAGTTGAATTACTAGAGAAGATGGCAGGAGTTCACAACGTATTTCATGTTTCCCAGTTAAGGAAGTTCGTGCAAGAACCAGATGTGACTATTTCACCTGATCAGTTGGATGATATCGAAGTTGAACCTGAGGTGGTTGGGAACCGCAAGCCTATGCGTATTGTTGGGAATGATATGAAGCAACTTCGGAGGAAAGCGGTGAGTCTAGTCAAAATTCAGTGGGGCGAGAATGGGAATGACTGTACTTGGGAGACAGAGGAGAGCATTAGGAAGACGTATCCAGAACTCTTCGCCTGGTAAGATTTTAACTTCGTTTTAGTCTTTCCGCATGCTAGGATAGGCATGTTTGTTTGTTTTGCATGTTTGATTGTTGTATGTGGTTGGTAGGCATGCGGGATCTTTTGTATGTTTTGGGTTAAGGAATTTCGGGAACGAATTTTCTTAAGGAGGGGGGGGGGGGGGAGGGAGAGTGTAACGACCCGCATTCTACGCATCATAGGATCGTGTAATATTTATTTCTTTCACATACGGAGTTGTTTGATCATGTTACTTTGGGAGACGACTATTAGGGTCATTTCCCATGTTCATGATTTTTGCGGATTTTTAATGACCATTTTGCCCCTGGCTGATCTTGTTCTGGCCATAACTTTTGATGGGAAAGGAGGTTTGATCTAAAACCACTTCCATTGGCTCCGAATGATAGTTTACCTTTCCGTAAAGTGGTCACATTAGCGAAATGGACTCACCATTTGGGAGATATGGCTGAAACAAGTTTCAAAAGGTGAAAAACTGCTTAACTAGGCCAAATGAGGTGATTAGTAAATGAGCCCATAACCCATTTCGGGATTAGGGTTATGGGGAGGCTGAAATGAGTTAGGTTTTCATTTCATTTCAGTTTTCTAGCCGCCATCTACCTCCTAAGAACCCTAATAATGGCCTCCAACCTCTAAAACATCTCCAAATCACTTTCTAATCACGGATTAAGCTTAGCAACATCAAACTAAGGAGATAAAACACCAAAGCAAGGTTAGAACTACTGTGTTGCATTGGAAACAGCGCCAAACAGAGATTCATTTCAGATTTGGTATTCTATTTGTGGCCAAGGTGAGTGATCTGCATAGTTCCTCACTAATTATGGTTAATTAAGGGTAATTAGTGTTGATTAGCGAATTTATACACTAATAAATTCTAGAAAATTATTCATAAATTCCAAAATATTGTTTTAGGCCTCTGTTAGAAATTTGGTTTGATTTGGTTAAGTTTTGCTAATCCTATCATTAGTTTTGCTTAAACATGCTTAAGGGAAAATATAGGATTTAGGCTTTGTTTGACCCAATTTACATGCTATGGTTGTTGTTTTTATGTTTATGGTTGATTCTCTATGTTGCTATGACTGTATGGTATGTTTTGTGATTGATTAGAACTGTTAGATTGGTCGAAAACACCGTCGTATGGCGTAAAACAGTCGCTGGAAAGTCGCAGGAAATATGCAGGGTTTCGAACCGGACTGGATCAGATTATTGGGCTCGGACCGGATAGGAGAACCGGGCAAGTGGACTCGATTCGGATTGGAACTTAGCATAAGTGGCTTGGCGAGAAGGAAGGCCATTTGCTTGGAGTTGGAGTTGGGCAGGGGATCGGATCGGAGAGACCAACAGGGGATCAGATCGGAAGCAAGGGTGTGGAGATCGGATCGGACTAGAGCCAGGGAGCGGGATCAGATCAGAGGACCAAACTTGGAGCTGGAGTTGGAGTGAAGCACCAGATCGGATCTGGACATCTAGGAGGGAGCAACCACCGAACCAGGCATAGGGCATCCGAACCGAACCAGAGTTGGAGGACCGAACGGAGGAGGAATGGAGCACTGATCAAGGCATGAGCCAGGACCACCGAACCGAACAGGGTCGGGGCTACCGAACTAAACCAAATGTGTACTTTTACCCCATCGTGACGACTCTTTTGAAAACCAACTCCAATTCAACCAAAACCCGAGATGCAAAGGAAGTCCAAATAGGAAGTAGAACTCAGGATCCAAAGGGGAACCAACGAGTTGACTTCATGAATTGGGCTTTGCTGCGGTACGGGTGCAAGGGGGCTGTCGATATCTGTAACTTTGGATCACTATGTGTAAAGAGTACGTGAACGGATTCAGTGCCACAATGGCCTAGGTACCACTAAAGAGCTATAGACCAATGAAGTGGGGTCATTCGTAAAGGTTTGGTCATGACTCCATGTGGTAAGCTTGGTAGTAGCAGTAGTTGTACAAGTCGAACTCTGTCACTACTTCGATGGGTCTAGTGATTGACAGTGGTGGACATCGTATGCTTTACGCACTGAGTGAGAGATGTGAGGATGGTTGTTATGGTTGATTTGTTTTCCATCATTATAACATGCACACTCCTACCCTCGTTATATTTACACCATCTGTTTAGTGGCACCTTAGAGTATTGTACGGTATGTAGTGCTAACTCTTTGGTTGCAGGTCCAGGTTCAGGTATGGTTTAGTATACCTGTTATTGCTCTATTTAGCTGCTTATCGCTGATACCAGGCTTTTTGTCTGACCCAAAGTTTTATGTCTCTTCTTATTACTTTGGGTGCTCTCACGAGCAGATTAGAGGCAGGTTTGGTGGTATGCACGAGTAGTTGTACCGGAGACGAGAAGGAGGCTTCCACGTATGATATATAGATATTCTCCCTGTGTCGCTGCTGGTCACTACTTTGGGCATTAGTAGCGTACCCTTCCTTTCTTTTTGCTTTAGAGACAGTATTTTTACAAAGTTGTAATAATGGTATTGGATCAAAAGTTGTATTTGGATTTTCCGCTGCTATGATGTTTAGTTTTCAGCTTATGCACTGTCTCACCTGTTTTATGTCAAAGTATGTTACTATTATATTTTATTCGATGCACTGTGAGACATTCTACAGGTTCTTTAGTAGTTCATTCTCTTCTTTCCTTTCTTTGGCGACCGTTTCATGCTAGTCGGGCATGTGTATAACGCACTTTCGGAGGAAATGCCGGTTGGTGCGGGGCGGGCCGTCACATAAATAATCATTAATAATGGTTTTTGGGAGGATTAAAACTAAAATAAGTTTTAATGAATCTTTAATTAGATTGAAATGTGAATGTGATAATTTAAATTATCAAATTTGGGAAATGATCGAGAATGAAGTATCACCAGTTTTGCTCCAAGCGATAATTAAATCTTTAATTAGATTTGAACGTGAAACGGTAATTAATTTTACCTATAACACCGCGATGTTAGACATGGAGTGCTGCCAGTTTTTCTCTATGGGATAAATAGGTTGGGAAATAAAACAAATGATTACTTCGGTAAGGTGTGCTAATCTCGACTAGTTTGGATAAACCTTAATTTGGATTGAATTGATATCCAAAGGAAGATTAAAGAATAAATTTAAAGAATTTATCTTTGATAAAATTAATGGGTACTTTTCCCTAATGATGTGAATATTTGAATAAAAGAATATTCTGAATTGGAATGAGGCGTATGTTATGTTTTTATAGTACTTGATTATTGATTATAAAATACGTGAGTTATTTGCGAAGTTCGGGTTTATACCCATTCTGAATAACTAATTCGACGATAAGTCGACAATGTAGACAGTGGTTGAAGGCAAGAGATCTTCACATCGTATGGATCATTACTGATGTCTTGATTGGGTTATACACCCAAGACAAGGTAAAAAGTGGTGATCGTCCAGAGTACTTGGAGATCGACCGGATATGCAAGGACCTCTCTCCTGTATTGGACATATGGAATGAGGAATAAGGTGCCTCCGGTTTCGTTCGGACCCAGAATGAACTAGTAAATGGATGTGTGTCTGACATTGGATTTTATACTGTGTTGACTGATTTCTATTAAATATATATCTATTTGGTGGTGGAGAATTTATTCTCTTGCTTAACACCCATCTCTGAGATGTACAGCTTAGAGGTTATATATCGATCGACATCAGTCGCATGGCGTGAATTGTCAGTGTGGCAGCTGAGATCCAGATGATCAAGGCTTCTGTTGAAAAGTAGAGTCTTGTCGTTGATGATCAAAGCACGACTTTAAATAGCATAACTTTGTGAATAGCATTAATTCGTGAGCCTCACACCACGGTATGAGTCAAAAACGGGATAAGGGACAACAGGGAGTGCATGACATTTCTTTCTAGCTATGGGTAGTGTCATGGTATGGAGCTTAGACATTAATTTTTACCTATGTGGATGATGGATAATGAGGCGACTCGGATATATCAGTCACTACGGGGCCGACAGATAGGTCCGATAGGACCGACAAATGAGTGTTCAGGAATTTTCAATCCACTAACGTAAGGGTGGACAGGCTCTGCTAGATCCAAGGATTCACTGCGGGGGATCCTGAGGCATTTTCTAGAGTGTCTCGAAGCCAGCGAGGAGTACATCCTGTGACGATCCCAAAATCCATGTGACGGTATTAAGGATAATCATTGGAATATAACACATCAATCATCATAGCAGAGAACAGATAATAACAGAAACAATAAATAGAATAATTTTATATGGATATGACAGCGGAATCACAACATGTAACAACATCAGAATAGCACAACGTAGGATATAACTTAGTAAATAAAGGGGGAATGATCAGTCACCATCGCCAGAGGCGGAATATATACATGCAGTGAGATATAATAAGGGTATCAGTCTACATCGCCGAAGGCGGTACATATACATATGATAATAAGTACTGAAAGTAAAGCAGTCTGCATCGCCTGTGGCGGAATCATAATATAAGTACAATAATGGCGGAAAATGTAAAAGTCATCTCTGTGAAGTTAGCCTCGCCATGAGCCAAAAAGCACTCTATGCAACAGTGCCGAGCCAAAAACAACCTGTCACCTGTGAACTAGGCTGCCCATGTGAAAACAAGGGCATCCGCGTTTGCAAAGTGAAACAAACAACGAGTCAGTCATGGGGACTGGTATGAGATATCTATTTAACAGATTAAACAACAGTAATAAGCAAATCATAGGACCATGCCACTTTCGCTGAACGGGTTTACTCCAGTGATTGCTGGTGCATTTAAAAACAAAGTAGATTCTTTAAAACAACGCAATGCTTTTAAAAAGAATGAAGCCATTATAAGACTCAAGTCCCATCATACAATGCAACACAAGCCGAAGGATAGAGTTTTACCTTATAATGGCCAAAAATGCTTAATACCTGCAAAGCAAAATCATTTGGTATTATTACTAGTGCATATATGTTTCAAAAACGAATAGCATCATAAATATCAATCATAGACGGCATATGTGCCCCATACCACTATGTCGCCATACTAGTTCTACAATCGAATCCGTTATTTCGTATTGGGAATTGGATTTCCGTCATGAGTCGAGGCAAGGGGAAAGCTCCTCTCCGCTTCGAGACATTCTAGCAAATGCCTAAGGACTACACACTCTGGGTAACCCCTGGATGCTTCAGGGTCGGTCCTCTCTTACGTTTGAGGATCAATTATTCCTAAACACACGTTTCCCGGTCCTTACAGACCTATAATCGAGGCGCCTCACACTTCAACAACCACATAGGTGAAAAGTAGATATAAATGTCAGGGCTGGTAGGTCACTGACACCACCATAGCTAGAAAGAAACGTCGTGCTCTCCCTGTAGTCCTTATCCCGTTTTTAACTCATACCGGGGTGTGAGGCTCGCGAGTCCACGCTATACACAAAGCCAGGCCACATAGACCGTGCTTTGATCATCAATCACAAGACTTTGCTTTGCAACATAAACCTTGATCACAGCATCTTGGCATGCCACATAGGCAGTCCACTCCATACGACTGATCTCCATCGATATATAACCTCTGAGCTCGTACGTCTCAGAGAAGGGCGTTAAGCAAAAGAATAAATTCTCCGCTGCCAAATAGATATATATTTAACAGAGATCAATCAGTATAGAATAAAATCCAATGTCAGACACATAGTCCATTTACAAGTCCGTTCTGGGTCTGAACGAAACCGGAGGCGTCAAATTCCTCGTATATCCGTCCAATCAACACATACGTTCAGACGGCTACTACTTCCGTTCCTTCACGGTAGCTACTCCAGTCAGGAACCTCAGCAGCGCCCAACCAACCGACACGAAGATCGTCGGTCTTGAATCGTCTTTGCATTTTCCAATTCGACTCGCTCGATTAATTATTTGAAATTAGGGTTAGCTCGGCCTTTTCAAATAATTCAAGTAATTAGAATTCAAATCAATTCTTTCTATGGTTATATTATTCGACATCCATATTTCAGTTCTTTAGTGTTATTTTCGTGTCAAATACATACAACCATCAAATATCAAACAGATCAAGCCAAATTGGTTTATTTCCAATCTATGTTGCTTATAATATTTTATAATGATTTTTCGCCATTTTTATTTATTTAAAAATGGCCATATTCAATTAAACGACGTTTCAGGTCGTGCCGTGGCACTGTTTTTCCCCTAATTTGTTTTACACATATCGGAAAATCTAACCATTGGATTTCTAAAAAGTCTATATCAGTGGGAAGATATTCCCAAAGCGAACCCAACGGTTCCAGTTTCATGAAAATCCGACGGTCGGATCTCCCACACTAGTCGTTTGAATTTACGGTTTCAAAATTCGAACTACAACGTCGTTATTCGAATTAATTTAATTATATTTATATTTATATATAAATATAAACGATTATGGCGCTGTTTTTCTTTAGATTTGAATTAAACATTCCAGTCAATCCAACCGTTGGATTTTTACAAGGTTGGTGCCATTGGAAAGATATTTCCAAGGCGGACCCAGCGGTTGCGGTTTCGGGAAAATCCGATGGTCGGATTTCTCGTACCAATTGTTTCAAATTACGATTCCAAATAACGAACTGCACGGCTTCGATTCCTTTTAATTCTATTTATATTTATATATATAAATATACTTCATTCCTTTATTTCAACTTCGTTTTCACTTCGAATATTTCACTAACGCCTTAATATTTCGAAAATTTTCGCCATAACCTCTTTTGTACGGGAAGGGGTTTGGAAATTTATTGGGTCGTGTTAGGTACCCAATAAATCCTATAAAGCATCCACATATTTATAGTGATATATTCTGGTGTTTACGGGGGAGCGTGTATAGATAATAACTCCAGAGAATAAATTCTCGTCACCCCGTTCCGTGTGGAAATAAATAGTCCTTGTGCCGTATCTAATGACTAGAGAGACGTGATTATTGTCAACTCTAGACCCGTGTGGGGTTTTTATTAGTCTGGCAATTTATCGTTATATTTTATATAGTCAATATCAGTCATCAGTTCAACCTGTAGTATATAATCATCGCCATACAAGCCTCTCGCTCGTATGGTAAATCTTCCACCTCGTCACACAAGCTCTAAATGCTTATGTGGAATATGATGAAGTATGCCTATCGTCAAGGAGTATGCCATGTAGTGTAGTTCAAAATTAATTGTTACTATCCTATGGCGATGTTTATTATTTCACACAGAATAACCAGCACTCTGCATCCAATGGCATTCACAGGAGTTGATATAAAAATAAAATTGCGCAGCCAACTCATCAAGGCTTACCTATTTGTCGGGTACGCAAATAATTTCTTTACTCTACAGCTAATCCATTTTCCCTGTTCAACACATGTATATATATGCAGAAAAAAGCTAATAATAATATTTATAGCAAACTATTATTTATTTCAACACGTGTGTATTTTTATCAAAGCGTATACATGATAAAAGAAATATTTCTATCATCAAAAATATTTATTCAACACGTGAATGTTTTTAACACTTCATATTCACAATAAAGATGTAGTTTTTATTGTCTATTCATTTTATTTTAAAATACGATAACATTCAACACATGAATTTCCATTCAACGAATGAATTTCAATTCAACACATGAATATTCTCTATAGTTTGTATATATATAAAAATGTGATTTTTATCGTTAAATCTATTTGTTTAAATTCGAATAATATTCAACACATGAATTTCAACTCAACGAATGAATTTCAATTCAACACATGAATATTCTCTATAGTTTGTATATATATAAAAATGTGATTTTTATCGTTAAATCTATTTGTTTAAATTCGAATAATATTCAACACATGAATTTCAACTCAACGAATGAATTTCAATTCAACACATGAATATTCTCTATAGTTTGTATATATATAAAAATGTGATTTTTATCGTTAAATCGATTTGTTTAAATTCGAATAATATTCAACACATGAATTTCAACTCAACGAATGAATTTCAATTCAACACATGAATATTCTCTATAGTTTGTATATATATATAAAAATGTGATTTTTATCGTTAAATCTATTTGTTTAAATTCGAATAATATTCAACACATGAATTTCAACTCAACGAATGAATTTCAATTCAACACATGAATATTGGTTTCAACATATGTAATTTATTTCAACGAATGAAAATTGTTCTAACACATGAATATTGGTTTCAACATATGTAATTCATTTCAATGAATGAAAATTATTCTAACATATGAATATTTCAGAAAATTTCGGCAGCATAACGGCAGGGTAGTTAAAACCGGGACCGTCCCTAGTACGGCTCCTCGCTCTACCTTAAAACCTCGCGGTTTTTGACAATGGGGATCATGCATCTAGTTCGCACGCAGGCGACATGTTTTATTTTCATTTCCACAATCCTATTCTAATTTGTTTCAACCACAAGAGGGTATTTTTCAACCACAAAGGTATTTTTCAACCACAAAATCAACCACAAACAATTATTTCCAACCATTCGTCATACCATATAATATCACGCCAATCACAAGCAATAAATATCGTCCATGGTCTGTGGATGAGGGGAGTATATATATATATATATATATTATTTCTATAATTCACTTGCATTTCATCACAATTCGAAGCATATATGTTTCATTCAATGCTTGTATAATTTATACATCGCTACTATAACTTATACAAGACATGTACATGAGGTATACAATGCGTATATAATTTACACTTCGCTTATATAATTTATATAACACGATTCCATTCACACAATTTAGTTTAGATTCCTCACATTGGTTTTTGTAGTGCTAAAAATCGTAGGAAGATCAGAAAAATCCGCGGCTTCTGCTAGATGGTAGAGAGCCTCCCTGCGGTCCCGATGTTTCCTGTTTCATCGAATTTCGTTAAAACACTAAAAAGATATGATTTTTCAAAGTTTTGCAACACTTAAAAGTGTTATTTTCATTTCATAAATTCAAAGCAGAAGGGTTTGCAAAGCTTCAAAACTAGGTTTTGATATTAAATCAAAACCGTACCTCATTGTCCCGATCAGACTACACGGCGTCGAAGGGCTACGAACCAGCTTCCTATCGACGGTGGTGGCGGCGAACTCGGCGGCTCCAACGAGGCACGACGGCGCTTCGAAGGGGTGAACTTCCTCGACGAAATTCGACGTCGATCGGTGATGGTTTCTGACGAGGCTTGTTTTGATTTGAAGAGGGGAGGAAGGCGATCGGAATTGCTAACTGGAGGCGGCGACGATATTGACTGTGGTGGCGGCGATCGGGGTGGGAAGGTCTGAACGATTTACGTCGTTCGTTCTGGGGGTCGATCGGGTTTTTGAGATATGAGAGAAAATGAGAGATATTTTCTAATTTATTATATTTTTAAATTCCTTTAATACCCTATCTAGCCAACGTTCACCAATTTCAACCCAAAGACTGTCGCCCCTAGCTAAATACCCCCGTTCCGGACACAATGGGATATGTTTCGTTGGCCAATTCGACTGTTACAGTCAGTTATTTTTCAAATTAAAGTATAAAACATTTTATATTCAATCTGAACGTACATTTCAATTTGCCAGGGCCACAAACTGAATCGAGAAATTCCAGAAAAATAAATCTAGCTTTGTTTTGACGATACGGTCCCAACAAAACCAGTTTCATCGAATTCTGAGCTCATATGCAAAATGTCTATTTTCAGGTTGATCCATTTTAACAGACATTGACCAATCACATTTTCTTTTTCCCCGCTCACATACTAGCTTCAAAATTATGAAATTTGAAACCTAGCAATAATTTGACATCCCGGAACCAACAAAAGTGGTTTCGTCGAATTCCGAGGTCGTATGTAAAATATCTATTTTCAAGGGCTATATATGCTATATAGCGACCTTTCTGAAAATTCATTTGGCCATAACTTTTGATTCCCGTAATGAAACTTCGATTTTTCAGATTCGTTAGAAAGGTATTCATAAACAGATTTAAATATTTTTGGTTTCGCTAAAATCCGTTATATTTTCCACCCGGTACAGTCAGACAAAGTTTTTATTCAAATTTTCAAACTGCCTTACTATTCCCAATTCATTATTTTATTGAAATATGCTATTTCAATTGTTCAAATTCTTTGACGATAACCAATTTTAAAAATTTTAAATTGGTTCACATTTTCCGGGTTATTACAATCTCCCCCACTTAAAACTTTTCGTCCTCGAAAAGGAAATAACAGCAAAGTAGGAAACAAAATGTAAATGCAAAGTATTGCAAAGGTACCTTGCACCCGAGTTAGTCAGAGATGTCCACTCTGCATTCGGGGTAGGCTTGTTTAATGCTTTCCTCAGTCTCCCAAGTACAGTCTCTAGGATCACTACTCCACTGCACTTTAACTAAATGAATCTTTTTGCTCCTTAGCTCTCTTGTTTCTTTGCCGACGATCTTTAATGGCTCTCTTCTGAGCGCTAATTCTGGAGTTATGTCTGTATCCTGTTGCGCTGCTTCTTCTACAACAAGATCCGGATCATGTACATGTTTTCTGAGTTGGGACACGTGGAACACATCATGCACACCAGGTAACCAATCAGGTAATGAAACCCTATATGCTAAAGTTCCAATCCGTTCGAGTATAGGAAAGGGACCAATAAATCTCGGTGCCAACTTCCCAGTTTTGCCAAATTTGATTACTCCCCGCATCGGAGAAACTCTTAAATAAACATAATTGCCTACGGAAAACGATAAATCTCTCCTTCTCGCATCAGCATAACTTTTCTGTCGGCTTTGTGCGGTTTTCAATCGCTTCTTAATGAAGTCGACTTTATCAGATGCTTCTCGAATCATATCGGGTCCTAACACAAGTCTGTTGCCAGGTTATACCCAACATGCGGGAGATCTGCACGGTCTACCGTATAATGCTTCAAATGGGGACATTCCCAAACTTGCTTGATAGCTATTGTTATAAGAGAATTCGGCTAAATGTAAGTGATCTTCCCATGAGCCTCCAAAATCGAAAACGCAAGCCTGCAGTAAATCTTCTAGAATTCTATTCACCCGCTCAGTTTGGTCGTCTGTCTGAGGGTGATAAGCGGTGCTTAGGTTCAATTTGGTTCCCAATTCTGTCTGGAATGCTTCCCAGAATTTGCTAGTAAATAGGGGATCTCTATGACTGACTATATTGAGCGACACTCCATGTAGTTTAACTATTTCTTTGAAGTAAATCTGTGCTAAACTTTGAGCCGTTCTGTTGGATCGGGTAGGTATGAAATGGGCTGTCTTCGTGAAGCGATCTACGATCACCCATATACTGTCGTTTCCTTTATTAGTTCGAGGCAAGCCATCAATGAAGTCCATCGAAATTTGCTCCCACTTCCATCCTGGAATTTTTAATGGTTGTAATAGTCCAGCCAATTTCTGTTGATCTCTTTTAACTAGCTGACAAGTGGAGCATCTGCTAACATATAATGAAATATCTCTTTTCATCGCCTTCCACCAAAAGGTGCGTTTAAGGTCGTTATACATTTTGCTCACACCGGGATGGATACTGAGTTTGGACCTGTGACATTCATCAAGCACTTCCCTCTTTAGCTCGGAGATGTCAGGAACACAAATTCTTCCTTTTAACCTCAGAAATCCCTCACTATCCACTTGGAAGCTAGAGTCTATGCCTTCATCGATTCTTTTGACCACCTCCTTTGCAAATTTATCTTCTTTTTGAAGGGTCGAGATCCTGTCAATTAATGAAAACGTAATGATAAAACTTGCAATGATTTTTTTCTTTCTGCTAAGCGCATCTGCGACAACATTGGCTTTCCCTGGAGTGTATAGAATCTCAAAATCGTATGCTGCAAGGAATTCTAACCAACGCTGTTGTCTCAAGTTTAGATCTTTCTGAGTGAATAGATATTTCAAGGATTGATGATAGGTAAATAGTTCGAACTTCTCACCCAATAAATAATGCCTCTAGATTCTCAAAGCAAACACGATAGCTAACAACTCAAGATCATGAGTCGCATAGTTTCTTTCATGCGGCTTCAGCTGACGGCTGGCATAAGCGACCACTTGGCCTTTTTGCATTAATACTGCGCCTAGCCCTCTAATAGAAGCATCTGTCCATACGGTCAAGTCTTGGTTGCCTTCTATAATTGTCAATACTGGAGCAGTTGTTAACATCAGTTTCATCTCCTGGAAAGCTTCTTCACATTGGGGAGTCCATTTAAATTTTTCATGCTTCTTTGTAAGCTTTGTCAATACACCAGATATCTTTGAAAAATCCTGAATGAATTTCCGATTATAACTAGCCAATCCAAGGAAACTTCGAACTTCTGTGGGGGTAGTAGGTTGTTTCCAGTTCTGAATCGCTGTAATTTTGCTTGGATCTATAGCAATCCCTTCTTTTGATACGACATGGCCTAGGAACTTAACTTCATCCTGCCAGAAGACACACTTAGAAAATTTAGCTTTCAAGACATTTCTTCTCAGAATTTTCAACACTTGTTCTAAATGTTTTGCATGTTCGCCTTCCGTCTTGGAGTAGATTAAAATGTCATCGATGAAAACTAGCACAAATTTTGTAACAACCCGTATTTTGAATAACTTGTTATAACATAAATCAAGGCAGAATTAAATTTTAAAATCTGAATTATGGGAAACGGCTTGCGCCATTGCGTTCGTCTCGGAAAAATACGCGAAATAGAGTCCGAGTTTTTGAAAATCGGAGTCCGTATGAAGGAGATATGGACGAACGAAGTTAGGCAGAAAAACCGGAAACAGGCCAGAAATGCACTGGCGCACCTGTGAAGTGCGCCAGCACAAAAATACACTGGCGCACTTGGGAAGTGCGCCCATGTCGAGCCAGTTTGGCCTGGGTGCACTGTTTTGGCTGTTGGGCTGTGTTTTGGTGGCTTGTGACGATTTTTGATGTGCTGGACGGACCTGATGGCTTCTAGGGTTAATCTAAGGGCCTAAACTACACCCTAATCCTATAAATACACCCTAATGCAAGCCTAATCCATACTAAAAATAGAATTGATGCCATCATGCCGCCAAAATCAAACTTAGGAGGAGCCTCCACTAGTTTATGAAGAAAGTTGCAAGCTAACCAACCTCTAATCATCATCTTCTTCAAATATTGCAACTAGTTCTACTTCATAAGTTTGCTAATCTTGGTTTTGGTGAGTTTCTATAGACTTAACAATCAATTGTTAAATTGATTATGATAGGATATGATAAGATATGGCTATGTTTGTGGAATCAATGTGTTTATGCAAGTTTAGTATAGTGTATGTTGTGTGCTATATGCAAGTTTAATGCTATGTTTTATGATGCAAAACACTATGTTGAACATTGATTCATATGTAACATGTTATGCAAGCTATATGGGAGATTATATGCAAGTCTATATGTAACATGTTATGCAAGTTATGTATTTGGTTTTATGCATGCTAAGTATTTGGTTTTATGCATGCTATGTATTTGGTTTTATGCATGCTAAGTATTTGGTTTTATGCATGCTAAGTGTTTGGTTTTATGCAAGTTATGATGCAAGTTCATATGAAAGTTATGATGCAAGTTCATATGCAAGTTTGTCTCTTTTTATGATATGCATAATATATGCAAGTTTGCCTCTAGGTATGGCATGTTATGCAAGTTCATATGCAAGTTATGATGCAAGTTCGTATGCATGTTATGATGCAAGTTCATATGCAAGTTATGATGCAAGTTCATATGCAAATTTGCCTCTATGTATGACATGAGTACATGTGCAAGTTCATCCCTTTTAGACCTATGACATGTATGCAAGTTGACACCTTTATGATAGGTCTATGACATGAACATTTAAGCAAGTTACCATCTTTATGACATTTGTGATTCATGCAAGTTTGGGTTGGTTATTTATGCAAGTTGGGTTTATGGTCATATATACAAGTTGACACCTTTTAAACCCATGATAATGCTAATGATATGCTAAGTTGAACCCATTGTGTGTATGATGAATCTTCTCTTTTGAAGTATGTCATGTTAACGTATTTACGTGGGGACGATGGGGTAAAAATTAATGAGCACATAAAATTTTGTGTGAAGTGGGTATGATTAAACATACCGTAAAGTGGATGGACATAATTGGGAATTTACCTATTAAGTTAGGTCTACCCATATTATGGAATTGGGAATTTACCTATTGAGTTAGGTCTACCCATATTCTTAAATATTTGTAATTAATTAGGGATAATTAATACGAATTATGGGGGTGATTAATTAGGTGTAA
The DNA here is from genome assembly GCA_030737875.1 of Allium sativum. Classification (NCBI taxonomy): domain Eukaryota; kingdom Viridiplantae; phylum Streptophyta; class Magnoliopsida; order Asparagales; family Amaryllidaceae; genus Allium; species Allium sativum. Next base: position 777,336,926 of record CM060912.1, read on the forward strand.
TTAATCTACTAAGACACGAGGTTGGACCCTATTGTAGCATAAGACTGCCCGGAACCGACCGACAAATCCAGCGGCTACAAATGATTGGCCCAATGTGAGAGGTCTTAGTCATAAACTAAATACGTGACAAGTGTAAATACACGAGGTTAGACTCTGTTATGGTGTAAGGCTGCCCGGAACCAACCGGCATATCCAGCTGCCATAAAAGACAGTCTAATGTGAGAGGTCTTTACAAAGGTTACGATCTTAATTAATTAAGAAACACTTAACCGAATTAGCATGTAGAGGGGCATGAGGGGTTAAGTAGGTGCCTTGGGTGGCATGAGGAAACTAGTGGGTTGCCTTGGGTGGCAATAGAAAATACGATCAGAATACTTAACCAAAGTGGAACATGTAATTAAACATGATTAAAGGGTTAAGTAAGTGCCTTGGGTGGCATGTGGGAATCAAGTAAGTGCCTTGGGTGGCATGCGGAAATCTAGTGGGTGCCTTAAGTGGCAATTGAAATATAATTAAATGACAAGCTTAAGTAGTAGCTTGTGGGGGCCTTAAGTGGCAATTGAAATATGATTAAATGACAAGCTTAAGTAGTAGCTTGTGGGGGCCTTAAGTGGCAATTGAAATATAATTAAATGACAAGCTTAAGTAGTAGCTTGTGGGGGCCTTGAGTGGCAATTGAAATATGATTAGATGACTTAACTAAACCTTAACATGTAAGTGGGTATGATTATAAAAGGGGTTAAGTGGGATGCACTAGATAAAATGACAAGCTTAAGTAGTAGCTTGTGGGGGCCCATTTCAACCAATATCCCAAACGTATCTTTGTGGGCTCGACCCAAGTCGAGGACGGGACACGCATATTGGGCTTGACTATAAGAGGCCAAAACGGGGTAGCGGTGGCAACGCGAGTCCAACGGGTTTCATATGCGTGTGTGGACCCGGGCTGGTGGGTAAGACGTTGTTGCATCGTGTAGGTATAAGCCGTGCACCATTGATTATCGGGTTGCCACTTTGGGGAGTGATACACCCCACTGTGGGGCCAGCACGGGTATCTACGGTAGGGAGCCAATCGCTTGGGGGTAGTGGGTACACCTAGTGGAGATAGGGGCAGACGGCACCTATGTAGTCAGCTAGGGGTACACGAAACTACTGGGTAAAATTACTAAGTACACTTAGTGGGATCAACCTTTAAGTAGGAATTACCCTTGGGTGGGTAGAACTGGTGTGGTGCAGTGTAGGAATTACCCTTGGGTGGGTAGATCTGGGGTGGTGCAACCTAGTAATTATCCTTGGGTGGATAAATGCGTCTTTTCGGTTATCTTAGTACATCCTGTGTTTAGTTGGCTACTTAGTGTAGTCATTATCCCCAGAGGTACCGTACCTTGTTTATATCATACCCTAATTAATTTAATGATTGTATTGTTAGGGTTATAAGACTCACTCAGACTTATGTCTGACCCCGTTGTTTCTTTATCTTTTTTCCAACCCTCAGGTTTTCAGAGTGGGCCTAGCACTAGTGGTCTTTGATCAGACTGCTTTATCTATCCTTGGAGCTTGGACCGTGGATGTAAAGCTCAGTTTATCTTTTCTATTATGGCTATTAGGATATGTAGTGGGATTATGTACTTTTGTTTTTATCAGGATAGATATTATGTACTTGACTCTTATTTATGGTTTTGGTGTAACCAAACATGTTTTACTTTCCGCTGGAATGAAATGATGTTTTAAATTCTCAAGTATTACTTATATCTGTCTTGTTGTAATTTTTCTGTTCTATATTCACTTAAAAATACTCCACTGATGTTATGGCATTCCCTTAATGAGTGACCGTAGCGGGTGTGGGGTGTTACACGTGGTATCAGAGCTTAAGGTTACCAGAACAGATAAATTTTTTAGAAAAACTATTTTCTAAGAATATTTTTGAAAGGAGTATTTTCAAAAGCATGTCTTTTAAGAGAAAAGTTTTTGAAAGAAAAGCATAATCCCCGATAGCCATATCTTTATCTTTCGAATTCTCCGTTTTGAATCTCTTCCTCTCTCGTTTTGAGCTTCCCCTCCGTGTATAGATGATCTTTCTAAGATAGATAAGAATGAAAAACCACTTCAAGGGACTTAGACGTTAGTCGGATTAGAAGTTGGTTCAAGAAGGAGGAGGACTTGTAGGAACCTATTGGATAGACGATGGGAGGAAGGCTCGAATAGTTGTTGTTTAATGAAGGACGAAACCTCATTTTGATGGGAGGTTACGAGTGGAGAATGGGAAGAAGAAGGCGAGTAGTTATCCTTTTGGAGGAATAGGACACCTTATTAGGGTTGTCCAAAGAGGCAAGGGCAAGGTACGGAATCTTTTGGAAGGTAGTTGTATTCCCTCGCGGCTAGTGTACCAGATGGGGATAGGACCGTCTAGGTTGGAATTTGGATTCCTTTATTTTCCCGTTCGAACTTTATTTGATTCGGACGCATCGAGTTCGTTTATCTCATCGTTTTTAGTTGAGTCACCGCACTTAGGCACCAGTTTAGTAGATGATCCCTTAGTTGTTTCAAACCCAATTGGGGGCTCCATGATGTGTTTGGGTTTGAAAGTTGCTATACTTAGCATTGAGTTTAGATGTGATGCTTTTTGGGCTTCACGGGCTATGGGTTAGTTTTGGGCATGGACTGGTTATCCAGTAGGGGTGCCGTTCTTGATTTTGAAGGGAGAGTTGTTAGGTTTATGACCCGCTTGGGTAACACTCTCGAGATCTCTTGTAATCCCATGGAATCTGTTATGCTAAGTTATCTAGAATCGCTTGACACGTCGGTCGAGAGGTTGCGATCTGTTAGAGTGGTCCGGGAATACTCGGATGTGTTTGAGGGGGTGAAGGGCTTACCTCCGGAGCGGGAGATTGACTTCTGAATATATCTGGTAGACAATGCCAAACCAGTATCTTGGCCAGTGTGCCACATGGCTCCTCATGAGAGGAGGGAACTCCATAAGCAAGTAGGCGATTTTCTTGAGAAGGGGTTCATAAGACGAAGTATATCGGAGTGGGGTGCTCCAGTAGTTTTTGCCACGAAGGCGGATGGGTCCCTCAGACTTTGTGCAGGCTAAAGAGAACTAAATAAACTCACAAAGAAGAATAGACACCCATTGCCGAGGATTGATGATCTCTTTGGTCAGTTAGTTGGCGCCTCAGTATTTTCGTAGTTGGACTTAGCCACGGGGTTTCGTCAGTTGAGAGTGGCTGAGGATAGTATAGAGAAGACTGCCTTTAGGACTCTGGATGAATTTTTTTTTATGAGTGGTTGGTGATGCCATTTGGTTTGACGAACGCCCCCGCATACTTTATTGATTTGATGAGAAGGGTGTTCAGGGAGTACCTAAATAATTTCGTGATGGTCTTTGTAAATGACATCTTGGTCTTTCCTAGGAGCGAAATAAGTTTCCGTATGTGCTCAATAGGTTGAGCAAAGCCAGTTATGGGATAAACGGTGGTTTTGGAGCGAGACTGGCGAGGACATCCAGAGTTGGACAAGGGCTTAATTATTTAGCCGTTTTTACTAGTATCATCTCACGTAGGTCGTCTGAATTCGAAGGAGGTATCCCTTGGGTGTTTGTCTGATATTGGTTTAGGCCTTTGGGGCTTGCATTTGGGGGATGCCGAGTTCGACTAGGGTGGTCTGCGTGAGAGATGGACAGTTGTGATGATTTTGGATGGGGTAATATCCTGGTTTTCTATAAGAGTGGAGAAGAGCATGCCCTACATCTTAGGGAAGTGTTGGACACTCTTCGAGCGCATAGTCTTAGGACAGCAAAAGTGGATGGGATTCTTAGCATCCTATGAGTTTGGGATAGCGTATACCCATGGCAAGGGTAACGTGGTAGCGGACGCCTTAAGTAGAAAAAGGTTGTCCTCGAGTTCATTGTTCGTTGAACGACGGAGCTTAGAGTTTATTTCTATGTTTGACTTTAGACCTTCCGTTGACTTTGTACCCGGTTTGCTAGCCCATTTGGAGGTTAGGCCTACTCTTCTGGGACGGATTGGCGGAGCACAGCGAGACGACCCACAGTTGGTTGAGTTAGTAGAGAAGCTCATGAGGAGGGGGAGTCGTCCAGCCATTTGGGTAGGTACACCCTAGATGATAAGGGGTGGTTGCGTAGTGACGGTAGACTTTGTGTACCGCAAGACGAGGGTTTGAGGAAGGCTATACTTGATGATGCACAACGGTCAAAGATGACCATTCATCCCGGTGGGAACAAGATGTACCAAGACATGAAGCGGGTTTTCTTCTGGGCCGGCATGAAGAAAGATGTGGCCGAGTATGTCGCTAGATGCTTGGTGTGCTAGCAAATGAAAGCGGAGCAGAAGAAACCCGGTGGGTTGCTTCACCCATTTAGAGGTTCCGCTATGGAAGTGGGATAGTGTCTCGATGGATTACCGAAATCAAGGAAGGGTAATACGGGAATTTGGTTTTTGGTAGATAGACTTACTAAGAGTGCCCATTTCATACCCGTGAAGAACAAGAGGACTGTTTCATGTCTAGCTTCAGTTTATATTCGAGAGATAGTTCGGTTGCATAGGAAACATGACGTATTCCATGTGTCACATTTGAGGAAGGGCCTACATGAGACCGTAGAGGCGGTAGAGCCAAGCTTGCTTAAAGAAGTAAAGGTAGAGCGTGATGTGATTATTCGACGAGCTCCTACCCGCATCCTTGGGTCAGAGATTAGGAAGTTGAGAAACAGAGAGGTTCGACTAGTCAAAGTACAATGGGGAGAAGATGAGGGCAACGCTCCTTGGGAGACGGAAGCGAAGATGCGTTCGTTATACCCATTCCTTTTTGAGGGTATGTCCTTTAAACGTCTCCTTTATCGTTTGTCTACTGCTTATCTTATCTTTAGTATGCCCTCTCATTAGTATCTTTGACCTTTAGATAGGGTAAACCTATGGTTGAAACATATGTTTGAGACATGTTATGGTTGATGGATGCATGTGGATGCAAGTGTTTGCTAGTGGTTGCTCGTGGATGCATATACACACACTCTAGACACTGGATCGGCTCAGTCACTTCATATTGCATATTGCATATAATTGTGTGTAGGTAGCTATATTTATGTATGTATAATGATTGTGTTATCATATGGATGATGCATTTTGGTGAATGATTGTGCACTCATGTAGATGTTGTATGTGTCGATAGGGTTCTCTCGCATACATAATGGATGCATGGCACTATCATGGTTTGCAGTAAGGAGGTCAACTGAATCAGTGGACCGCCTGATTTTGCATTAGACAGGGAACATATACACACACTTTTTGCATATGTTCATAACAGCATTAGAAACTTTAAGGACAATGGATGCCAGTGTTTGGTGGTTTAGTAGATGGTTGTTTGGTTGGTAGGATACGTTCTTCTTGACTTAGAGATTTCGGGGACGAAATCCTTTAAGGAGGGGAGAATGTAACAACCCGTATTTTGAATAACTTGTTATAACATAAATCAAGGCAGAATTAAATTTTAAAATCTGAATTATGGGAAACGGGTTCCGCCATTGCGTTCGTCTCGGAAAAATACGCGAAATAGAGTCCGAGTTTTCGAAAATCGGAGTCCGTATGAAGGAGATATGGACGAACGAAGTTAGGCAGAAAAACCGGAAACAGACCAGAAATGCACTGGCGCACCTGTGAAGTGCGCCAGCACAAAAATAAACTGGCGCACTTGGGAAGTGCGCCCATGTCGAGCCAGTTTGGCCTGGGTGCACTGTTTTGGCTGTTGGGCTGTGTTTTGGTGGCTTGTGACGATTTTTGATGTGCTGGACGGACCTGATGGCTTCTATGGTTAATCTAAGGGCCTAAACTACACCCTAATCCTATAAATACACCCTAATGCAAGCCTAATCCATACTAAAAATAGAATTGATGCCATCATGCCGCCAAAATCAAACTTAGGAGGAGCCTCCACTAGTTTAGGAAGAAAGTTGCAAGCTAATCAACCTCTAATCATCATCTTCTTCAAATATTGCAACTAGTTCTACTTCATAAGTTTGCTAATCTTGGTTTTGGTGAGTTTCTATAGACTTAACAATCAATTGTTAAATTGATTATGATAGGATATGTTAAGATATGGCTATGTTTGTGGAATCAATGTGTTTATGCAAGTTTAGTATAGTGTATGTTGTGTGCTATATGCAAGTTTAATGCTATGTTTTATGATGCAAAACACTATGTTGAACATTGATTCATATGTAACATGTTATGCAAGCTATATGGGAGATTATATGCAAGTCTATATGTAACATGTTATGCAAGTTATGTATTTGGTTTTATGCATGCTAAGTATTTGGTTTTATGCATGCTATGTATTTGGTTTTATGCATGCTAAGTATTTGGTTTTATGCATGCTAAGTGTTTGGTTTTATGCAAGTTATGATGCAAGTTCATATGAAAGTTATGATGCAAGTTCATATGCAAGTTTGTCTCTTTTTATGATATGCATAATATATGCAAGTTTGCCTCTAGGTATGGCATGTTATGCAAGTTCATATGCAAGTTATGATGCAAGTTCGTATGCAAGTTATGATGCAAGTTCATATGCAAGTTATGATGCAAGTTCATATGCAAATTTGCCTCTATGTATGACATAAGTACATGTGCAAGTTCATCCCTTTTAGACCTATGACATGTATGCAAGTTGACACCTTTATGATAGGTCTATGGCATGAACATTTAAGCAAGTTACCATCTTTATGACATTTGTGATTCATGCAAGTTTGGGTTGGTTATTTATGCAAGTTGGGTTTATGGTCATATATACAAGTTGACACCTTTTAAACCCATGATAATGCTAATGATATGCTAAGTTGAACCCATTGTGTGTATGATGAATCTTCTCTTTTGAAGTATGTCATGTTAACGTATTTACGTGGGGACGATGGGGTAAAAATTAATGAACACATAAAATTTTGTGTGAAGTGGGTATGATTAAACATACCGGAAAGTGGATGGACATAATTGGGAATTTACCTATTAAGTTAGGTCTACCCATATTATGGAATTGGGAATTTACCTATTAAGTTAGGTCTACCCATATTCTTAAATATTTGTAATTAATTAGGGATAATTAATACGAATTATGGGGGTGATTAATTAGGTGTAATTAATCTACTAAGACACGAGGTTGGACCCTTTTGTAGCATAAGACTGCCCGGAACCGACCGGCAAATCCAGAGGCTACAAATGATTGGCCCAATGTGAGAGGTCTTAGTCATAAACTAAATACGTGACAAGTGTAAAGACACGAGGTTAGACTCTGTTATGGTGTAAGGCTGCCCGGAACCAACCGGCATATCCAGCTGCCATAAAAGACAGCCTAATGTGAGAGGTCTTTACAAAGGTTACGATCTTAATTAATTAAGAAACACTTAACCGAATTAGCATGTAGAGGGGCATGAGGGGTTAAGTGGGTGCCTTGGGTGGCATGAGGAAACTAGTGGGTTGCCTTGGGTGGCAATAGAAAATAAGATTAGAATACTTAACCAAAGTGGAACATTTAATTAAACATGATTAAAGGGTTAAGTAAGTGCCTTGGGTGGCATGTGGGAATCAAGTAAGTGCCTTGGGTGGCATGCGGAAATCTAGTGGGTGCCTTAAGTGGCAATTGAAATATAATTAAATGACAAGCTTAAGTAGTAGCTTGTGGGGGCCTTAAGTGGCAATTGAAATATGATTAAATGACAAGCTTAAGTAGAAGCTTGTGGGGGCCTTAAGTGGCAATTGAAATATAATTAAATGACAAGCTTAAGTAGTAGCTTGTGGGGGCCTTGAGTGGCAATTGAAATATGATTAGATGACTTAACCAAACCTTAACATGTAAGTGGGTATGATTATAAAAGGGGTTAAGTGGGATGCACTAGATAAAATGACAAGCTTAAGTAGTAGCTTGTGGGGGCCCATTTCAACCAATATCCCAAACGTATCTTTGTGGGCTCGACCCAAGTCGAGGACGGGACACGCATATTGGGCTTGACTATAAGAGGCCAAAATGGGGTAGCGGTGGCAACGCGAGTCCAACGGGTTTCATATGCGTGTGTGGACCCGGGCTGGTGGGTAAGACGTTGTTGCATCGTGTAGGTATAAGCCGTGCACCATTGATTATCGGGTTGCCACTTTGGGGAGTGATACACCCCACTGTGGGGCCAGCACGGGTATCTACGGTAGGGAGCCGATCGCTTGGGGGTAGTGGGTACACCTAGTGGAGATAGGGGCAGACGGCACCTATGTAGTCAGCTAGGTGTACACGAAACTACTGGGTAAAATTACTAAGTACACTTAGTGGGATCAACCTTTAAGTAGGAATTACACTTGGGTGGGTAGAACTGGTGTGGTGCAGTGTAGGAATTACCCTTGGGTGGGTAGATCTGGGGTGGTGCAACCTAGTAATTATCCTTGGGTGGATAAATGCGTCTTTTCGGTTATCTTAGTACATCCTGTGTTTAGTTGGCTACTTAGTGTAGTCATTATCCCCAGAGGTACCGTACCTTGTTTATATCATACCCTAATTACTTTAATGATTGTATTGTTAGGGTTATAGGACTCACTCAGACTTATGTCTGACCCCGTTGTTTCTTTATCTTTTTTTCCAACCCTCAGGTTTTCAGAGTGGGCCTAGCACTAGTGGTCTTTGATCAGACTGCTTTATCTATCCTTGGAGCTTGGACCGTGGATGTAAAGCTCAGTTTATCTTTTCTATTATGGCTATTAGGATATGTAGTGGGATTATGTACTTTTGTTTTTATCAGGATGGATATTATGTACTTGACTCTTATTTATGGTTTTGGTGTGACCAAACATGTTTTACTTTCCGCTGGAATGAAATGATGTTTTAAATTCTCAAGTATTACTTATATCTGTCTTGTTGTAATTTTTCTGTTCTATATTCACTTAAAAATACTCCACCGATGTTATGGCATTCCCTTAATGAGTGACCGTAGCGGGTGTGGGGTGTTACAAATTTATTCAATACACCACGGAACACTCTGTTCATAAGATCGACGAAATATGTCGGAGCGTTACACAAGCCGAACGACATTACTAACCATTCGTAGAATAAATCGGGACCCCTAAAGGCTGTCAAAGGAACACAGTCTTCGGCTATACGTAATTGGTGGAAACCTGTAGCTAGGTCCATTCCGGAGAATACTGTTGCCCCATTTAATTGATCTAAAAGATCATCTATACGTGGCAAGGGATATTTGTTCTTCAGTGTCTGCATATTGAGATCTCGGTAATCAACACAAAGTCTTAGAGTACCGTCTGATTTCGGGACAAATACTACTACTGCTCCCCAAGCTGAGAAGCTCGGTCTGATCAGGCCTTTCCAAAGTAATTCTCGGGTTTGGCTGCCCAACTCTTCTTTTTCTTTCGGGGCCATTCTTCTAATTGGATGTACCACTGGTCAGGCGTTAGGAACTAGATCTATTCAAAATTCAATTTCTCTTTGCGGCGGTAAGCTTTCTTCTTCTTAAAACACATCCGCGTAGTTTTTAACGACCGGTATCTTTTCAATTGAAGGGGGAGTAACTACTAAAGAAGACCAAAATTCTATTCTATTAATTTCTGAGCCATGGCATGGTATATATATAGGTCCAAGCTTCGTTTCGACTTTAACGATTCGTTCGGCACATATAACTTCAGCCTTATATTTTGTCAACCATTCCAAACTGAGAATAACATCGAATTCAGATAAATCCATGACAATTAAGTGGATGGGAAACTTGTAACATGAATAAGAGATAAGCACTCTGTAGTATGAACTGAGACTAACAGAACCTCCTATCGGGTTTTGAACTTTAATTGGTTCCTTTAGACTTCTTACTTTTAACTTTAACTTACTAACAGTGTTACTAGAAATGAAGCTACGTGATGCACCAGTATCAAAAAGTACAGAAACTGGAATATTTTTAATGGTAAGGGTACCTCCCAAGACGCCGGGTTTACCTGATCCATCTGTGATAGCTGGCGGGGTCTCCCCGTCATACACATGAGCCACTTGTGCATTCTGCTTCAGAGGACAATTCCTGCTATAGTGCCCTTTCTTATGGCAGTTGTAGCATTCGGCTGAGCTGTGATCTGGATTTGCCTTTATCTTCCTCGGGGTTTTGCACACATTAGAAAAATGTCCTGTCTTCCCGCAGTTGTAGCAACTTCCTTTCGGTATCTTTCCAGATTTCTGAGTAGCGGCCGCTGTAATGCTAGACTCTGGCTGATCTGCTGAAGCTTTGCGCTTATTTCCATCTTGGCTTTTGGCGCGGTCTTGATTGGAGTGTCTTTCATCCATATCTTCATAATTGCAAGCCATTTCCACTAATTCTGAGAAGGAGAGTTTGATGTTGCTCATGGCTTTGTCATGGTACTTGCACCGTAGCCCAAATATAAACCTCTTGTTCTTAGCTTTGTTGGTCATAATAAGCTCTGGAGCATAGCGCGACAACCGAGTGAATTTATTGAGGTAATCTTGGATAGAGAGATCTCCTTGCTGGAGATTAGCAAACTGCTCTTGCATCCTCTCTAAGGCCTGCTCAGGTACAAACTTCTCGTTGAACATGGTATTGAATTGCTCCTAGGTCCTAACAGTACCTGCTGCATCTTCTGAGGTGATGGAATCCCACCACAACTCTGCTTCTTCCTGTAAGAGCCAGATATCTAGTCGTGCTTTGTTGTTGGTCCTCAATCCCATGCCTTCAAAAATCTTTTCACAGGTCTTTAACCAAGCAATAGCCTCCGTCACTGTGCCAAGGCCAGAAAAGGGTTTCCCCCTAGGTTCCTATACCTCTTCGCTACTCTGTCTAGCTCAAAGTCCTGGGGTGCTGGTGGCTGAATAATAGGGCCCTCCTCAACTACGGGGATATTCCCCCGTCCTCCTGCTATGCCTGCTCGGCCTCCACGGCCCCCTCTAGCTACTGCTGCTCGTGTAGCCATCAGAGAGAGTACTGTATAAGCAAGAAAAGAGTCAAGCTAACCGAATTGATAACTTTCATAAATGATAAAGCAGGGTAACATAAGGAAAGGTAATGATGTACTGATCAAATTGTTTTGCTAATCTGCTTAGCTCATTCTAGGACATTGCTAATGCTATCTCTAATGAGCTACTCGCCTTAGAACACTACCGATTCTATTCAGACGAGGTGTTTAATGTGTTAGATCCCGGAACTAAGGTTAACCAAAGCTCTGATACCAACTGTGACGATCCCTAAATCCGTGTGACGGTATTAAGGATAATCATTGGAATATAACACATCAATCATCATAGCAGAGAACAGATAATAGCAGAAACAATAAATAGAATAATTTTACATGGATATGACAGCGGAATCACAACATGTAACAACATCAGAATAGCACAACGTAGGATATAACTTAGTAAATAAAAGGGGAAGGATCAACCACCATCGCCAGAGGCGGAATATATACATGCAGTGAGACATAATAAGGGTATCAGTCTACATCGCCGAAGGCGGTACATATACATATGATAATAAGTACTGAAAGTAAAGCTGTCTGCATCGCTTGTGGCGGAATCATAATATAAGTACAATAATGGCGGAAAATGTAAAAGTCATCTTTGTGAAGTCAGCCTCGCCATGAGCCAAAAAGCACTCTATGCAACAGTGCAGAGCCAAAAACAACCTGTCACCTGTGAACTAGGATGCCCGTGTGAAAATAAGGGCACCTGCGTTCGCAAAGTGAAACAAACAACGAGTCAGTCATGGGGACTGGTATGAGAAATCTATTTAACAGATTAAACAATAGTAATAAGCAAATCATAGGACCACGCCACTTTCGCAGAACGTGTTTACTCCAGTGATTGCTGGTACATTTAAAAACAAAGTAGATTCTTTAAAACAACGCAATACTTTTAAAAAGAATGAAGCCATTATAAGACTCAAGTCCCATCATACAATGCAACGCAAGCCGGAGGATAGAGTTTTACCTTATAATGGCCAAAAATGCTTAATACGTGCAAAGCAAAATCATTTGGTATTACTACTAGTGCATATATGTTTCAAAAACGAATAGCATCAGAAATATCAATCAAAGACGGCATAAGTGCCCCATACCACTATGTCGCCATACTAGTTCTACAATCGAATCCATTATTTCGTATTGGGAATTGGATTTCCGTCATGAGTCGAGGCAAGGGGCAAGCTCCTCTCCGCTTCGAGACATTCTAGCAAATGCCTCAGGACTACACACTCTGGGTAACCCCTGGATGCTTCAGGGTCGGTCCTCTCTTACTTTGAGGATTAATTATTCCTGAACACACGTTTCCCTGTCCTTACAGACCTAATATCGAGGCGCCCCGCATTCCAACAACCACATAGGTGAAAAGTAGATATAAATGCCAGGACTGTTAGGTCACTGACACCACCATAGCTAGAAAGGAACGTCGTACTCTCCCTGCAGTCCTTATCCCGTCTTTAACTCATACCGGTGTGTGATGCTCGCGAATCCACGCTATACACAAAGCCAGGCCACGTAGATCGTGCTTTGATCATCAATCACAAGACTTTGCTTTGCAACATAAGCCTTGACCATAGCATCTTGGCATGCCACATAGGCAGTCCACTCCATACGACTGATCTCCATCGATATATAACCTCTGAGCTCGTACGTCTCAGAGAAGGGCGTTAAGCAAAAGAATAAATTCTCCACCGCCAAACAGATATATATTTAACAGAGATCAATCAGTATAGAACAAAATCCAATTTCAGACACACAGTCCATTTACAAGTCCATTCTGGGTCTGAACGAAACCGGAGGCGTCAAATTCCTCGTATATCCATCCAATCAACACATACGTTCAGATGGCTACTACTTCCGTTCCTTCACGGTAGCTACTACAGTCAGGAACCTCAGCAGCGCCCATCCAACCGATACGAAGATCGTCGGTCTTGAATCGTCTTTGCATTTTCCAATTCGACTTGCTCGATCAATTAATTGAAATGAGGGTTAGCTCGGCCTTTTCAAATAATTCACGTAATTAGAATTCAAATCAATTCTTTCTATGGTTATATTATTCGACATCCATATTTCAGTTCTTTAGTGTTATTTTCGTGTCAAACACATACAACCATCAAATATCAAACAGATCAAGCCAAATTGGTTTATTTCCAATCTATGTTGCTTATAATATTTTATAATGATTTTTCGCCATTTTTATTTATTTAAAAATGGCCATATTCAATTAAACGACGTTTCAGGTCGTGCCATGGCACTGGCGTTGTTTTTCCCCTAATTTGTTTTACACATATCGGAAAATCTAACCGTTGGATTTCTACAAAGTCTATATCAGTGGGAAGATATTCCCAAAGCAAACCCAACGGTTCCAGTTTCGTGAAAATCCGACGGTCGGATCTCCCACACTAGTCATTTGAAGTTACGGTTTCAAAATTCGATCTGTAGCGTCGTTATTCGATTTAATTTATTTATATTTATATATAAATATAAACGATTTTGGCGCTATTTTTCTTTAGATTTGAATTAAACATTCCAGACAATCCAACCGTTGGATTTTTACAAGGTTGGTGTCGTTGGAAAGATATTTCCAAGGCGGACCCAGTGGTTGCGGTTTCGGGAAAATCCGATGGTCGGATTTCTCGTACCAATCGTTTCAAATTACGATTCCAAAACACGAACTACACGGCTTCGATTCCTTTTAATTCTAGTTATATTTATATATATAAATATAGTTCATTCCTTTATTTCAACTTCATTTTCACTTCAAATATTTCACTAACGCCTTAATATTTCGAAAAATTTCGCCATAACCTCCTTTGTACGGGAAGGGGTTTGGAAATTTATTGGGCCGTGTTAGGTACCCAATAAATCCTATAAAGCATCCATATATTTATAGTGATATATTCTGGTGTTTACGGGGGAGCGTGTATAGATAATAACTCCAGAGAATAAATTCTCGTCACCCCGTTCCATGGAAATAAATAGTCCTTGTGCCGTATCTAATAACTAGAGAGACGTGATTATTGTCAACTCTAGACCCGTGTGGGGTTTTTATTAATCTGGAAATTTATCGTTATATTTTATATAGTCTATATCAGTCATCAGTTCAACCTGTAGTATATAATCATCGCCATATAAGCCTCTCGCTCGTATGGTAAATCTTCCACCTCGTCACACAAGCTCCAAATGCTTATGTGGAATATGATGAAGTATGCCTATCGTCAAGGAGTATGCCATGTAGTGTAGTTCAAAATTAATTGTTACTATCCTATGGCAATGTTTATTATTTCACACAGAATAACCAGCACTCCACATCCAATGACATTCACAGGAGTTGATATAAAAATAAAATTGCGCAGCCAACTCATCAAGGCTTACCTATTTGTCGGGCACGCAAATAATTTCTTTACTCTACAGCTAATCCATTTTCCCTGTTCAACACATGTATATATATGCAGAACAAAGCTAATAATAATATTTCTCGCAAACTATTATTTATTTCAACACGTGTGTATTTTTATCAAAGCGTATACATGATAAAAGAAATATTTCTATCATCAAAAATATTTATTCAACACGTGAATGTTTTTAACACTTCATATTTACAATAAAGATGTAGTTTTTATTGTCTATTCATTTTATTTTAAAATACGATAACATTCAACACATGAATTTCCATTCTACGAATGAATTTCAATTCAACACATGAATATTCTCTATAGTTTGTATATATATAAAAATGTGATTTTTATCGTTAAATCTATTTGTTTAAATTCGAATAATTTTCAACACATGAATTTCAACGCAACGAATGAATTTCAATTCAACACATGAATATTCTCTATAGTTTGTATATATATAAAAATGTGATTTTTATCGTTAAATCTATTTGTTTAAATTCGAATAATATTCAACACATGAATTTCAACTCAACGAATGAATTTCAATTCAACACATGAATATTCTCTATAGTTTGTATATATATAAAAATGTGAATTTTATCGTTAAATCTATTTGTTTAAATTCGAATAATATTCAATACATGAATTTCAACTCAACGAATAAATTTCAATTCAACACATGAATATTCTCTATAGTTTGTATATATATAAATGTGATTTTTATCGTTAAATCTATTTGTTTAAAATCGAATAATATTCAACACATGAATTTCAACTCAACGAATGAATTTCAATTCAACACATGAATATTGGTTTCAACATATGTAATTTATTTCAACAAATGAAAATTATTCTAACACATGAATATTGGTTTCAACATATGTAATTTATTTCAATGAATGAAAATTATTCTAACACATGAATATTTCAGAAAATTTCGGCAGCATAACGGCAGGGTAGTTAAAACCGGGACCGTCCCTAGTACGGCTCCTCGCTCTGCCTTAAAACCTCGCGGTTTTTGACAATAGGGATCATGCATCTAGTTCGCACGCAGGCGGCATGTTTTATTTTCATTTCCACAATCCTATTCTAATTTGTTTCAAACACAAGAGGGTATTTTTCAACCACAAAGGTATTTTTCAACCACAAAATCAACCACAAACAATTATTTCCAACCATTCATCATACCATATAATATCACGCCAATCACAAGCAATAAATATCGTCCATGGTCTGTGGACGAGGGGAGTGTATATATATATATATATATTATTTCTATAATTCACTTGCATTTCATCACAATTCAAAGCATATATGTTTCATTCAACGCTTGTATAATTTATACATCGCTAATATAACTTATACAACACATGTACATGAGGTATACAATGCGTATATAATTTACACTTCGCTTATATAATTTATACAACACGATTCCATTCACACAATTTAGTTTAGATTCCTCACATTGGTTTTTGTAGTGCTAAAAACCGTAGGAAGATCAGAAAAATCCGCGGCTTTTGCTAGATGGTAGAGAGCCTCCCTGCGGTCCCGATGTTTCCTGTTTCATCGAATTTCGTTAAAACACTAAAAAGATATGATTTTACAAAGTTTTGCAACACTTAAAAGTGTTATTTTCATTTCAGAAATTCAAAGCGGAAGGGTTTGCAAAGCTTCAAAGCTGGGTTTTGATTTTAAATCAAAACTATACCTCGTTGTCCCGATCAGACTACACGGCGTCGAAGGGCTACGAACAAGCTTCCTATCAACGGTGGTGGCGGCGTACTCGGCGGCTCCAGCGAGGCATGGCGGCGCTTCGAAGGGGCGAACTTCCTCGACGAAATTCGACGTCGACCGGTGATGGTTTTTGACGAGGCTTGTTTTGATTTGAAGAGGGGAGGAAGGCGATCGGAATTGCTAACTGGAGGCGGCGGCGATAATGACTGTGGCGGCGACGATCGGGGTGGGAAGGTCTGAACGATTTACGTCGTTCGTTCTGGGGGGCGATCGGGTTTTTGAGATTTGAGAGAAAATGAGAGATATTTTCTAATTTATTATATTTTTAAATTCCTTTAATACCCTTTCTAGCCAACGTTCACCAATTTCAACCCGACGACTATCGTCCCTAGCTAAATACCCCCAATCCGGACACAATGGGATATGTTTCGTTGGCCAATTCGACTGTTACTGTCAGTTATTTTTCAAATTAAAGTATAAAACATTTTATATTCAATCTGAACGTACATTTCAATTTGCCAGGGCCACAAACTAAATCGAAAAATTCCAGAAAAATAAATCTAGCTTTGTTTTGACGATACGGTCCCAACAAAACTAGTTTCGTCGAATTCTGAGCTCATATGCAAATTGTCCATTTTCAGGTCGATCCATTTTAACAGAAATTGACCAATCACATTTTCTTTTGCCCCGCTCACATACTAGTTTCAAAAATTATGAAATTTGAAACCTAGCAATAATTTGACATCCCGGACCCAACAAAAGTGGTTTCGTCGAATTCCGAGGTCGTATGTAAAATATCTACTTTCAAGGGCTATATAGCGACCTTTCTGAAAATTCATTTGGCCATAACTTTTGATTCCCGTTATGAAACTTCGATTTTTCAGATTCGTTAGAAAGGTATTCATAAAAAGATTTAAATATTTTTGGTTTCGCTAAAATTCATTATATTTTCCACCCGGTACAGTCATACAAAGTTTGTATTCAAAATTTCAAACTGCCTTACTATTCCCAATTCATTATTTTACTGAAATATGTTGTTTCAATTGTTCAAATTCTTTGACGATAACCAATTATAAAAATTTTAAATTGGTTCACATTTTCTGGGTTATTACACATCCCTTGCCTTGACTCATGATGGAAATCCAATTTCCAATACGTGACATTTCAGTTTGAATTTTAGAACTAGTATGGCGACATAGTAGCATGGGATACTATGTCGTCTATGATTGATACATTTATATTTGAAGTGTCTTTGACACTATATACTTATAGTAATATCAAAATGATTTGTTTTAAACGTACCAAGTATGTTTGTCTATTATAAGTGAAAACTCTATCCTCCGGCTTGCGTTGCATTGTTTGATGGGACCTGAGTCTTATAATAGCTTCATTTTTCCAAAAAGTATTGCGCTATTTGTTTTATGCACTGGTATTCTTGGGAGAAAATCCATTCCGTGTTATATGGCGTGGTCCCTTGACTTACTTTATTTTTAAAGTAAAGATTTCATAACTGTTTTTAGTTCTCGCAATAGTCCCATGACTGACCTGGAGTTTATTGTTTTAACCTAAACTCTGGGTGCCCCTATTTTCCACATGGGCAGCTAGTAGTTGGGTTTTTGTAGATATTTCTTTTACAGGATCCTGGTTTACAGCCGGAGCTATATTTAGAAAGCTTTGTATCCGTGTATCTCTTTCAGTTGTGTTATGTATTATTTTTCCGCTGCTATGTAAATTATTTTAATCTCTGATATTTTTCTGATGTATATTATTTATTCATACTTTGATATATTCTTGTACTCTGATGTAAATTGTTGTGACAGCAATGAAATGTTCTGTCGTTCGTGTTCCGATTAGTTTTGTTCTCAAAGCAGTCCACCTTCTGTTCGGTTTAGACCGGCCGGAAGTTCGGGTCGCTACATTATATGTCTATATGTTGATGTGTTCTCACACTAGGAAGCAATCAAGATATAACAACATCAATGAATTTTTTTCTCTCCACCAAATTTGATATGAAAGATATTGGAATTGCCGATGATATCTAGGAGTAAGAATATAAATAAATCCACAAGGATATATTGTCTCGAACGCACTACATCGGGAAAATATTGGAAATTTTTAGCAGCATGATACAATTGTTACAAAATTACCTATAGAGTAAAATCAAAATTGGGTCAAAATAGTGGTAATAGTGTTTATCAACTTGACTTGAATACTAGGCAGCATTATGTACGTTATGAACTGTACTAGACCAAACATAATGTATCTATATGTAAACTCGACCGGTATACAAGCAACCTAGAAAATAATCACTGGAAAGCCATAATTCGAGTATTATGATATATGAAATATACATAAAATTATGGACAGTATTATTCAGGATATCCATCTGTAAAAGAAGGATAGTGCACTACAAACTGAATTACTGGGTCAATAGACACAAAATCCACAAGTGGATATGGGTTCAATTTGGCTAATGGGGTAATGTATTGTAAATCTTCCAAATAGACTTGGACAACGTGATCTACAATGAAATAGAGTTCGTTGCATCAGACAAACAAGTAGAAGAAGCATAATGACTTCGAAGTTTCTTAGAAGATATTCCAAATTAGGAAAAGCCAGTTCTGCTAATAAGTATACATTCTGATAGCCATTCTTCCATTGGTAGATAAAACAATAAACTATATAATGGAAAATCCAGACATATTCATCATAGACATAGAACTTTGAGACAGCTTTTCTGTAATGGAGTTATCACTATTGACTATGTAAAGTAAAAGGATAATATTGTGAGTCCGTTAAATAAAGGCATGTCTAGAGAGAAAGGAAATATCTTACCGATGGGAATGGGTTTAGGGCCAATAATATACGAAAAGTTTTCCTCAATGGTAACTCCACCGAATTGACTGGAGATCCCAACATCTAGGTTCAAGTGGATAACTCAATTCAAGATGAACGTAGCAACACTCTTAACATTCAAACCATTCCTATGATAATTCAGTGTACGAACCGCCAAAAGACAAGGCAAGCTTAGCTTTTAATGATGTTTATACTTAGCTAAAAAGAGAGCCAAGTGATGTACGGCACAATGCACTTTATAAAATCACATACGTGAGTGTGAAGATGCCGCTTCAAGGAGAATTAAGGGCCAATTGTTCTTTGAACACGCATGAGACCCAACAGTTGCTTATGGTAAAAATGTAACACCCCATATTTTAAATAATAAAAGTGATTGTAATAATTACGAAAATAATTAATAATGGAAAATGAACATTTTGGGATTGTAAGAATTTGGCTATGAAACATATACCACTGCGTTCTAGCAATTTTCTGATTAATTTACTTATATAATATATTCTGAATGGAGTTTGTACGGAAAAGTTATCATTGTTCAAAGTCTTATGTAAATGTACGTGAATACATTTACTTTGAAAATATATGCGTAAATTAGTTTCAAAAATAACATGCATTTGAATTTGAAAAACTGAAGTTCAGAATAAATGAGAACTAAATAAAAATTTGCCGTTATGCAAACATAATGTTGCAAATTTATGAATAGAATTAAATGAAATGTAACCTTACAGAAGAATGAATGGAAGTTAATTAATAGCTTGTTATAAATCAATAAATAGAACGTAACAATAAAATTTAAAAAGAAACTAATTAATAGTATAACGCATGTAAGCATGCGTATATATATATATATATATATATATAATTAATACAAATGTATAAATTTCAAAAGCAAAGCATATTTGACTTTGGAAGTTAATGCACATCATTATTGACATTAAAAGAGACATAAATGGCATGGTACGCGTTTGAAATTGAAATTTAATGCGTGTTAAGATTGGAAGAAAACTTAATAAAATTAGAAATAAAAATAAATGGTTTAAATAACGATCACAAGAATTAACACACGTAAATTGGAAACAGAAGAAAATTAATGCACATATAAATTATATAAACAACAAACGTTTAAATTAGGAATTGGGTGCATGTTAAAAACTTAAGAAAATAAAGCAAATCAGGAAACCAAGGAATAACATTGAAAGAAACGCTTAAAATAATTTTGTAAGGGAACAAAATGAGCAACAAATAAATCACGCACAAAACGGGGACCAAACGATTTAATTTAAATGATTTGGCTTGACCCATATACTGGCTGGGTCGACCATTGGTATGGGTCGATCCATGATAGAAGGAAACATTTTTTGTGCATGATTATCGAACTTGGTTTGATTCAAACGATGTGATTTATATTAATATAAATACGGTGAGCATGGTTAGTATGGACACCTATAAATAGACTAACATGGCCTAGCCATTG
Organism: Allium sativum; assembly: GCA_030737875.1. Lineage (NCBI taxonomy): Eukaryota > Viridiplantae > Streptophyta > Magnoliopsida > Asparagales > Amaryllidaceae > Allium > Allium sativum. The sequence goes on from CM060912.1 coordinate 777,357,388, forward strand.
AACTCATATTTTCTGAGAGGGCATTGGATCGTTGCTACAACATTTCTCCTCCAAATTCTTCAAAAATATAATATATAAGATTTAGGATATTTGATTCAATATTTGGAGGCAAAAGCAATGAATTCATGATTTAGATGTCTAAACTTCCTACCTAAATAGATTAACAGATTCGAATAGAAAAGATAATCGGAAAATAAAATTAGATCCAAATCAAATTAGTATTGTCTCGGTAAGAAATTAGATACTCTAATTTCGACAACAATACATAATACAGTATTACTTGCTAAAACTCAAGTATCGAAAACACCAGATAGTTAATAGAAAGAAGTTAGAGGGTGAGAAAAGAAAGAAATATTAGAATAGAAGAAAAAGAAGACTAACGACACAGAATCAGGTTCTCACATAGCAGTGGAATAAAATATAATATATAAATGAATCATGAACTTGTATAAATACTTACATTCATCAGAGTACAACAGTCAATCAATATATCTGAACAATAATAGCAACATATCCTCATATACAACACACAACGGAATAAAACTAAATACGTTTTGACTTCTCCAACATGTCTTCTGAAGTATGCATGTAACGCCCCGCCCCGATACCCACTATCGTTCAGTTCATTTCAGAGAAATATCGTAGACCATAACGGAGAATGAGGTTTGTGAAGAGCGACCGATTGTATGGTTACTCCATGTGAGGAATGCACATCGAATTTTGATACCAATTAAAATTTCGACATGACCATTCGGCCCATAGGGAAACTACACAAAGGCTATAAATAATCCGGAAAACAAAATAAAATAGACAACATATACCACAGCAAGACACAAAATAATCATATCACAAAGGCGGAATAGATATGAATGAACCGGGAATGTGTACAATAAGCTCGTGGTCAATAAAGATCCACGAATCCCAAAAGAATATGATACATGTGTCATGATCTAAATAAAAGAATACGTACACAACGAAAGATAATGTCATAGGTACAAAAGTACATGAAGTTGCAGAACAAAGTAGCAAGCTGAAAGAGGAAGATCAATCCTGCGAGAAGTCCCAAAGTAGTACCTAAAATGACTCGGTCTGACTCAAGTATTATTTATAGGAATAAATAATAAACGAGTCAGTCTAGCTGTACTTATCAAATAAACTGAGATAGCAGGAGATATAACAAAGGATGACATGATTCTAGTAATAATATCTAACCATAAATAAATATGAAACATGGCATGTCAACACAGTCAGGAAATGACAACGGAATGTCAGCATGCATATATCTCTAAATAATCTTCTAGCTAATGTAGAATGCAACATTCAACTAATAGCACACAACAGGAAATGACAGAGGAATGCCAAATAAACTAAACACATGAATGACAACGGAATACCAAATACAAATCAAATTGACGAGCATCGCATCAAAGTAAATATAAATCAGATTGACACACATCGCATCAAAGTAATCAAGAATCCAGAAATCACTAGAAATCCATAAAACATCATAAAAAGTGGATACCTCCCAGATGAGAAACGATCTCTAGGTAGCGAACCTATTTGTTTGAGCCAAAGCTCCCCACAGAGCCGGGTTGTGACCCCGGAAGAGAGAAAACACATGAACTGTGAAATCTCTAGAAAACATCATAAATCATACAAAGTTGGACCGAAGTCGCATAGGTGAAATCCAAGAATCGTAAATCCCACCCGGGCGATCGAGGACCACAAAATATAAGTAATAAAATGAACAGGAGAAGTCGACAGATAGTGTGGAAACTATCTGACCGGAGTTCCTCTGATAGCCCAGAAAATATTACAGTGAACCACAGTCGCTCGGAGACATAGCCAAGAAGCTAAGTCCAAATCAAAAAATGGGTCACATCGATCTGGGTGAGTAAAAATTGCACCGAGATAGTTAATACAAGAAAATAGCTAAATGTCCGATAACCACTCTCTATTCTCGAATATTTACAAACCCATTTTTAGTTCATTCTCAAGACAGCAAGGATGGTGAGTATAAATTACACCGAGATAGTTAATATAAGAAAATAGCTAAATCTCCCATAACCACTCGCTATTCTCGAATATTTACGAACCCGTTGTGGGTTCATACTCAAAACAACAAGAATCGTCACATCGTGTTCGAACGCATGAGTGCAAGAGTTACTCGCCGAAGTAAACATATAAGGGGTCATAGTCCTCAGTTTTACTAAGGTTAATAGACTAAATTTCTCGCTCGATCTAGCAAAAAGGAAAGTACGATGTGACAATGTACATGAGCACAATTGCCGAAGCAAATCGATCAAGGGAATTCACGTTGCAATAACGTAAATTCAATTCATAAATCATCAAATATAAATTTGATAAATCGAATAAATATATAGCTCGTTAGTGGATTCTATAACGTTAGGAAACGATTAGAAACCACGTTGGAGCGACAGGAAATAAGGACACAAAACAATGAGAATTTTTCAGAAAAATAGGGTGCCATGGATCAAAGTACAATCACCAAGGTGATCGATAAAGCATAATTCACATTACTTCAACATACAGGAAATCAAAGGGATAACGGTTGTAATTTCGGTCAACGAACGAATCAAAATCCCAAACCAACACCCGAAGGTTTTAAACTACATCGGAATAGGATTGAAGGATATCAAGTCAATAATTCACGTTTTAATGGCGTGAATCACATTAACAAGAGAATCGAATAAATTCGATATACAAAATAGAGCGCACGGGCTTCAGAATGATCACTTATTCAATTCACATCATAAACAAATGTGAATCGGCCAAGAAGGATCAACATTGGAAGAATCAAATGAGAATCAAAGTCAATGAATCGAGCTGCTGGATCTGTGAATTCTTAAAGTTGAAGTTCACAAACGAAGTCCGAACGGCCCGACCTCCGGCCGGGAAAGAGCCTGGATGGGCCTAAACTGTCACCCCCAGGACAAACATCTGTTGTTAGGAAAACTGTTTTCCTAAGAGTTTGGAAGGACGTCTGACCTATTTGGTCAGACATCTGAGCTGAAGCAATTGAATATTTTGCTTCCTAATGAAGGTGAAATCGGCCTCGGACGAGCCCGGATCAATGGTGATGGTTTATGATGATTCCGAAGTGTCAATAAGGCCTCAAATGCACTCCGAATCAATTCATATCACCAAACCCCAGTTCGAAAGAAGTTAAATTAATAAATCTCATAATATAGAATGCACAAGATAAATTGTACATTTCTGTACAGGTCAGACGTCTGTCACCTCACGCTCAGACGTTTTATCAAACACTGTAAGTATTCCTGAGAGTTTTGACATACGTCTGACCAATATGGTCAGACGTCTGAGCTGAAGCCTGGGAAAATGTTTGCCTTGGCAATGAATGAACGTTGATTCCAAATGATTTAGGACGGATGTCGAAGACTTAGAACATTGTCATGGAGGCAATGAAGATTTTAAAGGTTACCCAACAACTCAAAATCAACAAACCCAAGTTACTAGACATATATGGACTAAAATTCACGAGAATCGAACCCAAAAATTCATGAAATGAAATGTTCGCATAAACAATTCAAAACATATGATGCACGCACAACATATACATGATATGAATTCACTAAATTACACTTTACAAGCACATAGGCTTGAGGCATAGATGTGAGTTCATCAAAGAACTCACCTTTGGCTCTTAAATATCAAGAACAAGCACCAATAAGGAAGAACAAGCACCCAAAATGAGAAAAGCTCCTCTCTTTCATCAATTGTACCTCCATAATCACCTCATACATTTACATCCAAACATATATGTGTTAGGGTTGTGAGAAAAATCCGAAATGATGAGCTATGGAGATTAAGAAGAGGATAGAGAAGCTTTCCCAAGTCCTAGAACTGGATTTGCAATTAATTGAGCTTGGATTTTCAAACCCTTTCTTAGGAATTTTAATTTCCCATTCCCTTTCCCTTTTTCTATCTTTCTAAGTGTTTTGAGAATGAATGAAGAGAAGGAGGATGATTTGGGGTTATATGGTGAGCTAGGTTAGCTCAACCAAGACCCAACCAAGGTGCCAAATTTTCGATTCTCGGAACATATCAATGCTTATAATCAAAAAGGTGGTAAACGATGATCCAGACTCAATGGAAGTGGTCCCGAGTCCTAATTTTGTCATTTGTGAAAAACGACTTTTTGAGTAACACAACGGATATGAAGATATATTTAAATAAAATATTTAAATCTATTGTCATAGAATGGGCGGGTTGTTACAGACTTCCCCCTTAAAAGAATTGCGTCCCCGCAATTCCTTAAGATTGAAGTAATGAGTAACAACGAAAAATAATAGCACTGAGTGGTACCACGAGAACCGACAAGAAATGAAAAGATCACACCAACGGCTAGGTGAGATCCCAATTTCGTGTCACAAGATCATAAAAACTAGAGTTCAATCTCGAATTCCATTACCCATGAAGGTATTCATCCCAAACGAGTAAAATAATTCTAGAAAAATTCATAAGCGCTATGAATTCAAATAGACTTGCCTTTCCTAGTATGATTCTCAAGGGAATGAGAATCAATAGAATGCACAAAAACCATGCGAATCTAATTTGGAATTTCAAGAAGCAACGGGACTGCTTCCTACAGACGCGATATATCATAGTATCTCTTAGGATGTGAGATGGGAAATTACGGTGGTTGAGTAACCCATCCCTAAACTCAATCACGACGATATAGCAAACACCGATCTTCAGCACTTTAGTCTTGCGACAAGGTGGCTGACACCAACAAAAGCACAACATAGAGATTCCAACGAATTTAGCTAAGGAAAGCAATTTTCGAAGGAATAATCAGTTTTAATATTAATGATTCAAGGTTGATAACGGAATACCAACCAGCTAGAAACTGATAAACAAATAGCGGTAACGGAATACCAATGAACTACAAGTCGATAACAAATATTGGTACTGGAATACTAATAAACTACTCGGGGAAATCGATTTCTAGCCAGGTACCAAATCTCATTTAGTAACCATAAAGACAAATCATTAGGAATTATACGAAATTCCCAATATTCAAAAACTCGAGAATCAATTTTAGAAAATCGAAAACATTGAGAAGATGATGGATAAGTAGTGCACAACTTACCACTTCAGAATAATAAGATTTAAGATAATTTTCCGCCAAAAATCTCGATTCTCAAAAACATCAGCAATTAATAAAAAAGCAATAGACAATTTCTTTAACAAGATGAGATTAAATCAAAGAGGCCATAATCCCCAGAGATTTGATTGACAAGTGTTAACAAACGTGCGGAGACAATTGTCAATCCATATGATTCAAACAAACAAAAGAGGAATATCAAAAGAGCTCATCCTTTCGATATTCATTTCTAAGAACAACGCAATGCTAAGTCCATAAGTGAATTGACTATAGAACTTCCAGATGATCGACTAGATCATAAGTTCGAAGAAAGGAATCATTGAGTTCGTCGCGGATTGAAAAACCCAAATCTTCCCCCCACAACGGGAACTCCATTTCTCTCGAGTGATCGTTCACTAGAGAAAATAAGAAGACCCATGGAATCACAAGAATACTAAATTCTCTTTAGCAAATCGAAACACGGATTAAGAATTAGGCGAGATTCTCAATCATTAAGAATTCCCGAAAATCAAAGATCTGAAATCCAGAAATAAGGGACATAAATAAATAACTTTTTGGGTTGTTCCTGGAGTTATTTAATTTTCTCAAAGAAAAGATTCAAGATAATTTCTAACTGAAAATCTTGAACCACTCAAATTCTTGGAATTTCTCTAAGGATAACTAGAAATGAATTATCTAGAAAAATAACAAATGATTACGAAAAATCGCAAAAACCCCAAAATATTATTATTTTGATTAACTTATTAGGAGAATTTTAATTTTAGGAATCATTTCGAATGTCGAATTATCACATAATGGTGTTTAGGAATTCTGAACTACAACATGGCGTCCCATATCTCGTTCTAGATCCTTAACGCACCCGATGGACAAGTTAACACAAGAAGGTCCTCACAATTTCTAACATTCACGCAGATCTTGCGAAAATATAAAAATTCAATAAATCATTCGGGATGGCATAAAGGAAATAAATTTCCTTTATAACCTTATGTATCTTTTGATAACGAAGAACATGGTCAACATATGTCAAAAGAACATAAATAAAATAACCTCTGAACAAGGTAAATGACATTAAGGGATTAATGACACGTACCTTCACTCAAGAATAGGGACCACAAGAAGCGGGATGCTTTCCCTCATTCTTGATCTTGAGTTTGGAACGCAACGAGGTAACACAAATGTATCGTTGCGCATTTGTTGAGTTAATTTAGCATAAATGCTTGGTGACTCACACCGTCACAACGAGGTAACAAATGAGTTTTTTTTGCCCGAAGGCTTGGTGATCTCACACGGAACTAGAACTAAATAGCTGACAATAATGGAGTAGATTTAGTCATAATGACATGGTATCTCCACATCGGCCGACAATTGATTAATAGACCATGCTAGGTACGTAACGATGTAGGAAACAATATTAACTAGAAATCAAGATATATTAGGATCAAAGGCGCTTATGACGTGTGTAATGACGTATAGGCAAGACATCCAATGATCGATCAACTACAAGGATCATAAATGATCAACAAGATAAGTGTGATATAAGGAATGAAAGAGAAGCACCATTAGAGCAGACAGACCCTAGATGGACTATAGAAATCAACCTGAAGGGGACAAGTCGATAACTATTCTAAAAGACTAAAAATATGCCACCTGAGACATAATCACCCCTCCCATAGGAGGTAAACTATGTGAAACGACATTTGCACAGCCATGACCAACAATTTCGCTTCTTTGAGGAAAATGAAGGAGGAAAAAGTTAGTCTCAAGTTGAATTCAAATGACGCGAATTCAATCAAAATGGAATCGTATAGGAAGATAAGCTATGATGGGTCTTAAGACTCTAACTAGAACCCTAAAGCACGATTCCAGAGAGAGGCTTAAGACAATACCATTATCATACTATCTTACACTATTCCGGAAAGTGGCTCTGATACCAACCGTAATGCCCAGCCTCTATACTCGCCATTGTCCAGTTCATTTCAGAGAAATGTCATAGACCATAACGGAGAATGAGGTTTGTAAAGAGCGATCGATTGTATGGTTACTCCATGTGAGGAATGCACATCGAATTTTGATACTAATTAAAATTTTGACATGACCATTTGGCACATAGGGCAACTACACAAAGGCTATAAATAATCTGGAAAATAGTATAAAATAGACAACAACAACAATATATATCACAGCCAGACACAGAATAATCATATCACAAAGACAGAATAGATATGAATGAACCTGGAATGTGTACAATAAGCTCGTGGTCAACAAAGATCCACGAATCCCAAAAGAATATGATGCATGTGTCATGATCTAAATAAAAGAATATGTACACAACGAAAGATAATGTCACAGGTACAAAAGTACATAAAGCTGCAGAACAGAGTAGCAAGCTGAAAGCGGAAGATCAATCCTGCGAGAAGTCCCAAAGGAGTACCTAAAATGACTCGGTCTGACCTGAGTATTATTTATAGGAATAAATAATAAACAAGTCAGTCTAGCTGTACTTATCAAATAAACTGAGATAGCAGGAGATATAACAAAGGATGACATGATTCTAGTAATAATATCTAATCATAAATAAATACGAAACATGGCATGTCAACACGATCAGGAAATGACAACGAAATGTCAGCACGCAAATTTCTCTAAATAATCTCCTAACTAATGTAGAATGCAACATTCAGCTAATAGCACACAACAGGAAATGACCAAGGAATGCCAAATAAACTAAACACATGAATGACAGTCGAATGCCAAATACAAATCAAATTAACATGCATCGCATCAAAGTAAACATAAATCAAATTGACGTACATCGCATCAAAGTAATCAAGAATCCAGAAATCACTAGAAATCCATAAAACATCATAAAAAGTGGATACCTCCCAGATGAGAAATGATTTGTAGGTAGCGAACCTATTCGTATGAGCCGAAGCTCCCCACAGAGCCGGGTCATGACCCCGGAAGAGAGAAAACACATAAACCGTGAAATCTCTAGAAAACATCATAAATCATATAAAGTTGGACCAAAGTCCCATAGGTGAAATCCAAGAATCGTAAATCCTACTCGGGCGATCGAGGACCACAAAACATAAGTCATAAAATGAACAGGAGGTGTCGACAGATAGTGCGGAAACTATCTGACTGGAGTTCCCCTGATAGCGCACAAACTATTACAGTGAACCACAGTCCCCCGGAGACATAGCCAGGAAGCTAAGTCCAAATCCTAAAATGGGTCACATCGATTCGGGTGAGTATAAATTGCAACGAGATAGTTAATACAAGAAAATAGCTAAATGTCCCATAACCACTCGCTATTCTCGAATATTTATGAACCCGTTGTTAGTTCATTCTCAAAATAGCAAGGATGGTTAGTATAAATTACACCGAGATAGTTAATATAAGGAAATAGCTAAATGTCCCATAACCACTTGCTATGCTCGAATATTTACGAACACGTTGTTGGTTCATACTCAAAACAACAAGAATCGTCACATCGTGTTTGAACGCATGAGTCCAAGAGTTATTCGCCAAAGTAAATATATAAGGGGTCATAGTCCTCAGTATTACTAAGGTAAATAAACTAAATTTCTCAACCGATCGAGTAAAGAGGAAAGTCCGAAGTGACAATGTACACGAGCACGATTGCCGAAGCGAATCGATTAAGCGAATTCACATTGCAATAACATAAATTCAATTCATAAATCATCAAATATAAATTCGATAAGTCGAATAAATATATAGCTCGTTAGTGGATTCTATAATGTTAGGAAACAATTAGAAACCACCTTGGAGCGACAAGAAATAAGGATAAAAACAATGAGAATTTGTCACAAAAATAGGGTGCCATGGATCATAGTACAATCACCAAGGTGATTGACAATGCATAATTCACATTACCGCAACATAGAGGAAATCAAAGGGACAACGGTTGTAATTTCAATCAATGAACGAATTGAAATCCCAAACTAACACCCGAAGGTTTTAAACTACATCGGAATAGACTTGAAGGATATCGAGTCGATAATTCATGTTTTAATGGCGTGAATCACATTAACAAGAGTATCGAATAAATTCGGTATACAAAATAGAGCGCGCGGGCTTCAGAATAATCACTTATTCATATCACATAATAAACAAATGTGAATCGGCCAAGAAGGATGAACATTGGAAGAATCAAATGAGAATCAAAGTCGATGAATCGAGCTGCTGGAATCTGTGAATTCATAAAGCTGAAGTTCACAAATAAAGTCCGAACGGCCAGATCTCTGGTCGTGAAAGAGATTGGATAGGCCTAAACTATTGACCGTTGTCTCCACTGGTCAACAGCAGTTTCAAGCCGACAGACGTCTGTCACCCCAAGGACAGACGTCTGTTGTCATGAAAACTATTTTCCTGAGAGTTTAGACAGATATATGACCTATTTGGTCAGACGTCTGAGATGAAGCAATTGAATATTTTGCTTCCTAATGAAGGTGCAATAGGCTCAGACGAGCCCGGATCAATGGTGATGGTTTATTATGATTCCGAGGTGCCAATAAGGCCTCAAATGCTCTTCGAATCAACTCATATCACCAAACCCCAATTCGTAAGAAGTTAAATCAATAAATATAATAATATAGAATGCGCAAGATAAATTGTACATTTTTGTACAGGTCAGACGTCTGTCACCTCATGCTCAGACATCTGATCAAAACCTGTAAGATTTCCCAAGAGCTTTGACAGACGTCTGACCAATATGGTCAGACGTCTGAGCTGAAGCCCGGGCAAATGTTTGCCTTGGTAATGAATGAACGTTTATTCCAAATGATTTGGGATGGATATCGAAGACTTAGAACATTGTCATGGAGGCAATGAAGCTTCTAAAGTTTACCAAACAACTCAAAATCTACAAGCCCATGTTACTACATATATATGGACTAAAATTCACAAGAATCAAACCCAAAAATTCATGAAATGAAATGTTCGCATAAACAATTCAAAACATATGACGCAAACAGAACATATACATGATATGAATGCACTAAATTACACTTTACAAGCACAATGGCTTGAGGCACAGATGTGAGTTCATCAAAGAACTCACATTTGGCTCTTGAATATCAAGAACAAGCTCCAACAAGGAAGAACAAGCACCCAAACGAGCAAAGCTCTGTGAAAACCCGTAACTTCCCCGGTTAGGAAAGTGCGGATAGTTCGAGAACAAGCCACAACAGAACACAGACGGAAGAACATTTCATTGTATATTACAACAATGCACCAGAATACAAGAATATACAGAGTATAAATGAATATTACACAGAAATATCAGAGATTTAAATTACATTTAAATACATCGCAGTGGAAAATAATACAATACACAACTAGAAGAGATATACATATACAAAGCCTCCCGGATATCATTCCAGCTGTAAACCAGGATCCTGTGAATATAAATCTGCAAAACCAAAACTACTAGCTTCCCGTGTCGAAAATAGGGGCACCCAGAGTTTAGGTTAAAAACAATAAACTCCAGGTCAGTCATGTGACTGGTGTGAGAACTAAAACAGTTATTAATCTTTATTTTTAAAGTTAGGTAAATCAAGGGACCACGCCGTATAACACGGAACGGGTTTCCTCCCAAGAACACCAGTGCATATAAGTAAACAGCGCAATGCTTTTCTAAAAATGAAGCTATTATAAGACCCAGGTCCCATCACACAATGCAACGCAGCCGGAGGATAGGGTTTTCCCTTATAATAGCCAAACATGCTTAGTACGTTTAAAACAAATCATTTGATACTACTATAAGTGTATAGTGTCAAAACAATTTCAATCATAAATATCAATCATAGACGGCATGGGTACCATATATCATGTCGCCATACTAGTTCTACAATTAAAACCACAATACACGTATTGGAAATTGGATTTCCATCATGTGAACCAAGGCAAAGGGAATATCCTATGCTTAATTTGAGACTCTCTAGCCCGAGCCTCAGGTTGCAGCCGCGACTGCACCTGGAACATCGGGGTCGGCCACCCGTCGATGGTCAGTAATGCCATAAACGATATGCTAGCCGGTTCTATGGAACCTCATAGTGATCTGGGACCCGTAAGCCTCTGCAACCACCGTTAACCGAGACGCCCCGTTGGGCAATAAGTAATGATAAGCAACATCCACATAAGTAATGCCAGCCAGTTTAAGCACTGACACCACTTCTAACTAGAAACCAGCATATGTCCATTTCCCGGAGGTCCTCCCCGTTTTTGGTTCACACCGAGGTGTGAGGCTCGCGAATCAATGCTATACACAAAGCCATGCCATATCAGCTGCGCTTTGATCATCATCCACCAAACTTTGCTTTTCAACAAAAGTCTGGATCACTGCATCTCAGCATGCCACATTATCAATCCGTATCGTACCACTGATTTCTGCCAATATATAACCTCTGAGCTTGTATGTCTCAGAGAAGGGCCTTAAGCAAGAGAATAAATTCCCCGCCGCCAAACAGATATATATTTAGCAGAGATCAACGAATACAATATAAAGGAATTCAATGTCAGACACACCATCCATTTACAAGTCCGTTCTAGGTCTGAACGAAACCGGAGGCACTTTCCTCGCATATCCATCCATCTCCAAGTACGTCTGGACGACCACCAACTATTTCCATCCTCTTGGGTGTACAACCCAATCAGGATCATCAGTAATTATCCCAACGATGTGGAGACTTCCGGTCTTCAACCACCGTCTTCATCTTCGACATATCGTCGAATCGGTTATTCAGAATGGGTATAACCCAGGCCTTTCCGAACAACCCGCGTATATTAAAAATAAATGTTACTCAAACACAATATACGCCTCATTCCAATTCATTAGTTACTAACCGTAAATCAGTAAGAGAGCAATCCCCTAAATATTAATCCCGAAGGCCGAAACCAACATCAGATCAATATCCAGGAAACCATTCTTCTTAACTAACCTTCAGCTAGTTTCTAAATTTTAATTCTTAGGGAATGGTTCCCATTAATTTTATCCAAGATAAATTCTTTAAAATTTATTCTTTAATCTTCCTTTGGATGTCATTTCAAACCAAATTATGGTTTTCCCAAACTAGTAGAGATTAGCGAACCATACCGAGATAATTATTTGATTTATTTCCCAATCCCAACCTATTCATCCCATGAAGCAAAATTGGTAATACTCCATATCTAATACCATGGTGTTATCGGTAAAATTAATTACCATTTCACATTCAAATCTAATTAAAGATTTAACTATCGCTTTGGAGCAAAACTGGTGATACTCCATTCTCGCTCATTTTCTAAAGTTGATAATTTAAATTATCAATCCACATTTCAATTTAATTGAAGATCCATTAAAACTCTTTTTACTGGGTTAAAGAACTAGTGTCATTTAAAACACAGTTCACGATAAACCCAAATCACATTCTATTTATCATCGGGTTAAAGAACTAGTGTTATTTCAAACACAGTTCACGATAAACCCATGAATCAATTCTATTTAAACCCATTTCAAATAATAAATGGGTTTTAATTTCAGTTCAAAACTAGTTCATTTCGATAAAAATCTATTTTTATCTTTTCAAATATGGAGTTTTCATCCCAATTTTTCCCAAATCATTTCTTATGATTTTTCACTAATTATTACTATTTTTAATAATTTTATCAAGGCCCGTACAGTCGATTTCCATCAACGGCCATCGAACTGCACTTACAACGACCTTTTCCAAATTTGATTTGGACGTATCTCCAAATCCAACCGTTAGACTTCAAATTTCTAATATTCGTTAGAAAGCTCTTTTCGATACAAACCCAATGGTTCCAGTTTTAGGAGAATCCGACGGTCGGATCTCCCGTAATGTCCGTTTGAAATAAATGGTCGAAATTCACGAACTGCCGCGGCGCGGCGCGTTCTATTCAGGCCATTATATTATATATATAATATATATATATATATATATTTCGTCGATTACTATTTAAAGCGAATTTTATAAATCATTTTAATTTCGTTTTCAAAACAATTTCAACTTCCATTTCAATTTCAAATCAAAATTGAATTTTTCCTTATAAATTCGTTTTAAAATTCATTTCTATTCAATTCAAATTTCAATTCAATTTGAATTCATTTCAATACGTTTTCAATTCAATTCGAACTCGTTTTCAATTCAATTCGAATTGGTTTTATATTCAATTCAATTCGAATTCGTTTCGTTTGCTATTCAATTGAAATCAAATTCGTTTTCCATTCGATTCGAATTCATTATATATTCAATTCATTTCGAAATCGTTTTATATTCAATTCATTTCGAAATCGTTATCTATTCAATTCATTTCGATTCAATTCATTTTCTTTTCGATTCAATTCAGATTCAATTCATTTTCTATTCAATTCAATTCAAATTCAATTCATTTTCTATTCAATTCAATTCAAATTCAATTCATTTTCTATTCAATTCAATTCAAATTCAATTCATTTTCTATTCGATTTCGAAATCACTTTTCAATATTCATTTTCACGTCAAAATGGCGTCAATCTAATCAACACGGCTTCATATATTTCTATTTTCAAATATTCTATTTCAAATATTTCTTTTTCAAATATTTCCTTTTCAAATATTTCTATTATTAAAATATTTCGTTCAACACATGACTAATCTCAATGGATGAGTACTGTCAACACATGAACCTTTATTTTATATTGATAAAGATGTAAATTTTATTATTAAAATATTTCGTTCAACACATGACTAATCTCAACGGATGAGTACTGTCAACACATGAACCTTTATTTTATATTGATAAAGATGTAAATTTTATTATTAAAATATTTCGTTCAACACATGACTAATCTCAACGGATGAGTACTGTCAACACATGAACCTTTATTTTATAATATTCTTTATTTTTCCGATTGGAATAAGGCCCAATCAATTACCATATAAAGTTAATTATATGGATTCCATACAACAAATGTATATAATAGCAACGATAAATAATCAACCATCATCCAAAGTGCACTACACTGTATAGGCATCAAATATAGATATCTAACGCTTATAACAGCCTGTCGATCCATCGACCGACATATTTAATCAATCAGGATGAGTGAACTTCAAATTTCATCCCAACACCCATGTGGGGTTTCAAATCAACAAACACAGATTTTATTTGTGCAGTTGGGCGATGTGTAAAATTTATCGACCCAATCAATATCAGTCAAATCAGTGTATATAAACAAATCGGCCGATTTGTTTATAGATATTTATTTATTCACATTCACGTTAAAAATTATATTTTTAACGATAAAATATTTTTAACTATATAAATATTTTATTTTCTTTCAACACATTAATTTTTTTGTTCATTTACCCAATAAAATGATATTTTTATTTTTCTAACTTATTTTAGAAAATTTCGACGGCATAACGGCACGATACTAGAAACGGGACGAGGCCTAGCCTTATCCCCGGTCTAGTGAAGGCCCACGCCATTCACACGTCAATCAAATCCATTCCATTTCCCCAAACAATTCAATTAAAAACAAATAATCTAACCAACTACACAACCAAACAATTAAACAAACAAGCCATCCATGGTCTGTGGATGACGGGTGTCGGGTGCTACTAAACACCGTCTGCATCCTAGTATATATATAACTAGAAAAGAAATTGAAGAGTGAGAAATTCTCACCGATAGCTATCCAACCATCTCGACTCTTCTTTTGCAGAATTCTTCGTCGTTCTCGCCTTTTTGTCACCTTCGTTGACCGTAGCCACTACATACATAAAAATCGAATTTTTACTTCGTTGTTCAATATATAAAAATCGAATTTTTACTTTGTTGTTCAATATATAAAAATCGAATTTTTACTTTGTTGTTCAATATATAAAAATCGAATTTTTACTTTGCTTTACTCCTAATAAAGATAATATTTTTATATCAAAGATATTTATATTCAAATCAATGAGGTTTATATTTTTCAATTCAAAGATATTTTTAAATCAAACAAATTTATATATTTTTATTTCAAAACAATGATATTTATTTTCATTTCAAAACAATGATATTTATTTTTAAAACCAATGCTTTTTAGATTTTCAAAAACAATGATCTATATATAAAAATCCCAATTTTTTTTGTTCTATGCTTTTTTATCTATGTATATATATATCCTTTTGATTCCTATGTTATTTATACAAACAAAATGATATTTTTAATAAATTTATTTTATATATATATAAGGATAAAAATAAGACATTTTTACTTATGCTGTAAATAAAAAAAAAAAATCACATTTAAAATGCAGTTACCATTTCAATGCTTTCACCTCGCAATCACCTGGGACGCGCACGAATGGGAGTTCGCCGGTTAGGGTTCGACATTGCGCAGAAATCGAGGCGTTGGAGTGTGATCGGGGTTCGTCCCTGGAAGCGCTGGAGCTCCATCAGGTTGCGCCACGAGATGCGCCTTCCAACTCTCCACCGTCGGCCCTGACCTGGCCTCATTCGAACTCCCCCCCCCAACCCCCCGCGTCAGAAACTGACTTCGAACGCACTGCCTTTCTAGGCGAAATCCGATCGCCAGAGACCATTATCCCCCATCATGACCGCACACAATACGGATCTCGTCTTGATCGTTAATTTTTCCTTCAGAGGTTTGATTCAATTTGGCTTGGATTTGGAATTATTGGGGGGGTTAAATTCGAACGGTTTCAGCCCTAAATCGCAGGGTGTCGGCTGATTGAAATGGGATTAGGGTTAGGGTTCAAGTTTGGGTATTTATATAAAATATTTGTTATTATTTAATTTATTAAATTCCAATTTAACTAGTTTTTCTATACAAACTCCTAACGAACTCCAACAACTGTTGCTCCTAGCTAATTACCCCCATTTCGAACACAATGGGATATGTTTTGTAGGTCCATTCGACTATTTCAGTCAGTTTCTCTTCAAATTAAAATATAAAACATTCAATATTTGATTTGAACGTACATTTCAATTTGCCGGGGCCACATATTGATTCTAAAAATTCCCAAAAAATATATTTCTAGCTTCGTATCGACGATACGGTCCTAACAAAACTAGTTTCGTCGAATTCTGAGACCGTTAGAAAAATGGCGAATTTCCAGTCGATTAAAATCAACTTAAACTGGTCAAACGTGTTTTCCTTTGCCATGCTCACATATTGATTCGAAAAATTATGAAATTTGAAACCTAAAAATAACTTAACATCACAGACCCAACGAAAGTGGTTTCGTCGAATTCCGAGGTCGTTTGCAAAAATTCCATTTTTAAGGGCCTGAATTCCATAGCGACTATTCAGAATTTTCAACTGGACATATCTTTTGATTCCCACTATGAAATTTTGAGTTTTCAGATTCGTTGGAAAGATATTCCCAATTAGATCCTAATGTTTTTGGTTTCACTAAAATCCGGTGTGTTTTGCACCCGGTACAGTCAATTGAAGTTTGAAATCGAATTATCGAACTACCGCGCCATTTTCAATTCCTTTTATATATATAAATAATTATTTATATTCTAACGACGATCTATATAAATATATACGTTCGATTTATATTCAAAATAAATCTTTCGTCATTTTTATTTTAAATAATTCATTTTAAATAATCAAAATTCGCTAAAATTGCTAAAATAAAATTTTTAAAATGGCCCAGATTTTCGGGTTGTTACAATCTCCCCCACTTAAAACTTTTCGTCCCCGAAAAGGAACAAAGTCGAAAGTGGTTTGATTAATCAACTCTACGTTCGGTCTGGCTTCCATTATCCAACTTTTCAGTTTCTGAGAATTTTCAAATTTTTCAAAAATTTGGCTAACACCCTAAATTTTCGAAAAATTTCGCCATAACCTCCCCTGCACCGAGAGCCACGGGAAAATCCCGAAATTTCCATATAGGCCTTCTGATCTCAAAAAGAAAAAGAAAAAGCCAAGCGGCTAGCCAATAGGCTCATAAAATCATCATCACCCAAACAAAACAGTAAATTATGTAGTAAACATGTACCTATTTGTCGAGCAAACAAATTTTATCCTCTGCTCTAGCCTCCTTGCTATGACCTGTTCAATGTAAGCACATGTATATGCAAGAAAATGCGACCAAATTTCAATACAATTCACTATTTGATAAAATTGGCTATACGGTTAAAATTTCAATTAAGAAAAACTGTAATCAATCAACACAACCATCAATCAATTAGTTGACTAGCTTTTCAAATTCATAACTTTGATATATATTCTAAAAATCTGATTTTTGATGCAAAATCACAACAATAAACCCTATCTAATTTTGGTTCTCACACCAGTCAATAGGAAATATATAGAAAGCCCACTTTCGTCACTCGAACATAAATACTGGTAATGTGATCACAATTATCAGTATCATCCCCGGGCGACTAGAGTGTGATTCTATATCTATCCAGTATATTAAAACTTCAAATATACGCGGATCAGATGTATACGCAAAATCTTTATATACTGCATTGTCCAAATCAATATAAATAAATAATCAAATACGAATAATTGATTTAAATTTTCAAAACAAAAATTTGTTTTCACTTTTATTTATCAAAAACACTACTCTTCACACTCGTTCTGGGATACTACTGATCCTATCTCTAACGAGTCATTCTCGTTGGATATTACTAATCCAATTTCTGATGAATTCTTCTGTATGGTTCTAATGTGTCTTGTTCTCTGAGCTTTGTAAACCAAAGCTCTGATACCAACTGTGAAAACCCGTAACTTCCCCGGTTAGGAAAGTGCGGATAGTTCGAGAACAAGCCACAACAGAACACAGACGGAAGAACATTTCATTGTATATTACAACAGTGCACCAGAATACAAGAATATACAGAGTATAAATGAATATTACACAGAAATATCAGAGATTTAAATTACATTTAAATACATCGCAGCGGAAAATAATACAATACACAACTAGAAGAGATATACGGATACAAAGCCTCCCGGATATCATTCCAGCTGTAAACCAGGATCCTGTGAATATAAATCTGCAAAACCAAAACTACTAGTTGCCCGTGTCGAAAATAGGGGCACCCAGAGTTTAGGTTAAAAACAATAAACTCCAGGTCAGTCATGTGACTGGTGTGAGAACTAAAACAGTTATTAATCTTTATTTTTAAAGTTAGGTAAATCAAGGGACCACGCCATATAACACGGAACGGGTTTCCTCCCAAGAACACCAGTGCATATAAGTAAACAGCGCAATGCTTTTCTAAAAATGAAGCTATTATAAGACCCAGGTCCCATCACACAATGCAACGCAGCCGGAGGATAGGGTTTTCCCTTATAATAGCCAAACATGCTTAGTACGTTTAAAACAAATCATTTGATACTACTATAAGTGTATAGTGTCAAAACAATTTCAATCATAAATATCAATCATAGACGGCATGGGTACCATATATCATGTCGCCATACTAGTTCTACAATTAAAACCGCAATACACGTATTGGAAATTGGATTTCCATCATGTGAACCAAGGCAAAGGGAATATCCTGTGCTTAATTCGAGACTCTCTAGCCCGAGCCTCAGGTTGCAGCCGCGACTGCACCCGGAACGTTGGGGCCGGCCACCCGTCGATGGTTAGTAATGCCGTAAACGATATGCTAGCCGGTTCTATGGAACCTCATAGTGATCTGGGACCCGTAAGCCTCTGCAACCACCGTTAACCGAGACGCCCCATTGGGCAATAAGTAATGATAAGCAACATCCACATAAGTAATGCCAGCCAGTTTAAGCACTGACACCACTTCTAACTAGAAACCAGCATATGTCCATTTCTCGGAGGTCCTCCCCGTTTTTGGTTCACACCGAGGTGTGAGGCTCGCGAATCAACGCTATACACAAAGCCATGCCATATCAGCTGCGCTTTGATCATCATCCACCAAACTTTGCTTTTCAACAAAAGTCTGGATCACTGCATCTCAGCATGCCACATTATCAATCCATATCGTACCACTGATTTCTGCCAATATATAACCTCTGAGCTCGTATGTCTCAGAGAAGGGCGTTAAGCAAGAGAATAAATTCCCCGCCGCCAAACAGATATATATTTAGCAGAGATCAACGAATACAATATAAAGGAATACAATGTCAGACACACCATCCATTTACAAGTCCGTTCTAGGTCTGAACGAAACCGGAGGCACTTTCCTCGCATATCCATCCATCTCCAAGTACGTCTGGACGACCACCAACTAATTCCATCCTCTTGGGTGTACAGCCCAATCAGGATCGTCAGTAATTATCCCAACGATGTGGAGACTTCCGGTCTTCAACCACCGTCTTCATCTTCGACATATCGTCGAATCGGTTATTCAGAATGGGTATAACCCTGGCCTTTCCGAACAACCCGCGTATATTAAAAATAAATGTTACTCAAACACAACATACGCCTCATTCCAATTCATTAGTTACTAACCGTAAATCAGTAAGAGAGCAATTCCCTAAATATTAACCCCGAAGGCCGAAACCAACATCAGATCAATATCCAGGAAACCATTCTTCTTAACTAACCTTCAGCTAGTTTCTAAATTTTAATTCTTAGGGAAAGGTTCCCATTAATTTTATCCAAGATAAATTCTTTAAAATTTATTCTTTAATCTTCCTTTGGATGTCATTTCAAACCAAATTATGGTTTTCCCAAACTAGTCGAGATTAGCGAACCATACCGAGATAATTATTTGATTTATTTCCCAATCCCAACCTATTCATCCCATGAAGCAAAACTGGTAATACTCCATATCTAATACCATGGTGTTATCGGTAAAATTAATTACCATTTCACGTTCAAATCTAATTAAAGATTTAACTATCTCTTTGGAGCAAAACTGGTGATACTCCATTCTCGCTCATTTTCTAAAGTTGATAATTTAAATTATCAATCCACATTTCAATTTAATTGAAGATCCATTAAAACTCTTTTTACTGGGTTAAAGAACTAGTGTCATTTAAAACACAGTTCACGATAAACCCAAATCACATTCTATTTATCATCGGGTTAAAGAACTAGTGTTATTTAAAACGCAGTTCACGATAAACCCATGAATCAATTCTATTTAAACCCATTTCAAATAATAAATGGGTTTTAATTTCAGTTCATTTCGATAAAAATCTATTTTTATCTTTTCAAATATGGAGTTTTCATCCCAATTTTTTCCAAATCATTTCTTATGATTTTTCACTAATTATTACTATTTTTAATAATTTTATCAAGGCCTGTGCAGTCGATTTCCATCAACGGCCATCGAACTGCACTTACAACGACCTTTTCCAAATTTGATTTGGACGTATCTCCAAATCTAACCGTTAGACTTCAAATTTCTAATATTCGTTAGAAATCTCTTTTCGATACGAACCCAACGGTTCCGGTTTTAGGAGAATCCGACGGTCGGATCTCCCGTAATGTCCGTTTGAAATAAATGGTCGAAATTCACGAACTGCCGCGGCGCGGCGCGTTCTATTCAGGCCATTATATTATATATATATAATATATATTTCGTCGATTACTATTTAAAGCGAATTTTATAAATCATTTTAATTTTGTTTTCAAAACAATTTCAACTTCCATTTCAATTTCAAATCAAAATTGAATTTTTCCTTATAAATTCGTTTTAAAATTCATTTCTATTCAATTCAAATTTCAATTCAATTTGAATTCATTTCAATTCGTTTTCAATTCAATTCGAACTCGTTTTCAATTCAATTCGAATTGGTTTTATATTCAATTCAATTCGAATTCGTTTCGTTTGCTATTCAATTGAAATCAAATTCGTTTTCCATTCAATTCGAATTCATTATATGTTCAATTCATTTCGAAATCGTTTTATATTCAATTCATTTCGAAATCGTTATCTATTCAATTCATTTTCTATTCGATTCAATTCAAATTCAATTCATTTTCTATTCAATTCAATTCAAATTCAATTCATTTTCTATTCAATTCAATTCAAATTCAATTCATTTTCTATTCAATTCAATTCAAATTCAATTCATTTTCTATTCGATTTCGAAATCACTTTTCAATATTCATTTTAAAATGAATAAAATCGGTATAAATATCGTTCACGTCAAAATGGCGTCAATTTAATCAACACGGCTTCATATATTTCTAGTTTCAAATATTCTATTTCAAATATTTCTTTTTCAAATATTTCCTTTTCAAATATTTCTATTATTAAAATATTTCGTTCAACACATGACTAATCTCAACGGATGAGTACTGTCAACACATGAACCTTTATTTTATATTGATAAAGATGTAAATTTTATTATTAAAATATTTCGTTCAACACATGACTAATCTCAACGGATGAGTACTGTCAACACATGAACCTTTATTTTATATTGATAAAGATGTAAATTTTATTATTAAAATATTTCGTTCAACACATGACTAATCTCAACGCATGAGTACTGTCAACACATGAACCTTTATTTTATAATATTCTTTATTTTTCCGATTGGAATGAGGCCCAATCAATTACCATATAAAGTTAATTATATGGATTCCATACAACAAATGTATATAATAGCAACGATAAATAATCAACCATCATCCAAAGTGCACTACACTGTATAGGCATCAAATATAGATATCTAACGCTTATATCAGCCTGTCGATCCATCGACCGACATATTTAACCAAACAGGATGAGTGAACTTCAAATTTCATCCCAACACCCATGTGGGGTTTCAAATCAACAAACACAGATTTTATTTGTGCAGTTGGGCGATGTGTAAAATTTATCGACCCAATCAATATCAGTCAAATCAGTGTATATAAACAAATCGGCCGATTTGTTTATAGATATTTATTTATTCACATTCACGTTAAAAATTATATTTTTAACGATAAAATATTTTTAACTATATAAATATTTTATTTTCTTTCAACACATTAATTTTTTTGTTCATTTACGCAATAAAATGATATTTTTATTTTTCTAACTTATTTTAGAAAATTTCGGCGGCATAACGGCACGATACTAGAAACGGGACGAGGCCTAGCCTTATCTCCGGTCTAGTGAAGGCCCACGCCATTCACACGTCAATCAAATCCATTCCATTTCCCCAAACAATTCAATTCAAACCAAATAATCTAACCAACTACACAACCAAACAATTAAACAAACAAGCCATCCATGGTCTGTGGATGACGGGTGTCGGGTGCTACTAAACACCGTCTGCATCCTAGTATATATATATAACTAGAAAAGAAATTGAAGAGTGAGAAATTCTCACGATAGCTATCCAACCATCTCGACTCTTCTTTTGCAGAATTCTTCGTCGTTCTCGCCTTTTTGTCACCTTCGTTGACCGTAGCCACTACATACATAAAAATCGAATTTTTACTTCGTTGTTCAATATACAAAAAATCGAATTTTTACTTTGTTGTTCAATATATAAAAATCGAATTTTTACTTTGTTGTTCAATATATAAAAATCGAATTTTTACTTTGCTTTACTACTAATAAAGATTATATTTTTATATCAAAGATATTTATATTCAAATCAATGAGGTTTATATTTTTCAATTCAAATATATTTTTAAATCAAACAGATTTATATATTTTTATTTCAAAACAATGATATTTATTTTCATTTCAAAACAATGATATTTATTTTTAAAACTAATGCTTTTTAGATTTTCAAAAACAATGATCTATATATAAAAATCCCAATTTATTTTGTTCTATGCTTTTTTTTTTCTATATATATATATATATATATATATATATATATATCCTTTTGGTTCCTATGTTATTTATACATACAAAATGATATTTTTAATAAATTTATTTTTTATATATATATAAGGAAAAAATAAGACATTTTTACTTATGCTGTAAATAAAAAAAAAATCAAGTTTAAAATGCAGTTACCATTTCAATGCTTTCACCTCGCAATCACCTGGGACGCGCACGAATGGGAGTTCGCCGGTTAGGGTTCGACATTGCGTAGAAATCGAGGCGTTGGAGTGTGATCGGGGTTCGTCCCTGGAAGCGCCAGAGCTCCATCAGGTTGCGCCACGAGATGCGCCTTCCAATTCTCCACCGTCGGCCCTGACCTGGCCTCATTCGAACTCCCCCCCCCTCCCCCCCCCGCCCCCCCGCGTCAGAAACTGACTTCGAACGCACTGCCTTTCCAGGAGAAATCCGATCGCCAGAGACCCTTATCCCCCATCATGACCGCACACAATACAGATCTCGTCTTGATCTTTAATTTTGCCTTCAGAGGGTTGATTCAATTTGGCTTGGATTTGGAATTATTGGGGGGGTTAAATTCGAACGGTTTCAGCCCTAAATCGCAGGGTGTCGGCTGATTGAAATGGGATTAGGGTTAGGGTTCAAGTTTGGGTATTTATATAAAATATTTATTATTATTTAATTTATTAAATTCCAATTTAACTAGTTTTTCTATACAAACTCCTAACGAACTCCAACAACTATTGCTCCTAGCTAATTACCCCCATTTCGAACACAATGGGATATGTTTTGTAGGTCCATTCGACTATTTCAGTCAGTTTCTCTTCAAATTAAAATATAAAACATTCAATATTTGATTTGAACGTACATTTCAATTTGTCGGGGCCACATATTGATTCTAAAAATTCCCAAAAAATATATTTCAAGCTTCGTATCGACGATACGGTCCTAACAAAACTAGTTTCGTCGAATTCTGAGACCGTTAGAAAAATGGCGAATTTCCAGTCGATTAAAATCAACTTAAACTGGTCAAACGCGTATTCCTTTGCCATGCTCACATATTGATTCGAAAAATTATGAAATTTGAAACCTAGTAATAACTTTACATCACGGACCCAACGAAAGTGGTTTCGTCGAATTCCGAGGTCGTTTGCAAAAATTCCATTTTTAAGGGCCTGAATTCCATAGCGACTATTCAGAATTTTCAACTGGACATATCTTTTGATTCCCGCTATGAAATTTTGATTTTTCGGATTCGTTGGAAAGATATTCCCAATTAGATCCTAATGTTTTTGGTTTCACTAAAATCCGGTGTGTTTTGCACCCGGTACATTCAATTGAAGTTTGAAATCGAATTATCGAACTACCGCGCCATTTCCAATTCCTTTTATATATATAAATAATTATTTATATTCTAACGACGATCTATATAAATATATACGTTCGATTTATATTCAAAATAAATCTTTCGTCATTTTTATTTAAAATAATTCAATTTAAATAATCAAAATTCGCTAAAATTGCTAAAATAAAAATTTTAAACTGGCCCAGATTTTCGGGTTGTTACAAGCTCCTCCCTTTCATCATTTGTATCTCCGAAATCACCTCATACATTCACATCCAAACATATATGTGTTAGGGTTATGATAAAAATCCGAAATTGGTGAGCTATGGAGATAAAGAAGAGGATAGAGAAGCTTACCCAAGTCTTAGAATTGGATTTGCACTTGAATTGAGCTTGGATTTGCAAACCCTTACTTAGGAATTTTAATTTCCCTTTCTCCATTTCTATCTTTCTAAGTGTTTGGAGAATGAATGAAGAGAAGGAGGATGATTTGAGGTTATATGGTAAGTTAGGCTAGCTCAACCAAGACCCAACCAAAGTGCCAAATTTTCGATTCTTGGAACATATCGATGCTTATAGTCAAAAAGGTCGTAAACGATGATCCGGACTCAATGGAAGTGGTCCCGAGTCCTAATTTTATCATTTGTGAAAAACGACTTTTCGAGTAACACATCGGATACGACGATATATTTAAATAAAATATTTAAATCTATTATCATGGAATGAGCGGGTTGTTACAATGCAACTTCCTAACCTGAACTTGTAAAACTCGGTTTGACCCGAGCATTGCAAATGCCACGAATCAGTCTGGTGAACTATCATGAATAATTCATTAAGTTTATAGGTTGCATTCAACTAATTTAAAGTTAAAAAAGACTTTGAAAGAAGAGGATAATTGTAAGACCAATTCACACGTAAACACAAATGGTTTTTATCTTACGGTAACATAAAACATTTTTGATATATCAAATCCGGTGATACTATAATAGTGCCTATCAAACCATAAATAATTAACCATCTAACATAACGCTTGCATCTCACACTCCACATACGTAGTATATGATAAAAAACACATAGAACTTATTGGGGAATGGATTTCCAACTATGACAAGGTATGAGACGACCTTTTGAAAGTGTACCTCTAGAGAGCAATACACTAGGGTTCAACAAGAACATCTCGCAACCCGGCCACACATGACCGACCACTCATTCAACTTGAGTGTATCAAATATATTGTCACCCACAGTTAGTATACCAACATAAACATTCCTGGGAGATACAGAAGAACAAAAATTAAATTTCTCTGGATGGTGGCAATACACCGTAATGGGAATGACCCATATAGCCATGATGCCTTCCCGATTTATGTCATTTTCCTGGAAGATGAGTCTTGAGATCATTTTCACCTATTCAGAAAACATCTCAACATCTTTGAATGCCACATTGTCAAATCCGTTAAATCACTAATTGATGCCCATAAATATACTCTGGGAGTCAAGCTAAGAGATATTTCCTTCTCCACCACCAAACTTGGTTAATTTGTAAAAATCAATGTAAGTGACTCTTAAGGAAATACTCTGTTAGACATTCGTCCATACAACTCATCTAGGAAAAGGATGAACCGAAGGCACCCTCCTATTGCATCTAGTATAGGAATTACCCCAAGGATCAGTGGCGAGAAGTCCTTGCAAAACCGTAGATTTCAACCATGACAAAGTCACATAATATCTCTAGGGATCAATTGGAGATTTTAAGTATTTCTTCCGTTTTATGAAATTCTGTGGGTCTTCAAATGCTCCATTTCGGCCATATTCTTATTTCTTCCACGTTTATGTATTTGCCGATTGGAATGGTTTTCAAATATAAATTTGATCTCAGCCTTTCCGTACCAACAATCGATAATAGGCCAACCATTGATAGTCGTTTCTTTAACTATCAAATAGACACCATTCAACCGTTAAAAGTAAAAAGGAATTCACTGGTTCGATATATGACATCACTTGGCCTCTTTAACTAACCATCTATTTAATAAAACTTGTAAATTTCCAATATTTGAAACACAGTCATTTACCTCTTATTTTAACACAATAGTATTCTCAAAACCCTTTCGCTGCACTTAAGAAAATATATCATAATCATGTATTAAATATTTAATTTATAAATATCATTTGTAAAACTTTTTCTATATCCATTATTCCTTTTCCAAAACTGGGAAAAATCTCCTTTTTATAAACATATACATTTACTAAAAAAATCAGTTCAATTTAACTTTCGTAAAACAACGTTCTGGATTCCATTATCAATACCATTAACTATTTTCTTAGCACGTTCATTTATAAATTATTTCCTTAGCATTTAATTTAACAAATTCGCCAACATTTAAACCTTTATTTATCAATCTCCATTATGATAGAAAATCTAATTTATAATTCCTTTAAACATAATTCAACTTATATACGAATTTCCATTTAAAACCGTACTTCTAAAAAAATGAATCGTTTAGATTATTAGAAATTAGTGTTATATACTTAACTGAATGGCATAAATATAGCCACGTTTAAACTTAGCCAAACAATATTAATCTATATAGTATTTACTTTAAATCTAGTAGTTATAATTACATTTCAAAATCTTGCAAATTAAATTGCAATATTCCTTTTATGGAAATCATAAACCATTTTCAACATCTTCCACCATTACAAACTAACATCCCTTGATAATACCAAAGTCGTTGAAGTTGGGGTATTCAATTTACCTCTCATACCTTGATCGATAATGTTCTTATCTTAAAATATATAAGAGTTCGTAATTCTAAAACCGATTCTAATTTTGAAATCTCAAACTTTTATTTAATTTAAAATATGGTTTTAATAAAACATTTCCTTTCATTTGAAAGATCAACTTATAATCACCCTTTTAATTTACTTGTTTATAAACTCTTTTAAAATTACACATCATTATTAGTACCTGTCTTAATGATTTTTTTTTTTACAAAATTTATTTATAAGTCTCTCCCTTTACATTGATCAAATTAAGGTTTTATCATTAACTTGATTGTCTTCTCAAATGATTTCAATTAAAAGGAAATCATTTTAATTATTATTAAAATAATAATTAATTTTAATATTAACCTAAGTAAAAGCAATTTACTTCATCATTAACCGACGAAGAAGTTGTTAAAATCCTTATTAACTAAAAATAGATTAGTTAACCCTTTAAAAGGTGATTAAAATATAAAATAGCTTTATTAACAACTTTATAATCATCTTTAAACACCGTTAATCAAAGGATTAATAAATCTATTTAGTTCCAAACATTTGCTCATTAAAATTATATGTAACGTCCCAGATTTTTAGCAACTGAATAATAATTTAATTCAATTATTTTAAATAGTGGTTTATTAATTTAAATAACCTGAGTTCAATATTTTTGGATATTTAATTAGTAGTGGAATAATAATTTAATTCCGAAATAATCGAAAATAAGTTGAATTTGCAATATTAGATAGATCAGATAATTGAAGATATTTAGTCGAGTTTAAATTCGAATTATATTAACGAATTTATTATTCAAAATTTAGTTGTTATTCCAAACAGAGTCAAAATTGGACAAAACAAATTTCGTTGCACCCGAAATGTAAAACTATAGTGCTTTGTCCATTTTCATCGCGATCGAAGCTCGTTAGTGATCCTAGAAATTTAAAATGCCCAACGTGAAATAAAGATGGAATATTCTAAGAATATCCTTTAACCCCTCCTATAAAATATCGCAACCCTTCTTTCTTTCGTTGACCTCATAATTTCTGGTCAATCAATAGGCCGCCATTCCCTTTTCTCATCGAGATAAAATCACCAATTCTACTTCTTATTTTCATCAAAATCATGAGTTTCAATTCCCAAACAAATCAAATGAAATCGAATCATTTTCACCTACTCAGCAAAGATTTAATTCGAGTGATGGGAGGCTCTGCCATACGAATTCTCCACATAAGTCGATTTCAATGACATAAATATAGGTCGTTCCCTTGAGCAAATATCTAAATTGAAAGTCATGGTGGTAGCGTCTTCCTCTTAGCTACACGAGAGTTCACTATCGACCCTCTTCAGTAAACTAGGGTTCAGACTGTCACAAAAGTTAGAAGGATTGGGTTATTTGGAGTATGGATTATTGTTCACCGTGAAGGGTTGATCCTTGTGTAAATTCTTGGTGGGGTATGAGAGCAGTTCTGTTCGACATCCTATTCCTGTAGCATGGCAGGAGGAAGTTTCCAAAGGTAGTTTCAAATGGGATGAGGGGAGTTGAATTATGTTTTATAGGGATTCAAAGGAAGGAGTTATGGGAGTTTGAAGGCAACCTCGGTTTTGAAGAAGCCTGTAGCGAGTTTATTCGGTGGAAGGATAGGTATCAGTTGCGTGTTTGTTGAGTTTTGGAGTGCGTATTATCTGGGAGAGGAAGAAGCATGTTACGGTGATGTTGGTTTTATTTTTATGGTGAGAAGAATTGAGGGAGGTAGTGTTTCAGTTAGAACGAGCTATAAAGGAAGAGTTTTGGGAATGTGGAAAATGGTTATTGTGTCATGGTTTAAAACAAAAGTTTGGGAAATAATTATAATATTGCAAGTAACACTGTAGTTAAGGGAAGATGGATTAATGCACCGATGTGTAAATTGGAGATTGGAATTGTGAAGTAACGAGGAGGGTTCTGGTTGTTAAAATGAGTTGTGAGCAGTTTGAGGTAGAACCTGGGTTGGGATGAAGAAGACAATGAGCGTGCTTAGCATAGTTAGTATTTTCAGTTTCAAACTGAAGTGGTGAAAATGGAGTTTGGGTCTTTATTGTTGCGGTTTGAAAATCAGGAGGAAGGTGATTTGAAAATAATAATTAGTGGGAAACTTTGGCCATGGACTGTTGAAGAAGCATTTTAGTTCATGGCAAGAGGGACTAGTATTTCGGTATAATGATGGAGGGTGGTTGGCGTTAGGTACTGATATTGGCGTGTGTGTTTTTTCTGGAGTTGGCGGTTTTAACCATAGGAGGGAAGAAGTATTAGTGTTTTAAAACAAAAAATCGGTGGACTATGGTGGGAAGTGTTAGGAAGGAGGAGTATACAACGTGGATGGAGAAATGTTCAAGAGCGACTATCTGTTTTTACTGGGAAGGGTAGGATTAACGTGTTAATGAGGGAGTGGCCGACCTGTTTGTCTGTATAAAACGAGATGAAGGAATACATTAAGGACCTAGATGGAAGTACCCATGAAGTCGTTTGATGCATTAACTGCTCCTTGGAATTGTTTGAGCTTTACCAATATGCATGCAAATTTTGCACAGTTCGAGAAGTGTCATATTGCCCTCAGGTGTTGTTGCTCATCTCAAACTCGGATAAGCTTCGGAATGTCGAGCCGGGTGGAAAACAATTGGATATGTAAGCTGAGCTAGGGCTTAACCGTGTTAATAAGGGTATTAGTTATAAATAATTAAATTAGTTTAATTAATTATTTAATTAGAGAATCAGTAGTTGCTTTGAATCGTATAAACTGAAACGTGGATAACTTCTATTTACTGAGCAGAATTAAAGCAGACCAGTCACGTCAGAATCATAACGGCGAGATCTACATTGTGGAATCTGTTTCGCCAAGAACAGAGCTACCAAAATCAACCGCTGTTAGATTTTTATGAAATAAAAGCAGAACCTTCAACTGCAAAACAAGGTGAGTAAACTCACTAACTCTGACTCGTTTATATTTTTATATAAACGAGTTTTTAAATTTATTTTATACTGCGTGATGGTTGCTTGGTTGAATAGTTGATAAAATTGGTTGATATGATTACATCGTTGATCGACTATTAATTATGATATTTCATATTGATGTGAAATAATATTATTGATGTTATTAACATCTATGGATGCAGGGAAACAGGTTGGAGGGGCCCAACTGGGTTCCTCAACATTTATATTATTGTTTTCATATAATTGCATTATATGATGTGATATGTATTCTACGATTGATTTTGTTGTCACTGGCCCAATAAATTTTAGTATTTAAATACTATAAAATATTTTCGAATATGAGAAAAGGAGTTTGGGATTTAAAAAGAAAATTTATTTCCAAAAAAAGAAATTTACTTTCAAATTTAAAGTAGAAATACGTTTAAATGAATAAAACATGAAGTTGTTTATAAATGAGTTTGTAACTTAAGTGAATTATTTATCATTGGATAAGTTGAAAGATAAATTCAAATTTGAATTATATGGAAAGTGCAAATCATTTTTTTAAATAAATATTGGAAATGAAATTCAAACTTAGTAGATTATAAAGGTAATTAATTCCAAAATAGAAATTAGATTTCAAATGGATAGAAAATTGAAACTGGTTTAAGTGAATCAAAACAAGAAGTTGTTTATAACAATGTTTATAAATTAAATAAAATATATATCATAAAATAAAGTAAAATATAAATTCATGTTGAATTTATTATATAAGCAAAGTGGTAATTGGTGTTGATACCTGATATTTGAAGTGGGATTTGAATGCAATAGTGGTAAAAGAGATTTTAGTAGGAAAATTTGTTTCGAAAGAAACGATGGGTTATATTCCAAAGATTAGGAAATAAAAATTAATTGAGATAAATCTGATGAAATTTTAAATAGGAATTCGGCAAATGATTTATGTCTCGGAAGAATATTTAAATTTTATTTAACATGAACCTATGAATTAATTTAAATACATTAAGAGGTCAATATTCAATTAATTCTATAGTTTGCAATAATATATCTAAAAAGGGATTTATAGAAATCAAATTTAGTTTATTTCAGAAGTTAAAAAAATGTATAGCTTGTAAATACATTTAAAGGAGAACTCGAATTGTTTAAGATAAACAGAGTTTAT
The DNA here is from genome assembly GCA_030737875.1 of Allium sativum. Taxonomy (NCBI): domain Eukaryota; kingdom Viridiplantae; phylum Streptophyta; class Magnoliopsida; order Asparagales; family Amaryllidaceae; genus Allium; species Allium sativum. Next base: position 777,388,515 of record CM060912.1, read on the forward strand.
AAATGAACAACGAAGTCGTGTGCGTCGCACACGGTACTTTAATTAAAACAACGATTATAGCGCTGTTATTATAATATATGTTTTTGTAAATCTAAACATCGTTTATAATGCTACTGTTATCACAAATGTTTTAACAACGATTTTAATGTTGCTATTATAGTAAAAGCTAAACAACAATTGTAACGCTGTCATTGAAAGAAATGTTTTATAAATAAAATATTTGGAAATAGCGATTATAACGCTACCATTATAATCAATATTTTTCTGTAAAAGAAGTGTGTTCTTCGATTGAATCCAAAAGTCGCATAAGCGATGAAGCTATGAGTTTTGACTATTTCGAAGTTAAGAATGTTGTTCAGTTAAGGACTGAGAGGCAATTATACCCCAACTTGACTTACTTCATGATTGATGAAGAAATGGTTAAGGTTCGATTGTAAGGATTGGTTAGTATTATGGTTAGTTAATAATTGGTTAATGTTTTTAAGTTATAACAACGATGTTTATAACATCGCGTTAATTTAAAGGAATTTGAAATGTTTTTTGCAATAAAATGAGAGATATTTTCTACGTACCGAAAATGAAATAAATTGGTCAATGAGGAATTAAGAAAGAGGATTTGGAATTATTTTCCAATATTAATGCGGCATATTTTCTGAATATAGAAAATATGGATTCGCTAAAATATATATATATATATATATATATATATATAAATGTTTTCTAAATGGGGAAAAGAGATATTTTCTCGAATAAAGAAATTACCTGTTTTTAATGTTTTTTTCAAAGAATCGAGAGGGAAATCGAGCTTCAAAAGGATACGAAAGATAGGGAAACAGGAATTTAAAATAATAATATAATCAGGAATTGATTTAAAGGGCCCCAGTGTTGTTTGATGCTTGATCGGTAGAATTTCCAAATGGAAATAGGACCGTTGATTGTACGAATGTTTCTTTGATTGTTAAATCGCCTACTATCAAAGTTTTGATTTATTTTATACCTCCGTTGTCAATATAGAGAGACTGGGATTAGATTTAATATCTGAAAACCACTCCGCATTGGCATAACCATTACGAATCAACTTATGTTGAAAATATTATGAAGACGGAGAAAAATGCAAGGCCTGTTCTGTTAATTCAAACTTCAAGCCTCACAACTGGGAATTGACAAAAATCGGGCAGGCAGCATGGCTCTGTGGGTCGCTCCCATTAGGATGTATAATCACCTATCTAGAGAAATTCCGTTTACTTCTTTAATCGATCGATGCTGTCCCTTTCAGGAAATGGTTGTTGATCCGAACCTTTGGTGATATACAATCGATACACTAAAGTGAAATGAGTGGTCGGTCATGTGAAGGCCGGGTTGCAAGACGTTCTTGTTGAACCCAGTGTATTCGCCTCTAGAGATACACTATCGGCAGGTGGTCCCATACCTTGTCATTTTGGAAATCCAATCTCCAATAAGAGCCCTGCGGTTTTTGATTTAATATTATATATGGAGCGTGAGATGCAAGCGTTCCGCTAGATTCTAATTATTTGTTGTAGACACTATTATAATATCACCAGATTTTGATATCAAAATATTTTGGTTATCGTAAGGTAAAAACCATCCGTGTTTATGTGTGGATTGGTCTTACGATTTTCATTTCTTTTGGAAAAGAATTTTTGAAAATTAAACAAATGGTTGGAGTTTACTCACACCAATCCCATGACTAACCCAGAGTTTATTTTGTTTGTTTTCCCTAAACTCTTGGGTGCCCAAATTTGTACGGGCAGTCAAGTAGTCGGTATTTTTTTTCAGATTCACTTGGAGAAGCTCGAAGCAGGAGGCTTCATCAATCAGCTATAGACTATCATATTTTCTGCTGTGTCTTGTGTTGTATCTGGGAATAGGTGTTTATAACTGTTCCAGGAATAACTGTTGTGCTCTGATGATGGCATGTATATACAAATACTAATTTGTGTTTCAAAAGTTATGTTATTTAATATATTTTATTCGTTCCGCTGTGAGATTTGTGTTCTTTATTTTCTTCTATTCTAATATTTCTTTCTTTCTATTTCTCATCTTCTAAATTCTTTCTTATAATGATTCGTATTTCTGTGTCATTTGGGTTGGACGTATGTGGTTATTAGTTGACCCAAAAGGGTACGGAAATTCGGGTTGTTACAGTTGGTATCAGAGCTGAAGGTTGAATGATAACCTTGGCTCTGTGGCGTAACTCAATAGAGATGGGGTTAGTGATACCCTAGATTGAGTTTGAGTGCACATATATGAGCGCGTATTTGTAAATTTGATATAAAATTTGTTTAATATTGTGTTGATTGGTTTGTTGAGCGGGTTATGAATCCTGGTCGATACAAAATGTACAAATGTAGCGATATGCATTTCTAAACTCTCGAACAAAGCAATTTGATACTGTATGGTTTTAAAAAGGGGGTGAATGAAATAATTTGCCCAAAAGTTATTTTGATATAAAAAATAATAATTTCTGAAATATTATAGTATATGAATATGTTGATTGTTATCATAATCAAATTAAATTATAACACCGAAATGGTTATGTAAATCAAATTTAATTTGTATAAGAATAGAGTATGTAAATAAGTTGAATTAGAATTGGATTCAGATCAGAAGTGTGGATTTAAATCCCGAATATTTAGAAAATGTTTTCTAAAGTATTTTTAAAAGTAATGTAATATTACTTTGAGCAATTTTTGAATAAGGATGATTTTAAATGGATTTTAAAATTGATTAAGCACTGAAATCACTTCAGGGGCAAGAAAATAGTACTGATAATGGATCGTGACATTATCGGTATTCATTTTGAAGTTTCTGAGTGACGGATTGCTACCATAGTAATTTGGAATGAAAATTTTGTTTGAAAATGACAAGATGATATAGAAATTCAAATGTTTTGAATTGATTTGATTATAAATATATGTGTATAAATATATATGATTTCAAACTAATTTGAAATAAAACCCAGGAATTTGAATCCTGAAATTAAAGCTTAACTTGTGTTAGTTAAATATATTGAAATGGTAAAAGAGAATAAAATGAATTGAAATTTAACTTAAGTTAAACAAAATTAGATTGGATCGGGAATAATTCCGAATAAAATTAAATAAAGAGAAATGTTGAGATTCGAATTATTAAAGTGAATTCGAATTATGTATAAGGAGTTGAATATATATTGGATGTTGTTATTTGGAATTAAGCTGGGATGGGATTGAACTCGAGTATAATAAGTGGATTGACTTAAATGGAGATCAGATTTGAATTGATAGAATGGAGGTGAACTAATCAGGAAGTTAATTAGTGCATTAAAAATCAAAAGTTGAATTGATTTAGAAACTATTGGAATTTGATATATGTTTGCTGAGCAGATATTGAATGGAAGAAAATGCAAAAGATAGAATTGTGCCCGACAAAAAGGTACATGTTTATAATATTACTTGGGTTTGATGGTTTTGTGAGCCTATGGGGCAAGCCGCTTGGCTTTTTGATTTTCTTTTGGTTTGGAGAAGGCCAAGAAAAGCGAGTTGTGGTTGTACCGGTTGAGCTATGCAAAGGAGATGCTGGCGAAATTTTTCTAAAAATTAAAGAGCTAGAAAATTTTCAAGAAATTTTTGATAATTTAAAATTGAATTTATAATTGAAATAAGAAAACCAACATTTGTTAATAAAATTTCAAGTGGAATAATGAAATTGATAAATGGATTTAAAATCAATTTGAAGGGGTGTGGATATGCAGAAGAGCATAAGGATTGAAAACAAGAAATTGATGATGGATAATCCAAAAATGGCGGACAGATCATTTGGAAAGAATTATGAATGGTCGAGTATTGGTATAGGAATTCGAAGGTCGGGTGGGTTATGAAGATATGGAATATAAGTTTTCAACTAAGTAGATTATGATGAGTTAGAGTTATAGCATTTTTACTATTTAGCAATTTCGAGGACGAAATTATTTTAAGGGGGAAGGAATGTAACATCCCGAATTTATAACAACTGAATAATAATTTAATTCAATTATTTTAAATAGTGGTTTATTAATTTAAATAACGTGAATTCAATATTTTTGGATATTTAATTAATATTGGAATAATAATTTAATTCCAAAATAATCGAAAATAAGTTGAATTTGCAATATTAGATAGATCAGATAAATGTAGATATTTAATCGAGTTTAAATTCGAATTATATTAACGAATTTATTATTCAAAATTTAGTTGTTATTCCAAACAGAGTCGAAATTGGACAAAACAAGTTTCGTTGCACCCGAAATATAAAACTATAATGCTTTGTCCATTTTCATCACGATCGAAGCTCGTTAGTGTTCCTAGAAATTTAAAATGCCCAACGTGAAATAAAGATGGAATATTCTAAGAATATCCTTTAACCCCTCCTATAAAATATCGCAAACCTTCTTTCTTTCGTTGACCTCATAATTTCTGGTCAACCAATAAGCCGCCATCCCCTTTTCTCATCGAGATAAAATCACCACTTCTACTTCTTATTTTCATCAAAATCGCGAGTTTCAATTCCCAAACAAATCAAATGAAATCGAATGATTTCCACCTACTCAGCAAAGATTTAATTCAAGTGATGGGAGGCTATGCCATACGAATTCTCCACATAAGTCGATTTCAATGACATAAATACAGGTCGTCCCCATGAGCAAAGATCAAAATTAAATTCATGGTGGCAGCGTCTTCCTCCTGGGTACACGAGAGTACGTTGTTGACCCTCTTCAGTAAACTAGGGTTCGGACTATCACAAAAGTTAGAAGGATTGGGTTATTTGTAGTATGGATTATTGTTCACCGTGAAGGGTTGATCCTTGTGTAAATTTTTGGTGGGGTATGAGAGCAGTTTTGTTTGGCATCCTATTCCTATAGCATGGCAGGAGGAAGTTTCCAAAGGCAGTTTTGAATGAGATGAGGGGAGCTGAAGTATGTTTTATTGGGATTCGAAGGAAGGAGTTAAGGGAGTTAGAAGGCAACCTCGGTTTTAAAGAAGCCTGTAGCAAGTTTATTCAGTGGAAGGATAGGTAGCAGTTGCGTGTCTGTTGAGTTTTGGAGTGCTTATCATCTGGGAGAAGAAGAAGCATGTTACGGTGATGCTGGTTTTATTTTTACGGTGGGAAATATTGAGGGAGGTCGTGTTTCAGTTAGAACGAGCTATAACGGAAGAGTTTTGGGAATGTGGAAAATGGTTATTGTGTCATGGTTTAAAACGAAAGTTTGGTTAATAATCCTAATATTGCAAGTAACACTGTAGTTAAGGGAAGATGGATTAATGCACTAATGTGTAAATTGGAGATTGGAATTATGAAGTAATGAGGAGGGTTCTGGTTGTTAAAATGAGTTGTGAGCAGTTTGGGGTAGAACCTGGGTTTGGATGAAGAAGACAATGAGCGTGCTTAGCGTAGTTAGTATTTTCAGTTTCAAACTGAAGTGGTGACAATGGAGTTTGGGTCTTTATTTTTGCGGTTTGAATAGCAGGAGGAAGGTGATTTAAAAAAAAATGATTAGTGGGAAACCCTGGCCATGGACTGTTGAAGCAGCATTTTAGTTCATGGCAAGAGGGACTGGTATTTCGGTATAATGAAGGAGTGTGGTTGGTGTTAGTGCTGATAATGGCTGTGTTTTTTTTTTTGGAGTTGGCGGTTTTAACCGTAAGAGGGAAGAAGTATTAGTGTTTTAAAACAAGAAAGCGGTGGGCTGTGGTGGGAAGTGTTAGGAAGGAGCAGTATACAACATAGATGGAGGAATGTACAGGAGAGACTATTTGTTTTTACTGGGAAGGGTAGGATTAACGTGTTAATGAGGGAGAGGCCGACCTGTTTGTCTGTATAAAACAAGATGAAGGAATACTTTAAGGACTTAGATGGAAGTACCCATGAAGCCATTTGATGCATTAACTGCACCTTGGAATTGTTTGAGCTTCACCAATATGCATGCAAATTTTGCACAGTTCGAGAAGTGTCATATTGCCCTTAGGTGTTGTTGCTCATCTCAAACTCGGATAAGCTTCGAAATATCAAGCCGGGTGGAAAACAATTGGATATGTAAGCTGAGCCAGGGCTTAACTGTGTTAATAGGGGTATTAGTTATTAATAATTAAAATAGTTTAATTAATTATTTAATTAGAGAATCAGTAGTTGCTTTGAATCGTATAAACTGAAACGTGGATAACTTCTATTTACTGAGAAGAATTAAAGCAGATCGGTCATGTCAGAATCATAATGGCGAGATCTACATTGTGGAATTTGTTTCGCCAAGAACAGAGCTACTAAAATCAACCGCTGTTTGATTTCTATGAAATAAAAGCAGAACTGTCAACTGCAAGACAAGGTGAGTAAACTCACTAACTCTGAGTCATTTATATTTTTATATAAACGAGTTTTTAAATTTATTTTATACTGTGTGATGGTTGCTTGGTTGAATATTTGATAAAATTGGTTGATATGATTGCATTGTTGATCGACTATTAATTTGATATTTCAAATTGATGTGAAATAATATTATTGATGTTATTAACATCTGTGGATGCAGGGAAACATGTTGGAGGGGCCCAACTGGGTTCCACAACATTTATGTTATTGTTTTCATATAATTACATTATATGATGTGATAAGTATTCTATGATTGATTTTGTTGTCACTGGCCCTAAAATTTTTAGTATTTAAATACTATAAAATATTTTCGAATATGAGAAAAGGAGTTTGGGATTTAAAAAGAAAATTTATTTCCAAAAATAGAAATTTACTTTCAAATTGAAAGTAGAATACGTTTAATTGAATAAAACATGAAGTTGTTAATAAATGAGTTTGTACCTTAAGCGAATTATTTATCATTGGATAAATTGAAAGATAAATTCAAATTTGAATTATATGGAAAGCGGAAATCGGTTTTTAAATAAATATTGGAAATGAAATTTAAACTTAGTAGATTATAAAGGTAATTAATTTCAAAATAGAAATTAGATTTCAAATGGATAGAAAATTGAAACTGGTTTAAGTGAATCAAAACAAGATGTTGTTAATAACAATGTTTATAAATAAAATAAAATATATATCATAAAATAAAGTAAAATATAAATTCAAGTTGAATTTATATAAGCAAAGTGGTAATTGGTGTTGATACCTGATATTTGAAGTGGGATTTGAATACAATAGTGGTAAAAGAGATTTGAGTGGGAAAATTTGTTTCGAAAGAAACGATGGGTTATATTCCAAAGATTGGGAAATAAAAATTAATTGAGACAAATCCGATGAAATTTTAAATAGGAATTTGGCAAATGATTTATGTCTGGGAAGAATATTTAAATTTTATTTAACATGAACCTATGAATTAATTTAAATACACAAAGAGGTCAATATTCAATTAATTCTATAGTTTGCAATAATATATCTAAAAAGGGATTTATAGAAATCAAATTGAGTTAATTTCAGAAGTTAAAAAAAGGTATAGCTTGTAAATACATTTAAAGGAGAACTTGAATTGTTTAAAATAAACAGAGTTTATAAATGAACAGCAGAGGCGTGTGCGTAGCACAAGGTACTTTATTTAAAACAGCGATTATAGCGCTGTTGTTATAATATATGTTTTTGTAAATCTAAACATCGATTATAATGCTACTGTTATCACAAATGTTTTAACAGCGATTTTAATGTTGCTATTATAATAAAAGCTAAACAGCGATTGTAACGCTGTCATTGAAAGAAATGTTTTATAAATCAAATATTTGGAAACAACGATTATAACGCTACCGTTATAATCAATATTTTTCTGTAAAAGAAGTGTGTTCTTAGATTGAATCCAAAAGTCGCGAAGCGATGAAGCTGTGAGTTTTGACTATTTCGAAGTTAAGAATGTTGTTCAGTTAAGGTCTGAGAGGTAATTATACCCTAACTTGACTGACTTCATGATTGATGAAGAAATGGTTAAGGTTTGATAGTAAGGATTGGTTAGCATTACGGTTAGTTAAAAATTGGTTAATGTTTTTAAGTTATAATAACGATGTTTATAACATCGCGTTAATTTAAAGGAATTTGAAATGTTTTTCCCAATAAAATGAGAGATATTTTCTACGTATAGAAAATGAAATGAATTGGTCAATGAGGAATTAAGAAAGAGAATTTGGAAATATTTTCCAATAATAATGCGGCATATTTTCTGAATATAGAAAATAAGGATTCACTAATATATATATAGAAATGTTTTCTAAATAGGGAAAAGAGATATTTTCTCGAATAAAGAAATTACCTATTTTTAATGTTTTTTTCCAAAGAATCGAGAGGGAAATCGAGCTTCAAAAGGATATGAAAGATAGGGAAACATGAATTTAAAATAATAATATAATCAGGAATTGATTTAAGGGGGCCCAGTGTTGTTTGATGCTCGATCGGTAGAATTTCCAATTGGAAATAGGACCGTTGATTGTATGAATGTTTCTTTGATGGTTAAATCACCGACTATCAAAGTTTAGATTTATTTTATACCTCTGTTGTCAATATGGAGAGACTGGGATCAGATTTAATATCTGAAAACCACTACGCATTGGCATATGTGTCACAAATCATCTTATGTTGAAAAGATTATGAATGCGGGGGAAAATGCAAGGGATGTTCATTTAATTCAAACTTCAAGCCTCGCAACTGGAAATTGACAAAAATAGGGCAGACAGCATGGCTATGTGGGTCGCTCCCATTAGGATGTATAATCACCTATCTAGAGAAATTCCATTTTCTTCTTTAATCTATCGATGATGTCCCTTTCGGGAAACAGTTGCTGATCCCAACCGTTGGTGATATACATTCGATACACTCAAGTGAAATGAGTGGTTGGTCATGTAAGGGCCGGGTTGCAAGACGTTCTTGTTGAACCCAGTGTATTCACCTCTAGAGATACACTATCGGCAGGTGGTCCCATACCTTGTCATGTTGGAAATCCAATCGGCAATAAGAGCCCTGCGGTTTTTGATTTTATAAATATATGGAGCGTGAGATGCAAGTGTTCCGCTAGATTCTAATTATTTGTTGTAGACACTATTACAATATCACCAGATTTTGATATCAAAATATTTTGGTTATCGTAAGGTAAAAACCATCCGTGTTTACGTGTTGATTGGTCTTACGGTTTTCATTTGTTTTGGAAAAGAATTTTTGAAAGTTAAACAAATGGTTGGAGTTTACTCACACCAGTCCCATGACTGACCCAGAGTTTATTTTGTTTGTTTTCTCTAAACTCTTGGGTGCCCAAATTTGTATGGGCAGTCAAGTAGTCGGGATTTTTTTCCAGATTCACTTGGAAGAGCTCGAAGCAGGAGTCTTCATCAACCAGCTATAGACTATCATATTTTCCGCTGTGTCTTGTGTTGTATCTGGAAACAGGTGTTTATAACTGTTCCAGGAATAACTGTTGTGCTCTGATGATGGTATGTATATACAAATACTGATTTGTGTTTCAAAAGTTATGTTATTTAATATATTTTATTCGTTCCGCTGTGAGATTTGTGTTCTTCATTTTCTTCTATTCTAATATTTCTTCCCTTCTATTTCTTATCCTCTAACTTCTTTCTTATAATGATTCGTATTTCTGTGTCATTTGGGTTGGAAGTGTGTGGTTATTAGTCGACCCAAAGGGTACGGAAATTCGGGTTACATTATATTTATTAATTTAATTGGAAACAAATAGTCTAATGACTAATCTCAAACTTGATAGTTGACATTGTTAACTTGAAACATCCGTTAACTTATTACCGATTTCCATTACCCTTTCCATTTAAATTAATTAATTTAAGAATAGTACTCAATTTGTTTCCTTTAAATTAATTATCTCAATTTATTAACCATTAGGTTAATTCGGATTAACTGCTTATAAATTTAAGTAAACCATAAAATGATGCAATAAAAATAAATTTAAATTACTTTTATAAAACTAATCATATATATAAATTTATTTATAATCATCCATTTTTATATAGTTTATAAAATATTATTGAAAACTTACTCCAGTTATAAAATAAATTTGACGACTTAAACTACATTGATTCGCCTGACAGCAATTTACGTCCCAACAAGATATAAATCTAAAAAAAAAATTCAAATTTGATTTAGGTTCTATTTCAAAAGTTTCTTATTTGTTCGACGTTATTTAAAGGGCTAACTACTACTATAAGACCAATATATGGAACAAAAGTTTATTTCATCCAATTTCCACTCAATCAAATATAGTCAACATATATGATAATCATTACCAATATTTGCGAGGAATCATGTCGAACTCCTCCAATTTGCTTTTCCCTGCATCCGAATAGGTTACCTCAAATAAAATTATCCATTTCAGTACGAAAATAATTTTCAATAATTAACCAATAATAACAATCCAAGCATCCATCTTTTATTTTAATATGTTTATATTATTATAAACGTAACCAACAAGTTAAACCTCAATTGGAAAATGTTAGACCAAAAATGGCACTAACACCCAATTGATTAGATTTTGTAGAAAATAATGAACAATTATAATTTGAAAACAAGGAAAAAACAATGAACACATGGGATTTATAATGGTTCGGCGTTAACGAGCCTACGTCCACTTTATTGTTCTTTAATTCGATAGAGGGTTACAAACACAATGCTTATAATAACTCAATCTCTCAAATACAATCAATTCTCTCTTGGTGTTTATGGAATTATACTCAACAGTAAAGAGTTCAATACTGAATAAATAGGGAAACCAATGATAATGGTGGAGCTTGAGTGTGTAGTGTAACGTCCTAGAAATTTTGACAACTTGAACATGGAATTAACTAAAGATTTAACTATGAACAATAAATTTTTATATTGATACCTAGGTTAAATATTAGAAATCAAATATATGGTTTTGAGTATGAACTGGATATTTAATTCAGAATGGTTGGTTGGGAATCAAATATTTATTGTTGAATATTTGAATTGAATCTGGTTGGATATTTAAATTCAAATTAAGAATTTAGATGATTGGATTTAAAAATAAACGTAATTGATGTTAAATGAAATGGAAATTTTATTTGTTTAAATATATGCAAATTATCTTAGATAAGTGTGTATTCGTATGTATAAAGCGACTGTACTTAAGGTTTAAAATTTGGAATCAACCGGAGTTGTTTTGTGATCAAACAGTGAACTGATAAATAATTCTTAATTAAAAATACCATTGTTAAACAAAACGGAGTCATATTACAAGCAAACTAATTTTTATTGGATTCAAAACGTGAAGACAGAGAGGTACCTCTATTTTTGTCGCATTTGGATATTGTGTTGGTGGTACGAATTTAGAGTGTTCAGTGGTAATTCGCAGTAAAGTTTAATATTTAATTAATCTGAAGTACAACCTTCCTCAGTATTAAATCGTGTAAACCTCCCTACCAACACCTGAAACATGCCAACCTTATCTATGATTTGACTTCGTTCATATCCCCAATTTTGCTTCAATAATCATCACACTTTTTCCCAAATTCCTTCAAAAAAAGAAATCATTCCCTTTTCAATTTAACGGCCAAAGCCCTAAGTACTCATCCACGTAAAATCGAAATCGCTCACCTGTCCTTAAGCACTGAAGCTCCAATCATTCGCCCTCCTTCTTGAACAACGGATAGAAGGCCAGAGAAGCTCCAGCATCGAGCATCGCCTTTCGCCACCGCGAGCACTCCAGAAACTCAGATCCCTGCCACCGCAAATCACATCGAAGTCCTTTGCCTCCTCTTCCTGGCATAGCACAACCGTATGGTGAGTATTATGCTCACGATTAATTTTTGTTTCAAGTAGTTTAATTTTATTTAAATTAGAAAATATGATGGTCAATGGCGTTGAAATTGAACTATTGCCTTGTTCTTTCTTTACTTTTGTTGATGTTGAAACTGTATGTACACCAGGCATTGTTGCTTACCTTGTTAATGCTGAGACACCCTCTTGATTTATATTTTTCCCTGCTTAGTATCTCTTTATATTAGAGTGAAAACTGATTTTGGGAACTCGTCTTTTCCCTATTTAACTGAAATATTATTTAGTGAGGCATGACATATGCACTGCCTTATTTTCAGAAATTTGGACATATGTATTTGTTAGGGTTTATGCCTTAGAGGCAATCCATTTGATGTGATTAATAACACCTTCGATGTTATTGTTTTATTTGGAATAAAATATTTTTTATGCTATATATTTACTATGTAATATAAACATATCAATATAATAGAAGTCCTTAGAATAATAATACAGATTTATATAGTTCAAGTAATATGTTAAGTATTATAATTCTTAGATGTCCTTAGTCAAGTTTTATTGTTTATATAGGACAACGATGAAACACTGAGACTAGTACATTGGATAACTAATGATCACATCTCATTGACCATTAATATACGTGATATTAATGTCAAGACATAAAATACGTATTGGAGAATAGCGTATTGGGCTGACCCAATGTGAGAAAACTACTTGGAATATAATTAAATGTATCATAATTTATTCTCATAGCGATAGTGATGTAATGGTCCTTAGACCTGAAATATTATAGTTTTAATAGTAGACATTTGTGTTTTGATATCATCTAAAGTTGCTTTTAACCGAGCAGAAGATCGCGGTGATTATTGGATACATCTCGAATCGAATGAAAATTATGAATGATCTAAATGGATATTTACCATACAATATTTTATAGCGATATCAATATTCCTCATAATTGAGTGAGACTATGAAATGCATGACCATGCTCAAATATTGATTTGATTTGTATAGTCTACTCATCGATCAAGATAAACGGATTAGATTATAAAGAGGGTGATACATTCCAAGCCTCGAGTTTAATCTTGGATATTTTGGTTAACAGAATTATATTACAATGATACACTTGTCATGGAAAGGTTGTAATCAATCGTCAATATTATTATAACTTGGACAGTACTTACGTATTGCTAGATGACTGTAACAACCCGGAAAATCCGAACCAATTAAAAAATTTTATTTTGGCAATTTTAATGAATTTTGGATATTTAAAATGAATTATTTAAATAATAACGACGAGAAATTTATTTTGAATAGAATTAGAACGTATATATTTATTTGAATTGACATTAGAATATAAATGATTATTTTTATTTATAAAAGGAATTGAAAATGGCGCGGTAGTTTAAAAATTCGATTCCAAATTTCAAATGAATGTACATGATCAAAAATAAATCGGATTTTAGCGAAAACAGATGTATTAGAATCTATTTGAAAATATCTTTCCAACAAATCCGAAAAATTGAATTTTCATTGCGGGGATAAATAGTTATGCCAAGATGAAAATTCAGAATAATCGCTATGGAATTTCGGCCCTTAAAAATGGAAAATTTTCAAATGACCTCCGTTCTCGACGAAACCACTTTTGTTGGATCTGGGATGTCGAATTATTGCTAAATTCCAAAAATCATGATTTTCTGAATCAATATGTGAGTGTGGCAAAAGAAAACATGTTTTGACAGTTTCAGTCAATTTGGATCGACCAGAAAATGACCATTTTTCAAGCGATCTCCAAATTTGATGAAACTAGTTTAGTTAGAACCATATCGTTAATACAAAGCTAGAAAATATTTTTCTGGAATTTTTAGAGTCTATATGTGGCCCCGGTAAATTGAAATGTGTGTTCAGATTCAATATACATTGATTTATATTTTAATTTAAAATGGAAACTGATCGTAATGGTCGAATTGGCTTACGGTCCATATCCTTTTGCATTTGGAATGAGGGTATTTAGCTAGGGACGACAGTCGTTGGATGTGAATTGGAGTTCGAATGAAAGATTGCATTTTTTTAGAATTAAAAGAACGTAAAAAATAATATATATAAAAATCTTTTTCATTAACCGCCCCTTTCGTTTTTCACGATTAGACTCGCTTTCCCCTTTCTAAAAAAAACCAGAGCCTCTTTTATCTCGATGGACCGCGTTGCTCCTCCACGCGGCAGCCAGCGCCACCGCCGCCGCGGCGGTCAGCTCCCCCCTTCTTTTCTGGTCCTCCTCCTCCCCTATCGTCATTTCTCTCTCCCCAATCCAAGCCCTAAATCGTAGCTTCCACAGTGAAAACCCCCTTCCCTCTGCGAACAAAAACACAAACGTAAAAGTAAGTTTCTTTATTTTGTTTATTTTATTTCAGTATCTTTCTTATTAAAGAATTGATTTTTAAAACTGAAAAGAATTGATTTTTAAAACTGAAAAGAATTGATTTTTAAAACTGAAAAGGAATAATTTTTAAAATATGAATAAAGATTTGATTTTTATGTAGTGTTCACATGAACAAAGATGTGATTTCTATGTAGTTTTCAAATGAATAAAGATGTGATTTTTATGTAGTGTTCATAGGAATAAAGAATTGATTTTTATGTAGTGTTCATATGAATAAAGATTTGATTTTTATCATCAAAAAGATTTGATTTTTATATATGCATGAAAATAAAAATATGATTATTATTTATGTATGATGATCAAAATATGATTTTCATATACATCGCTTTGAAATGAAAATGTGAATTCTCTTTATATGATATGCAAATAAAGAAGTGATTTTTACATAATAATAACAATATAAAGTAGTGATTTTTATAATATTTCAGTAGAGATATAAAAATATAATTTTTATACTGAAAGTAGCGTTATAAAAATATAATTTTTATAACGAAGTAACGATGTAAAAATATGATTTTTATATATGAAACTGAATAATAAAAATGCGATTTTTACTATGAACAGTGTGAAAAAGAGTGCGATGAAATTGATTTTTATCCATTAAAGCGTAGACCTTTGGTTGCTGTGACTTCTTCATAAGCGGACAGTCTTTAACCAAGTGCCCAGGCTGATGACAGTTATAGCATGAAAACTTCTGGTGAATAACATCATTTGTTCCCTTCGGTTGCTGTTGCTCTGGTTGCTGAGTTTGTTGTGGCTTTTCTGCTGCTGGTTTGGTGCAGAATTTGGCAATATGTCCCTTCGGCAAACATTTATGGCATGTGGTATCTTTGAACCTCTCCTTGTCTTTTTCTCCCATCACGGGTATTCCCTTGTTGTTGTTCCAGCTCGGATTGAATTTCCTTTTATTTGGATTCTCACTATTAGGTCCTCCTGTCTGTGCTGTTTTTGCCACTGGCTTCTTACCTTCCAGTGCCTCATAACGAACAGCCATATCCACTAGATCAACGAATGGAACCTTGAGATGTCCAATCATCTGAACTTGTAGGCTATCCTTTAATCCTGCTATGAACATTTCATTCTTCTTAAGTGAAGTGTTTATCAGTTCTGGCCCGAAACAAGAAAGCGAGTTGAATATGTTCTCATATTCTGATACTTTCATGTTCCCTTGCTTGAGATCAATAAAATCTCGATACATCCTTGTCTTTCCTGCAGCGGGCAGAAACTGTGCTTCAAACGCCTCTTTGAACTTGTCCCAAGTGAAATCTTCCTCGGGAACATTAGTAGTCTGAGCGTCCCACCAAGTTCCAGCAGCTTCTTGGAGTTGCCATGATGCCAAAAGACGTTTCTGATCGTCATTCAACTTCAACCCTTTGAAAATCCTTTCACATGACCTCATCCAGGCTTGAACTTCACTGAAAGACTCCGTCCCTTTGAATACCTTTCCTCCTAGAGTTGTATACTCCTTACAAATAGTCGCAAAACTCTTGTCTTGTTGAACTGGTGCAACTTCCTCCACTGTTTCTACTTGATCCTGGGATCCAATAGTACGACCAGTAGTAGTGGACGACCCTCTAGCTCGACCTCTTCGTGCACGAGTGCTCATTTTGATCACCTGACTATAACAGGTTGTCAATCGAGCCTTGATAGGGTATAACTAACCTAGGTATAACATCCAAGTTGTTTTAAGTTCATTTTAAATTTTATATAAAAATACGCTCTCTCATACTCACCCAAAGCCTAGGTAATCAAGAACCTAAGCTCTGATACCAACTGTAACGACCCAACTTTTGAACACATCTCAAGTTGTGCCATTAATAAGAAATGAGAATAGATAGAAGAAAAATCACAGAACATCATAATCTCACAGCGGAAATTTTCACAAAAGATCATACTTTATAATATTACACAACAGTACATATTACATCAGGACACCATAGGTCTAGTGATATAACTCATTCATAGTACATCAGTAATTATACATAACATAGATGATCGACTAATATACTTAATTATACAGTAGATAGATGGACCAGCACACAGCAAAGTCTTCATTCCAGGTTCACAAGTTTATCCAAAACCTGATTCACTTGTCTATTCATAACAAGTGTTATGAATACCCAAGAGTTTAAGGGAAAACACAGAAAATAAACTCCGGGTCAGTCAGGGGACTGGTATGAGAAAACAGTTGAAAACAGTTTAAAGAAAATATCTCATAAGACCACGCCGTAAAGACGGAACGGGTTTTTACCTTATGAGATCAAAACACTTTGTATACTTGAAATCAGATATTATTATAATATCAGGGGTTTTCACAAATAATTTAGAAATCTAGGAGAATGCTTGCATCTCACATTCTCCGATATAGTATACAAATAAAAACCGCTTGGCGCTTAGGGAAATTGGATTTCCAACTTAACAAGGTATGGGTCCACCTTCCGCTGATGTATCTCTAGAGGCAAATACATCTGGGTTCAACAAGAACTTCTTGCAACCCGGCCCTCACATGACCGACCACTCATTTCTCTTGAGTGTATTGAATGTATATCACCGATGGTTGTGTACGGCAACCATCCCCGCATGGGCAGAATTGACAGATTAAGAAACAAAAGGAATTTCTCTAGATAGGTGATTATACACCCTAATGGGAGCGACCCACATAGCCATGCTGCCTGCCCGATTTTTGTCATTTCCTGGGTGTGAGGTTTGAGGCTAGACTTACCTTTTGACAGATCACAGCTTCATTCACTTTGAATGCCACATCATCAAACCCGCCAAATCACAAATTGATCTCGCCAAAACTACGGGTATAAAGCTAAGAGAAACGAATTCCTCCGCCACCAAACTAAGTTTTGAAGAGGCCAACTTACGCGATCTGTTAGGTATACTTTGTCAGACATTCGTCCATACAAGTTGTCCTGGGACTAGACAAACCGAAGGCACTATTCAAGAATAACCCTTGTATATCGCCGTCTTCAGTTTAAAAATCTTTGACGCGCGGCGTATAATCAAATCAAAGTGAAATATTTATTTCGGTCTCTTTGAAATGATTAGCGAATATTTTCTTTTTAAATTATTAATCTGACATGATTAAAATCTAATTTACATATACAATTCCAGTCAACCTGAACAGTATACGATCATCTTGATTATATCTGGTATTTCGATCATCTATTAAAAATGGACAATTTCAGTGTGCGCGCCGCACACGGGTTTTCTTTCCATTTTGTTTGTCACTTTAAAAATTGATACATACATTGTTCTTTAGAAAATATTTCTCATAACCATTCCTTAATCTAATTATTCACAAATGAATTAAATTTATGGTTTATAATTTATATTTCAGTCTTTTACTCTTTGTATTGTTTTTGTCAAAATTTCCCTTTTTATCCCTTATACTCGATCCACTTCTTCTTTCTATAAATTTTTTTTTCCTTTCCTAACCATGATTAAACAGAACAGATTATTTATTCAAAAAAAATAGATTTTAGTTATTCATAATAAATTTTGAAAGTATTTCCCCACAAATAGTTATTAAGTTGATCGAATATTACAAGTAAATTTATTTACTATCGGCCACTTCCCGATAATTGCGTTAAAATATAACACATTAATTTTTATCATTTCTTTTGTTTCAAAATTGATTGAATAATCCCTTATTAGTTTATTATTGAAATTATTTAAAGAAATATTATAAAACAACACTTTATTATATGAGTACATTTGTCATTTACCTTAGTTGGCTTTACAACCTAATACAAGTATTTGTTACATCCTAAGGATAGTGTCAGACCAATTCATTAAAGCTCCCAACCCATCAGGCCACGTTGGCCCATACAAGGGACTTCCGCCCAGATCCTTGTTTGATTTAATTTAGTGATTTCCTGGTACCCAAAAACATCAAAGCCCAAAACCCTTTAAAGCCCACACCCCTCAATTCCCCAACGCGGCCACGTGGCTTTGATTCAAAAACACTCCCAGTTTTATTCAATCGGCCGAGACCTGCTACAATATTTTCCCATCACTTCTTCATTTTCCTTCAACTACCTCCAGATGTTACCTCCCCTTTGCCAAGTTTTCACATCAGTACTCCCACTCCCTGACCTCCGTGAAAACCTGCTTTCCCGCCAGGGCTTCCCCGATCCGTCCACCCATGTTTCCAGTTTGCCACCTCCACGCGTCTATCCCCTTTTGCACTGCTGTGCTGTTATATTTCCCATCATATTTCCTGCACAACAGTTACACTTTGAAGCTTACATCCTTTCTGGTCATACTTTGATGTCGCCCGCTCCTTACAGTAGACCCTGTGCCACCGTACACCACTGCTCCACTGCCCAGACCTCCAGCTTCAGTACACCCGAGTGTCAGGTCCGCCACTTCAACATCCATCCACCTTCAGGAGCTCACGCAACCATTCAAGTTTCAAGACAAGTGCCGAGAGCTGCTATGCATTTATGCTCTCACGTTTCAACACCTTACTTCCATCCATCACCTTGCTGTCGTACCCCATTTCCCGATGATCAGCCCCCTCTGCCTCTTTTCCATGTTTACATATCCAGCTCCACAAGGATCACCATCCTTCCAATATTTCAGTTATACACTCCCAGTACTTAAATAACACAGCACCCTGCACAACTTCGGGTACACATGCACACGCTCAACAACTTGTAACCCAATATCCTTGTAATCCGCACCTAAGCGCGATCTACACTGGTGCCTCTTGAACCATTCGAACCCTCCTCCGATGGTTTGTATCAGAAACGGGTACTTTGATAGGAATGAGCCAAACGTCAGCTTATGTTCAAAGAGCAATAATTTGGTTAAGTCCTACTTCATTTTCCAGTACCCAAACAGTTCCATGCACAAAACAGTGTGCACGTACACACTCATGTCGGTCCATGCACTACTGACTGCACTAACCATGCACGCGCACCATCCATTCCGCGGCCTTCCTAACTCCTTTGACTCGCCTCCGCTCACTATGATCAGAAATTGGCACTTCGCCTAGGTTTTCCGAAATGAACACTCAGCGTATGCTTAAGGGAGAATGATTCATCCCGACCATACCCATCACAGATCGACTCCGGATTTTGATTGTATATTGTCGACAGTGTAGCCGACTTCCTTGTTGAGTCGTCCCTCACTCAGCTCAACCTCTGTTCTTGTTGCAATTCACACCACAAAACGTCCCGAAACCACTATGACTTAATGTAATTAACAAATTTGTTTCTCTGAAATTTATGTTGACATTTTCTTTATTCGCCTACGCCATCATGCTTCTCTTGACCCAAACCCCTCATTTCAGATTGTCATGAATTTTCTACACACAACAATCCGGCCAACTCTCATGTCTCACCTTTCAGTTTATAACAAATTCTAATATTTGCTTCCGTATAAAAAAAAATTCCAGTAAGTAAACTATACTTGCCTTTTCTAGTACACTCCAATAATCATCATTTCAGTCGACCCCATTTGTTTCATGAGAGTTGTGTATTTTAAGCACCCAAAACAAATCCTGGTTTATGCTTACATCTTTACAGTATTCAACTAGTTGAGTATAAACATGATTATTTGGCTCTTCACTCACTCAACCTATACATATAATCCCAGTGACCTGAAATGCTACATTTTTCCATGAAGACATTCCATGTTTAAATCCATACTTAGAAAAAGGGCCAGCATTACATGTATAAAACAGAGCATATTGTTTTTATCAGTGTTAAAGAGTAGCCGATAAAACATAGCATGGTTTAACAACATAACTTAGTTAGGCAAAATCTCAGTGTTCAACTAATTATCCAAACATACATGGTTTCAAATCACGTTTTAACCCACCCAGTCAGGTAGTATGGCAGTGTAAAATCATTACAAATTTAATATATATTGTTTGCACTATAAAATGAATCATGTATGTTTACTCACTTATGATAGCTTGAAACTTCTGGCTTCCTTCTCCCTTACTGATCTCATACAAGAGTGTGTATTGTGTGAAATATGTGTGTGTGCTGGTGGCCTTATATAGGTGTAGAAAATATTATAATATGCGGTGTATTAAATGCATGTTTTGAAAGGAGAGACAAAAAAACAGTTTTCTGTTTTGATGACCATTGAAAGACAAAATAAAAAAAACATTTCTCTCAACATCACACAAACCAAGGACTTCACATGGCTTTATGCAGCCATTTCAGTTGGGATATTTCCTGCGCAAGAGTTTGTATTGGTGGACTATGGAAAATCAATTAAATGCTCTATGTACTACATGTCATATATCCTAGGACTTAGCTAAAATAGTAGCTTCTCTTTTTACCATTTAGCTCAGTTTTCACATGGTTATAGCTTCCCCTTTCCTTATGCAAAGTATGCTGATTTAACATAAATATAAAATACAACACCTTGGCCGTCAAGGTATGCAAAATTCTGAACATTTCTGCACCAAGTTTTCTCACGGCCATGTGAGTTTTTGCAAAGGAAATCTTGAAAAAAATCATTTCCTAAGTGTTTAACTAGTGTAGGTAATATAGTGATATCTAAATATGATTTTGTAGATCAACATACACATGTGTTTCTTGACAAAATGGCCGTGACATTGGAAGTAGAAGGGTCCTTTTATTTTCAGAAAATCAGTTGAAAAGAAATGATGAGATTTAAATCTGAAAATGTTGCAACAAGATTGATTTTATCATGTGCAAATATACATGATTTCCCATCACTCTCTAGTGTATAAATCTAGGGTGGTTGTACATGGTGTAGGTGTATTTTGGGTTGCATATGAGGAAGAAAATACATGTATAAATAAATAAACAAAACTGAAATTGTCTTCATCAAGATCTATGTTGTCATGCGCCTAAAATATCCTTATTTGCTAGCATGTCAAAGTGATACAAGGGTGTAAGTATGATTTGCAAAGAGATTGAAAATCCATGGATTAAAAATGTAAATGCATAAGGAAAATTGCAAATACCCCTTTTTAATTTGTGTGAGAACCAAAAGAATGATTTAGTTTGTCTTTAACTTAAAGAAGTTTGACTATGTTGTTTGCCAAGGTTTTTAAAGCTTTTTAAACTAACTAGGTGTTTTGAAAATATAGCATTAAAAATTTGCAATGTAAAAATGTTATTTTCTCATATGAAAGAAAAAGTGGCTTTTAATCAACCGCTGTTAAAAAGCATGCTATTATACATAAGTCCAAGAAAATTTGCAAAGATGTTGTTTTATATAACCATGCAAATGCTGTTATATATACATGCTATTATATACTGGTTGATAGTTCTGAATTTCTTTAAATCTTGCTTTTCAAATTGTATTTGTACTCAAGATAAATTAAACTGTTGTTTGTGATCGACGTAAACACCGGGTCATTACATTCTACCCTCCTTATAAAAATTTCGTCCTCGAAATTTGTAAGTAGTGGATTTAGAGTTATCGACTTATAAACACACATCAATAAATAAAACAAACATCAGCAATTATTCCTATTCAAAAATATCTGTCCAAAATCCCCTTAACTCACAAGTCAATCTACTTAACTTCGTTAAGTATTTTCCCAAAACCTTAATTTATGTACTTAACGATCTCCATTTCGGGATTCAAACATGATTTGTTTTCACAAATCGACCCATTCACTTTGACTGAGTCCATACTCAAATAAATACTTAAGTTCAGTCTTCACTTCAGGAAATCCAAATTTTAACTCAATTTAAAATTCTAACTTGATTTCCGGTATCAATATGAAAGGATATTATTTTAATTTAATCCATCCATATTAAATTATTTTGGGGCTGACCCTAGTTAATTTACTCCTTTTATGAGAAAAGAGTAAGGTACCTTCTGAAACATCTTCCATTTTCACACTCTCAGAAGTTGATGGCTTATCCATTAAACCGTAGACCTTTGGTTGCTGTGACTTCTTCATAAGCGGACAGTCTTTAACCAAGTGCCCAGGTTGATGACAGTTATAGCATGAAAACTTCTGGTGAATAACATCATTTGTTCCCTTCGGTTGCTGTTGCCTTGGTTGCTGAGTTTGCTGTGGCTTTTCTGCTGCTGGTTTGGTGCAGAATTTGGCAATATGTCCCTTCTGCAAACATTTATGGCATGTGGTATCTTTGAACCTCTCCTTGGCTTTTTCTCCCATCACGGGTATTCCCTTGTTGTTGTTCCAGTTCGGATTGAATTTCCTTTTATTTGGATTCTCACTATTAGGTCCTCCTGTCTGTGCTGTTTTTGCCACTGGCTTCTTACCTTCCAGTGCCTCATAACGAACAGCCATATCCACTAGATCAACGAATGGAACCTTGAGATGTCCAATCATCTGAACTTGTAGGCTATCCTTTAATCCTGCTATGAACATTTCATTCTTCTTAAGTGAAGTGTTTATCAGTTCTGGCCCGAAACAAGAAAGCGAGTTGAATTTGTTCTCATATTCTGATACTTTCATGTTCCCTTGCTTGAGATCAATAAAATCTCGATACATCCTTGTCTTTCCTGCAGCGGGCAGAAACTGTGCTTCAAACGCCTCTTTGAACTTCTCCCAAGTGAAATCTTCCTCGGGAACATTAGTAGTCTGAGCGTCCCACCAAGTTCCAGCAACTTCTTGGAGTTGCCATGATGCCAAAAGACGTTTCTGATCGTCATTCAACTTCAACCCTTTGAAAATCCTTTCACATGACCTCATCCAGGCTTGAACTTCACTGAAAGACTCCGTCCCTTTGAATACCTTTCCTCCTAGAGTTGTATACTCCTTACAAATAGTCGCAAAACTCTTGTCTTGTTGAACTGGTGCAACTTCCTCCACTGTTTCTACTTGATCCTGGGATCCAATAGTACGACCAGTAGTAGTGGACGACCCTCTAGCTCGACCTCTTCGTGCACGAGTGCTCATTTTGATCACCTGACTATAACAGGTTGTCAATCGAGCCTTGATAGGGTATAACTAACCTAGGTATAACATCCAAGTTGTTTTAAGTTCATTTTAAATTTTATATAAAAATACGCTCTCTCATACTCACCCAAAGCCTAGGTAATCAAGAACCTAAGCTCTGATACCAACTGTAACGACCCAACTTTTGAACACATCTCAAGTTGTGCCATTAATAAGAAATGAGAATAGATAGAAGAAAAATCACAGAACATCAGAATCTCACAGCGGAAATTTTCACAAAAGATCATACTTTATAATATTACACAACAGTACATATTACATCAGGACACCATAGGTCTAGTGATATAACTCATTCATAGTACATCAGTAATTATACATAACATAGATGATCGACTAATAGACTTAATTATACAGTAGATAGATGGACCAGCACACAGCAAAGTCTTCATTCCAGGTTCACAAGTTTATCCAAAACCTGATTCACTTGTCTATTCATAACAAGTGTTATGAATACCCAAGAGTTTAAGGGAAAACACAGAAAATAAACTCCGGGTCAGTCAGGGGACTGGTATGAGAAAACAGTTGAAAACAGTTTAAAGAAAATATCTCATAAGACTACGCCGTAAAGACGGAACGGGTTTTTACCTTATGAGATCAAAACACTTTGTATACTTGAAATCAGATATTATTATAATATCAGGGGTTTTCACAAATAATTTAGAAATCTAGGAGAATGCTTGCATCTCACATTCTCCGATATAGTATACAAATAAAAACCGCTTGGCGCTTAGGGAAATTGGATTTCCAACTTGACAAGGTATGGGTCCACCTTCCGCTGATGTATCTCTAGAGGCAAATACATCTGGGTTCAACAAGAACTTCTTGCAACCCGGCCCTCACATGACCGACCACTCATTTCTCTTGAGTGTATCGAATGTATATCACCGATGGTTGTGTACGGCAACCATCCCCGCATGGGCAGAATCGACAGATTAAGAAACAAAAGGAATTTCTCTAGATAGGTGATTATACACCCTAATGGGAGCGACCCACATAGCCATGCTACCTGCCCGATTTTTGTCATTTCCTGGGTGTGAGGTTTGAGGCTAGACTTACCTTTTGACAGATCACAGCTTCATTCACTTTGAATGCCACATCGTCAAACCCGCCAAATCACAAATTGATCTCGCCAAAACTACGGGTATAAAGCTAAGAGAAACGAATTCCTCCGCCACCAAACTAAGTTTTGAAGAGGCCAACTTACGCGATCTGTTAGGTATACTTTGTCAGACATTCGTCCATACAAGTTGTCCTGGGACTGGACAAACCGAAGGCACTATTCAAGAATAACCCTTGTATATCGTCGTCTTCAGTTTAAAAATCTTTGACGCGCAGCGTATAATCAAATCAAAGTGAAATATTTATTTCGGTCTCTTTGAAATGATTAGCGAATATTTTCTTTTTAAATTATTAATCTGACATGATTAAAATCTAATTTACATATACAATTCCAGTCAACCTGAACAGTATACGATCATCTTGATTATATCTGGTATTTCGATCATCTATTAAAAATGGACAATTTCAGTGTGCGCGCCGCACACGGGTTTTCTTTCCATTTTGTTTGTCACTTTAAAAATCGATACATACATTGTTCTTTAGAAAATATTTCTCATAACCATTCCTTAATCTAATTATTCACAAATGAATTAAATTTATGGTTTATAATTTATATTTCAGTCTTTTACTCTTTGTATTGTTTTTGTCAAAATTTCCCTTTTTATCCCTTATACTCGATCCACTTCTTCTTTCTATAAATTTTTTTTTTCCTTTCCTAACCATGATTAAACAGAACAGATTATTTATTCAAAAAAATAGATTTTAGTTATTCATAACAAATTTTGAAAGTATTTCCCCACAAATAGTTATTAAGTTGATCGAATATTACAAGTAAATTTATTTACTATCGGCCACTTCCCGATAATTGCGTTAAAATATAACACATTAATTTTTATCATTTCTTTTGTTTCAAAATTGATTGAATAATCCCTTATTAGTTTATTATTGAAATTATTTAAAGAAATATTATAAAACAACACTTTATTATATGAGTACATTTGTCATTTACATTAGTTGGCTTTACAACCTAATACAAGTATTTGTTACATCCTAAGGATAGTGTCAGACCAATTCATTAAAGCTCCCAACCCATCAGGCCACATTGGCCCATACAAGGGACTTCCACCCAGATCCTTGTTTGATTTAATTTAGTGATTTCCTGGTACCCAAAAATGTCAAAGCCCAAAACCCTTTAAAGCCCACACCCCTCAATTCCCCAACGCGGCCACGTGGCTTTGATTCAAAAACACTCCAAGTTTTATTCAATCGGCCGAGACCTGCTACAATATTTTCCCATCACTTCTTCATTTTCCTTCAACTACCTCCAGATGTTACCTCCCCTTTGCCACGTTTTCACATCAGTACTCCCACTCCCTGACCTCCGTGAAAACCTGCTTTCCCGCCAGGGCTTCCCCGATCCGTCCACCCATGTTTACAGTTTGCCACCTCCACGCGTCTATCCCCTTTTGCACTGCTGTGCTGTTATATTTCCCATCATATTTCCTGCACAACAGTTACACTTTAAAGCTTACATCCTTTCTGGTCATACTTTGATGCCGCCCGCTCCTTACAGTAGACCCTGCGCCACCGTACACCACTGCTCCACTGCCCAGACCTCCAGCTTCAGTACACCCGAGTGTCAGGTCCGCCACTTCAACATCCATCCACCTTCAGGAGCTCACGCAACCATTCAAGTTTCAAGACAAGTGCCGAGACCTGCTATGCATTTATGCTCTCACGTTTCAACACCTTACTTCCATCCATCACCTTGCTGTCGTACCCCATTTCCCGATGATCAGCCCCCTCTGCCTCTTTTCCATGTTTACATATCCAGCTCCACAAGGATCACCATCCTTCCAATATTTCAGTTATACACTCCCAGTACTTAAATAACACAACACCCTGCACAACTTCGGGTACACATGCACACGCTCAGCAACTTGTAACCCAATATCCTTGTAATCCCCACCTAAGCGCGATCTACACTGGTGCCTCTTGAACCATTCGAACCCTCCTCCGATGGTTTGTATCAGAAATGGGTACTTTGATAGGAATGAGCCAAACGTCAGCTTATGTTCAAAGAGCAATAGTTTGGTTAAGTCCTACTTCATTTTCCAGTACCCAAACAGTTCCATGCACAAAACAGTGTGCACGTACACACTCATGTCGGTCCATGCACTACTGACTGCACTAACCATGCACGCGCACCATCCATTCCGCGGCCTTCCTAACTCCTTTGACTCGCCTCCGCTCACTATGATCAGAAATTGGCACTTCACCTAGGTTTTCCGAAATGAACACTCAGCGTATGCTTAAGGGAGAATGATTCATCCCGACCATACCCATCATAGATCGACTCCGGATTTTGCTTGTATATTGTCGACAGTGTAGCCGACTTCCTTGTTGAGTCGTCCCTCACTCAGCTCAACCTCTGTTCTTGTTGCAATTCACACCACAAAACGTCCCGAAACCACTACGACTTAATGTAATTAACAAATTTGTTTCTCTGAAATTTATGTTGACATTTTCTTTATTCGCCTACGCCATCATGCTTCTCTTGACCCAAACCCCTCATTTCAGATTGTCATGAATTTTCTACACACAACAATCCGGCCAACTCTCATGTCTCACCTTTCAGTTTATAACAAATTCTAATATTTGCTTCCGTATAAAAAAAAAATTCCAGTAAGTAAACTATACTTTCCTTTTCTAGTACACTCCAATAATCATCATTTCAGTCGACCCCATTTGTTTCATGAGAGTTGTGTATTTTAAGCACCCAAAACAAATCCTGGTTTATGCTTACATCTTTACAGTATTCAACTAGTTGAGTATAAACATGATTATTTGGCTCTTCACTCACTCAACCTATACATATAATCCCAGTGACCTGAAATGCTACATTTTTCCATGAAGACATTCCATGTTTAAATCCATACTTAGAAAAAGGGCCAGCATTACATGTATAAAACAGAGCATATTGTTTTTATCAGTGTTAAAGAGTAGCCGATAAAACATAGCATGGTTTAACAGCATAACTTAGTTAGGCAAAATCTCAGTGTTCAACTAATTATCCAAACATACATGGTTTCAAATCACGTTTTAACCCACCCAGTCAGGTAGTATGACAGTGTAAAATCATTACAAATTTAATATATATTGTTTGCACTATAAAATGAATCATGTATGTTTACTCACTTATGATAGCTTGAAACTTCTGGCTTCCTTCTCCCTTACTGATCTCATACAAGAGTGTGTATTGTGTGAAATATGTGTGTGTGCTGGTGGCCTTATATAGGTGTAGAAAATATTATAATATGCGGTGTATTAAATGCATGTTTTGAAAGGAGAGACAAAAAAACAGTTTTCTGTTTTGATGACCATTGAAAGACAAAATAAAAAAAACATTTCTCTTAACATCACACAAACCAAGGACTTCACATGGCTTTATGCAGCCATTTCAGTTGGGATATTTCCTGCGCAAGAGTTTGTATTGGTGGACTATGGAAAATCAATTAAATGCTCTATGTACTAAATGTCATATATCCTAGGACTTAGCTAAAATAGTAGCTTCTCTTTTTACCATTTAGCTCAGTTTTCACATGGTTATAGCTTCCCCTTTCCTTATGCAAAGTATGTTGATTTAACATAAATATAAAATACAACACCTTGGCCGTCAAGGTATGCAAAATTCTGAACATTTCTGCACCAAGTTTTCTCACGGCCATGTGAGTTTTTGCAAAGGAAATCTTGAAAAAAATCATTTCCTAAGTGTTTAACTAGTGTAGGTAATATAGTGATATCTAAATATGATTTTGTAGATCAACATACACATGTGTTTCTTGACAAAATGGCCGTGACATTGGAAGTAGAAGGGTCCTTTTATTTTCAGAAAATCAGTTGAAAAGAAATGATGAGATTTAAATCTGAAAATGTTGCAACAAGATTGATTTTATCATGTGCAAATATACATGATTTCCCATCACTCTCTAGTGTATAAATCTAGGGTGGTTGTACATGGTGTAGGTGTATTTTGGGTTGCATATGAGGAAGAAAATACATGTATAAATAAATAAACAAAACTGAAATTGTCTTCATCAAGATCTATGTTGTCATGCGCCTAAAATATCCTTATTTGCTAGCATGTCAAAGTGATACAAGGGTGTAAGTATGATTTGCAAAGAGATTGAAAATCCATGGATTAAAAATGTAAATGCATAAGGAAAATTGCAAATACCCCTTTTTAATTTGTGTGAGAACCAAAAGAATGATTTAGTTTGTCTTTAACTTAAAGAAGTTTGACTATGTTGTTTGCCAAGGTTTTTAAAGCTTTTTAAACTAACTAGGTGTTTTGAAAATATAGCATTAAAAATTTGCAATGTAAAAATGTTATTTTCTCATATGAAAGAAAAAGTGGCTTATAATCAACCGCTGTTAAAAAGCATGCTATTATACATAAGTCCAAGAAAATTTGCAAAGATGTTGTTTTATATAACCATGCAAATGCTGTTATATATACATGCTATTATATACTGGTTGATAGTTCTGAATTTCTTTAAATCTTGCTTTTCAAATTGTATTTGCACTCAAGATAAATTAAACTGTTGTTTGTGATCGACGTAAACACCGGGTCATTACATTTAACGTGTATAGGAATGAAATAAATATTTATAAACAAATCGGACGATTTGTTTATGTGCACACATTTGACAGATATTGATTAGGCGATAAATTTTACACATCGCCCAACTGCACAAATAAAATTCATTATTTGTTGATTAAAACCCCACACGGATATTGGGATGATATATGATATACAATGGTCCCAATAATTAGCTGTATGTCGATCGATTGATTGACAGGTTGTATGAGCATTGAATATTTATATTTAATGCTTATACAGTGTAGAATACACTTTGGATGATGGTTGATTGTTTATCGTTGTTGTTGTGTAGATGTGTGAATGAAATTTATAAATCAAATTATATGGTAATTGACTGAGTCTGATTCCAGTTCAGAATTATCGAATATTTTAAAATAATATTCAGAAAACATTGAAATGTGAAGCCGTGTTAAGTAGTTAAACGCCATTATAACACGAACGGAAATTTGGTCGATTTTATTCATTTTATAATGAATATCAAAAACCGATTTCAAAATCTGATGTATTGAAAATATTGAAGTGATATAGAATATTCAATTTTGAATTGAAATCGATTTAAAGTGAATTTAAAACGAATTGAAATTGAAACTAAAATTGAATTGAAATCAATTTGAGATGAATTTAAAACGAATTTATAAAAGAAAATTCAATTTTGATTTGGAATTGAATATGAAGTTGAAACTGTTTTGAAATGAATTTAAAACGATGTATAAAATACGTTTTAAATGGAAATCGACGAAATATATTATATATATGTATATATATATATATATACTATAATGGCCTGAATAGAATGCGCCGCGCTGCGGCAGTTCACGAATTTCGACCATAGACTTCGAGTGGACATTACGGGAGATGCGACCGTCGGATTCTTCTAAAACCAGAACCGTTGGGTTCGTATCAAAAAAATCTTTCCAAGAATATTAGAAATTAGAAATCTAACGGTTGGATTTGGAGTTATGTCTAAATCAAATTTGGAAAAGGTCGCTGTAAGTGTAGTTCGATTGCCGTTTATGGAAATCGACTGTACGGGCCTTGATAAAATTATTGAAAATATCAATAATTTGTGTAAAATCATAATAAACGATTTGGAAAGAATTGGGATGAAAATTCCCATATTCGAAAAGATAAAAATATATTTTTATCGAAATGAACTAGTTATTAACTAGAAAAATATTATATTTATTTTTAGAAATAAATAAATTGGAATTGAAATGGTTTTAAAAATAACCAGAATTTCCAAAATATAAATTGGAAATAAATTTGAATCGAAATTGTCTTCAGAATATTTCGATGTTGGATTTCGTGATTATACAGATATTGTTATGGAAATTTGAAAGATATATTTATATCCTTATTTCCAATACGATATTTGTTGATTTCAGAATTTGGTATTGAATATAAGCCGATATATTTTCTATTCAGAGCCTTGTATTTAATATCAAACTGGATTTTGGGTTTGTAGTGAATGGTATCTTTAATAATACCGTTCTTAAACCTAATGGAGTTAAGAAAAATAAAAGTTGACTGGAGATTAGTTAAGTTGAATGGTTTCCTGGGTATTGATCTGATGTTGGTTTCGGCCTTTGGGGTTAATACTTAGGGAATTGTTCCCTTACTAATTTACGGTTAGAGACTGATGGAATGTGAATTAGGTTTATTGTGAACTGCGTTTTTAACGACATTCGTTCTTTAACCCGATCTGCAGTGAATTGTGATTTGGAATTTTTAAATCTTTTATTAGGATTTAACAGGAGTTTTCCAAAGTAAAGTTTTCCAATTTAATATATATTAAATTGGAATTGAATGGAATTCGATTTGATAATAATCGAAATGAAATTCTATGGAGGAAGACTGTTAATACAAATGGAATTTAAAAGGCGTTGCCAGTATTCCATTTATATTATTGGTCAGATACGGAAATTGATATCAATTATATATTGATTTGTTCTTCCGTGAAGATTCCATAATTAATGGAATGTGATTTGGGTTGTCGTGAATGGTATCTTTAATAATACTGTTCTTAGACCTAATGGAGTTAAGAAAATCAGGAAGTAACTGGAGATTAGTTAAGTTGAATGGTTTCCTGGGTATTGATCTGATGTTGGTTTCAGCCTTCGGGGTTAATACTCAGGGATTGTTCTCTTACAAATTTATGGTTAGAGGCTAATGTGAATTGGGTTTATTGTGAACTGTTTTTTTAACGACATTCGTTCTTTAACCCGATTTACAATGAAATATGATTTGTGATTTGTAGATCTTTTTATTTAGATTTAACGGGAATTTTTGAAGGTAACGTTTTCCAATTTAATATATTAAATTGGAATTCGATTTGATAATAATCGAAGTGAACTTCTGTGGAGGAAGACTGTTAATACATATGGAATTTTGAGAGGCGTTGCTGTTATTCCATTTATATTATTAGTCGGATATGGAAATTAATATCGATTATATATTGATTTGTTTTTTCGTGAAGATTCCATAATTAATGAAATGTGATTTGGGTTGTCGTGAATGGTATCTTTTATACCCAATGGAGTTAAGAAAATCAGAAACTAACTGTAGATTAGTTAAGTTGAATGGTCTCCAGGGTGTTGATCTGATGTTGGTTTCGGCCTTCGGTGTTAATACTTCGGGAATTGTTCACTTGCTAATTTACGGTTAAAGGATGATGGAATGGAATGTGATTTTGGGTTTATCGTGAACCGTGTTTTAAATGACATTGGTTCTTTAACCCAGTTAAAGACAGGATATGATTTCCCAAGTTGAACAATCGTTAATATTGATTTCTAGGAAGATTAAAACCAAGTGGAGTTTTAATGCATCTTTAATTAGATTGAAATGATATCCAAAGGAAGATTAAAGAATAAATTTAAAGAATTTATCTTTGATAAAATTAATGGGAACCTTTCCCGAAGTATAAGAATATTTTAGTGAAAGAATATTCTGAATTGGAATGAGGCATATGTTGTGTTTTTATAGCACTTGTTTATTATATACGCGAGTTATTCAGAAAGACCGGGTTTATCCCATTTTGAATAACTGATTCGACGATTTGTCGAGGATGAAGACGGTGGTTGAAGACCGGAGGTCTTCACATCGTTTGGATGATTACTAATGTTGGGCTGTACACCCAAGGAGAGGTAATAAGTGGTGATCGCCCAGACGTACTTGGAGATCGACGGATATGCGAGGGCCTCTCCCCTGTATTGGACATATGGGGGAGGAATAAGGTGCCTCTGGTTTCGTTCAGACCTAGAATGAACTTGTAAATGGATGTGTGTCTGACATTGGATTTCATTCTTTGTGATTGATAGACATCGGTTGCATATCTTGAATTTCCTGTGTGGCATGCTGAGATGCAAATGATCAAGGCTTCTGTTGAATAGCAGAGCCTTGTGGTTGATGATCAAGGCACTGCTTTTATATAGCGTAGCTTTGTGTAGCGTTGATTCGCGATCCTCACACCCCGGTGTGAACTAGAAACGGGAGAGGACCTCAGGGACGACATGCGTTTCCTTCTAGCTAGGAGTGGTGTCAGCGTTTAGCACGCCTTGGCATTTACTTATGTGGATGATGGATAGGAGGCGTCCTAGTTATATCGGTCGATCCGGGGCTGATGGTGTCATTTGGCTCATTGACGCTCCATAAGGCGGGGAAACGCATGTTCAGGCATTTTAATCCACTCCGTGTGGACCGGCCCTGACGATCCAAAGGTAACTCGAGCTCTGACCTGAGACACGGGCTAGAGCGTCTTGAATGGGTAAGGACGATCCCTTGCCTTGGTTCACAGATGGAAATCCAACTTCCAATACGTGACTTTTCGGTTTTGATTATAGAGCCAAGTATTGGCGACATGATATATGGTACCCATGCCGCCTAGGATAGATACATTTATTTTTGAAGTTGTTTTATACACTATGCACTTATAATAGTATCAAATGATTTGTTTTAACGTACCAAGCATGTTTGGCTATTATAAGGGAAAGCCCTATCCCCCAGCTTCCGTTGCATTATGTGATAGGACCTGGGTCTTATAATAGCTTTATTTTTCCAAAATGCATTGCGCTGTTTTGTTATATGCATTGATATTCTTGGGAGGAAACCCGTTCCGTGTTATACGGCGTGGTCCCTTGATATATATGATTTAAAGTTAAGTTTTAAATAATTGTTTTAGTTCTCACACCAGTCACATGACTAACCTGAAGTTTATTGTTTTAACCTAAACTCTAGGGGCCCCTATTTTCCGCACGGGCAGCTAGTAGTTTTGGTTTTGCAGATTTATATTCGCAGGTTCCTGGTTTACAGCTAGAATGATATTCAGAAATCTCTGTATCCGTATATTCTTTTCAGTTGTGTTTTGTATTATTTTTCTGCTGCATTGTAATGTGTAAATCTCTGATATTTAGTAAATGTGTAATATTTATTCATACTCTGTATATTCTTGGATTCTGATGTAATTGTTGTAGTAAGCAATGAAACGTTCTTCTGTTTGTGTTCTGATTTGTTGTGTTCTCAATTCAATCCGGGCTTTCATTCACAGGGAAGTACGGGTTGTCTCAATGAACCATTCGACGATTCCACTAACGTATTTAACACACCAAATAAAAGAATTTTTTATTGGCATATCACATCTACATGTTCATAATGTCAAATAAAATATATTTTGTTTACATGACAATTGAGCCAATGACAAATGAAAAGCTAATTTTTATTTGTCTTTCTATTGTTAACTTTAACAAATAAAAAGAAATATTTTATTTGTATACAGTTTCAATGCATGTTTTGACAATAAAAATAATTCATACAAATTCTAATGAATGTATTGTCAATAAAAATAATATTTTAACTTTGCATATAAATTCTAATATATGCATCGCTAATAAAATGTTATTTTAACATTGCATATAAATTCTAATATACGCATTGTAAATAAAAATGTTATTTTAACTATGCAAAAAGATTCTAATATATGCATTGTAAATAAAATGTCATTTAATATATGCATTGTAAATAAATATGTCATTTTAACTATGCATATAGATTCTAATATATGCATTGTAAATAAAAATGTCATTTTAATTATGCATATATATTCTAATATATGCATTGTAAATAAAAATGTCATTTTAATTATGCATATATATTCTAATATATGAGTTGTAAACAAAAATGTCATTTTAACAATGCATATAAATTCTAATATATGCATTGTAAATAAAAATGTTATTTTAACTAAGCATATAAATTCTAATATATGCATTGTAAACAAAAATGTCATTTTAACAATGCGTATAAATTCTAATATATGCATTGTAAATAAAAATGTCATTTTAACTATGCATATAAATCCTAATGTATGCATTGTAAATGAGAATGTTATATTAACTATGCACATAAATCCTAATATATGCATTGTAAATAAAAATGTTATTTTAAATATGCAGATAAATTCTAATATATGCATTGTAAATAAAAAGGCTATTTTAGCTATGCATATAAATCCTAATATATGCATTGTAAATAAAAATGCTATTTTAACTATCCATATATATTCTAATATAAGCATTGTAAATAAAAATATTATTTTAATTATGCATATAAATTCTTATATATGCATTATAAATAAAAATGTTATTTTAACTATGCATATAAATTCTAATATATGCATTGTCAATAAAATGTTATTTTACATTGCATATAAATTCTAATATATGCATCGTCAATAAATGTTAATTTAACTCTAATGACCTGAATTTTTCAGCGATATAATAATTAATTTATTTAATTATTGAGATAGTGATTTAGAATTTCAAATGGTCGTTGAATTAAATAAGAGTGAATATTTAATTAAAATAATAATTAAATAATATATTAAATTCTGAAATAATCAGATTGGGCCAAAATGGCGATATGGTGTGAATTGGGAAATTTAAAATATATAATTCAGTTCAGAATTGAATTAGAATAACGAATATATTATATATACGACAGTTTGAATGTAGAATTATAATATAATTATAATCGAGCTCGAAATGGCGCGGCAGTTCGCGATTTGGCGATTTGAACTTCAGCTGAATGTATAGGATTCGTTTTAAGCCGGATTTCTGTGAAACAAGAAACGTTCGGAGCTGGTGAAGTATATTTTTCTAGTGGAAGGGAAAAATCGGGATTTCGTCGTGTAGATTTTGATTTATGTCCAAATCAAATTTTAGAAAAGTCGTTGTGGAATTCCTTTATAATTTATTTATATTTATAAAAGGAATTTCATTATAAATCGAATATCGATTTAATCGGAATTTGAAATATCAAGCTTGAAATTCATATAGGATTTTTCAGGAGCTGTATGATATTCTGTTGTGAATATACACGATAATATTTATTTTTAAATATTAAATTTAATTGTTTTCAAATATAATTATATATTTAAAAGGGCGATATAAGGCTTTAAAAATAGCCAGTTTTGCAAATGACCTCAGAATTCGACGAAACTAATTTTGTTGGATCCGCAATATTAAATTATTGCTAGATTTCAATTTCTGTGATTTTTGAAGTCATTATGTGGCCGTACCGATTTTTAAAGTGAAAAACAGTCGATAAATAGACCTTTAAAAATACGCTTTGTGAGCATATGAGGTCGGAATTCGACGAAACCAGTTTTGTTGGGTTCGTAATGTTGAACTCTAGCTACATGTCTAATTTTGTGATTTTTGGGTATTGTGTGCGATCGCACAAATTTTTAGAAAGAAAAAATAACAAAAATTAAATATCTAAATAATATGTGTGAACATTTGAGGTGCCACATCCTTCACCTTACAGCCACACATAAAAATCCCATCCACTATAAAATCAAATCCTAAGCCGCCACTCCTCTTCAGCAAAAACATGAAGAACTTCCTCTTTCAAAAATCTAAATAAAATCCAAGGTAACTCTATAAATCACAAATCAAATGTTTTTGAGATCAGTGAGTGATACTCTTCATTTCTGTACTAGTTCTGAGTGGTGCCACAGAGATTTTGGAAGATTGACTTTTAACAGCAGTGCCTAGGGCATGATTTTCCATGAGTTTGAGGCGATGGTGTTGCGAACGAGGGTCGTAATCGAGCTGAGGAGGTGGAATGGCATCTGTTTGCGAGTTTCCGTGGATTTCGGTGATGTTTTGGGACTCGCGTTCTACTAGTGGAATGGGTATTAGCTCGAAGTCGCAACGAGCAGGGTGATGCGAGTTACGTGTTGAGGGTATGAGGTGGAAGACGGTTTGATGAGATGATCGTTGGTGGTGGTTTCGGGTTGAACGATGGAGTGGTGTAGGAGATTGAGGTGAATGATTGTGTGGTAATGGTGGAGTCTGTACAGGGAGGTCACGGCCATTGTTTTGAGGGAGAAGGAGTGTACAGAGCTGGCTTGGATGGTGAAATAGAGTCATGGGACGAATTTAGAAAGCGAGGCCCAAATTATTGTTAATATAGTTTAGTTTAAATTTAATAGTTCATTAACTGGTAAAATCAATATCTCTTGCATACTTAATCAGAATTGAGCGAAATAAGATCCGATGGGATCGTATGGACAGACACTATATGATGGAACTGACTGGAAATCCATCAGAGCTCGTTACAATTTATTGCAAAATAAATTGTCAGTCTGAATCAAATCGAGCGAGGGTTATCGTTATTAACGATGATCGTCTAATGTGAGTAAAACTCACCAACTCTGAACAGTTCTATTTTTAACGTAGATTTAGAATTGATAAATGATGACCGATTGCTGTGTGTTAATTGTTTGGTTGAATTTCTTGTGTATTGGTTGAAAGTATAGATAGCGATATATATATATACACACATATATATATATATATAGATCGTTAATCGAACATTGATTCTGTTTATCAGAATACTTTATATTCGTGTTATTGGTGTTGATTAACATCTGTGATGCAAGGAAACAGGTTGGAGGGACCCAACTGGGTTCCTCAACATTTATTTTACTATTTTTCATATATTGTAATATATGATGTGATATAAAATCTGTGGTTGTTTATGTGTGTTTGAACGATATCGATCATGGTTATTTGGTATTCTAAACACCGTGAAAAAATACTGGAATGTAAAAAGGTGATTTTCAAAGTGTATTTTGAAAATAAATTATTTATATAAAATCAATGGATTTTAAATATAAAAGGAAAA
Organism: Allium sativum; assembly: GCA_030737875.1. Classification (NCBI taxonomy): domain Eukaryota; kingdom Viridiplantae; phylum Streptophyta; class Magnoliopsida; order Asparagales; family Amaryllidaceae; genus Allium; species Allium sativum. The sequence goes on from CM060912.1 coordinate 777,425,571, forward strand.
GTATTTTATAAAAGGAGATTGTTATAAAATTAAAGAGTTAGAAATGTGATTCGGATACGGAAATTAATATCGATTATATATTGATTTGTTCTTCCGTGAAGATTCCATAATTAATGGAATGTGATTTGGGTTGTCGTGAATGGTATCTTTAATAATACTGTTCTTAGACCTAATGGAGTTAAAAAAATCAGGAAGTAACTGGAGATTAGTTAAGTTGAATGGTTTCCTGAGTATTGATCTGATGTTGGTTTCGGCCTTCAGGGTTAATACTTAGGGAATTATTCACTTGCAAATTTATGGTTAAAGGCTGATGGAATGGAATGTGATTTTGGGTTTATCATGAACCATGTTTTAAAGGACATTGGTTCTTTAACCCAGTTAGACAGGATATTGATTTTTTGGAAGGTTAAAACCAAGTGTTGTTTTAATGCATCTTTAATTAGATTGAAATGATATCCAAAGGAAGATTAAAGCATAAATTTAAAGAATTTATCTTTGATAAAATTAATAGGAACCTTTCCCAAAGTATAAGAATATTTGAATAAAGGAATATTCTGAATTGGAATGAGGCATATGTGTGTTTTTATAACACTTGTTTATTATATACACGAGTGATTCGGAAAGACCGGGTTTATCCCATTCTAAATATCTAATTCGACGATATGTCAAGGATGAAGATAGTGGTCGAAGACTGGAGGTCTTCACATCATTATGATGATTACTGAGGTCTTGATTGGGCTGTACGCCCAAGACAAGGTAATAAGTGGCGATCATCTAGACGTACTTGGAGATCGACCAGATATGCAAGGACCTCCCCCTGTATTGGACATATGGGGGAGGAATATGGTGCCTCTGGTTTCGTTCAGACCCGGAGCGAACTTGTAAATAGATATGTGTCTGACATCGGATTTCACTCTGTGTAATTGATAGACATTGGTTGCATAGCGTGAATTTCCTGTGTGGCATGCTGAGATGCAAATGATCAAGGCTTCTGTTGAAAAGCAGGGTCTTGTGGTTGATGATCAAAGCACGGCCTTTGTGGAATAGCTTTGTATAGCATTAATTCGCGAGCCTCACACCCCTGTGTGGACCAGAAACGGGAGAGGACATCAGGGAGGACATGTGTTTCTTTCTTGCTAGGAGTGGTGTCAGCATTGTGCACGCCCTGGCATTTTACTTATGTGGATGATGGATAGGATGCGCCTCTGTTATATCGGTCGATCCGGGCCCGATGGAGTCATTTGGCTCATTTACGCCCCATAGGGCAGGGAAACGCAGTGTTCAGGCATTTTAATCCAAATCGAGCGGACCAGCCCTGACGATCCAAATGCCCACCTGAGACTGGGTCCTGAGATATGGTAGGCTAGATTGTCTTGAAGCGGTAAGGATGATCCCTTGCCTTGGTTCACAGATGGAAATCCAACTTCCAATACGTGACTTTGCAGTTTTGATTGTAGAGCCTAGTATTGGAGATACGATATATGGTACCCATGCCGCCTAGGATTGATACATTTATATTTGAAGTTGTTTTATACACTATGCACTTATAATAGTATCAAATGATTTGTTTTAACGTACCAAGCATGTTTGGCTATTATAAGGGAAAACCATATCCCTCGGCTTGCATTGCTTTATGTGATAGGACTTGGGTCTTATAATAGCTTCATTTTTTCAAAAAGCACTGCGATGTTTTGTTATATGCACTGATATTCTTGGGAGGAAACCCGTTTCGTGTTATACGGCATGGTCCCATGATATATCTGATTTATAGTAAAGTTTTAAATAACTGCCTTAGTTCTCACACCAGTCACATGACTGACCTGGAGTTTATTGTTTTAACCTAAACTCTGGGTGCCCCTATTTTCCACATGGGCAGCTTGTAGTTTTGGTTTTGTAGATTTATATTCATAGGATCCTGGTTTACAGCTGGAATGATATTCAGAAAGCTCTGTATCCGTATATTACTTTCAGTTGTGTTTTGTATTTATTTTTCGCTGCATTGTAACATGTAAATCTCTGATATTTAATAAATGACTAATATTTATTCATACTCTATATATTCTTGTATTCTGATGAAATTGTTGTAACAAACAATGAAATCTTCTTCTGTTTGTGTTCTGATTCGTCTTGTCCTCAGTACAATCTATGATTTCCCGTAAAGGGGATTTCGGGTCATTTCAATGACAATCTCTATTTATGATTTTAAATACGATTTAAAATCATTGCCAATGTTGTAATAACCTACATGGTCACACATAAGAATACTTGAAAAGGATGAGGACCATTCACAACAAAAGAGGATCATATATTGACTAATATCTAGTTTTGAATTGGCATGAGGGATTTCATAGTATAACCTTAATTGAGAATTTTCCATTTACCACATAATAAAACGAAGGCCGACAGTTTTCATTTGATTTACTCATATTTTCAGAAACCTGAACCGAAAATTCGAAATCAAGGGAATAACCCTAAAAACCCCAAAATTGGCAAGTACCTTCTGTTCTTCTTTTCGATTATGTTCGACATCTTCAACATCAAGTGTTCGTGGACTTCTACGGAGGCTGGTTGTTTTTTAGGGCTCAGATTCGAACCAACCCAAAACTCAAATCAATTGCGTGAAGAAGGATGAAACAGTAGCAAGGTACAACCCTCGATTTATAGATTATCATATAGATCCAATTGTAATTTGGTTGAAATTTCATTTATTAGACATGAATTTGAACCATAAATTCCTTCAATATATCTGAAGTAGGGTTCATGTTAATTTGAACATTGAGTACAATTAGATTTCGATCTATTCGATTTATTTTAAGATGCGATAATATTATGAACACAGTTGCTAGAATAATTTAACATAAATCCAATCAAAGATGAAATTGTTTCATTAGAAATGTTTTGTACATGATATGAAAAAATAAATTGATTTCTAGATTAAATTAGTTGTTTTATTCTGTTTTAAAATGTTCAAACCATCTTTCGTTAATTCTGATATGAAATAATTTTAACCATAAACCCAGATTTAATATTATTATAAATCTGAGATGGATCATAAATCAATATATGATATTAATTTTAACCAAAGCTCAAATCTTGTTTATCATATTAGACGACGTGAGGAATATATATCTACTTTAACTATTGCCTTAGTATGCTTTATTAAATATATTTGGATACAATTTTGACATTATCTATATATAAAGATATGATCAGTACTTAAACTATTCATGCCAATGTCCAAAATCAGTTAAATTAAAATTTTGTTTTCTGACTTGAAAATTTTGATTTGTTAGGAGGAATTACTAAAACAGTTTTTTTTGTCTTTTAAACGACCCAAGCTCACCCTTACGGGAATAACCGGATTGGCTTGAGAACACGACAAATCAGAACACATATAGAAGAACATTTCATTTCTTGTTACAACAATTACATCAGAGGACAAAAATATTACAAATTGTGAATAAATAATACACATTTGACAGATATCAGAGATTCAAATTACAAAGTTGTAACAACCACGGGATTTTCGACTCCGAAAATCGACACAAAACCCAGCGTCGATTGTTTAGACATCGAAATTACCGAATCATTTATAGAAAGAAATTAGAGGGTGAGATAGAAAAGATAGAACTAATGGAATAGAAGAAGAAGAAGAACACAACTGAGCATAATCAAAGTAAACACGAATCTCACAGCGGAACGAATAAAATACGTTATATAACATAAGCTTTGAAATACAAATCTGTTTTGTACATATATACATACCAACATCAGAGTACAACATAACATTTGATACAGCGGAAATAACTCTAAAATAACTAGCAGTGAAGCCTCCTGCTTCCAGCTCCTTCAAGGGTATCTGTAAAAGCATGAAACACTTGACTGCCCGTACAAATTTGGGCACCCAAGAGTTTAGGAAAAACAAAACAAAACAAACTCTGGGTCAGTCATGGGACTGGTGTGAGTAAACTCCAACCATATGGTTTAACTTCAAAGATCTTTCGAAAGAAAAGGATAATAGTAAGACCAGTCCATACATAAATACGGATGGTTTTTACCTTACTATAACCCAAACCATTTTTGATATCAAAATCCAGTGATATTATAATAATGTCTAATCAAATAAATAACCAAATAGTAGAACGCTTGCATCTCACGCTCTACATATATAGTATAAAATCAAAAACCGCATGGCGCTTATTGGAGATTGGATTTCCAACATGACAAGGTATGGGACCACCTTCCGACAGTGTATCTCTAGAGATGAATACACCTGGGTTCAACAAGAACGTCTTGCAACCCGGCCCACACATGACCGACCACTCATTTCGCTTGAGTGTATCGAATGTATATCACCAACGGTTGGGACCAGCAACCGTCTCCCGACTGGGACAGCATCGAATAAAATAAGAAATTAAATGAACCTCTAGATGGGTGATTATACATCCTAATGGGTGCGACCCACATAGCCATGCTACCTGCCCGATTTTTGTCCTTTCCCGGTTGTTGAGGCCTGAGGCTACGAATACTTACCATTCATTAATAGAACAATCACTTTGAATGCCACATTGTCAGATCCGTTAATCACTAGTTGAGTTTGCACAAATATTCTGGATGTTATGCTAAGGGAATAAATCCGTTGCAACCATATATATTTATACAGACCAACCCATTTGATCATTGAAAATACTCTGTCAGACATTCGTCCATTTACGTTCGTTCTGGGATTGAACGAAACCGAAGGCACAATTTCTATTTAATAGAAAGAGTCCTTGCACTTTACTCCGTCTTCAATATATTCAGCATACTTGGTTCGCAACGCTAATGCCGATACGGAGTGGTTCTTCGGATAATAATCCAACCGGTCTCTCCGTATTGACAACGGAGGTCAAAAACTTCGATAGTCTGTGATTTAACTATCGAATAAAAACAAGTGTTCATCCAAACATATCAAACAAATCACTGGGCTCTTTAATTAATATTTCACTAATTAAACCTCTTCTCCATTTCCCCTATCAATATTTGTTAACCAAATATTTTCAATAATCATCTTGGCCTCTTATGCCATTTGGAAAACGTTTCCAAATATCAACTTCTTTTATTTTCTATATATTAGAAAATATCTTTATTTGCAATTGGAAACAATTCCAATCACTTATCTCTATCCCGACTATTTTAATTATACTCAGGAAATATTTACTGTTATATTTCCAAAATTCCATCACTTGGGTTAAAACGAATGCTGTGTAAAACATCGTTACAACAACCCAAAATATTTTATTCAACTAACCCTTTTCAAACACTTCTCTTCGAGGCGGGATTCTGTTATTTATCAATTAAAAATGAAATCAATCGAGTTGGGGTAAATTTACCTCTCAGACCTTGACTGAAAACATCCTCAACTTCAAAATGGCAAAACCACTAACCTCGAATAAACACACTATAAATCCCAATTATTCATTTCTAAAACATGTATATGGTTCGCTCTCTATTTCTAATTTATAGATTTCCCTTTTTGTTTACAATATTCGATTTTTATATTCACTTACCTATCGAATTCTATACGACGATACAATGATTTATAACTATCAAAATATCTTAAAAATATTCTAACTCCTTAAATTTCCGGAAAATTTCGCCATAACCTCCCCTGTATCGGGAGCATCGGGAAATTTCAAATAGCTTCCCGGTAACTTCTCATCTCAAAAAGAAAAAGAAAAAGCCAAGCGGCTTGCCGATACGGCGCGTAAAATCTCATATATGAATTAAACATGTACCTTATTGTCGAGCACACTAATTATATACCTTCATCACTTTATCCCATAACTGTCTCCGGTATATCTATACCTGTACCATTCATTTCAACTTCGTACACTCGTTTGACTCAACTCGTTAATTAACTCGTTAATTAACTCTTTGGTCTATTTCGCTTGTATATTAGGATATAACATATTTCAAATATATTTCAACATATTTATCAACTAATTGAAATCAAAATTCAATTTAAGTTCTATATTCGATTTCGAATATATATTTACAATTTCCAAATTCACTTTTCAAGTTTGACTTTAATTCAACACTCAATTAACCAATTCTTCTTTAACTTGGCTAATTCTATTCAATAATCAAAAATATGATTATTGTTTCAAAAAAAACACTTTACTTACTTCGCTTGAGTTCACATTTATTTTCTAACTCCAGTCTGTATTTTTAATGGAAAATTTTGGATTTTTATTTACTTAAAAACCCCTATAAAATCCATTATGGTTTTAATTGGTTTCTGGCGCTCCACTTTCAGAAATTTGATTTTGACATATCTCAAAATCTATTCGACGAAAACCAGATTTTTCTCTTCTATTAGAAAACTATTATCTAACTGGTCCTGACGGTTCTTGTTTCAAAGAATTCCGACTTAATTTGACTCCGATATACTCAAATGAAGTTCAAGTCGCCAATTTTCGAACTGCAGTGCTACGACGAGTTCGTTTTAATTATATATATAAAAAAACTTTTAAACTTCGTTTGAATGAAAGTCAACTCCATTCTGATATATTTTAATATATTCAAATCCATAGTTTCAATTCCATTTGAATTCCATATTCAAATCCCATAGTTAATTCTATTTCGAGTTCTATTTGAAATTCTATTTTCAAAATTTTATTTCAAGTTCTACTTTGAAATTCTACATTTGAATTTCCCTTATTCAAATCCCATTTTCAATCTCCATTTAAATTTCTATATTCAAATCTATTTTCATTCTATTAGAATTTCAAATCACATATTAAATTTCACTTTGAATTCAAATGCCATATTAAATTTCTCTTGAATTCAAATTCTATATTTATATCTCTTTGAATTCAAATTCTAGATTTATATCTCTTGAATTCCAATTCTAGATTTAAACTCCATTTTCAAATCTATTTGAAATCCTAATATTTAAACTCCCATTTTTATTTTATTTTATTCGGATTCCAAATACATTTTAAATTCTCTTCGAATTCCTCTTATTCAAATTCTTTTTGAATTCTATTTAAACTCCATTTGAGTTTTATTTGAATTCTTATATTTAATCATTCTTTATTTAAATCCCATTATTTAAATCCCATTATTTAAATCCCATTATTTAAATCCCATTTGAATCTTCTTTATCCAAATCCATTTGAATTCCCTTGAATTCAAATTCTATTTTAACTCCTTTAAATTCAAATTCTATTTGAATTCTTTTGAATTCAAATTCTGTATTCAATTTCCATTTAAATTCCTTGTTGAATTTAAATATTCAAATTCTATTAATTTTTTTTTTCAAATAATCGAATTCAAAATCATAAATCCTTACGGATTTATTTAGTTCAATTTATATTCTGTTATCAGAATAAATTCCATCGTTTATTTCTTTAAACGATCTTCCCCATTTATATTTTTAAATTCACATTTTGAATTTAAATATTTCAAACTATCCAAGTGATAATTTTCTCATCTTCTATTTACAAACCCTACTTATTTTACTCGTTTATATCTTCTTAAACAAGACTCGATTTAAATTTCCCTTTGAAATAAATATATTCTACTTTGGAAAAATAGATTTCCTTTTGTTTATACTGTTTTATTTTTAAGTTCATTTCTTTTTTTCAAATTCATCCTTGTACTTTTTATTTTCTGAATTATCCAATGATAATTCTTTTCACGTCATTTATAAACTTTGTTTATAAAAGAACTAAATATTTCAAATCTATTTAAATATTCAAATTCTATTTTAGAAAAATAGAATTCCCCTTTTAAATCTCAAATATCCCTTTTAGATATTTTAAATAAATTTACACTTAGCCCAGTGATATTTAAAACCATCAAACCATTCAAATTTCAATCATTTGATCTATAGCACGTCATATATGAATATATATGAAATCAAGCAAACAAACAAACAAATAATATATTTTTGAGGAATCCAGTTGGATTCCTCCAACCTGTTTTCCTGCATCCACAGACGTTAGCACATAAATAATACCCATTCTGCTTCATGGCAGAATATCGCGGTATAGAAGGTCATCCACTAATCATAGCGTGGGGTGTATAGGGTAATCATCCGCTAATGGTACCGCGGGCATCCGCTAATGAGACTGCGGGAATCCAACCAATCAATCAACCCAATATATATATAATAGCCTAAATAACTAATATATATAAAACAACCAGAAAATATTCACACAAGCAACAAACAATTATTTTTAACGAATAAAAATAATTCTAAAGGTGAGAGAGATTTACTCACCGAGATTTTCTTTGCTGAATGTCTCGTGGAAATTCAAATCTTACGGCTTCGAATCGCCTCGAATGAGTTTTATCGTGCTATTACGAATATTTATTTAACGATCAACATTTCAATTAACACATAAATAAATGTCTTATATATATTTATCCATTTTCTCATTTAATTAAATCATCAAATTGTTTTAATTAAATATCCAACTTCTTTTATTTATTTTGAATTTGAAATCTGAATCAAACTAATATGGTTTAAATAAAAGAAACAAAACTAACTAATTTATTTTCTATAAACTAATTATATAAATTTATTTGCTCTTTATATAACTAATCCCTCATAATAAATTCCTAACTGCCTTATTTATTTTTCAAATAAATAAAAACTAAATCTAAAAAGAAAAATACCTTAATCCTGTTAAATTCTTTCTTCTTCCTCAATACATCACTGCCGAACAGAGACTTCCATCCCAAGAACTAGAACCGCGAGCTACAACTACATCGATGAACTCCAGGGAGCAAATCGCGATCCCCCAAAATACACAGACCACCACCTCCACGCTGCTCCACCGAACACTGCTCCTCCTGATCCCACGCGTTTGCCAACATCGCACCTTCCCCAACAGTCGAGCCTGGCTCGAAACCCTAAATCTGAATCGCCATCGGTCCTCAGCCCTAACCCCGGTTGTACCATCGAGACAACTAGCCTCTCGTACCATGATTCGCGTTGAAACCCTGAGGTCAAACAAAATAGTCGAACCCCTAAACCCAATTCCGTGCTTCGGCCTCATTCGATTTCGTGGTTTTTGGCTCAGAAGCCATTGTGATTCTGATCGTATCTGGGTTTCGCGATTTAAGGAAGAAGATCCAATCCCCTTTCGCGAGTCTCGATTTTGAGGATTTAAAGGTGGAAACGGGTTTTGATTTCAGAAGAACAGAAGTCGTGAATTTATAGAGAGGGAGACTTAGCGACCAAGGAATTTTAAGGTAGGTGTTTAACTGGGTAGGACTTACCAGGGGAAAGGTTTTAGCTTAGGAAGGAATTAACTAGTACGGGTTTATTAAGGGCGGGCATTAACTAGTACAGTGTTTATTTAATTTTAATTATCTCCTGATCGCGAACTCCTTTTTGAACAGAACGACTGACCATCCTAGGGTAAAACCGCTATTCTGAACACACTGGGACAGGTATCGAAACTCAATTCGGCCATGTGGAGGAGATATTAACTTAAACTGATATAAATTAAATTCAAAACAATTAATTTCTCGATAATAAATTAATATTATCACTTTTATATTCAAACAGAACTGACACTGATCATCTGAACTGTTTTCAATTCAGTTTTAATTCGAATTGAGTTATTATTTCTCGTATTACGATTATTTAATATATTCGATATTAAATCGAAATTGATTATTAAATCGATAACTTAAAATAAAAATTCATTTATATTATCAACTCAATATTTAAAACGATATTAAATATTTAAAACAACTGTTCAAAAATCCGGGTCGTTACATTCTTCCCCCCTTAAAATAATTTCGTCCTCGAAATTGCTAACGTAGGAAAAATACTATAAACTCATTAACTTTTTTAAAAAACTCATTCATGTTGAAACTCAGTATATTATATTTCAACAAATTCCAGTACCCACAAACCTTTGGTTTCCATTCATTTAATTTGAATGATCTACAATCAATCCATATTCCATTCATATTGGTTCAACACCAATTTATCGAAATGGATTTTATTCAATTTATTCCCTTCGACACATTTAACTTGTTTAAGTTAAATTTAAATTCCAGAATTAAAACCCCTGGATTTTATTTCAAATCCTTCTGAAGTCACATAAATATATATACATATATTTATTTCGATTTTAAATTCAAAACTTTTGAATTTTCAAACAAATTTTCAACAATAACTTTTTCTAAGGTAGTAATCCATCACTTAGAAACTCGAAAATGAACACTGATGATGTTGCAATCATCATCAGAATTATTTCCCAGCCATTGAAGTGAGTTCAGTGCTTTATTATTTCAAAATCTATCTAAAATGATTTTCTTTCAATTCCTTCCAAAACAAAGCTATATTATTTTAATATACTTTGAAAAATATTTTCAAACTTCCCAGGATTTTGAATTCTTAATTCTGGTTTGAATTTAATTCTAATTCATCTCATTTGTATATTTAATTCCTATACAAATTCTATTTGGTTATAAATAACCATTCTAATTTTATAATCTCATGGGATTATAAAATCAACATCCAACACATCCATATAATAATAATTCTAGAAAATTATTCTTTCTATATCAAAATAGAATTTTTGGGTAAAATTATTTCATTTACCCACTTAAAAACAACATCCTGTCGTATTTTCTGTTTAAGTGTTTAGAAATCCCTATCGACTTCGTGGCGTCCCACGATTCGACCAGAATTCATAAACCACTCAACAGACTAGCCAACATAATATAAAACAATTTTTATATTAATAAGAAATACTTGCTCTCGTATTATACACTCAACTCATTCTAGGGCACTGCTGACCCTATCTCTAATGAGCACATTTCCACCAAAGCCTAGGTATTCGCTCAACCTAAGCTCTGATACCACTGTAACAACCACGGGATTTTCGACTCCGAAAATCGACACAAAACCCAGCGTCGATTGTTCAAACATCGAAATTACCGAATCATTTATAGAAAGAAATTAGAGGGTGAGATAGAAAAGATAGAACTAATGGAATAGAAGAAAAAGAACACAACTGAGCATAATCAAAGTAGAATCTCACAGCGGAACGAATAAAATACGTTATATAACATAAGCTTTGAAATACAAATCTGTTTTGTACATATATACATACCAACATCAGAGTACAACATAACATTTGATACAGCGGAAATAACTCTAAAATAACTAGCAGTGAAGCCTCCTGCTTCCAGCTCCTTCAAGGGTATCTGTAAAAGCCTGAAACACTTGACTGCCCTTACAAATTTGGGCACCCAAGAGTTTAGGAAAAACAAAACAAACTCTGGGTCAGTTATGGGACTGGTGTGAGTAAACTCCAACCATATGGTTTAACTTCAAAGATCTTTCGAAAGAAAAGGATAATAGTAAGACCAGTCCACACATAAATACGGATGGTTTTTACCTTACTATAACCCAAACCATTTTTGATATCAAAATCCAGTGATATTATAATAATGTCTAATAAAATAAATAACCAAATAGTAGAACGCTTGCATCTCACGCTCTACATATATAGTATAAAATCAAAAACCGCATGGCGCTTATTGGAGATTGGATTTCCAACATGACAAGGTATGGGACCACCTTCCGACAGTGTATCTCTAGAGACGAATACACCTGGGTTCAACAAGAACGTCTTGCAACCCGGCCCACACATGACCGACCACTCATTTCGCTTGAGTGTATCGAATGTATATCATCAACGGTTGGGATCAGCAACCGTCTCCCGACTGGGACAGCATCGAATAAAATAAGAAATTAAATGAACCTCTAGATAGGTGATTACACATCCTAATGGGTGCGACCCACATAGCCATGCTGCCTGCCCGATTTTTGTCCTTTCCCGGTTGTTGAGGCCTGAGGCTACGAATACTTACCATTCATTGATAGAACAATCACTTTGAATGCCACATTGTCAGATCCGTTAATCACTAGTTGAGTTTGCACAAATATTCTGGATGTTATGCTAAGGGAAAAAATCCGTTGCAACCATATATATTTATACAGACCAACCCATTTGATCATTGGAAATACTCTGTCAGACATTCGTCCATTTACGTTCGCTCTGGGATTGAACGAAACCGAAGGCACAATTTCTATTTAATAGAAAGAGTCCTTGCACTTTACTCCGTCTTCAATATATTCAGCATACTTGGTTCGCAATGCTAATGCCGATACGGAGTGGTTCTTCGGATAATAATCCAACCGGTCTCTCCATATTGACAATGGAGGTCAAAAACTTCGATAGTCTGTGATTTAACTATCGAATAAAAACAAGTGTTCATCCAAACATATCAAACGAATCACTGGGCTCTTTAATTAATATTTCATTAATTAAACCTCTTCTCCATTTCCCCTATCAATATTTGTTAACCAAATATTTTCAATAATCATCTTGGCCTCTTATGCCATTTGGAAAACATTTCCAAATATCAACTTCTTTTATTTTCTATATATTAGAAAATATCTTTATTTGCAATTGGAAACAATTCCAATCACTTATCTCTATCCCGACTATTTTAATTATACTCAGGAAATATTTACTGTTATATTTCCAAAATTCCATCACTTGGGTTAAAACGAATGCTGTGTAAAACATCGTTACAACAACCCAAAATATTTTATTCAACTAACCCTTTTCAAACACTTCTCTTCGAGGCAGGATTCTGCTATTTATCAATTAAAAATGAAATCAATCGAGTTGGGGTAAATTTACCTCTCAGACCTTGACTGAAAACATCCTCCACTTTAAAACGGCAAAACCACTAACCTCGAATAAACACACTATAAATCCCAATTATTCATTTCTAAAACATGTATATGGTTCGCTCTCTATTTCTAATTTATAGATTTCCCTTTTTGTTTACAATATTCGATTTTTATATTCACTTACCTATCGAATTCTATACGACGATACAATGATTTATAACTATCAAAATATCTTAAAAATATTCTAACTCCTTAAATTTCCGGAAAATTTCGCCATAACCTCCCCTGTATCGGGAGCATCGGGAAATTTCAAATAGCTTCCCGGTAACTTCTCATCTCAAAATGAAAAAGAAAAAGCCAAGCGGCTTGCCGATACGGCGCATAAAATCTCATATATGAATTAAACATTTACCTTATTGTCAAGCACACTAATTATATACCTTCATCACTTTATCCCATAACTGTCTTCGGTATATCTATACCTGTACAATTCATTTCAACTTCATACACTCGTTTGACTCAACTCGTTAATTAACTCGTTAATTAACTCTTTGGTCTATTTTGCTTGTATATTGGGATATAACATATTTCAAATATATTTCAACATACTTATCAACTAATTGAATTCAAAATTCAATTTAAGTTCTATATTCGATTTCGAATATATATTTACAATTTCCAAATTCACTTTTCAAGTTTGACTTCAATTCAACACTCGATTAACCAATTCTTCTTTGACTTAGCTAATTCTATTCAATAATCAAAAATATGATTATTGTTTCAAAAAAAACACTTTACTTACTTCGCTTGAGTTCACATTTATTTTCTAACTCCAGTCTATATTTTTAATGGAAAATTTTGGATTTTTATTTACTTAAAAACCCCTATAAAATCCATTATGGTTTTAATTGGTTTCTGGCGCTGCACCTTCAGAAATTTGATTTTGACATATCTCAAAATCTATTCGACGAAAACCAGATTTTTCTCTTCTATTAGAAAACTACTACCTAACTGGTCCTGACGGTTCTTGTTTCAAAGAATTCCGACTTAATTTGACTCCGATATACTCAAATGAAGTTCAAGTCGCCAATTTTCGAACTGCAGTGCTGCGACGAGTTCGTTTTAATTATATATATAAAAAAACTTTTAAACTTCGTTTGAATGAAATTCAACTCCATTCTAATATATTTTAATATATTCAAATCCATAGTTTCAATTCCATTTGAATTCCATATTCAAATCCCATAGTTAATTCTATTTCGAGTTCTATTTGAAATTCTATTTTCAAAATTTTATTTCAAGTTCTACTTTGAAATTCTACATTTGAATTTTCCTTATTCAAATCCCATTTTCAATCTCCATTTAAATTTCTATATTCAAATCTATTTTCATTCTATTAGAATTTCAAATCACATATTAAATTTCACTTTGAATTCAAATGCCATATTAAATTTCTCTTGAATTCAAATTCTATATTTATATCTCTTTGAATTCAAATTCTAGATTTATATCTCTTGAATTCCAATTCTAGATTTAAACTCCATTTTCAAATCTATTTGAAATCCTAATATTTAAACTCCCTTTTTTTATTTTATTCGGATTCCAAATACATTTTAAATTCTCTTCGAATTGCTCTTATTCAAATTCTTTTTGAATTCTATTTAAACTCCATTTGAGTTTTATTTGAATTCTTATATTTAAACCTTCTTTATTTAAATCCCATTATTTAAATCCCATTTGAATCTTCTTTATCCAAATCCATTTGAATTCCCTTGAATTCAAATTCTATTTTAACTCCTTTAAATTCAAATTCTATTTGAATTCTTTTGAATTCAAATTCTGTATTCAATTTCCATTTAAATTCCTTATTGAATTTAAATATTCAAATTCTATTAAATTTTTTTTCAAATTAATCGAATTCAAAATCATAAATCCTTACGGATTTATTTAGTTCAATTTATATTCTGTTATCAGAATAAATTCCATCGTTTATTTCTTTAAACGATCTTCCCCATTTATATTTTTAAATTCACATTTTGAATTTAAATATTTCAAACTATCCAAGTGATAATTTTCTCACCTTCTATTTACAAACCCTACTTATTTTACTCGTTTATATCTTCTTAAACAAGACTCGATTTAAATTTCCCTTTGAAATAAATATATTCTACTTTGGAAAAATAGATTTCCTTTTGTTTATACTGTTTTATTTTTAAGTTCATTTCTTTTTTTCAAATCCATCCTTGTACTTTTTATTTTCTGAATTATCCAATGATAATTCTTTTCACGTCATTTATAAACCTTGTTTATAAAAGAACTACTTGTTTTTATTCCTTTAAAACAAGTAAATATTTCAAATCTATTTAAATATTCAAATTCTATTTTAGAAAAATAGAATTCCCCTTTTAAATCTCAAATATCCCTTTTAGATATTTTAAATAAATTTACACTTAGCCCAGTGATATTTAAAACCATCAAACCATTCAAATTTCAATCATTTGATCTATAGCACGTCATATATGAATATATATGAAATCAAGCAAACAAACAAACAGATAATATATTTTTGAGGAATCCAGTTGGATTCCTCCAACCTGTTTTCCTGCATCCACAGACGTTAGCACATAAATAATACCCATTCTGCTTCATGGCAGAATATCGCGGTATAGAAGGTCATCCACTAATCATAGCGTGGGGCGTATAGGGTAATCATCCGCTAATGGTACCGCGGGCATCCACTAATGAGACTGCGGGAATCCAACCAATCAATCAACCCAATATATATATATAATAGCCTAAATAACTAATATATATAAAACAACCAGAAAATATTCACACAAGCAACAAACAATTATTTTTAACGAATAAAAATAATTCTAAAGGTGAGTGAGATTTACTCATCGAGATTTTCTTTGCTGAATGTCTCATGGAAATTCAAATCTTACGGCTTCGAATCGCCTCGAATGAGTTTTATCGTGCTCCTACGAATATTTATTTAACGATCAACATTTCAATTAACGCATAAATAAATGTCTTATATATATATATCCATTTTCTCATTTAATTAAATCATCAAATTGTTTTAATTAAATATCCAACTTCTTTTATTTATTTTGAATTTGAAATCTGAATCAAACTAATATGGTTTAAATAAAAGAAAACTAACTAATTTATTTTCTATAAACTAATTATATAAATTTATTTGCTCTTTATATAACTAATCCCTCATAATAAATTCCTAACTGCCTTATTTATTTTTCAAATAAATAAAAACTAAATCTAAAAAGAAAAATACCTTAATCGTGTTAAATTCTTTCTTCTTCCTCAATACATCACTGCCGAATAGAGACTTCCATCCCAAGAACTAGAACCGCGAGCTACAACTACATCGATGAACTCCAGGGAGCAAATCGCGATCCCCCAGAATACACAGACCACCACCTCCACGCTGCTCCACCGAACACTGCTCCTCCTGATCCCACGCGTTTGCCAACATCGCACCTTCCCCAACAATCGAGCCTGGCTCGAAACCCTAAATCTGAATCGCCATCGGTCCTGAGCCCTAACCCCGGTTGTACCATCGAGACAACTAGCCTCTCGTACCATGATTCGCGGTGAAACCCTGAGGTCAAACAAAATAGTCGAACCCCTAAACCCAATTGCGTGCTTCGGCCTCATTCGATTTCGTGGTTTTTGGCTCAGAAGCCATTGTGATTCTGATCGTATCTGGGTTTCGCGATTTTAGGAAGGAGATCCAATCCCCTTTCGCGAGTCTCGATTTTGAGGATTTAAAGGTGGAAACGGGTTTTGATTTCAGAAGAACAGAAGTCGTGAATTTATAGAGAGGGAGACTTAGCGACCAAGGAATTTTAAGGTAGGTGTTTAACTGGGTAGGACTTACCAGGGGAAAGGTTTTAGCTTAGGAAGGAATTAACTAGTACGGGTTTATTAAGGGCGGGCATTAACTAGTACAGTGTTTATTTAATTTTAATTATCTCCTGATCGCGAACTCCTTTTTGAACAGAACGACTGACCATCCTAGTGTAAAACCGCTATTCTGAACACACTGGGACAGGTATCGAAACTCAATTCGGCCATGTGGAGGAGATATTAACTTAAACTGATATAAATTAAATTCAAAACAATTAATTTCTCGATAATAAATTAATATTATCACTTTTATATTCAAACAGAACTGACACTGATCATCTGAACTGTTTTCAATTCAGTTTTAATTCGAATTGAGTTATTATTTCTCGTATTACGATAATTTAATATATTCGATATTAAATCGAAATTGATTATTAAATCGATAACTTAAAATAAAAATTCATTTATATTATCAACTCAATATTTAAAACGATATTAAATATTTAAAACAACTGTTCAAAAATCCGGGTCGTTACAAAAGTAGTGGAAAATCAGTACATATCACGATTTTAAGAAATACATGGATACAGAGCGTTTCGAATATATCTCCAGCTGTAAATCCAGGATCCTGTGAAAATAATATATGCAAAAACCCAACTACTAGCTGCTCGTGTGGAAAATAGGGGCACCCAGAGTTTAGGTTAAAGCAATAAACTCTAGGTCAGTCATGTGACTGGTGTGAGAACTAAAACAGTTATTAATCTTTACTTTAAAATAAAGTAAATCTAGGGACCACGCCTTATAATACGGAATGGATTTCCTCCCAAGAATACCAGTGCATAAAATAAACAGCGCAATGCTTTTTGGAAAAATGAAGCAATCATAAGACTCAGGTCCCATCACACAATGCAACGCAAGCCGGAGGATGGAGTTTTAACTTATTATAGCCTAACATGCTTGATACATTTAAAACAAATCATTTGATACTATTGTAAGTATATAGTGTCAAAATCACTTCAAATATAAATGTATCAATCACAGATGGCATAGTATCCCAAGCTACTATGTCGCCATATAGGTTTACGACTAAAACCGAAAAGTCGCGTATTGGAAATTGGATTTCCGTCGTGAGTCGAGGCAAGGGATGTGCTCCTCGCAGGCATCGAGACACTCTAGCAAATACCTCAGGATATCCCGTAGTAGGCCCTTGGATCCTCCAAGGCCAGACCTCTCTTACGTTTGAGGATTGGAAATTCTTGAATACACGTTTCCCGGTCCTACAGGACTTATCCATTGGCTCCGTAGTAACCGATATATCCGAATTGCCTCGCTATCCGTCATCCACATAGGTAAAAATATATTAAATGTCTGGGCTCCATTCCATGACACCACCCATAGCTAGAAGGAAACTTCATGCACTCCTTGGGTCCCTTATCCTGTTTTTGACTTATACCGAGGTGTTAGGCTCGCATATTAACGCTATACACTAAGCTATGCCCTTTAAAGCTGTTCTTTGATCATCAACCACAAGACTCTACTTTTCAACAGAAGTCTTGATCATTTGCATCTCGGCATGCCATACTGACAATTCACGCCATGCAACTGATGTCTATCGACATATAACCTCTGAGCTCGTACGTCTCAGAGAAGGGTATTAAGCAAGAGAATAAATTATCCACCACAAAACAGATATATATTTAATAGAGATCAATCAACACAGAATAAAATCCAATGTCAGACACACATCCATTTACTATTTCGTTCTCGGTCTGAACGAAACCAGAGGCACCTTATTCCTTGTCCCATTTGTCTAATACAGGAGAGAGGTCCTCGCATATCCGGTCGATCTCCAAGTACGTCTGGACGACCACCACTTATTACTTTGTCATGGGCGTACAGCCTAATCAAGACATCGATAATCATCCAAACGATGTGAAAACCTCTGGTCTTCAACCACCGTCTTCAGCGTCGACTTATCGTCGAATCAGTTATTCAGAATGGGTATAAACTCGGCCTTTCCGAATAATTCACGTATCTTATAATCAAGTGCTATAAAAACACAACATACGCCTCATTCCAATTCTGAATATTCTATTATTTAAATATTCATATCCCTTGGGAAAGGTTCCCATTAATTTTATCAAAGATAAATTCTTTAAATTAACTAGTCGGGATTATCGAGCCTTACCGAAGTAATCATTTGTTTAATTTCCTATCCCAACATATTCATCCCATAGAGCAAAATTGGTAATACTCCATATCTAACACCACGGTGTTATCGGTAAATTTAATTACCATTTCACGTTCAAATCTATTTAAAGATTTAACTATCGTTTGGAGCAAAACTGGTGATACACCATACCATTGATTTCTGCCGATATATAACCTCTAAGCTCGTTCGTCTTAGAGAAGGGTGTTAAGCAAGAGAATAAATTCTCCACCACCAAACAGATGTATATTTAGCAGAGATCAACTATACAGTTTCAAAGTACAATGTTAAACATTTAATCCTTTCTTTGACTGGGTTAAAGAACTAATGTCAATTTAAACACAGTTCACGGTAAACCCAAAATCACATTCCATTAATTATGGAATTTTCACGGGAAACAGATCAATATATAATCGATATCAATTTCCATATCCGACTAACAATATAAATGGAATAATGACAAAGCCTTTTAAATCCATTATATATTAATAGTCTTCCTCCACAGAAACCCACTTCGATTATTACCAAATCGAATTCCATTCAATTCCAATTTATTTTATTAAATTGGAAAACTTTACTTTGGAAAATTTCCATTAAATCTTGATAAAAAGATTTATAAATTCCAAATCACATTTCAATGTAAATCGGGTTAAAGAACGAATGTCGTTAAAAACACAGTTCACAATAAACCTGATTCACATTCTATTTTATTCCAGCTACTAAATATAACTGGAAACTCTAATAATCTTAATTAAAAGATTTATCCTTCTGACACGGGTTTGAGAACAGTGTTATTTAAGACACCACTCACGGCAAACCCAAAATCCAATTCTTTTATTCAATTCCAATTAAATATTAATTAATTGGAGGACTTCACTAAATCTTAATTAAAAGATTATTCTTTTCTCAACTGGGTTTAAGAACAATGTTAATAAGGACACCATTCACGACAAACCCAAAATCCCATTTGATATTAAATACAAGGCTCTAAATAGAAATTATATCGGTTTATATCAATTATCGAATTCTGTAACCAAAAAATATCGTATTGGAAATAGTGATATAAATATGTTTTTCAAATTTACATAACAATACCTGTATAATCACGAAATCCAATATCGAAATATTCCAAAGATTATTTCTGTTCCAAATCCATTCCAATTTGTTCGTAGGAAATTTCTGGTTATTTTAAAACCATTCAAAAATCCAATTATTTTATTTAAAAATTATTGGATTTCAAATCTAGTTAATAACTAGTTCATTTTGATAAAAATTTATTTTTATCTTTACAAACATGGAAATTTTCATCCTAATTCACTCCAAATCATTTATTATGATTTTACACAGATAATTAATATTTTTAATAATTTTATTAAGGCCATTTCAGTCGATTTCCATAAACGGTCATCGAACTGCACTTACAACGACCTTTTCCAAATTTGATTTGGACATAATTCCAAATCCAACTGTTAGATTTCAAATCTCTTTCATTTGTTGGAAAGCTCTTTTCGATACTAACCCGGCTGTTCCAGTTTTAGGAGAATCCGTGTAACAACCCGAAAATCTGGGCCAGTTTAAAAATTTTATTTTGGCAATTTTAGCGAATTTTGATTATTTAAAATGAATTATTTTAAATAATATAGACGAGAAATTTATTTTGAAGAGAATTCAAACGTACATATTTATACGCGTCGTCGTTAAAATATAAATATTTATATATAATTATAAATAGAATTGAAAATGGCGCGGTAGTTCGATAATTCGATTTCAAACTTCAATTGGATGTACCGGGTGCAACACAATCCTGATTTTAGTGAAACCAAAAACAATAGGATCTAATTGATAATATCTTTCCAACGAATCCGAAAAATCAAGATTTCATAGAGGGAATCAAAAGATATGTCCAGTTGAAAATTCTGAATAGTCGCTATGGAATTCAGGCCCTTAAAAATGGAGATTTTGCAAACGACCTCGGATTTCGACGAAACCACTTTTGTTGGATCCGGGATGTAAAGTTATTGCTAGGTTTCAAATTTCATAATTTTTCGAATCAATATGTGAGCGTGGCAAAGGAAAACGCGTTTGACCAGTTTCGGTTGATTTTAATCGACTGGAAATTGGTCATTTTTCTAACGGTCTCAGAATTCGACGAAACTAGTTTTGTTAGGACCGTATCGTCAATACGAAGCTAGAAAATATTTTTCGAGAATTTTTCTAGTTAGTACGTGACCCCGGTAAATTGAAATATACGTTCAAATTGAATATATATAGATTATACTTTAAATTCAATGGAAACTGATCGAAACAGTCGAATCAGCTTATGGTACATATCCCATTGTGTTCGGAATGGGGGTAATTAGCTATGGACGACAGGCGGTGGGTCTCGTTTCGATTTCGAATAAAAAGTCAACTTTATATAGAAAATTAAATTAAATAAATAATTAAATAACCCTTTCTTTTCACTTAAGACCCCCCCTCATTCTCATTTCAGAATCGAACGAAATAAAAAAAACGCTCAACTTCGTCATCGCCCCCTCCACCCCCTCCCCCCCCCCCCCCCCGCTGTAGACCACCGTGCTCCTCCTGGAGACCGCCGCCGGAGCGAAACCCACCTCCCTCTTTCACCTCCTGCTCCTCCGCCTATTCTTCTCCCCCTCTCCTCTGCTAGAAATCCGAACCCCCCTAGAGCCCACAGCCCTAAATCCCCAAACGCGCGCCCACGTGGACCTCCGTCCGAACTCAGCCCCTCCCCTCGACCACCCTCCTCCCTGCCGACTCCTCTCTCGTGCTCCCTCCTCTTCCCAATTGAAAACCCCGCAGCCCCTCTCCGCTTCATCAAAATCCGAGATAAAGGTGTGCCTTTTATTTACATTCATTTTTATTTTATTTCCAGAGTATTATATTATATAAAAAAAATGATGATTTTTCTTGCATAAACATTCAATTTTCATGAAGATAAGGATTATAAGTTTGCAAATAGAAAAGACCGGATTTTTCAATTAGAAAGGTGAAATCTTCATATAGAAGTAGCGATAAAAATTCAATTTTTACATTATAAGAAGTAGCATTATAAAGATGGGATCTTTTATATGTATAGAACTTCAAAAAGATTTGATTTTTAAAATATAGTGAAGTAACGACTATAAAAATTCGATTTTTATATATTGAATAGCATAGTAAAAAAAATTCGATTTTTATATATTGAACATCGAAGTAAAAATGTGATTTTTATATATTGAACATCGAAGTAAAAATGTGATTTTTATATATTGAACATCGAAGTAAAAATGTGTTTTTTATATATTGAACATCGAAGTAAAAATGTGATTTTTATATATTGAACATCGAAGTAAAAATGTGATTTTTATATATTGAACATCGAAGTAAAAATGTGATTTTTATATATTGAACATCGAAGTAAAAATGTGATTTTTATATATTGAATAGCATAGTAAAAATTCGATTTTTATATATTGAATAGCGAAGTAAAAATTCGATTTTTATATAATGAATAACAAAGTAAAAATTCAATTTTTATATATTGAATAGCATTGTAAAAATTCGATTTTTATATATTGAATAGCATAGTAAAAATTCGATCTTTATATATTGAATAGCATAGTAAAAATTCGATTTTTATATATGTAGTGGCTACGGGCGAAAGAAAGTGATAAGAGGCGAGAACAGTGAAGATTTCCTGCATTAGAAGTGCCGTTGAGTTAGGATAGCTATCGGTGAGAATTTCTCACCTTTCAATTTCTTTTTCTAGTTATATATATATATATATACTAGGATGCAGACGGTGCTTAGTAGCACACGACACAATCGTCCACAGACCATGGACTTGTTTGTTTGGTTGCATAGATTAGTTAGATGATTTGATTTGAAATTGAATTGTTTGGTGAAATAAATTGATTTGATTGATGTGTGAATGGCGTGGGCCTTCACTAGACCGGGGATAAGGCTAGGCCTCGTCCCGTTTCTAGTATCGTGCCGTTATGCCGCCGAAATTTTCTAAAATATGTTAGAAAAATAAAAATATCATTTTTATTGTGTAAATGAAATGAATAGAAATTCATATGTTAAAATAAAATGTTTTATCGTTAAAAATATAATTTTTAACGTGAATATGAATATAGTGAATGTGAATAAATAAAATATTCATTCACAAACCGGACAGTTTGTTTATGTACACCTATTTGAAGGACATTGATTGGGACGATAAATTTTACACATCGCCCAACTGCACAAATAAAATATGTGTTTGATTGCTTGAAACCCCACACGGGTATTGGGATGATATTTGACGTACACTAATCCCGATTGTTTAGTTGTATGTCGATCGATTGATTGACAGACTGTTATAAGCGTTGAATATTTATATTTGATGCTTATACAGTGTAGAATGCACTTTGGATGATGGTTGATTATTCATCGTTGTTGATATGTACATATGTTGTAGAAAATCCATATAATTAACATTATATGGTAATTGATTGGGCCTCATTCCAATTTAGAAAAGAAAGAATATTATAAAATGAAGGTTCATGTGTTGACTGTACTCATCCGTTGAGATTAGTCATGTGTTGAACGAAATATTTTAATAATAAAATTTACATCTTCATCAATATAAAATAAAGGTTCATGTGTTGACTGTACTCATCCATTGAGATTAGTCATGTGTTGAACGAGATATTTGAAATAGAAATATTTGAAATAGAATATTTGAAATAGAATATTCGAAAATAGAAATATATGAAGCTGTATTGATTAGATTGACGCCATTTTGACGTGAACGATATTTATATCGATTTTATTCGAAACGAATTCGAATTGAATTGAATAGAAAACGAATTCGAATTAAATTGAATAGAAAACGAATTCGAAATGAATTGAATATAAAATGAATTCGAATTGAATTGGATTGAATAGAAAACGAATTCGAATTGAATTGAATAGAAAACGAATTAGAATTGAATTGAATTCAAATGGAATTTGAAATTTGAATTGAATAGAAATGAATTTTAAAACGAATTTATAAGGAAGAATTTAATTTTGATTTGAAATGAATTTAAATTGAAATATTCAATTTTGATTTGAAATTGAATATGAAGTTGAAACCGTTTTGAAAATGAATTTAAAACGATTTATAAATCGTTTTGAAAAGAAAATCGATGAAATATATATTATATATATAATATAATGGTCTGAATAGAACGCGCCGCGCCGCGGTAGTTCGCGAATTTCGACCATTGACTTCGAACGGGTATTGCGGGAGATCCGACCGTCGGATTCTCCTAAAACCGGAACCGTTGGGTTCGTATCGAAAAGAGCTTTCTAACGAATATTGGAAATTTGAAATCTAACGGTTGTATTTGGAATTATGTCCAAATCAAATTTGAAAAAGGTCGTTGTATGTGTAGTTCGATGGCCAATGATGGAAATCGACTGTGCGGGCCTTGATAAAATTATTAAAAATAGTAATAATTTGTGTAAAATCATAAGAAATGATTTGTGAAGAATTGGAATGAAAAACTCCATATTTGAAAAGATAAAAATAGATTTTTATCGAAATGAACTAGTTTTGAACTAGAATAGTAATTTATTTATTTTTAAAATAAATAAATTGGATTTGAAATGGTTTTGAAAATAACCAGAACTTCCAATAATTGCACTGGAATGGATTTGAATCGAAATTGTCTTCGGAATATTTCGATGTTTGATTTCATGATTATACAGATGTTGCTATGGAAATTTGAAAGATATAGATATATATATATATCGTTATTTCCAATACGATATCTGTTGGTCGTAGAATTTGATATTGAATATAAGCCGATATATTTTCTATTCAGAGCCTTATATTGAATATCAAATGCGATTTGGGTTTGTCGTGAATGGTGTCTTCACTAACACTGTTCTTGAACCCAGTTGAGAAAAGATTAAATCTTTTTATTTAGATTTAATGAAGTGTACCAATTAAATAATATTTAATTGGAATTGAATTGATATTGATTTTTGGGTTTATCGTGGACAGTGTTTTTAAATAACACTCGTTCTTTAACCCGATAATTAATGGAATGCGATTTTGGGTTTATCGTGAACCGTGTTTTAAATGACACTGATTCTTTAACCCAGTTAACGATTAAAACTAAGTGGAGTTTTAATGAATCTTTAATTAGATTGAAAAGATCGAGAATGGAGTATCACCAGTTTTGTTCCAGGCGATAGTTGAATCTTTAATTAGATTTGAACGTGAAATGGTAATTGAATTTACCGATAACACCATGGTGTTAGATATGAAGTATTACCAGTTTACTTCATGGGATGAATAGGTTGGGATTGGGAAACTAAAACAAATGGTTACTTCGGTAAGGTTCGTTAATCCCGACTAGTTTGAATTGATATTCAAAAATAGATTAAAGAATAAATTCAAGAAATTTATCTTGGATAAAATTAATGGGAACCTTTCCCTATGAATGTGAAATTTAGAAACTAACTGTCGGTTAGCTAAGCAGAATGGTATTCTGGATATTGATCTGATGTTGGTTTCGGCCTTCGGGGTTAATAATTGGGGAATTATTCTCTTGATTAATTTACGGTTAGTAACTAATGAATTGGAATGAGGCCTATGTTGTGTTTATGTAACATCTATTTTTAATATACGCGGGTTGTTCGGAAAGGTCGGGTTTATACCCATTCTGAATAACCGATTCGATGATATGTCGAAGACGAAGACGGTGGTTGAAGACCGGAAGTCTTCACATCGTTTGGATAATTACCGACGATCCTGATTGGGCTGTACACCCAAGAGGATGGAAATAGTTGGTGGTCGTCCAGACGTACTTGGAGATGAATGGATATGCGAGGAAAGTGCCTCCGGTTTCGTTCAGACCCATAACAGACTTGTAAATGGATAGTGTGTCTGACGTTGTATTCCTTTATACTGTATTGGTGATCTCTGCTAAATATATATCTGTTTGGTGGCAGAGAATTTATTCTCTTGCTATACACCCTTCTCTGAGACGTACGAGCCTAGAGGTTATATATTGGCAGAAATCAGTGGTACAGTATGGACTGACAATGTGGCATGCTGAGTTGCATGGATCAAGGCTTTTGTTGAAAAGCAAAGTCTTGTGGTTGATGATCAAAGCACGGCCTTGCGTGGCGTAGCTTTGTGTAACGTTGATTCGCGAGTATCACACCCGGTATGAACTAAAAACGGGAGACGGACATCAGGGAGGACATGCGTTTCTTTCTAGTTAGGAGTGGCGTCAGTGCTTGAACTGGCTGACGAGTTTGACTCATGTGGATGTTGTTTATTATTACTTGCTGAAAAGCGAGGCGACTCGTGATATCGGTTTCGGCCGATGCTTCTGGTCGGCTGACGGGCCAGGCTTACGCCCCAAAGGGCGGGGAAACGTAGTGTTCAGGCATTTTAATCCACATCGGTGGACCGGCCCTGACGATCCAAAGGCTTGACAGAGTACTTGCCTGAGGCTCGGACTAGACAGTCTCGAATCAGTGAGGATCTTGCCCCTAGCCTCGGTTCATACCATAAATGATAACCCAACTTCCAATACGACATTTGCGGTTTTAATTGTAGAACTAGTATGGCGACATGATATATGGTACCCATGTCGCCTATGATTAATACTTATGATTTGAAGTTGTTTTATACACTATGCACTTATAATAGTATCAAACGATTTGTTTTAAACGTATCAAGCATTCTTTGGCTGTTATAAGGGAAAACCCTATCCCCCGGCTTGCGTTGCATTGTGTGATAGGACCTGGGTCTTATAACAGCTTCATTTTTCTTTATTTAGCATTGCGCTGTTGTTTTATGCACTGGTATTCTTGGGAGGAAACCCGTTCCGTGTTATACGGCGTGGTCCCTTGATTTACCTAACTTTAAAATAAAGATTAACTGTTTTAGTTCTCACACCAGTCACATGACTGACTTGGAGTTTATTGTTTTAACCTAAACTCTGGGTGCCCTTATTTTGACACGGGCAGCTAGTAGTTTTGGTTTTGCAGATTTATATTCACAGGATCCTGGTTTATAGCTGGAACGATATCCGGAAAGTTTTGTATCCGTATATCTCATTCTAGTTGTGTATTGTATTATTTTTCCGCTGCTATGTATTTAAATGTAATTTAAATCTCTGATATTTCTGTGTAATATTCATTTATACTCTGTATATTCTTGTAATCTGATGCATTGTTGTAATATACAATGAAATGTTCTTTTGTATGCATTCTGTTGTGGCTTGTTCTCGAACTATTCGACGCTTTCCTTTACGGGGAAGTTACGGGTTTTTACAGTTGGTATCAGAGCTTTGGTTTACAGAGCTCGAGAACAAGGCACATTAGAACCGTACGAAAGAATTCATCAGATATTGGATTAGAAATATCCAATGAGAGTGACTCGTTAGAGATAGGATCAGTAGTATCCTAGAATGAGTGTGAAGGGTATATTTTTAAAATTGTAAACCAATTTTGTTTTGAAAATTTAAATCAACTATTCGTATTTGAATAATTTATTTATATTGATTTTGGACAATTCAGTATATAAAGAATTTGCATATACGCCTTGAAAACGTATATTCAAAGTTTTAATATATTGGATAGATATAGCATCACACTCTAGTCGCCCGAAGATGATATTGATGATAGCGATCGCATCATCAACATTTATGTTCGAGTTTCGAAGGTGTGATTTCTATATATTTCCATTAGACTGGTGTGAGAACCAAAACTAATATAGCTAGAATACATTGTTGTGATTTGGCATCAAAACGTGATTTTCTTTATATATATCAAAATTATGAATTTGAAACGTTAATCCACTAATTGATTGATGTTTGTGTTGTTTGTTTAATTGTTTGATAATTTTGAACCATTATGCCTAATTTGATCAAAATAATGAATTGTATTGAAATTTGGTCGCATTTGCTTGCATATACTTGTACTTTCCTTGAACAGGTCATAGCAAGGAGGCTAGAGCAGAGAATAAAATTTGTTTGCCCGACAAATAGGTACATGTTTACTACATAATTTACTGTTTTGTTTGGGTGATGATGATTTTATGAGCCTATTGGCTAGCCGCTTGGCTTTTTCTTTTTCTTTTTGAGATCTGAAGGACCAGGGAAGCTATTTGAAATTCCCCGATGCTCCCATTGCAGGGGAGGTTATGGCGAAATTTTTCGAAAATTTAGGCTGTTAGCCAAATTTTTGAAATTTTGAAAATTCTCAGAAACTGAAAAGTTGGAGAATGGAAGCCAGATCGAACGTAGAGTTGATTGATCAAACCACTTTCGACCTTGTTCCTTTTCGGGGACGAAAAGTTTTAAGTGGGGGAGATTGTAACAACCCGAAAATCTGGGCCAGTTTAAAAATTTTATTTTGGCAATTTTAGCGAATTTTGATTATTTAAAATGAATTATTTTAAATAATATCGACGAGAAATTTATTTTGAAGAGAATTCAAACGTATATATTTATACGCGTCGTCGTTAGAATATAAATATTTATATATAATTATAAATAGAATTGAAAATGGCGCGGTAGTTCGATAATTCGATTACAAACTTCAATTGGATGTACCGGGTGCAAAACAATCCGGATTTTAGTGAAACCAAAAACAATAGGATCTAATTGATAATATCTTTCCAACGAATCCGAAAAATCAAGATTTCATAGCGGGAATCAAAAGATATGTCCAGTTGAAAATTCTGAATAGTCGCTATGGAATTCAGGCCCTTAAAAATGGAGATTTTGCAAACGACCTCGGATTTCGACGAAACCACTTTTGTTGGATCCGGGATGTAAAGTTATTGCTAGGTTTCAAATTTCATAATTTTTCGAATCAATATGTGAGCGTGGCAAAGGTAAACGCGTTTGACCAGTTTCGGTTGATTTTAATCGACTGGAAATTGGTCATTTTTCTAACAGTCTCAGAATTCGACGAAACTAGTTTTGTTAGGACCGTATCGTCAATACGAAGCTAGAAAATATTTTTCGAGAATTTTTCTAGTTAGTACGTGACCCCGGTAAATTGAAATATACGTTCAAATTGAATATATATAGATTATACTTTAAATTCAATGGAAACTGATCGAAACAGTCGAATCAGCTTATGGTACATATCCTATTGTGTTCGGAATGGGGGTAATTAGCTATGGACGGCAGGCGGTGGGTCTCGTTTCGATTTCGAATAAAAAGTCAACTTTATATAGAAAATTAAATTAAATAAATAATTAAATAACCCTTTCTTTTCACTTAAGACCCCCCCTCATTCTCATTTCAGAATCGAACGAAATAAAATGAAAAAAAAACGCTCAACTTCGTCATCGCCCCCCCCCCTCCCCCCCCCAATGTAGACCGCCGTGCTCCTCCTGGAGACCGCCGCCGGAGCGAAACCCACCTCCCTCTTCCACCTCCTGCTCCTCCGCCTCTTCTTCTCCCCCTCTTCTCTGCTAGAAATCCGAACCCCCCCTAGAGCCCTCAGCCCTAAATCCCCAAACGCGCGCCCACGTGGACCCCCGTCCGAACTCAGCCCCTCCCCTCGACCACCCTCCTCCCTGCCGACTCCTCTCTCGTGCTCCCTCCTCTTCCCGATTGAAAACCCCGCAGCCCCTCTCCGCTTCGTCAAAATCCGAGATAAAGGTGTGCCTTTTATTTACATTCATTTTTATTTTATTTCCAGAGTATTATATTATATAAAAAAAATGAGGATTTTTCTTGCATAAACATTCAATTTTCATGAAGATAAGGATTATAAGTTTGCAAATAGAAAAGACCGGATTTTTCAATTAGAAAGGTGAAATCTTCATATAGAAGTAGCGATAAAAATTCAATTTTACATTATAAGAAGTACCATTATAAAGATGGGATCTTTTATATGTATAGAACTTCAAAAAGAATTGATTTTTAAAATATAGTGAAGTAACGACTATAAAAATTCGATTTTTATATATTGAATAGCATAGTAAAAAAATTCGATTTTTATATATTGAACATCGAAGTAAAAATGTGATTTTTATATATTGAACATCGAAGTAAAAATGTGATTTTTATATATTGAACATCGAAGTAAAAATGTGTTTTTTATATATTGAACATCGAAGTAAAAATGTGATTTTTATATATTGAACATCGAAGTAAAAATGTGATTTTTATATACTGAACATCGAAGTAAAAATGTGATTTTTATATATTGAACATCGAAGTAAAAATCTGATTTTTATATATTGAACATCGAAGTAAAAATGTGATTTTTATATATTGAACATCGAAGTAAAAATGTGATTTTTATATATTGAACATCGAAGTAAAAATGTGATTTTTATATATTGAATAGCATAGTAAAAATTCGATTTTTATATATTGAATAGCGAAGTAAAAATTCGATTTTTATATAATGAATAACAAAGTAAAAATTCGATTTTTATATATTGAATAGCATAGTAAAAATTCGATTTTTATATATTGAATAGCATTGTAAAAATTCGATCTGTATATATTGAATAGCATAGTAAAAATTCGATTTTTATATATGTAGTGGCTACGGGCGAAAGAAAGTGATAAGAGGCGAGAACATTGAAGATTTCCTGCATTAGAAGTGCCGTGGAGTTAGGATAGCTATCGGTGAGAATTTCTCACCTTTCAATTTCTTTTTCTAGTTATATATATATACTAGGATGCAGACGGTGCTTAGTAGCACCCGACACAATCGTCCACAGACCATGGACTTGTTTGTTTGGTTGCATGGATTAGTTAGATGATTTGATTTGAAATTGAATTGTTTGGTGAAATAAATTGATTTGATTGATGTGTGAATGGCGTTGGCCTTCACTAGACCGGGGATAAGGCTAGGCCTCGTCCCGTTTCTAGTATCGTGCCGTTATGCCGCCGAAATTTTCTAAAATATGTTAGAAAAATAAAAATATCATTTTTATTGTGTAAATGAAATGAATAGAAATTCATATGTTAAAATAAAATGTTTTATCGTTAAAAATATAATTTTTAACGTGAATATGAATATAGTGAATGTGAATAAATAAAATATTCATTCACAAACCGGACGGTTTGTTTATGTACACCTATTTGAAGGACATTGATTGGGACGATAAATTTTACACATCGCCCAACTGCACAAATAAAATATGTGTTTGATTGCTTGAAACCCCACACGGGTATTGGGATGATATTTGACGTACACTAATCCCGATTGTTTAGTTGTATGTCGATCGATTGATTGACAGACTGTTATAAGCGTTGAATATTTATATTTGATGCTTATACAGTGTAGAATGCACTTTGGATGATGGTTGATTATTCATCGTTGTTGATATGTACATATGTTGTAGAAAATCCATATAATTAACATTATATGGTAATTGATTGGGCCTCATTCCAATTGAGAAAAGAAAGAATATTATAAAATAAAGGTTCATGTGTTGACTGTACTCATCCGTTGAGATTAGTCATGTGTTGAACGAAATATTTTAATAATAAAATTTACATCTTCATCAATATAAAATAAAGGTTCATGTGTTGACTGTACTCATCCATTGAGATTAGTCATGTGTTGAACGAGATATTTGAAATAGAAATATTTGAAATAGAATATTTGAAATAGAATATTCGAAAATAGAAATATATGAAGCCGTATTGATTAGATTGACGTCATTTTGACGTGAACGATATTTATATCGATTTTATTCGAAACGAATTCGAATTGAATTGAATAGAAAACGAATTCAAATTAAATTGAATAGAAAACGAATTCGAAATGAATTGAATATAAAATGAATTCGAATTGAATTGGATTGAATAGAAAACGAATTCGAATTGAATTGAATAGAAAATGAATTAGAATTGAATTGAATTCAAATGGAATTTGAAATTTGAATTGAATAGAAATGAATTTTAAAACGAATTTATAAGGAAGAATTCAATTTTGATTTGAAATGAATTTAAATTGGAATATTCAATTTTGATTTGAAATTGAATATGAAGTTGAAACCGTTTTGAAAATGAATTTAAAACGATTTATAAATCGTTTTGAAAAGAAAATCGACGAAATATATATTATATATATTATATATATAATATAATGGCCTGAATAGAACGCGCCGCGCCGCGGCAGTTCGCGAATTTCGACCATTGACTTCGAACGGGTATTGCGGGAGATCCGACCGTCGGGTTCTCCTAAAACCGGAACCGTTGGGTTCGTATCGAAAAGATCTTTCTAACGAATATTGGAAATTTGAAATCTAACGGTTGGATTTGGAATTATGTCCAAATCAAATTTGAAAAAGGTCGCTGTAAGTGTAGTTCGATGGCCAATGATGGAAATCGACTGTGCGGGCCTTGATAAAATTATTAAAAATAGTAATAATTTGTGTAAAATCATAAGAAATGATTTGTGAAGAATTGGGATGAAAAACTCCATATTTGAAAAGATAAAAATAGTTTTTTATCGAAATGAACTAGTTTTGAACTAGAATAGTAATTTATTTATTTTTAAAATAAATAAATTGGATTTGAAATGGTTTTGAAAATAACCAGAACTTCCAATAATTGCATTGGAATGGATTTGAATCGAAATTGTCTTCGGAATATTTCGATGTTTGATTTCATGATTATACAGATGTTGCTATGGAAATTTGAAAGATATAGATATATATATCGTTATTTCCAATACGATATCTGTTGGTCGTAGAATTTGATATTGAATATAAGCCGATATATTTTCTATTCAGAGCCTTATATTGAATATCAAATGCGATTTGGGTTTGTCGTGAATGGTGTCTTCACTAACACTGTTCTTGAACCCAGTTGAGAAAAGATTAAATCTTTTTATTTAGATTTAATGAAGTGTACCAATTAAATAATATTTAATTGGAATTGAATTGATATTGATTTTTGGGTTTATCGTGGACAGTGTTTTTAAATAACACTCGTTCTTTAACCCGATAATTAATGGAATGCGATTTTGGGTTTATCGTGAACCGTGTTTTAAATGACACTGATTCTTTAACCCAGTTAACGATTAAAACTAAGTGGAGTTTTAATGAATCTTTAATTAGATTGAAAAGATCGAGAATGGAGTATCACCAGTTTTGTTCCAGGCGATAGTTGAATCTTTAATTAGATTTGAACGTGAAATGGTAATTGAATTTACCGATAACACCATGGTGTTAGATATGAAGTATTACCATTTTACTTCATGGGATGAATAGGTTGGGATTGGGAAATTAAAACAAATGGTTACTTCGGTAAGGTTCGTTAATCCCGACTAGTTTGAATTGATATTCAAAAATAGATTAAAGAATAAATTCAAGAAATTTATCTTGGATAAAATTAATGGGAACCTTTCCCTATGAATGTGAAATTTAGAAACTAACTGTCGGTTAGCTAAGCAGAATGGTTTTCTGGATATTGATCTGATGTTGGTTTCGGCCTTCGGGGTTAATAATTGGGGAATTATTCTCTTGATTAATTTACGGTTAGTAACTAATGAATTGGAATGAGGCCTATGTTGTGTTTATGTAACATCTATTTTTAATATACGCGGGTTGTTCGGAAAGGTCGGGTTTATACCCATTCTGAATAACCGATTCGATGATATGTCGAAGATGAAGACGGTGGTTGAAGACCGGAAGTCTTCACATCGTTTGGATAATTACCGACGATCCTGATTGGGCTGTACACCCAAGAGGATGGAAATAGTTGGTGGTCGTCCAGACGTACTTGGAGATGGATGGATATGTGAGGAAAGTGCCTCCGGTTTCGTTCAGACCCAGAACGGACTTGTAAATGGATAGTGTGTCTGACGTTGTATTCCTTTATACTGTATTGGTGATCTCTGCTAAATATATATCTGTTTGGTGGCAGAGAATTTATTGTCTTGCTATACACCCTTCTCTGAGACGTACGAGCCTAGAGGTTATATATTGGCAGAAATCAGTGGTACAGTATGGACTGACAATGTGGCATGCTGAGTTGCATGGATCAAGGCTTTTGTTGAAAAGCAAAGTCTTGTGGTTGATGATCAAAGCACGGCCTTGCGTGGCGTATCTTTGTGTAACGTTGATTCGCGAGTATCACACCTGGTATGAACTAAAAACGGGAGACGGACATCAGGGAGGACATGCGTTTCTTTCTAGTTAGGAGTGGCGTCAGTGCTTGAACTGGCTGACGAGTTTGACTCATGTGGATGTTGCTTATTATTACTTGCTGAAAAGCGAGGCGCCTCGTGATATCGGTTTCGGCCGATGCTTCTGGTCGGCTGACGGGCCAGGCTTACGCCCCAAAGGGCGGGGAAACATAGTGTTTAGGCATTTTAATCCACATCGGTGGACCGGCCCTGACGATCCAAAGGCTTGACAGAGTACTTGCCTGAGGCTCGGACTAGACAGTCTCGAATCGGTGAGGATCTTGCCCCTAGCCTCGGTTCATACCATAAATGTTAACCCAACTTCCAATACGACATTTGCGGTTTTAATTGTAGAACTAGTATGGCGACATGATATATGGTACCCATGCCGCATATGATTACTACTTATGATTTGAAGTTGTTTTATACACTATGCACTTATAATAGTATCAAACGATTTGTTTTAAACGTATCAAGCATTCTTTGGCTGTTATAAGGGAAAACCCTATCCCCCGGCTTGCGTTGCATTGTGTGATAGGACCTGGGTCTTATAACAGCTTCATTTTTCTTTATTTAGCATTGCGCTGTTGTTTTATGCACTGGTATTCTTGGGAGGAAACCCGTTCCATGTTATACGGCGTGGTCCCTTGATTTACCTAACTTTAAAATAAAGATTAACTGTTTTACTTCTCACACCAGTCACATGACTGACCTGGAGTTTATTGTTTTAACCTAAACTCTGGGTGCCCTTATTTTGACACGGGCAGCTAGTAGTTTTGGTTTTGCAGATTTATATTCACAGGATCCTGGTTTACAGTTGTAACGATATCCGGAAAGCTTTGTATCCGTATATCTCATTCTAGTTGTGTATTGTATTATTTTTCCGCTGCTATGTATTTAAATGTAATTTAAATCTCTGATATTTCTGTGTAATATTCATTTATACTCTGTATATTCTTGTAATCTTATGCATTGTTGTAATATACAATGAAATGTTTTTTGTATGCATTCTGTTGTGGCTTGTTCTCGAACTATCCGACGCTTTCCTTTACGGGGAAGTTACGGGTTTTTACAATCCGACGGTCAGATCTCCCGTAATATAAATTCGAAGTCAATTGTCCAAATTCGCTAACGGCCGCAGCGCGTTATATTCAGGCCATTATATTATACATATAACATATATTTCATCGATTTCCATTTAAAACGTATTTTATAAATCATTTATAAATTCGTTTTAAAACGATTCTAACTTTATTTCCAATTTTAAATCAAAATTGAATACTCCTTATCATTATATTATTTAAATGATAATATTTTCAAAATATCAAATTTTGAAATCATTACCTTTTCGATATTCATTATAAAAACGGATAAAATCGATATAAAAATCGTTCACCTCAAAATGGCGCATATCTAATCAATATGACTTCATATATTTAAATATTTTCGTGTCCATCCAAAATCTGACATCAAATCCACATTTTAATTCTTTATTGAATATTGTTATAAAATATTCGTTATTTTAAAATATTCGTTATTTTTGAATTGGAATAAGACCCAATCAATTACCATATAATTTTATTTATATGGATTTCATACAACAGATGTATATATCAATAATGATAAACAATCAACCATCAGTCAGAGTGCACTACACAATTGCATAAGCGTTAAATATAAATAATTAACGCTTACAACAGTCTGTCAACATATCGATTGACATACAACTAAAAAATTGGGATTAGTGTACGTCAAATATCATCCCAATACCCATGTGGGGTTTCAATCAACACACACAGATTTTATTTTTGCAATTGGGCGATGTGTAAAATAAATCATCCCAATCAATATCAGTCAAATGAGTGTACATAAATAAATTGTCTGATTTGTAAATGAATATGTATTTTCATTCATATACTCGTTAAAAAATATACTTTTAATGATAAAATATTATTTCAACACGTGAATATTTTATATAGTTCATTTATACAATAAAGATGATATATTTATTGTACTAACATATTTTAGAAAATTTTGGGAAAATAACGGCGCGGTACTAGAACCAGAATAAGGTCTAGCCTTATCCCTCGTATAATACTGGCTCGCTCCGTACACATACCCATTCCACTCAATTCAATTCACATCCCAAACTAAATTCAAACAAATCAATCAATCAAAACAAACAACCAGACATACATTGTTTCAGTCAAAGGTGTCGAGTGCTACTAAGCACCATCTGCATCTTAGTATATATTTAACTATAAAAAAAATTAGAGTGAGAAGTTCTCACCTTTGGTTTTCACTCCGTCATTCTTTAATTGAACGGTTTGGATTATGTACGCTTCCAGTCAGTTCCATCGCAATCTGTTTTCAAGCGGTTTATATTAAAAATCAGATTTTTAATACAATGCTATTTATTTAAAAATCACATTTTAATTCTAACGATATATATATGTATATAATTCATATTTTTATTACGCTACCCATATAATAAAAATCATATTTTTATTTCACTACTTTATATATATAAATTATATTTTTATATCGCTACCATATAAATAAAAATCATATTTTTATACAATGCTATATACATTAAATAAATCCCATTTTTATTGCAATGTAATATGTATAAAAAACATCACATTTCTATGCAAAGTTATATATAGAATAAAAATCATATTTTTAATTTGCTGCTTACATAAAAATCATGTTTTTATTCCGCTACTCATATAATAAAAATCATATTTTATTATGTGATTCATATAATAGAAATCATATTTTTACCATGCTAATATATATATATATATATATATATATATCTAATATTTATCACGCTAATATATATATATATATATATATATAAATCAATTTTTTATCATGCTAATATATATATATATATATCAATTTTTTATTCACATGAAATTTATATAAAAACCAAATTTTTATACACATGAATAAATAAAAATGACAATAAAACATAATGTGGAATTGGGGTGGAGGAGGGTTGCTGCAGGCGGTGGGGGGTCCGGCCAGAGGGGGTGTAATGACCCGGATCCTTATGGGTTAATTTTTGAATATTTAATATTTAATTTAAATATTGGGTGGATAATATAAGGGGAATTTTATATTAAGTTATCAGTTTAATAATCAGTTTCGATTTAATATCGAATATATTAAATCATCGTAATGCGAAAATATAATTCAGTTCGAGATTTTAAAACTAAATTAAATACAGTTCAGACTTCTGTTTGAATCAGAATAATAATATTAATTTATTTTCAAAAAAATATAATGTTTTGAAATTTAATTGATATTGATTTAAATTTATATCATCTCCAGATGATCGAATAGTGGTTTAACCCTAAAAATGGCAGTCGGTAGGTTCAGATAGGAGTTGAAAATCATAGGGTAGTTTAAATTAATGGACCCGGTTAAAAACAAAAAAAATGGTGTCTTCCTTATATCCACTAACAAAATGAAACTCGTGCCCTCTCAATTACCACTAACCAAATGAAACCCGTGCTTCCTCTTCTACCACAAAAATCAAAACAACAGTGCCCTCCTTTCCACCACAAATCAAAAGCTCTACATAGTATAAATCGAAACCAGTCCTCTTCAATACAAAGCAGACCCTTCCTTTTAGTTTCCTCAAACCAAATCACCGACTGAAGGCCTCGCGATGCTTTCTTAAGCACGACGATGGGATTGGGAGCACTTGCAATTGGAAGAGGGAGTAATCGATTCACATATCGAAGGCCAGATTCCAAGTTTTTGATTTGTTTCAGCATTCACAGTTATGATTTGAGGGGTTTCGATCCATGTTTAAGGAATGCGACAGTTACAGGTCGCGACACAGGAGCTCGAGACACTCGCAATGAAGAGGTCTGGGGGGTTTCGGCTTCGAACAACGACTAAGCCTAGGGTTCGCCAACAACGGATCTAAGGTTCAGCGAGGGTGACGATGGGATTCGAGGGTTTCTGTGGTGGTCTGGCATTCAACGAAATGGTGAGAAGGGAGCTCGATGTCATTTTCTGATGGTGCAATGTGGCAGGAGAAGTTCGACAGTGGAGTTCGATGCTGAGTCTCCTATAGCCGCAGGTGTTCATAAAGGAAAGGCAGAGTAGTTGATGGAATGAGGGGAGACCGGGGTGAGTGTTGTTTGATGGAAATGGAGATGGCTTTCAAAGTGTTCGATGAATTGCCAAAATAGACAATGGCAATTTTGTTAGGGTCGATTTACAGCAGTGTTGATCGGTGATGGTTGAGGTTGTTCATGGAGTTGTCGAGTGGTGCAACAACAAGGTTCAAGAAGGACGATGCAAGTAGATTCAAAGCTCAGACGATATGGAATTAAACGAATATTCGACAAATAAGATATCGGTGAGTGAAATCTCACTCATTTAATTTATTTTAGCTTTAAAATAAATTGTTGGTTGTTTTGTTGATCGTTGGATGCATTTAAATATTTATTTATGGCTGTTAAAAATATACTAGTTATCTAGGATTGGTTGACTATTATATATATATATTGGTTTGGTGATTGGTTGGATTCCCGTAGTTTCATTAGCGAATGCCCGCAGTTTCATAGCGGATGATTACCCTATACGCCCCACGCTATGATTAGTGGATGACCTTCTATACCCGATATCCTGCCTCGAAGCAGGATGGGTATTACTATGTTGACTAACGTCTGTGGATGCAGGAAAAACAGGTTGGAGGAATCCAACTGGATTCCTCAAAAATATATATAATCTGTTGTTGTTTGTTTGTTCGGTTTCATATATATATATTCATATATGATGTGTTAAATAAAAATCAAATGATTGAAAATTGGTTGATTTGATTGTTTAAAATATCACTGGGGATTGGGATACTGATTTATAAAATACCCTAAAAGGGTATTTGAGATTTAAAAAGGGAATTCTATTTTTATAAATAGAATTTGATTTTTTTTATAAACTATAGATAATATTAACTTGTTTTGAAGATATATAAAACAAGTAATGGAATTTATAAACTCTGTTTATAAATGAAAAGGTGGGATTTGAATTGAATTTATAAACTTTGTTTATAAAAGAAAAGATAGGATTTGAATCGAATTTATAAACTTTGTTTATAAAAGAAAAGGTGGGATTTGAATCGAATTTATAAACTTTGTTTATAAATGAAAAGGTGGGATTTGAATTGAATTTATAAACTTTGTTTATAAAGGAAAATATGGGATTTGAACTGAATTTATAAACTTGTTTATAAATATATAAATGTGGGATTTTAATTGAAGATATAAACGTTGTTTATAAATAATGCAGAGATATTCAAATAGACATTGAATATAGAATTTGAATAATAGAATTCAAATGGACTTTAAACTATTGAATTTGAATATAGAATTCAAATGGACTTTAAACTATAGAATTTGAGTATAGAATTCAAATGGACTTTAAACTATAGAATTTGAATATAGAATTCAAATGGACTTTAAACTATAGAATTTGAATATAGAATTCAAATGGACTTTAAACTATAGAATTTGAAAATAGAATTCAAAATGAAGTATAAATAAAGGAATTCAAATAGAATTGAATTGGAAATCGAATATAGAAGTCGATAAGGAAACGAGAGTATAAGTATAATTAGAATTTGGTAATATGCAAGTTAAAATATATTTGAACATGTCATGTTCAAATATGAAGGTGAAATAGACTGAAGAGTTAAGTAACAAATTTATTTAACAAATTTAGTTAAAATGATTGGTATAGTTAAAATAGATTGGTCAGGTAAAAATATACAGGAGACAGGTTTGGAATAAAGTGTTAGAAGGTATATAAATAGAATGCCCGACAAAAAGGTACGTATTTAATTCATATATGAGATTTTATGCGCCGTATCGGCTAGCCGCTTGGCTTTTCTTTTTCTTTTTGATTGGAAAAAGGCCTGTGTGGCAGTTTGGGGATTTTCCCGATGCTCCCGGTACAAAGGAGGTTATGGCGAATTTTTCCGGGAATTTAAGGAGATAGAATATTTTTAAGATAATTTGATAGTTAGAAATCAACGTATCGACATATATATAGAAGTCGATAAGGAAACGAACTTAGAAATAGAATAGTATAATCAAAAAGGAAGTATAAGAATAGAATCTAGTAAGAATAGAAAAGGGAAGTGTATACGTGTTTAAAAGTAAATCAGTAGTTGTATGGATTGATTGTTCGAGTAAGTAGTCTTATCTGTTTTGACGTTGTAAATGTTAT
Organism: Allium sativum; assembly: GCA_030737875.1. NCBI lineage: Eukaryota > Viridiplantae > Streptophyta > Magnoliopsida > Asparagales > Amaryllidaceae > Allium > Allium sativum. Next base: position 777,465,788 of record CM060912.1, read on the forward strand.
TCAGTCAAGGTTTGAGAGGTAGTTATACCCCAACTTGATTGATTTCACTATTAACAAATAAACAGTAAGATTCAGGCTCAAAGATCAATGTTGAATAAGAGTTAGTTGAATATAGTATTTGGGTTGTCGTAACGATGTTTTTACACAACATCCGTTTTAACCCAAATAAGTGTAACTTGGAAATAGAATGATAAATATTTCCTAAGTATAGAAATAATCGAGATCGGAAAAGAGATAAGTAATTGGAATATTTTCCAATTATAAATAACACATATTTTCTAAAGTTTAGAAAATAAAAGAAGGTGATATATGGAAATGTTTTCCAAATAACGTATAAGGCCAATATGGTTATTGAAAATATTTGGTTAACAAATATTGATAAGAAATAGGGAAGAGATTTAATTAATGGAATATTAATTAAGGGCTTAGTAATTGGTTGATAATTGGATGAACACTTGTTTTTATTCGACAGTTAAATCATCGACTATCGAAACACTTGTTTTTATTCGATAGTTAAATCACAGACTATCGAAGTTTTGACCATCATTGTCAATATGGAGAGACCGGTTGGATTATTATCCGAAGAACCACTCCGTATTGGCAATAGCGTTGTGAATCAGATTATATAAAGATAATCGAAGACGGAGTAGAGTGCAAGGATTTTTTCTATTAATAGAAATAGTACCTTCGGCTCATCCTGTTCCTGGGTGACTCGTATGGATGAATGTCTGACAGAGTATTTCCAGAAAGGTCACGTACATTGATTTCTTCAACCGTACCAAGAGTGGAAGCGGAGAAGGAAACTTCTTTCGCTAACACGTAATGTACTGTTGTAGACATCAATTAGTGATTTTCGATGGATTTGATGATGTGGCATTCGAAGTGAATCTGGTGTGATGATAAAGCGTAGCTTCTAGCCTCATCAACCGGTAAATGACAGAAATCGGGCAGGCAGCATGGCTATGTAGGTCGCACCTATTAGGGTGTAGAATCACCTGATCTAGAGTTTCATTTACTTCTAAAAATCTATTGTCGATGTTGTCCCATTCGGGAAACGGTTGTTGATCCCAATCGTTGGTGATATACATTCGATATACTCAAGCGAAATGAGTGGTCAGTCATGTATGGCTGAGTTGCAAGATGTTCTTGTTGAACTCGGTGTATTCTCCTCTAGAGATATACCAGCGGAAGGTGGCTCCATACCTTGTCATAGTTGGAAATCCATTACCCAATACGTGCTTGCGATTTTGATTGTATATATATGTGGAACGTGAGATGCAAACGTTCCACTAGATTGTTATCTACTTGATTTAGACATTATTATAATATCAAAGGAGTTTTGATATAAAGCTATCGTTCCTTTCAAAAGGATTTTGAAAGTTAAATCAAGTGTTTGGATTTTCATAAGGGAAAAACCCGTTCCGTGTTATACGGCGTGGTCTTATGAGATATCATTTAGTTTTCTGAAACTGTTTTAAACTGTTTACTCATACCAGTCCCATGACTGACCCGGAGTTTATTTGTTTTGTTCTACCTAAACTCTTGGGTGCCTAAATTTGTACGGGCAGTCAAGTAGTTCAGGATTGATCAGATATATCTACAGAAGCTTGGAGCAGGAGGCTTCAGCGTTATCTAGTTATAGTGTTGTTCCGTTGTGTTGTAAGTGTTGTACTCTGGTAAGTGTATGTTATACAGTTGAGATTTTGTGTTTCAAAAGTTATAATACATTATATTTTGTTCCGTTGCGATGTGAGATTCTGTGTTGTTATTTCTGTTCTTCTTCTATTCTAAGTTTCTATCTTATCTATCCTCACCCTCTAACTTCTTTCTATTAATGGTTCGAATTTCTGTGTTATTTGGGGTTGGACTTGTGTTTTTGGTCAGCTCAAATTCTACTGGATTTTTGGGTCATTACAGGGGGAGCGTGGTCGTTGATGGTCGGAGGCTGTGGTTTCAAATCGCGTTTGGGGATTAAGGTGTAGATTTGGGTTTCTCCGGTGAGAGAGGGAGGAGGAGATAAAGGGGAGGGGAGGGGAGACGCTAGCCCTTGGGTGGCGGCGCATCGGGCTAGGGCGCGGCGGTGGGCCAGGAGGCGACAGTGAAGGTGGCGTGGGTTTTGAACGAGATCAGGTTTTTAATTTTTTTTTCTATTTTCTCGTTGACTGAATATGAAGAGAGATAGAGGGGGGAGATATAAATATTTTTTTTATTTAATTCCTTAAATAAATTCCAAAAAGTAAATTTTAAATTCGAGCTCCAAATCAAATCCAACGACTATCGCCCCTAGCTAATTACCCCCATTCCAAACACAATGGATATGTCCCGTAAGCCAATTCGACTGTTTCATTCGGTTTTAATCAAAATTAAAGTAGAAATTAATATAACATTTAAAATTGATTTCAATGTACATTTTAACTTACTGGGGTCACATATTGACTCCAAAAATTCCAGAAAAATAATTCTAGCTATGTTTTGACGATACAATCCTAACAAAACTAATTTCATCGAATTTGAAGACCGCTTGAAAAACGGTCATTTTCCAGTCGATTAAATTCAAACTGAAATTGCCAAACATATTTTCTTTTGCCATGCTCACATATTAATTCCATAAATTATGAATTTTGTAATCTAGCAATAATTTAACATTCCAGATCCAGCAAAAGGGGTCTCATCGAAAATGGAGGTCGTTTGCAAAATGGATATTTTTAAGGGCTATATATTATATATAATATATACAAATTCCATAGTGACTATTATGAATTTAAACTGTACATAACTTTTTATTCCCGTTATGAAATCTTAGTTTTTCACATTCATTAGAAAGATCTAATTAAACAGATTCAAATACTTTTGGTTTTACTGAAATCCGATTTATTCTGAATCCTGTACATTCAAATGAAATTTGAAATCAAATTTTCAAACTGCCACGCCATTTTTGGCTCATTATATAATTAAAATAATAATTATAACTTCATTAAAATAAATTTTTAGTCATTATTATTTAAAATATATCATTTTAAATATCCAAAATCCATTAAAATAGCTAAAATAAAATTTTTTAATTGATTCTGAAAATCCGGGTTGTTACAGTCTCCCCCACTTAAAATCTTTTCATCCTCAAAAAGGAACGGAGATGAAAGTTGTTTAACCAACCAACTCAACTTTCATTCTTGCTTTCATTCATCAACTTTTCAGTTTTTAAGAATTTTCAAAATTTTGGCTAACACCCTAAATTTTCGAATTTTTTTGCCATGACTTCCTTTGTACGGGGAGACCTTTAAAACCACAACTACCCTCACAGGGACCTCTCCAATCCAAAAGAAAAAGAAAAGGCCAAGCGGCTAGCTAATCGGCTTATAAAATCATCAAAACCCAAAAAAATGGTAAACGTGTACCTATTTGTCGGGCATACAATTTTATTCCTCTTCTTAGCTTCCTTGCTATGACCTGTTCACACATATATATGTACATGCATGCATTTCCCATCAATTTTCAATTCAGTTCAATAATAAATTCAATTTGGCTAATTTTACATTTCGTTTGCATATGTTGGTTAAATGAGTAATCACACAGCACAATCAGCATTCAATCAGGTGATTAACGTTTTAAACACATAACTTTAATATATAATCAAAACTCATATTTTTTATGCTAATTTACAAAAATAAACCCTATCTAATTTTGGTTCTCACACCAGTCAATTGGAAATATATAGATATCCCACTTTCGAAACTCGAACATAAATTCTGATGATACTCGAGTAATCATCAGAATCAACTATGGGCGACTAGAGTGTGATTCTATATCTATCCAGTATATTTGAGACTTCGAATACACGTTTGTGACGCGTATATGCAAAATCTTCATATACTAAATAGTCCAAATTCAATATAAAATAAATATTAAAATACATATAATTAGATTTAATTTTCAAAACAAAATTCTCTTTTCATTTTTATTCTAAAAATAACACTCTTCACACTCGTTCTAGGACACTACTGATCCTATCTCTAACGATTTATTCTTATTGGATACTACTAATCCAATCTCTGATGAATTCTTTCGTTCGGTTCTGATGTGTCTTGTTCTCGAGCTCTGTAAACTAAAGCTCCGATACCAACTGAAACGACCCAAACTCACCCTTATGGGAAAGCCCGTATCGAGTTCAGAATAAGACAAATCAGAACACAAACAAAAGAACATTTCATCGCTTATTACAACAATTACATTAGAGTAAATAATATTACAGAGTGTAATAAATAATACACATTTGACAAATATCAGAGATTCAAACTACAAAGCAGTGGAAAATCAATACATATCACAATTGTAAGAAATACACGGATACAGAACGTTCCGAATATAGCTCCAGCTATAAATCCAGGATCCTATCAAAATAATATAAGCCAAAACCCAACTACCAGCTGCCCGTGTGGAAAATAGGGGCACCCAGAGTTTAGGTTAAAACAATAAACTCCAGGTCAGTCATGTGACTAGTGTAAGAACTAAAACAGTTATTAATCTTTACTTTAAAATAAAGTAAATCAAGGGACCATGCCGTATAACACAGAACATGCTTCCTCCTAAGAATACCAGTGTATGAAACAAATAGTGCAAGGATTTTTGGAAAATTGAAGCTATTATAAGATTTACGTCCCATCACACAATGCAACGCAAGCCGGAGGATAGAGTTTTACCTTATAATATCCAAACATGTATACATTTAAAACAAATCATTTGATACTATTGTGAGTATATAGTGCCAAAATCACTTCAAATATAAATGTATCAATCATAGGTGACATAGTATCTCATGCTACTATGTCGCCATATAGGTTTACAACTAAAATCGAAAAGTCACATATTGGAAATTGGATTTCCGTCATGAGTCGAGGCAAGGGATGTACTCCTTGTCGACTTCGAGACCCTCTAGAAAATGCCTCATGATCTCCCTCAGTAGACCCTTGGATACTCCAAGGCTGGTCTTCTCTTACGTTTGAGGATTGGCAATTCCTGAACACACGTTTCCCGGTCCTATATGACCTATCCATCAGCTATGTAGTAACTGATATATCCGAGGCGCCTCGCTATCCATCATCCACATAGGTAAAAGCATAATAAATGTTTGGGCTCCATACCATGACACCACCCATAGCTAGAAGGAAACATCATGCACTCCTTGGGTCCCTTATCCCGTTTTTGACTCATGCCGAGGTGTGAGGCTCGCGAATTAACGCTATAAACAGAGCTATACCCTTTAAGGTCGTGCTTTGATCATCAACCACAAAACTCTGATGTTCAATAGAAGTCTTGATCATTTGCATCTCAGCATGTCACATTGACAGTTCACACCATGTAACTGATGTCAATCGATATATAACCTCTGAGCTCGTATGTCTCCGAGAAGGGTGTTAAGCAAGAGAATAAATTCTCCCCCACCAAATAGATATATATTTAATAGAGATCAATCAACACAAAATAAAATCCAATGTTAGACACAAATCCATTTACTAGTTCGTTATGGGTCTGAACGAAGCCGGAGGCACTATATTCCTCATCCCATATGTCTAATACAGGAGAGAGGTCCTCGCATATCCGGTTGATCTCCAAGTACGTCTGGATGATCACCACTTATTACCTTGTCTTGGGTGTACAGCCTAACCAAGACATCGGTAATCATCCAAACAATGTGAAAACCTCTGGTCTTCAACCATCGTCTTCATCGTCGACTTATCAACCAATCAGTTATTCAGAATGGGTATAAACCCGGCCTTTCCGAATAATTCACGTATCTTATAATCAAGTGCTATAAAAACACAACATACGCCTCATTCCAATTCTGGATATTCTTTTATTTAAATATTCATATCCCTTGGGAAAGGCTCCCATTTATTTTATCAAAGATAAATTCTTTAAATTTATTCTTTAATCCTCCTTTGGATATCAATTCTAAACCAAATTAAGGTTTATCAACTAGTCTGGATTATCGAGCCTTACCGAAGTAATCATTTGTTTAATTTCCCAATCCCAACGTATTCATCCCATGGAGCATAACTGGTAATACTCCATATCTAACACCATGGTGTTATCGGTAAATATAATTACCATTTCACATTCAAATCTAATTAAATATTTAACTATCGCTTGGAGCAAAACTGATGAAAATCCATCCACTATCATTTCCCAAATTTGATAATTTAAATTATCACGTTCAACTTTCAATCTAATTAAAGATTCATTAAAACTCCACTTAGTTTTATTCTTCCTAAAAATCAATAATAATGATTATTTAACTTTGGGAAATTAAACATGTCGCATCGACAGTCTACACTGTACCATTGATTTCTGTAGATATATAACCTCTAAGCTTGTACGTCTTAGAGAAGCATGTTAAGAAAGATAATAAATTCTCCACCACCAAACAGCTGTATATTTAGCAGAGATTAGCAATACAGTTTCGAAATACAATGTTAGACATGTAATCCTGTCTTTAACGTGGTTAAAGAACTAATGTCATTTAAAACACAGTTCACGATAAACCAAAAATAACATTCCATTAATTATGGAATTTTCACAGGAAACAAATCAATATATAATTGATATCAATTTCCATATCTGAGTAATAATATAAATGGAATAATGGCAAAGCCTTTTAAATTCCATATGTATTAACAGTCTTCCTCCACAGAAGCCCACTTCGATTATTACCAAATCGAATTCCACTCAATTCCAAATTATTTTATTAAATTGGAAAACTTTACTTTGGAAAATTTCCATTAAATATTAATAAAATGATTATAAATTCAAAATCACATTTCACTGTAAATCGGGTTAAAGAACGAATGGCGTGAAAAACATAGTTCACAATAAACCCGATTCACATTCCATTTTATTCCAGTTACAAAATATATCTGGAAATTCTAATAATCTTACTTAAAAGATTTATCCTTTTCACACGAGGTTTAAGAACAGTGTTATTTTAGACACCACTCACGACAAACCCAAAATCCAATTCTTTTATTCAATTCCAATTAACTATTAATTAATTGGGAAACTTCACTAAATCTTAATTAAAAGATTATTCTTTTCTCAACTGGGTTTAAGAACAGTGTTAATAAAGACACCATTCACGATAAACACAAAATCCCATTTGATATTAATTACAAGGCTCTGAATAGAATTTATATCGGCTTATATTCAATATCAAATTCTGAAACCAACTACTTTCTTATTGGAAATAACGATATAAATATATCTTCCAAATTTCCATAACAATACCCGTATAATCACGGAACCCAATATAAAAATATTCCGAAGATTATTTCCATTCTAAATCCATTCCAATTTGTTCGTGGGAAATTTTTGGTAATTTTTTAACCATTCACAAATCCAATTTATTTTGTTTAAAAATTATTGGATTTCAAATCTAGTTAATAACTAGTTCATTTTGATAAAAACATATTTTTATCTTTACAAAAGTGGAAATTTTCATCCCAATTCTTTCCAAATCATTTATTATGATTTTACAGAAATTATTAATATTTAAAATAATTTTATTAAAGCCCTTTCAGTCGATTTCCATAAACGGTCCTTGAACTGCACTTACAGTGACCTTTTCCAAAATTTATTTGGACATAATTTCAAATCCAACTGTTTGATTACAAATCCCTTATATCCGTTGGAAAGATCTTTTCGATACGAACCCGACGGTTCCGGTTTTAGAGAATTCGACGGTTGGATCTCCCATAATATCAATTCGAAGTTAAGGGTCGAAATTCGCGAACGGCCGTGGCACGACGCGTTCTATTCAGGCCATAATATAATATAAATTTCGTCGATTTCCATTTAAAACGAATTTTATAAATCGTTTATAAATTCATTTTAAATGATTCTAACTTCATTTCCAATTTCAAATCAAAATTGAATACTCCTTATCATTATATTATTTAAATAATAATATTTTCAAAATATCAGATTTTGAAATCATTTCCTTTTCGATATTCATTATAAAAATGAATAAAATCGATATAAATATCGTTCATGTCAAAATGGCGCATATCAAATTAACACGACTTCATATATTTAAATATTTTCACGTCCATCCAAAATCGGACATCAAATCCACATTTAAATTCTTTACTGAATATTATTATAAAATGTTCATTATTTTAAAATATTCATTATTTTAAAATTGGAATCAGACCCATCAATTACCATATAATTTTATTTATATGGATTTCATACAACACATGTACATCTCAACAATGATAAACAATCAACCATCAGCCAGAGTGCACTATACAACTGCATAAGCGTTAAAAATAAACAATTAACGGTTACAACAGTCTGTCAACCTATCGATTGACATACAACTAAACAATTGGGATTAGTGTATGTCAAATATCATCCCAATACCCGTGTGGGGTTTCAATCAACACACACAGATTTTATTTGTGCAATTGGGCGATGTGTAAAATATATCATCCGAATCAATATCAGTCAAATGAGTGTACATAAACAAATCGTTCGATTTGTAAAAGAATATGTATTTTCATTCATACACTCGTTAAAAATTATATTTTTAATGATAAAATATTTATTTCAATAAATGAATATTTTATACAGTTCATTTATACAACAAAAATGATATTTTTTATTGTTCTAACATATTTTAGAAAATTTTGGCAGCATAACGGCGCGATAGTAGAACCGGAATAAGGTATAGCCTTATCCCTCACCTAATACTAGCTCGCGCCATACACATACTGACACGACCCGAACTTCCCCGTGAAGGAAAGCGCGGATAGCGTTGAGTACAAGACAAAATAGAACGCAGACGGAAGAACATTTCATTGCTATTACAACAATTCCATCAGATACAAGAATATACAGAGTATAATTGAATTAATTACATTCGATAAATATCAGAGATTACAATAAATTACATAGCAGCGGAAAAATAATACAAAGCACAACTGAACGTGATATACGGATACAGAGCTTTCCGAGCATCGTTCCAGCTGTAAATCAGGATCCTGTGAATATAAATCTGCAAAACCAAAACTACTAGCTGCCCGTGTCGAAAATAGGGGCACCCAGAGTTTAGGTTAAAACAATAAACTCCAAGTCAGTCATGTGACTGGTGTGAGAACTAAAAACAGTTATTTAAACTTTACTTTAAAAGAGGGTAATTCAAGGGACCACGCCTTATAACACGGAACGGGTTTCCTCCCAAGAATACTCGTGCATTTAAATAAACAGCGCAATGCTTTTTCGAAAAATGAAGCTATTATAAGACCCAGGTCCCATCACACAATGCAACGCAAGCCGGAGGATAGGGTTTTACCTTATAACAGCCAAACATGCTTGATACGTTTAAAACAAATCATTTGATACTGTAATAAGTGTATAGTGTCAAAACAATTTCAATCATAAATATAAATCATAGACGGCATGAGTGCCCCATCCCACTATGTCGCCATACTAGGCTCTACAAATAAAGCCGAAATACACGTATTGGAAATTGGATTTCCGTCATGAGTCGAGGCAAGGGGCAAGCTCCTCTCCGCTTCGAGACACTCTAGCAAATGCCTCGGGACTACACACTCTGGGCAACCCCGGATGCGGCTGGGCCGGTCCTCACTTACGTTAGAGGATTAATTATGCCTGAACACACGTTTCCCGGTCCTTACAGACCTATAATCGAGGCGCCTCATTCCAACAACCACAAAGGTGAAAAGTATATAAATGTCAGGGCTGGTAAGTCACTGACACCACCAAAGCTAGAAAGAAACGTCGTGCTCTCCCAGTGGTCTATATCCCGTTTTTAACTCATACCGAGGTGTGAGGCTTGCGAATTCACGTTATACACAAAGCTGCCACGTAGGCCGTGCTTTGATCATCAACCACAAGACTTTGCTTTTCAACAGAAGCCTTGATCTATGCAACTTAGCGTGCCACACAGGCAATTCATGCCATGCGATTGATATCTATCGATATATAACCTCTAAGCTCGTACGTCTCAGAGAAGGGCGTTAAGCAAGAGAATAAATTCTCCGCCGCCAAACAGATATATATTTAACAAAAATCAATCAACACAGAATAAAATCCAATGTCAGACACACAATCCATTTACAAGTTCGTTCTGGGTCTGAACGAAACCGGAGTTACTTTCCTCGCATAGCCATCCATCTCCAAGTACGTCTGGACGACTACTAACTATTTCCATCCTCTTGGGTGTACAGCCCAATCAGGATCGTCAGTAATTATCCAAACGATGTGAAGACTTCCGGTCTTCGACCACCGTCTTCATTTTCGACATATCGTCGAATCGGTTATTCAGAATGGGTATAAACCCGGCCTTTCCGAACAACCCGCGTATATTAAAACGAATGTTACATAAACACAACATACGCCTCATTCCAATTCAGAATATTCTTTTATTCACAAAATCACATTTTTAGGGAAAGGTTCCCATTAATTTTATCCAAGATAAATTCTTTAAAATTTATCCTTTAATCTTCCTTTGGATGTCATTTCAAACCAGATTATGGTTTTCTAAACTAGTCGAGATTAGCAAACCATAACAAAGTAATTATTTATTTTATTTCCCAATCCCAACCTGTTCATCCCATGAAGCAAAACTGGTAATACTCCATATCTAACACCACAGTGTTGTTGGTAAAATTAATTACCATTTCACGTTCAAATCTAATTAAAGATTTAACTATCGCTTTGGAGAAAAACTGGTAATACTCCATTCTCGCTCATTTTCTAAATTTGATAATTTAGATTACAAATTTACATTTCAATCTAATTGCAGATTCGTTAAAACTCCTTTTATTGGGTTAAAGAACTAATGTCATTTAAAACACAGCTCACGACAAACCCAAATCACATTCTATTTATCGTTGGGTTAAAGAACTAGTGTTGTTTAAAACACAGTTCACGATAAACCCACAAATCAATTCTAGTTCAATTTAATTCAAATATATTAGGAATTCCGATTATTTAAAACCCCTTTTTAAGTCTAATTTATTTATTTAAAAATAAACGGAGTTTAATTTTAGTTCAAACTAGTTTATTTCGATAAAAAATTATTTTTATCTTTTCAAATATGGAGTTTTTCATCCCCAAATTTTCCCAAATCATTTCTTATGATTTTACACAAATTATTGATATTTTTAATAATTTTATCAAGGCCCGTACAGTTGATTTCCACCAATGGCCATCGAACTGCATTTACAGCGACCTTTTTCAAATTTGATTTGGACGTATCTCCAAATCCAACCGTTAGATTTCAAATTTCTAATATTCGTTAGAAAGCTCTTTTCGATACGAACCCAACGGTTCCGGTTTTAGGAGAATCCGACGGTCGGATCTCCCGTAATGTTCGTTTGAAATAAATGGTCGAAATTTACGAACTGCCGCGGCGCGGCGCGTTCTATTCAGGCCATTATATATATAATATATATATATATTATATATTTCGTCGATTACCATTCAAAACGAATTTTATAAATAGTTTTGAATTCGTTTCAAAAAAAATTTCAACTCCCATCTCAAGTCAAATCAAAATTGAATCCTTCCTTATAAATTTGTTTTAAAATTCATTTCTATTCAATTCAAGTTTCAATTAAATTTGAATTTATTTCACTTCGTTTTAAATTCAATTCGAATTCGTTTTCAATTCGATTCAATTCAAAGTGGTTTTCTATTCGATTCAATTCAAATTGGTTTTCTATTTGATTCAAATTCGTTATATATTCAATTGAAATCAAATTCGTTATATATGCAATTCATTTCGAAATCGTTTTATATTCAATTCATTTCGAAATCGTTTTATATTCAATTCATTTCAAATTTGTTTTCTATTCGATTCATTTCAAATTTGTTTTCTATTCGATTCAATTCAAATTGGTTTTCTATTCGATTCAAATCAAATTCGTTTTCTATTCGATTCAAATCAAATTCGTTTTCTAATCAATTTAAATCCAATTCGTTTTCTAATCAATTTAAATCCAATTCGTTTTCTAATCAATTTAAATCCAATTTCATTTCAAAATATGCGATTTCGAAATCACTTTTCAGTATTCATTTTAAAATGAATAAAATCGATATAAATATCGTTCACGTCAAAATGGCGTCAATCTAACCAACACGGCTTCATATATTTCTATTTTCAAATATTCTATTTCAAATATTTCTTATTATCAAAATATTTCTTATTTCAAATATTTCTTATTATCAAAATATTTCTTATTATCAAAATATTCCTTATTATCAAAATATTTCTTATTTCAAATATTTCTTATTATCAAAATATTTCTTATTTCAAATATTTCTTATTATCAAAATATTTCTTATTTCAAATATTTCTTTCAACACATGACTAATCTCAACGGATGAGTACTGTCAACACATGAACCTTTATTTTATATTGATAAAGATGTAAATTTTATTATTAAAATATTTCGTTCAACACATGACCAATCTCAACGGATGAGTACTGTCAACACATGAACCTTTATTTTATATTGATAAAGATGTAAATTTTATTATTCTTTATTTTCCCGATTGGAATGAGGCCCAATCAATTACCATATAAAATTAATTATATGGATTTTCATACAACACATGCATATAATAGTAACGAAAAATAATCAACCATCAACAAAAGTGCACTACACTGTATAAGCATCAAATATAGATATCTAACGCTTATAACAGCCTGTCAATCAATCGATCGACATATTTAATCAATCAGGATGAGTGAACTTCAAATTTCATCCCAACACCCGTGTGGGGTTTCAAACAATCAAACACAGATTTTATTCGTGCAGTTGGGCGATGTGTAAAATTTATCGACCCAATCAATGTCCTTCAAATAGGTGTACATAAACAAATCGGCCGATTTATTTATAAATATTCATTTATTCACATTCACGTTAAAAATTATATTTTTAACGATACAACATTTTATTTTAACATATGAATTTCTATTCAGTTCATTCTTTAAATAAAATGATATTTTTATTTTTCTAATTTATTTTAGGAAATTTTGGCGGCATAACGGCACGATACTAGAAACGGGATGAGGCTTAGCCTTATCCCCAGTCTAGTGAAGGCCCACGCCATTCACACATCAATCAATCCATTCCATTTCACCAAACAATTCAATTCAAACCAAATAATCTAACTAATTTTTGCAATCAAACAAACAAGTCCATGGTCTGTGGACGATTGTGTCGGGTGCTACTAAGCACCGTCTGCATCCTAGTATATATATATATATAACTAGAAAAAGAAATTTAGAGTGAGAAGTTCTCACTGATAGCTATCCAATCATCTTGACTCTTCTTTGATAGAAATCTTCGTCGTTCTCGCATTTTTTCATCTTCGTTGTTGTAGCCACTACATATGTAAAAATCGAATTTTTACTTCGTTATTCAATATTTAAAAATCGAATTTTTATCTTGTTATTCAATATATAAAAATCGAATTTTTATTATTCTATTCAATATATAAAAATCTAATTTTTTATTATGCTATTCAATATATAAAAATCGAATTTTTACTTTGTTATTCAATATATAAAAATCGAATTTTTACTATGCTATTCTATATATAAAAATCGAATTTTTACCTCGTTGTTCAATATATAAAAATCGAATTTTTACTATGCTATTCTATATATAAAAATCGATTTTTTACCTCGTTGTTCAATATAGAAAAATTTAATTTTTTTACTATCACGCTATATGGATAAAAATTCTATTTTTACATTGCTATTATATAGATAAAAATTATATTTTTACCTCGCTATTCTCTATATAAAGATTTCGCCTTTTCAAACATATCATTTCGCCTTTTCAAACATATCATTATAAAAATCACATTTTTATTTTTCTACACATATAAAGATGATATTTCTAATATTCCTATCATGTAAAAATTATATTTTTAATTCCCTACATAAACAAAAATCATATTTTTACATCTTCTATAAAGTAAAAATTATATTTTTAATACTTTAAAAATATAAAAATCATATTTTTAATACTTTAAAAATATAAAAATCATATTTTTAAGTCGTTATTCAAACAATAAAAAGTCAAATCTTTCTGGTCTTAAAAACCAAATCTTTCTGGTCTTAAAAATCAAGTCTTTCTTTTTAAATAAAGATCTTAACTTTCTTCTAAATAAAAATCCTATATTTCCTTTAAATAAAAATCCTTTATTTACTAAATATAATAAAATAATAAAGATAGAAATGCTTACTGTGTTATCGGTATTTACTGAGGAGGGGAGGGCTTCTGTTCGAACCGGCGATTGGGGGGGGGGTCGCAGTGCATCGTAGGTGGTCAGGGGGGTCCCTTTAGGCGGCGGTAACGTTCTTGGCCGGTGGTGGCGTTTTAAGGCGGTAGGGTTTGTGGGGGCTAGGTTAGGGTGGTGGCGTTCTAATTTGAGAGGGAGGGAGAAGGGTCTTCGCGACTTGGAGGAGGGGAGGAGCAGGGGAGAGGCGGCGCTTGGCTGACCGAAGGCTGGGGCGCGACGCCCGAGCGCGGGTAGTGGCACGAAGGAGGGCTCCGTCATTTTTTTCTTTTCTTTTTTCTTCTGAAACGAACTGATAAGGGGGGGGCAACATGATTTAAGGAGGAGGGAGAGAGAAAGTTTATTTTTATTATTATTTTAATTGCAAAAAGTTGACTTTTACATACGACCTCGAAACGAGGTCCACTGCCTGTCGTCCATAGCGTTTTACCCCCATTCCGAACACAATGGGATATGTATCGCAAGCTGATTTGATCCTTTCGATCAGTTTTCGTCAAAATCAACATATAACTCTATATATTGAATTTAAACGCGCATTTCAATTTACCGGGGTCACATACTAACTTGAAAAATTCCAGAAAAATATTTTCTAGCTTCGTATTGACGATACGGTCCTAACAAAACTAGTTTCGTCGAATTTCTTAGACCGTTTGAAAAATGGCCAATTTCCAGTCGATTAAAATCAACTGAAGCTGGTCAAATGCGTTTTCCTTTGCCATGCTCACATATTGATTCGAAAAATTATGAAATTTGGAATCTAGCAATAACATAACATCACGGACCCAACAAAAGTGGTTTCATCGAAATCCGAGGTCGTCTGCAAAATTTCCATTTTTAAGGGCCTGAATTCCATAGCGACTATTCAGAATTTTCAACTGGACATAACTTTTGATTCCCGCTATGAAATTTCGATTTGTCGGATTCGTTGGAAAGGTATTACCAATTAGATCCTAATGTTTTTGGTTTCACTAAAATCTGGTTTGTTTTGCACCCGGTACATTCAATTGAAGTTTGAAATCAAATTATCGAACTACCGCGCCATTTTCAATTCTATTTATAATTATATATAAATATCGTATATTCTAACGACGACGTATATAATATATACGTCGAATCATATTCAAAATAAATTTCTCGTCGATATTATTTAAAATAATCTATTTTAAATGTTCAAACTTCGCTAAAATTGCCAAAATAAAAATTTTAAACTGGTTCAGATTTCCGGGTTATTACACATACCCATTCCACTTAATTCAATTCACTTCCCAAACCAAATTCAAACAAATAAATCAATCAAAACAAACAATCAAACATCCATGGTTTCAATCGAAGGTGTCGGGTATTACTAAGCACCATCTGCATCCTAGTATATATTTAACTGTAAACAAAATTAGAGTGAGAAGTTCTCACCTTTGGTTTCCACTTCGTCATTCTTTAATTGAACGGTTTGGATTCTGTTCGCTTCTAGTCGGTTTCATCGCAATCTGTTTTCAAGCGGTTTATATTAAAGATCACATTTTTAATACAGTGCTATTTATTTAAAAATCACATTTTTATTCTAATTCTATATATATATATATCACATTTTTAATGCGCTACCCATATAATAAAAATCATATTTTTATTTCACAACTATATATATATATATATATTATTTTTTTATATTGTTACCATATAAATAAAAATCATATTTTTATTCAATGCTATATACATCAAATAAATCCCATTTTTATTGCAATGTAATGTGTATAAAAAAAATCACATTTCTATTCAAAGTTATATATAGAATAAAAATCATATTTTTAATTTGGTACTTATATAAAGATCATATTTTTATTCCGTTACTCATATAATAAAAATCATATTTTTATTATACGATTCATATAATAAAAATCATATTTTTACCATGCTAATATATATAAATCTAATTTTTATCACGCTAATATAAATATAAATAAAATTTTTATCATGCTAATATATATATATATAAGTCAAATTTTAATCATGCTAATATATATATATATATATATATATATATAAATCAAAATTTTATCATGCTAATATATATATATATATATATATATATATATATAAATCAAATTTTTATTCACATGAAATTTATATACAAACAAAATTTTTATACACATGAATAAATAATAATAATAATAAAACTTACTGTGGAATTGGGGGTGGAGGAGGGTTGCTAACGGCGGTGGGAGGTCCGGCCAGAGAGGGCGCGGTCGTTGGTGGTCGAAGGCTATGGTTTTAGATCGGGTTTGGCGTTTTGGTCGTGGATTTGGGTTTCTCCGGCGAGAGAGGGAGGAGGAGATGAAGGGGAGGGGTGGCGGCTGGCCCTTGGGCGGTAGCGCAACGGGCTAGGCGCGGCGGTGGGCCAGGAGGCAACGACGAAGGTAAGGTGCAGGTTTTGAGTGGGATTGGGTTTTTAATTTAATTTTTTTTCTATTTTCTCGTTGACTGAATACGAAGAGAGAGAGAGAGAGAGGTGGGAGATATAAATATATAATTTTTATTTAATTTTATAAATAAATTACAAAAAGTAAATTTTAAATTCGAACTCCAAATCGAACCCAACGACTGTCACCCTTAGCTAATTACCCCCATTTCGAACACAATGGGATATGTGCCATAAGATAATTTGACTGTTTCCTTCGGTTTTTGTCAAAATTAAAATATAAATTAATATAACGTTCAAAATTGATTTCAACGTACATCTTAATTTACGGGGGCCACATATTAACTCCATAAATCACAAAAAAATAAATCTAGCTATGTTTTGACAATACGGTCGTAACAAAACTAATTTTGTCGAATTTGGAGACCGTTTGAAAAACGATCATTTTCCAGTCGATTAAATTCAAACTGAAATTGCCAAACACGTTTTCTTTTGCCACGCTCACATATTAATTCCAAAAATTATGAATTTTGGTGTCTAACAATAATTTTACATTCCGGATCCAAAAAAAGTAGTCTCTTCAAAAATGGAGGTCGTTTGCAAAATGGCTATTTTTAAGGGCTATATATTGTATATAATATATATAAATTCCATAGCGACTATTCTGAATTTTAAACTGGGCATAACTTTTTATTCCCATTATGAAATCTCAGTTTTTCACATTCTTTAGGAAGATCTTATTAAACAGATTCAAATATTTTTGTTTTTACTGAAATCCGATTTATTTTTAATCTTATGCATTCAATTGAAATTTGAAATCAAAATTTCAAATTGCCGCGCCATTTCAGGCTCGTTATATAATTAAAATAAATTTATTAATTCTAACTCCGATTAAAATAAATTTTTAGTCATTATTATTTAAATTAAATCATTTTAAATATCCAAAATCCATTAAAATAGCTAAAATAAAAATTTTAAATTGGTTTTGAAAATCCGGGTTGTTACAGTCTTTAATTGATTTATTCAAATTAATCACAAACGTAATAACAAATAGATATGCTTTTGATAAAAAGGAATAAGTTTGATTGTTAATCACATGATTGAATATGAGATTCACTGTTGACTTACTTTTGTTTTTGCCAGTTTGTGATATTGATCATGAACACACGATGACTTTCAGGTCACTGTGTGTGTATATACATATATATATATATATATATATATATATGCATATGATATATATATCTATAAATGTTCACAATAATATCCTATTGTTTTAGCAGATACACATACGAGGATGCATATTATAAAAATAATAATTAGGAGTATAATAAGTGTTATTTTATTCTTAACCTGCAACCTAAAAGTTATACATTCAACACATGGACTTATTGTATTGGATGTTGATGTGTATAGGAATTATAAGATCTTTACTTTAAAACTCTGAATTAAAACTGCTTGATTATTTGAGGCCAGGAGTTATAATACACCTAGACATATGTATATTTGATACACATATAAATATTAAAATCCCCATTGTAGATTTTAAATTAATAATAAAATAAAATGGCTATTTTATTATATATGTCAGCAGCATTTATATTGTTATGAACATATTAGCTGAATTGCTCTCTGTAACACCCCATGTTCGTTAATGTCACTCACAAAGGGAATGCATTAACTACCATGAAGCATTATAAGTAAACAGAACATAATATTACAAGACAGATACATAAAGTAGTACTTGAAAATTTTGTAACTTCATTGCAGCAGAAACAAATGTAAGTTTGGTTACATCTTTCAAAACCACAATATCGGAATTCAAGTACACAAATATCAGTCTTGTACAAAAGCCTTCAGAGTACGTAATTTTAAAGTCATAATCCCCAACATAAAATTCCATTAATAGGTAAAATCGAAGGCAAGCTATACTTCAAGCACTCTAGCACTTCAAGCAGAGAGAAATCTAAGTCAAGCTTTTACGTTCCCAACCTGAGTACCTGGGGGTGGGGAGGGGGGATGGAAGATAAGAGGAGAAACAAACTAGGTCAGACATACACCGGGTGAGTCCAGTGACTTTCAGCATATAAACAGATAACAATATCATGACATGTAAATAAAACTGGATGAGAGATAGCTGTAATAGGATTAGCAGGTTAATAGAAGAAACAGATTATATAGGCTAAGCTCCTTACTTAATTTTCACTTCTCTGCACTAATACTAGTACAACAGAATTAGATGTTGTCCTATTGTCTAAATAGAAAATAGAATGATCTCTTCAGAAACACAATGCTAGAAATGGGCCTTTACCACCCGAACAGAGACAGACAGTACAGAAATAGAATCAGGAATGAAATCAGAGACAAAAACAGAATAATCCCTACGGAAACAAAATATTAGAGTTAGGTGTAAACTAGTAATGGGCCTTTACCACCCCCAAAAGATGGTACCACATAGAAACAGACAGGTGTTACCACCCCAACAGAAACAGACAATACCCCAACAGAAACAGACAGAACTAAGTGTACCCTAAATTCTACCCCAAGCGATTGACTCCCTAATACAAAAATACCTTGTGCCGGTCCCACAGAAGGGTGTATCACTCCCTAATGTGGAAACCTATAGACACAAACCTATTTACAGATGTCACAGTGTCTTACATCCTCAGAGCAGACCAGATCCATGCACGCACATGACCCGGTTGGAATGCGCCATTAACACCCCTCGCCATTATCAGAGTGAACCTCTTACAATTAGTTCAGTAAGCTTGCCCGGACCTCTCTTAGTGTTGGGTCATAGTTTTGATACCAGAAAGGGTTACTGACTAATATGGGTCCCAAACAACAGATGACACAAGTAATTATCCTTCCTAACCTTGTGTCCCCAGACAAACAGATTTCAGATTAACTTGTTTACAGATTTCAGATGTACACAGTTTAGATTAACTAATTTTCAGATCAGACATACAAGTTAACAGGTTTTCAGACTAATGGATCAGTTGTACAGATTAACATGTTCTCAGATTAACGGATCAGATATACATATTAACAGGCTTACAGATTGTTTTACCTAACTTTGTATTGGTGCTACAGATTCACGAAACGGGTTTATCAGATTCATCAGTCCAGTTGTTTTAACCATATCCACCCAACACGTTTTAGGTATCATATTTATCTTAGATTTGCATTAATTAAATATTAATGCACAGACCTCTCACATTAGGTCGGTATCTTGTGGCCACTGGATGTGCCGGTCGGTTTCGGGCAGACTTCTGTCACAAGCCAGAGCTAACCTCGTGTTCAAGCATCCTTATGCCTACGAACTCTCACATTAGACTGACAGTTTGCGGTTGCTGGTTAAGCCGGTTGTGTCCGGGCAGGCTTCCACTGCAAACTGAGTCTAACCTCGTGTCTCGGCATTCTTATTTATAGCTAAAGTTTTCATTCACAGATTATGCCAATATCAGATTAATTATGCCAATTCAACAAATTAACTTCTTTACAAGTTACAGCAGATTATTCAAAATTCCATTAACATGTTTTGCTCAATTTTAGATCGAGCCTACAGATTACATACCCAAATCACATTATTCAATTCCAATAGATCTAGAGGATTGGGCAATTTAATAGATTTAAACATATCCTAAAGTTCTATTAACATATCTTGCCTAATCATAAATTAAGCCTCATTTTACATGCCCAAGTTATGGTCATAATTCTCAACATAACATATGCCCAAATTTAATTAGATTTTCCACAATACAGAATATTCTCTAAAAGCCCCAAATTATGATATACAATATGAATTGTGCCAATTTATAGCCGTTGATTACCGCGTATGCCAAATATCCAAAAATCCGAATTAGGCGTATTCACACTAATAGTTATCCCTATTTTAATATAGGTTTTTCAGGCCTAAGTCACATATCCTTTTTCTTCCAAGTCATAGATCGTCATATAAAATATGCCCCAAATCTAGCTCTTAAATTACAACATGTATTATGTCCTCAAAATCAGATCTTGAATTATAACATGTATTATGTCCCCAAATTACAAGTCATATGTTGTCAAACATTAATTCTCCTTCTCCCAAATCATAAACCGTCATATATAGTATGCCTAGATATAGATCTTAAATTACAACTTATGTTGTGTTCTCAATTTAGTCATAAATCAGTTATGTCCAATTATGCATCATTCAATATTTTCCCCAAATTTAGCGTTCGTGTGTCAATCTCTTATGAGATTTGGCTCAGGCTCGTAGTAGCTTGGCTATAGAACAGAAGGAAAGAAGAGATACAAAATAGTTACAATAAGATAGATCTACACAGAAAAAAAGATCTGATAAACAAGAATAAGATGGATCTACACAGGAAAACAGATCAGATAAACAAGAATAAGATAGATCTCCAATTCAGATTTATACCTATGTCAAGATCATAATTAAATTTCATATCTGAAAATAACTGTACTCACAAATCGTGACTTAAGAAAGAGAAGAACGATTCTGGGATGTGATTTTCTGGAGTTGATTTAGCTTTCGTTGATGTAGGCATTGATTTGTTATCTTTTTCTTCTCTTTGAATTGACTGATTAGGGTGGAGGCTAGGTCACTTTAGGTTTTAGAAGCATGGAAGCACCATTCCTCTTTGTTAATGAATTAGGGTTTAGGTTTAGCTATGTATATATAGATGTCTAGGATCGATTAGAGCTCTTAGATTAACCCAGAAACCATCAGGACCACTCAGATGCCACATCAGCCCTTAGGGTGAATCGGGCCACGGGTTGACAGTCAAACACCCTGGATCGACCACCAGTCGACCCAGCGGGGCTTGGGTCGACTCCAAAAATTGTGTGATTCGGCTATTCCCCCTCCCGATTCTCTGTTTAACTTTTTTGAATATTTATTTATTTAATTATATATATATATATCTATATATGTATATTTCTCTCATATGCATACAAACTTCAAGGCTTAATAACATCTTCATAGGGTATCCGTTTTGTGCAAACCAAATGTCTATCTTGACCCAAAATTTTGAAACGAACATAATAGCGCAACCCATTTCACTTAATTCTTGTTCTAAAAATTAAGTATACTTCAATTTGTGAATTTTAATGTTTTAAAATTACAGGGTGTTACATTCTCCCCTCCTTAAAGGATTTCGTCCCCGAAATCTCCAAGTTAAGAAGAATGTATCCTACTATCCAATCATCCATCTACTCAACCATCATCCACAAGCATCCATTATCCTTAAATGGTTTCTAATGTCGTATGAACATATGCAGAGTGTGTGTATATGTTTCTTATCTAATGCAAAATCATGCGGTCTACTGATCCAGTTAGCCTCCTTAATGCGAATTATGTTAGTGCCGTGTGTCCAATTATGTATCCAAGAAATCCTATTTGATAAACATCATTTCTATATGAGTGCATAACCATTCATCCAAATGCAACATCCATGTGATGAGTCAATCATTTTGCATCCACAAAAATTGAAAAATGCACACACATCCATATGCAGAATGAGAGTATTTTTGAGCCGGTCTAGTGCCTAGTGTGTGCATATGCATCCGCGAGAAACCACTAGCAACCACTTGCATCCACTTGCAACCGTCAAACATAACATGTCTCAAACACATGTTTACACCCATTAGTTTCTACCTAAAGGTCGAATACTCGATCGATAGGATTCAGCCGAGTGATAGAAGCAAGTATAATTAAAACAAAAGTTCTATTCCCATTAGACATCGGTTAAGAGAATAAATCCCTAAGTATCAACCCCGAATACCGAAATCTACATCAGATTGACACCCAGAGAATTACTCCCATTAAACAATGTCAAAACTGAAAATATACTTCACGCTTTGAGGAAAAACCCCTATCCTTTTCAGAAATATTCAGATACTTACAGACTACTGGTACAGATCAGATTAACAAATGATTCTTAGGAAACGAAGCATGATAAAACCCCACCATATCCCATTAAAACCAGAATATATGCATCACTGTCAACTTAACACTTAAAACATATATCTTCAAATCCTAACTTTCACGAATAAATGAGTCGTAACCCTTATGGGGTTTGAGACTATAGCGGAATCAGAAACAAGACTAATATTTTAGTGTAGAGTCTCAATTACAGAATCAAAATGCCAGAATCAAAATGAGTTTTAACTCAATAATCAGACAAGGAAATTAAACCTTCTACAGAAATTTTCCTATCTCTATCATATCCACCAGCCACGAGAGCATTCGCGTGCCCTCTAGAAGTAGGTTCTGCCCTTGCCCTCGTTTCTTCGGGCAGTCCATAGTGAAGTGTCCCATTTCTCCACAGTTGAAGCAAGCTCCCTTCCTCTTTCTGCAATCCTTGTTCAGATGTGTCAAGCTTCCACAATAAAGAACTTTTCTTCTTATTATCTTCAGACTTTTCATCCTTCTTTTGCGTTTCTTTTTTGGGCCACTCTTTCTTGTTTTGTGGTCCTTCGATCTTTTCCTCTTTCTTCTCACTTTTGGCTTCCTATTCATGCATTAATGCCATGTCAACCAATTTCTCGAAGGTAGCCTCTATAGGAATGTGGGTCATAGCCTACCCGTGTAGCGGTTCATTCAAACCTTTAACGAATCTCAGGGCCTTCTTATCAGGTGTGTTCACTAAGTCTAAGTCAAATATCACCAATTGGTTGAACTTGTTGACGTACTCCTTTACTGATAAATTCCCTTGCTTTAATGCTAAGAACCTTTCCATGAATAAATTCTCTTCTGCTTGTGAGAGAAATTTCATCTCGAGCCTATGCCTGAAATCCCTCCATGTCTCCACTGGACGCTCTCCATTCGTGACCTCCCACCAAAACAAGGCTTCGTACTTCATTAACCAAGCAGCTAGTTGGACCTTCCTTCCGTCTTCTATCTCGAAGATACCAAATAAATCTTCCACCTCCTTAAGCCAACTTCGAGCTTCAACAAACATCTCTGACCCGTGAAAAGGTTTCCCGCCCATCGCCCGAAAGTCCTTGCATATCTTCGAAAAAGTATCAATGCGTGGAGTGGGAGGAGGAGGAGGAACGTCTACTGGGCCTACGGCGGTGGCCCTAGCCTCTAGATACCTTCGGAACCAAGTTGGTATCGGTATGCCCTCGGGTACCCCAGACATGCTGAAATGAAAAAGTGAAGAGATTCTAAACGGAGAATCAAAAGAAAGATATATGGCTTTTGGGGATTATGTTAAAATAAACTCTACTTTTGAAAATGCTTCCTTTTTAAAACCTTTTTGAAAATAGTTTTCAAAAACTTTTATCTAATCTGGTAACCTTCGGCTCTGATACCAAGTGTAACACCCCATGTCTGTTATTGTCACTCACAAAGGGAATGAATTAACTTCCATGAAGCATTATAAGTAAACATAACATAATATTACAGGACAGCTACATAAGGTAGTACTTGAAAATTTTATAACTTTATTACAGCAGAAACAAAAGTAAGTTTGGTTGCATCTTTGAAAACCACAATATCGGAATTCATGTATATAAATATCAGTTTTTTACAAAAGCCTTCAGAGTACGTAATTTTAAAGCCATAATCCCCAATAGAATATGCAATAAATAGGTAGAATCAAAGCCAAACAATACTTCAATCACTCTAGCACTTCAGGCAGAGAGAAATCTAAGACAAGCTCTTACGTTCCCAACCTGAGTACCTTGGGGGGAACGGAAGAAAAGAGGCGAAACAAACTAGGTCAGACATACGTCTAGTGAGTCCAGTGACTTTCATCATATAAATAGATAACAGTATCATGACATGTAAATAAAACTAGATGAGAGATAGCCGTAACAGGAGTAGCAGGTTAACAGAAGAAAAAGAATTATATAGGCTAAGCTACGCTCCTTACTTAGTTTTCACTTCTCTGCACTAATACTAGAATAACTGAATTATGTGTTGTCCTATTGTCTTAATAGAAAATAGAATGATCCCTTCAGAAACACGATGCTATAAATGGGCCTTTACCACCCGAACAGAGACAGATGGTACAGAAACAAAATCAGGAACGAAATCAGAGACAGAAACAGAATAATCCCTACGGAAACAGAATATTAGAGTTAGGTGTACACTAGTAATGGGCCTTTACCACCCCGACAGACGGTACCACACAGAAACAGACAGGTGTTACCACCCCAATAGAAATAGACGGTACCCTAATAGAAACAGACAGAACTAAGTGTACACTAAATTCTACCCCAAGCGATTGGCTCCCTAATACATAAATACCCTGTGCCAGCCCCACAGAAGGGTGTATCACTCCCTAAAGTGGCAACCTACAGACACAGACCTATTTACATATGTCATGGTGTTTTACATCCTCAGAGCAGACCGGATCCATGCACGGACATGACATGGTTGGAATGCGCCATCAACACCCCTCGCTATTATCAGAGTGAACCTCTTACAATTAGTTCAGTAAGCGTGCCCGGACCGCTCTTAGTGTTGGGTAATAGTTTTGATGCTAGAAAGGGTTACTGACTAATATGGGTCCAAACAACAGATGACACAAGTAATTATCCCTCCTAACCTTGTGTCCCCAGACTAACGGATTTCAGATTAACTTATTTACATATTTCAGATGTACAAAGTTCATATTAACAAGTTTTTAGATCATACATACAAGTCAACAAGTTTTTAGACTAACGGATCAGATGTACAGATTAACAAGTTCTCAGACTAACGGATCAGATATACAGATTAACAGACTTACAGATTGTTTTACCTAACTTTGTATTGGGTCTACAGAATCACAAAACGGGTTTATTAGATACATCAGTCCAGTTGTTTTAACCCTATCCACCCAACACGTTTTAGGCATCATATTTATCTTAGATTTGCATTAATTAAATATTAATGCACAGACCTCTCATATTAGGTCGGTAGCTTGTGGCCGCTGGATGTGCCGGGCAGACTTCTGCCACAAGCCAGACCTAACCTCGTTTCTAAGCATCCTTATGCCTACGACCTCTCACACTAGACTAACAGTTTGCGGTTGCTGGTTAAGCCGATTGGGTCCGGGCAGGTTTCCACCACAAACTGAGTCTAACCTCGTGTCTCAGCATTCTTATTTGCAGCTACAGGTTTCATTCACAGATTATGCCAATATCAGATTAATTATGCCAATTCAACAAATAAACTTCTTTACAAGTTACAACAGATTATTCAAAGTTCCATTAACATGTTTTGCTCAATTTTAGATCAAGCCTACAGATTGCATACCCAAATCACAGCATTCAATTCCAACAGATCTGGCGGATTGGGCAATTTAATAGATTTAAACATATCCTAAAGTTCAATTAACATATCTTGCCTAGTGATAAATTAAGCCTCATTTTACATTCCCAAATTATGGTCATAATTCTCAACATAACATATGCCCAAATTTAGTTAGATTTTCCACAATACGGATTATTCTCTAAAAGCCCCAAATCATGATATACAATATGAATTATGTCAATTTATAGTCTTTGATTACCGCGTATGTCAAATATCCAAAAATCCGAATTAGGTATATTCACATTAATAGTTATCCCTATTTTAATATAGGTTTTTCAGGACTAAGTCACATATCCTTTTTCTTCCAAGTCATGGATCGTCATATAAAATATGACTCAAATCTAGCTCTTAAATTACAACATGTATTATGTCCTCAAAATCAGATCTTGAATTATAACATGCATTATTTCCCCAAATTACAAGTCATATGTTGTCATACATTAATTCTCCTTCTTCCAAATCATAAACCGTCACATATAGTATGCCTAGATCTAGATCTTAAATTACAACTTATGGTGTGTTCTCAATTTAGTCATAAATCGGTTATGTCCAACTATGCATCATTCAATATTTCCCCCAAATTTAGCGTTCGCGTGTCAATCTTTTATGAGATTTGGCTCAGGCTTGTAGTAGCCTGGCTATAAAACAGAAGGAAGGAAGAGATACGGAATAGTTACAATAAGATAGATCTACACAGAAAAACAGATATGATAAACAAGAATAAGATGGATCTACACAGAAAAACATATCTGATAAACAAGAATAAGATAGATCTCCAATTCAGATTTATACCCATGTCAAGATCATAATTAAATTTCATATTTGAAAATAACTGTACTCACAAATCGTGGTTTAAGAAGGAGAAGAATGATTCTGGGATGTGATTTTCTAGGGTTGAATTAGCTTTCCGTTGATGTAGGCGTTGATTTGTTATCTTTATCTTCTCTTTTGAATTGACTGATTAGGGTGGAGGCTAGGTCACTTTAGGTTTTAGGAGCATGGAGGCACCATTCCTCTTTGTTAATGAATTAGGGTTTAGGTTTAGCTATGTATATATAGATGTCTAGGATCGATTAGAGCTCTTAGATTAACCCAGAAACCATCAGGACCACTCTGATGCCGCATCAGCCCTTAGGGCGAATCGGGCCACGGGTTGACAGTTAAACACCCTGTATCGACCCGCAGTCGACCCAGCGAGGCTCGGGTCGACTCAAAAAATGGTGTGGTTCGGCTATTCCACCTCCCGATTCGCTGTTTTGAACTTTTTTGAATATTTTTTTTTTATATATATATCTATATATATTTCTCTCATATGCATACAAACTTCAAGGCTTAATAACATCTTCATAAGGTATCCGTTTTGTGCAAACCAAATGTCTATCTTGACCCAAAATTTTGAAACGAACATAATAGCGCAACCCATTTCACTTAATTCCTCTTCTAAAAATTAAGTATACTTTAATTTGTGAATTTTAATGTTTTAAAATTACGGGGTGTTACACTCTCATAGTTCACACATCATCAAATATATAGTTATGACATAAGCATTGATTTGATGATGTTTAGATACTGATCACATGTTAAATACATTACTTGCTGTGTTAATATTAGATTCATGATTTATAATACTGTTGTGATACATGTTAATGGCATTAATTATAGTGGAAATAAGGCTCCACCCCCTCTTTATGTTTTAAATATAACCCACGTCCCACCCAAACTTTACATTCATTTCCAGTCCCTGTTTTTGGACTTCCACCTCCTGTTTTACATACCTCCACCTTTTACGTTTTTGTGCCAAAAAAAATGAGCTTCCAAGTAAAAAAAATAAATCGAAAATCTGCAAACTTTAAGAGAAGTTTACGGGAAAAAAAAGTTGCATACATTTATGCAACTTTTACCGATAGTTGCACACATGTATGCAACTATTGCATACGCTGTTTGTGTTGAAAAATCTAGACGAAAACTTGCATATATGTGCAATTATTATGAAATACTTGCACACTTGTATGCAAGTATTTCATGATGAAAATTTAACTGAATTTTTGCTTGTGGATTGTTGCATGCGTGCTACTTTTATGACTTATCTGTACACGTGAATGCATATAAATTCGAATTGATTTGCAAGTATGTGAATTATTGCATATTTTTATGCAAGAATTATGTTATAGTAGCACAGATGTATGCAAGTATTTTCAATACAGATGCATAAGTGAAATTCTTGCACAGATGTATGCTTGAAAATCCAAATATATGCATAACAGTATGCATTTAACTGATGTTTTCGCTGTTTTCTTGGTTTTTTTGTTTTGACATGGTTTTTGATTTTTTTTTTGGGCTGAATTTTTTTGGGTTTACCTGTTTTAATTAAATACGAATTTACATAATTTTTTTATACTTTTTTAACTGAATTTTTTAAAATTAGGGACTAAATTTACAATAAGTTTATGACCGGATCTAAGCATAATTTTAAACCTTAATAGGGACTTGTGCCAAACAGACCCTTAATTATATATATGTTCAAATGATTAGTAGACCTTCATGTGCACTGGTTGATTAAAAGAAATCAGTTGCAGCTAGTATATGTGTTAACTATGTTTCATTTCAAAATGTTTGAATCTGAAAAAGAACAATAGGGTATAACACCAGTTAACACTAATAAATTAACCACCTGTATAACATATGCATACCAAGATCAATTTTTCTTTATGACCTAGTTTTAATTTAGAATCAGAAAATCAGATTCAATGGTTTATTGAATCGTTTTTTTAGGATTTGATTCTAAGAAACACACTAATGTGTATAAATGTGTGTATTTAAACGATCGATAAAATTATGGTTTAAGATAAAACCAATCTGACTTCATTATGAATGATAAATCTTGGTTATATGATTATAAGTGACCATAATTCAGATATGTATGACACTGTAAGCACATATGAAGTTTTATAGTTAAATGATTCCTGATATGTAATTATATGAAGTAGAAATTTTCAATTATGTTCACATTTTTGTATAAAATTATAGTTTTCCATAAATAACTGCTAAAATCTGTGTGTGACATGGATGACTATATATTACATAAATATACTCACTAATTTCAAGATTTCATCTTGAGTGGTACAGGCTAGTGTGTACATATTGATGTACAATTGCAGTGCTTGCAGCAACTCTAAAATGATGTCTTGTTAGAAACAACCCGAAGTGCATTTGATGCACATTCTCAAAGAAAAACTATTTTGCAATTGCAATACTGTATATGTATATTAGTGTAAATGTATCAGGTTCAAATACATTTATGTATGACAATGTATAAACCATTTTACATATGTATGTATGTATATATATATATATCTGCTACCAACTGAATGGAATAAGTTATGTAAATGTATAAGCAGATATATATATATATATGTAATCTAGTAGTACGTATGAAATATATGCAATTTAATATAGTCTGTAGTGTCACAATATTTTGCAATACTCGAAAGGGATTGACCCGTATATATTTACATATTCTGGTTATGATGCTTGGTTTATTTTATTATATTCTGAAATTTTGTATTAGTTGCATGTATGAATGAGTCTGTGATTTGTTTAAATAATTATAAAAGAGTATTAAATTCTCATGTAAATGCATGCATGAATTTTATCATTTTGGGTACAAGTAGTACTGGACTGTGTTAAGTTTTACTACATTTTACTGCCACTATGTCTATCCAGTTAACCCATGTGATATTTGCAAAATATAATACAATGTAAAATGCTTATTTGGTTGTTACAGAAGTTGCAATATTGCATGTATGGAATGGTCCACTTCATTATTTAATATGATACTTGCAAAAAATTTATATATAGGCATCTTTGCTATACATGACATTAAATTTAAATACGTATATTTCATATATTTTATTAAAATATAATTTATATTATGAATATAAAATACATATATTATGATATATGTAAATAAAACTGATATCGTTCGCCACTATGAATTATAAATCCCTTTAGAGCATATTTTGTTATATTAAGTCATGGTGAAGTCTTCCAATAATACACTCGTCAATGTCCATAATCACTGGATGTAGGTAATGCCAAAGCATTGTGCATCCTTTTATTTTGGTTATATGCGACAGAGTAAAAGTGAAACATTAATTGTATTACTGGGTCTGACTTAACTAGGTTGCATAATAAGATTATGGCTTACAGACAATAGCATGAAGTTGAGACGACCTCAAACCCCGTACTGACGGTGGCAAGGGTAATCCGTGGAATATAACACATAAACAGATAGTAGCAGAACAGAATTAAATAAATACACCAGATAATGAACAATAGAATATACTGGATAAAAGTAATCATCAGAGTTACACAGTATACAGGATCATACTTAGTAAAAATACAGTTCAGCTATACATAAATGTCTACAGCGGAAAACAAACATAATATGTACAATAGGAGCTGAACAACATAAAAAGAGTTAAATGATAGAATCCATCTTCAGCTCCAGCTATCCAGAAAGAACCAGCTAAACCTGAATACGAGGTTGCCCGTGTAGAAAAAGGGGCACCCGAGTTTGAAAGTGAAACAAACTACGAGTCAGTCATGGGACTGGTATGAGAAATCTACTCAACACATATATAATTTGGCTAATCACAGGACCATGCCACTTTCGTGGAACGGATTTACTCCATTGGATTTCCAGTGCTTTAAAACAAATCTTTCTTTTAAACAACGCAATGCATTTTATAAAAATGAAGCCATTATAAGACTCAGTTCCCATCACACAATGCAACGCAAACCGGAGGATAGAGTTTTTACCTTATAGCGGCCAAGATATGCTTGATACGAATAAAACAAAAGCATTTGATATTATTATTAGTGTTTATGAGTTTCAAAAACAATTTCAATCATAACTATCAATCATAGATGGCATGGGTACCATATATCACGTCGCTATATATATATATACAATCAAAACCGCACAGTTGGATTTCCGTCATGAACCAAGGCAAAAGATAGTCCTTACCGAATTCGAGACTGCCTAGCTCGAGTCTCAGGATCAGAGCTCGAGTGACCCTTGGATCGTCAGGGCCGGTCCACCGATGTTGATTATTATGCCTGAACAATACGTTTCCCCGCCCTTTGGGGCGTAAACGAGCCAACGAATGACTCCATCGGACCTAGATCGTCCGATCAAACCGAGGCGCCTCGCAACAGCAACAACCACACAGGTGAAAAGTATATAAATGTCAGGGCTGGTAGGTCACTGACACCACCCTAGCTAGGAAGAAACGCATGCCCTCCCTGAGGTCCTTCTCCCGTTTCTGGTTCATACCGGGGTGTGAGGCTCGCGAAATCGCGTTATACACAAAGCTACGCCACATAGGCGGTGCTTTGATCATCACCACAAGACTTTGCTTTTCAACAGAAGCTCTGATCATTTGCCACTTAGGCATGCCACACTAGCAATTCATGCCATGCGATTGATGTCCATCGGTATACAACCTCTAAGCTCGTGCGTCTGAGAGAAGGGCGTTAAGCAAAAGAATAAATTCTCTGCTGCCAAACAGATGTATATTTAACAGAGATCACTCAACACAGAATAAACTCCAATGTCAGACACATAGTCCATTTACAAGTCCGTTCTGGGTCTGAATGAAACCGGAGGCACTAAATACCTCGCAATCCCATCGATCACCACGTACGTCAGGACGATCACCACTCATTATCCATATTTCGGGATGCCTCCCAATCAGGACCTCGGTTACCATCCAAACGAGGTGAAGATCTCCGGTCTTCGACCACTGTGTTCCTCTTCGACTTTCAATTGTCGGTCAATTATTTGAAATGAGAATTAACTCGGCCTTTTCAAATAATTCACGTATATTTAGAATTTCAAATCAATTTATTTCAATGGTTAAATCATTCGACAACACCAATTTAGTTCTTTAATGTAATTTTCACACCAAACACATTCAACCATCAAATACCACATAAATCGAGCAAATTCAGTTTATTTCCATTCCATATCGTTTATGATATTTTATAACGATTTATCGCTATTTTTATTTATTTTAAAATAGCCAATTTATTCAAAACGACGCCTCGGGCCATAACGCGGCCGTGGCGCTGTTTTTCCTTCAGATTTGATTTACACATATCTAAAAATCTAACTGTTGGATCTTCAAAAAATTTACATCATTAGAAAGGTCTTTTCAAAACGAACCCAACGGTTCCAGTTTCGGGAAAATCCGACGGTCGGATCTCCCAGTACAATCGTTTGAAGTTTCAATTTCAAAATACGAACTGCAGCGCCGTTATTCGATTAAATATAATTATATATATATATATATATATAATCGTTTCTGGCGCTGTTTTTCTTCTGATTTGAATTAAGCATTCCAGATAATCCAACCGTTGGATTTTTACAAAGTTGGTGCCATTGGAAAGATTTTTCCAAAGCGAACCCAACGGTTGCGATTTCAGGAAAATCCGATGGTCGGATCTCCCGTACTAATCGTTTGAAATCACGGTTTCAAAACACGAACTGCACGGCCACGTTTCGTTTTAATTTTATTTATAGTTATATATTTATATAAATATAGTTCATTCAAAAATTTCAATATCGTTTTCACTTCAAATATTTCACTAACGCCTTTAAATTTTGGAAAATTTCGCCATAACCTCCTTTGTACGGGAGGGGCTGGGAAAATTCCCAAATAGCCACATGGACGTCTCATGTCGAAAAGAAAAAGAAAAAGCCAAGCGGCTAGCCAACAGGCTCATAAAATCATCACCCAAACAAAACAGTAAATGTGTACCTATTTGTCGGGCACAAAATTTTATTCCCCTTCTCTAGCCCCTTTGCTATAACCTGTTCAATAAATATGCATATACATATATATAGTTCTTATCACTTATCATTTTCTATTCAACTTCATATTTGATTCCATTTGGTTTGAAAACACCATTCATCCTAATGTTGCATGTATAGGCAAAAATCATATTATTAGCTAATTAATGAATATTTCAACTCATATATATTTATTTGAACGAGTGGCTATTTTTAACACTTCACATTTCAACAATTCGTGAATCTAATAAAAATGTGATTTTTATTGTAAAACAATTCTTTTCAAAACACTATTATTTTATATAATTCATATAGGTGATAAAAAGGTGATTTTTATTATAAAACAATTTATTTCAAAACGTGAATACCATTCAACACACGAATTTCAATTCAACGAATGAATATCGATTCAACACATGAAGGTTTTCTATAGTTTCTATATATAGATAAAAATGTGATTTTTATATTTAAAACACGAATACCATTCAACACATGAATTTCAAATCAACGAATGAATATCGATTCAACCCATGAAGGTTTTCTATAGTTTCTATATATAGATAAAAATGTGATTTTTATATTTAAAACACGAATACCATTCAACACATGAATTTCTAATCAACGAATGAATATCGATTCAACACATGAAGGTTTTCTATTCAATGAATAAATATAGTTTCAACAAATGAAAATAATTCAAACACATGAATTTTATTCAAAATTTCGGCAGCATAACGGCAGGGTAGTTAAAACCGGGACCGTCCCTAGTACGGCTCCTCGCTCTACCTTAAAACCTCGCGGTTTTTGACAATGGGGATCATGCATCTAGTTCGCACGCAGGCGGCATGTATATATTTATTATATTTCCACAAACTAACTCTATGTGGTTTCAACCAAATATTTCTCAACCACAAACGGGTATTTTTCAACCACAATCAATCAATATCAACCACAAACAATCCCAAACAACCATTCGCTATCAATCAATTTTCACACCAATCACAATCAATAAATATCGTCCATGGTTTGTGGACGAGGGGCGTGTGTATATATATATATATATATATATATATATATATATATATATATATATATATATAGCAATTCTCTTCTATTTCAACACATATATAATTTTTACAATGCATATATAACTTATACATTGAACGTACAACTTATACAACGCTTATACAAGAGGTGTACAACGCTTATATAACTCATACATCGACCATATAATTTATACATCGTCGTTTTCCATATTGTTTATAAATTAGAAATCTCACATTGGGTTCCACTCCACCAAAAATAGCAGAAGGCTCAGAAAAATATGCGGTCTCTTCTAAAATGTAGAAGGCGTCCACACGGTCACGATGTTTCCTGTTTCATCGAATTTCGTTAACGAACGAAAAAGATATGATTTTTTGAAGTTTGCAACAATTTAAAACTGTTAAAATCAGTTTTAAATTAACCAGCCGATTACCTCCCTAGATCTTCTAAACTAGGTTTCGATCTCTCGCGAAATCCGTTGCGCTAGGGGCTGATCGGGGTTGACCACGACCTCCGCCTACGAGAGGGCTTCCCGACGAGGTGGGTGTTGCTCAGCTCGAGCTCCAGGTGGCGGAGGAATCTTCCCCGACACGGGCGAACTTCCTGAGCCCAGAACTCGACGATCCCTCCACCATCCCGACCGAGACCAGGATGGATTTGAAGCTGAGAGGAGGGGCTTCAAAAAGTTGAACTGGAGCTTGGGCTATCGATGCGCGTGGCGGTCGGAAAATGATTGGGAAGGTATGGAGCGTTTCCGTCGTCGGTCGGGGGGGGGGGGTCTGAGGATTTTTTTTATTTAAATTCTGATTGGCTAGTGGGTCTTTAAAGGTGTTTTCTGACACGACCACCAATTGAAACCCAACGACTGTCGTCCCTAGCGTTTTACCCCCATTCCGAACACAATGGGATATGTTTCGAAGGCCCATTCGAATGTTACAGTCAGTTTTCCTTCAAATTAAAATATAAAACATTCAATATTTGATTTGAACGTACATTTCAATTTGCCAGGGCCACAAACTGATTCGAAAAATTCCAGAAAAATAAATCTATCTATGTTTTGACGATACGGTCCCAACAAAACTAGTTTCATCGAATTCTGAGACCGTTTGCAAAAAGGCCCATTTCTGGTCGATCCAATTTAACTCTAATTGACCAAAACACATTTTCCTTTGCCACGCTCACATACTAGCTTCAAAAATTATGAAATTTGAAACCTAGAGATAACTTCACATCCCGGATCTAACAAAAGTGGTTTCGTCGAATTCTGAGGTCGTAGGCAAAATGGCCAATTTCACGGGCTATATAAATTCCATAGCGACCTTTCTGAAAATTCATTTGGCCATAACTTTTGCATTCCGTTATGAAAATTCGATTTTTCAGATTCGTTAAAAAGTTATTCACTAACAGATTTAAATATTTTTGGTTTCACTAAAATCCATTTTGTTTTGCACCCGGTACTGTCCGACAAAGTTTGAATTCAACTTTTGAAACTGCAGCGCCTTTTCAAGCCTTGTTTATAATTATAATTAATTATATTCATTTTCAATTGTCGATTCAAACTCAGCTTTCATTGCCATTATTTAAAATATTTATTTTAAATATTTAAAATCCATTATTTTAGCCAATTTAAAAATTTTAAATTGGTTCAGATTTTCTGGGTCGTTACAATCTCCCCCACATAAAACTTTTCGTCCCCGAAAAGGAACAAATTCGAAAGTGGTTTGATAAATCTACAATCACACAACACAACAACCAATCCAATTGTTTTTAACTTTGCAAAACCATACAAATTAATTCCTATTCTCTTTTAAAATCATTCAGACCATAGAATTTAAAAGTTCACATCCATGGAAAGAAAATAACAGCAGAGTAGAGAATTAGATGGTTGTAATGCAAAGTAGGGTAAATGTACCTTGCACCGGAGTCAATCTGAGATATCTACTCGGGATCTGGGATAGGCTTTCTGAATCCTCTCCTCAATTTCCCAAGTACAATCTCGCGGATCTCCACTCCATTGCACTTTGACTAAGTGAACCTTCTTGTTCCTCAGCTCTTTGGTTTCTTTGCCGATAATCTTCAGCGGCTCTCTTCTCACAGCTAATTCTGGAGTAATTTCAATATCCTGTTGAGCTGCTTCTTCCACGATCAATTCTGGATCATGAACGTGCTTTGAAGTTGAGATATGTGAAATACATCATGAACTCCAGGCAACCAATCTGGCAATTTAACCCTATAAGCGAGAGTTCCGATCCGTTCCAAAATAGGAAACGGACCAATGAATTTGGGCGCCAATTTCCCTGTTTTACCGAACCGAATAACTCCTCTCATCGGCGATACTTTCAAATATACATAGTCGCCAACTGCAAAGGATATATCCCTTCTTCTTCTATCGGCATAGCTCTTTTGTCGGCTTTGAGCGGCGAGTAATCGCTTCTTAATAAAATCGACTTTGTCAGCGGCTTCTCGGATCATATCAGGGCCCAACACAAGTCTATTACCGGGTTCGACCCAACAAGCAGGAGATCGGCACGGTCTACCATACAATGCTTCGAATGGCGACATTGTCAGACTCGCCTGGTAGTTGTTGTTATAAGAGAATTCAGCCAAATGCAGATGGTCTTCCCATGATCCACCAAAATCTATAACACAAGCCCGCAATAGATCTTCTAAAATACGATTTACCCTCTCAGTCTGACCGTCTATTTGAGGATGATAAGCGGTGCTTAAGTTCAACTTCGTTCCTAGCTCGACTTGAAATGCTTCCCAGAATTTTCTAGTGAAGATTGTATCTCTATCACTGACTATACTGAGCGGCACTCCATGCAGTCTAACTATTTCCCTGAAGTATATCTGCGCCAGACTCTGAGCAGTTCTGTTTGATCTGACAGGTATGAAATGGGCGGTCTTCGTGAAGCGATCTACGATCACCCAAATACTATCATTCCCTTTTCTGGTTCTGGGCAGACCATCAATAAAATCCATAGAAATATGTTCCCACTTCCAACCAGGA
Organism: Allium sativum; assembly: GCA_030737875.1. Classification (NCBI taxonomy): domain Eukaryota; kingdom Viridiplantae; phylum Streptophyta; class Magnoliopsida; order Asparagales; family Amaryllidaceae; genus Allium; species Allium sativum. Next base: position 777,502,761 of record CM060912.1, read on the forward strand.
ACTTCTAGTGGTTGTAACAATCCAGCCAATTTCTATTGGTCGCTTTTGACTAGCTGGCAAGTGGGGCACCGGCTGACATATAAAGAAATGTCCCTCTTCATCGACTTCCACCATAAAGTACGTTTAATGTCATTGTACATTTTGCTTACTCCCGGATGGATACTAAGTTTTGACTTATGGCATTCATCCAGTACTTCCTTTCGAAGCTCAGGAATGTTAGGGACACATATTCGACCTTTGAGCCTTAGAATCTCATCATTATCAACTTGAAAACTCGAGGGTTCGCCTTGTTGAATTATCTCTCTAATCTTCTGAATGAAGTGATCATCCTCTTGAAGAGCAGATATTTTATCTATCAGTGAAGTCGTGATAATAAAACTGGCGATCATTACATTCTTTCGGCTCAGCGCATCGGCCACGACATTTGCTTTCCCTGGGGTGTATATAATCTCAAAGTCGTATGCTGCAAGAAACTCTAGCCAACGTTGCTGCCTCAGATTCAGGTCCTTCTGAGTGAACAGATACTTTAACGACTGGTGATCTGTAAACAGTTCAAATCTCTCACCCAGAAGATAGTGCCTACAGATTTTCAAAGCGAACACAATAGCCAATAACTCAAGATCATGAGTTACGTAGTTCTTCTCGTGCGGCTTCAGTTGACGGCTAGCATAAGCAATCACTTGACCCCTTTGCATTAACACTGCGCCAAGGCCTTCTCTAGAAGCATCAGTCCAGACTTTCAAATCCTGATTGCCATCGATGATGGTTAACACTGGAGCAGTTATTAATCTCAACTTTAGCTCTTCAAAAGCCTCATCACTTTCTGGAGTCCATTTGAATTTAGAGTGCTTCTTTGTAAGCTTCGTTAAATGACCAGATATCTTCGAAAAGTTTTTAACAAACTTCCGGTAATAGCTAGCCAATCCAAGAAAACTACGGACTTTAGTAGGAGTACTAGGCTGTTTCCAGTTTTGAATAGCCGTGATTTTACTTGGATCCACAACGATTCCTTCTTTCGATACGACGTGGCCTAGAAATTTCACTTCATCTTGCCAGAATATACATTTGGAAAACTTTGCTTTCAATACATTCCTTCTGAGGATTTCCAACACTTGTTCCAAATGTTTTTCATGTTCGGCCTTTGATTTAGAGAAGATTAGAATATCTTCAATGAAAACTAGAACAAATTTATTCAAAACCCCTCTGAACACCCTATTCATCAGATCGACGAAGTAAGCTGGAGCGTTACATAAGCCGAACGGCATTACTAACCACTCGTAGAATAAGTCGGGACCTCTAAATGTTGTCATTGGAACACACTCTTCGGCAATTCGAAGTTGATGGAAACCTGTAGCTAGGTCCATTCGTGAAAATACTTATGCGCCATTTAATCGATCCAACAAATCATCAATCCGCGGCAATGGGTATTTGTTCTTTATTGTCTGTTTGTTCAAATCCCGATAATCCACACATAACCGTAGAGTACCGTCAGATTTTGGGACAAAAACTACTACTGCTCCCCAATCAGAGAAACTAGGCCTGATCAGACCCTTCCATACTAGCTGTCGTGTTTGATTGTCTAATTCCTCCTTCTCTTTCAAGGACATTCTTCGAATAACGTGAACTACCGGCCTTGCATTGGGAATTAAAGCAATCTTGAAATCTATTTCTCTCTGCGGAGGTAAGCGAACAACTTCCTCAAACACATCCGCATAGTTATTGACGACAGGAATATCTTTAATGAGGTCAGGAATATTCTCTGTGACTTCTGGGATATTTTCTATTTGGGCTGGAGAAACATTCAAAGCTGTCCAGAAGTCTTTTCTATTAGCATTCTGACCTTCACAGGGAATGGTTATATAATCACCTGATTTAATCCTCGCCTTTACGACTCTGTCGGCGCATTTGACTTCAATTTCATATTTGGTCAACCAGTCTAACCCCAAGATAAGATCAAACTCTTTAAAATTCATGACGACCGCGATGGTAGGAAACCGATAACGAGAGAAAGAAACCGGCACTCCACAAACCCAACTGAGATCAATGGAACCACCAACCAGATTCTGGACAGTCATTGGTTCCTTGAGCTTTTTCAAATTCAAATCCAGTTTCTTCGCTGCATCCTTCGAAATGAAGCTTTGTGACGCGCCTGTGTCAAACAGCACTTTAACTGGAATATCTTTGACAGTAAGCGTGCCTTCTAAAACATCTGGCCTTTCCTGAGTAGACGAGGATGCAGGTACTTCTACCACTTCATTTACATGTACTGCTTTAGGTTTTCTGAATAGCGGGCAGGCCTTTGAAAGATGACCGGTCTGATGGCATTGACTGCACTTTCTGTTCTCTTGGAACTTCTTACCGGATTTAGGTTCATCTTTTCTTAGCTTCTTCGAGGGTTTACAATTCCTGGTCAAATGCCCCTGTTTATGGCAGTTACTGCATACAGCTGTCGTGACTGGTTCTTTTTCGGATCTGGCCCTTTTTCGATTAACTTTGGGCTCCTTACCGACTTCAGACATTGTACTGGCCTCAGGACGATCAGTTCCAGACTCAATTTTATTACTAGAGCTGACTTCTTCTTCGTACTGTAGCATACCTTTCTTGTCTAGATCTTCGTACTGATAAGCCATGTATATCATTTCAGAAAAGGGGAGCTTCATGTTCCTCATTACACTATTCTGATATTTTCTTTGCATGCCATTAATAAATCTCATATTCTTCCTCTTCGAATTTTCAATTAGATGAGGGGCAAAGTGAGAAAGTTCATTGAATTTCTTATGATATTCTGGGATGGTCATATCTCCTTGTATCAGATAAGAAAATTCATCACATAGTCGCTCTACTTCTTCTGGGGGAGTAAATTTTTCCAGGAAAATCACTTTGAATCTATCCCAGGTGATATCACCCTCTGGATTATCCTTAACAACATAATCCCACCATAATAAAGCTTCGTCTTTGAGTGCCCAGGAGGCCAGTAATCTTTTCTGGTCATCCCTCAGCTTTAATCCTTCAAAGATTTTCTCAGCCGAACGAATCCATGCTTGTGTTCTCATAATAGATTCTTCGCCCGAGAATGGCTTTCCACCCAGATTTCTATATTTCATATATAGGGCTTCAATATCCGGGTCAGTATTACTTCTTCTGTTTCTGGAACTCATTTTCTAGTTCTTCTGTAAATAGCAGATCAAGTGTCAGGTCAACAGAAAAGATATTTCAAAATATAGAGACAAATACTTGAATGTAAATGTGTCTATCTAGGTGTTATTTCATTCTGCTACTCATACTAGGATATTACTGATCCTATCTGCATAGAGTTACCCGTCCTAGAACACTACTGGTTCTATTTCTGACGAGTTCATTAATATGTTATATTCCAGAACTAAGCTTAACCAACGCTCTGATACCAAATGAGACGACCCCAAACCCCGTACTGACGGTGGCAAGGGTAATCCGTGGAATATAACACGTAAAAAAATAGTAGCAGAACAGAATTAAATAAATACACCAGATAATGAACAATAGAATATACTGGATAAAAGTAATCATCAGAGTTACACAATATACAGGATCATACTTAGTAAAAATACAGTTCAGCTATACATAAATGTCTACAGCGGAAAACAAACATAATATGTACAATAGGAGCTGAACAACATAAAAAGAGATAAATGATAGAATCCATCTTCAGCTCCAGCTATCCAGAAAGAACCAGCTAAACCTGAATACAAGGCTGCCCGTGTAGAAAAAGGGGCACCCGAGTTTGAAAGTGAAACAAACTACGAGTCAGTCATGGGACTGGTATGAGAAATCTACTCAACACATATATAATTTGGCTAATCACGGGACCATGCCACTTTCGTGGAACAGGTTTACTCCATTGGATTGCCAGTGCTTTAAAACAAATCTTTCTTTTAAACAACGCAATGCATTTTATAAAAATGAAGCCATTATAAGACTCAGTTCCCATCACACAATGCAACGCAAACCGGAGGATAGAGTTTTTACCTTATAGCGGACAAGATATGCTTGATACGAATAAAACAAAAGCATTTGATATTATTACTAGTGTTTATGAGTTTCAAAAACAATTTCAATCATAACTATCAATCATAGACGGCATGGGTACCATATATCATGTCGCCATATATATATATACAATCAAAACCGCACAGTCACGTATTTGGAAACTAGATTTCCGTCATGAACCAAGGCAAAAGATAGTCCTTACCGAATTCGAGACCGCCTAGCCTGAGTCTCAGGATCAGAGCTCGAGTGACCCTTGGATCGTCAGGGCCGGTCCACCGATGTGGATTATTATGCCTGAACAATACGTTTCCCCGCCCTTTGTGGTGTAAACGAGCCAACGAATGACTCCATCGGACCTAGATCGTCCGATCAAACCGAGGTGCCTCGCAACAGCAACAACCACACAAGTGAAAAGTATATAAATGTTAGGGCTGGTAGGTCACTGACACCACCCTAGCTAGGAAGAAACGCATGCCCTCCCTGAGGTCCTTCTCTCCCGTTTCTGGTTCATACCGGGGTGTGAGGCTTGCGAAATCGCGTTATACACAAAGCTACGCCACACAGGCGGTGCTTTGATCATCACCACAAGACTTTGCTTTTCAACAGAAGCCCTGATCATTTACCACTTAGGCATGCCACACTAGCAATTCATGCCATGCGACTGATGTCCATCGGTATACAACCTCTAAGCTCGTGCGTCTCAGAGAAGGGCGTTAAGAAAAAGAATAAATTCTCCGCTGCCAAACAGATGTATATTTAACAGAGATCAATCAACACAGAATAAACTCCAATGTCAGACACACAGTCCATTTACAAGTCCGTTCTGGGTCTGAACGAAACCGGAGGCACTAAATACCTCGCAAACCCATCGATCACCACGTACGTCAGGACGATCACCACTCATTATCCATATTTCGGGATGCCTCCCAATCAGGACCTCGGTTACCATCCAAATGAGGTGAAGATCTCCGGTCTTCGACCACTGTCTTCCTCTTCGACTTTCAATCGTCGGTCAATTATTTGAAATGAGAATTAACTCGGCCTTTTCAAATAATTCACGTATATTTAGAATTTCAAATCAATTTATTTCAATGGTTAAATCATTCGACAACACCAATTTAGTTCTTTAATGTAATTTTCACACCAAAAACATTCAACCATCAAATACCACATAAATCGAGCAAATTCAGTTTATTTCCATTCCATATCGTTTATGATATTTTATAACGATTTATCGCTATTTTTATTTATTTTAAAATAGCCAATTTATTCAAAACGGCGCTGCGGGCCATAACGCGGCCGTGGCGCTGTTTTTCCTTCAGATTTGATTTACACATATCTAAAAATCTAACCGTTGGATCTTCACAAAATTTACATTATTAGAAAGGTCTTTTCAAACGAACCCAACGGTTCCAGTTTCGGGAAAATCCGACGGTCGGATCTCCCGGTACAATCGTTTGAAGTTTCGATTTCAAAATACGAACTGCAGCGCCGTTATTCGATTAAATATAATTATATTTATATTTATATATATATATATAAATATAATCGTTTCTGGCGCTGTTTTTCTTCAGATTTGAATTAAACATTTCAGATAATCCAACCGTGGGATTTTTACAAAGTTGGTGCCGTTGGAAAGATTTTTCCAAAGCGAACCCAACGGTTGCGATTTCAGGAAAATCCGATGGTCGGATCTCCCGTACTAATCGTTTGAAATCACGGTTTCAAAACACGAACTGCACGGCCACGTTTCGTTTTAATTTTATTTATATCTATATATTTATATAAATATAGTTCATTCAAAAATTTCAATATCGTTTTCACTTCCAATATTTCACTAACGCCTTTAAATTTTGGAAAATTTCGCCATAACCTCCTTTGTACGGGAGGGGCTGGGAAAATTCCCAAATAGCCACACGGGCGTCTCATGTCGAAAAGAAAAAGAAAAAGCCAAGCGGTTAGCAAACAGGCTCATAAAATCATCACCCAAACAAAACAGTAAATGTGTACCTATTTGTCGGGCACAAAATTTTATTCCGCTTGTCTAGCCCCTTTGCTATAACCTGTTCAATAAATATGCATGTACATATATATAGTTCTTATCACTTATCATTTTCTATTCAACTTCATATTTGATTCCATTTGGTTTGAAAACACCATTCATCCTAATGTTGCATGTATAGGCAAAAATCATATCATTAGCTAATTAATGAATATTTCAACTCATATATATTTATTTGAACGAGTGGCTATTTTTAACACTTCACATTTCAACAATTCGTGAATCTAATAAAAATATGATTTTTATTGTAAAACAATTCTTTTCAAAACACTATTATTTTATATAATTCATATAGGTGATAAAAAGGTGATTTTTATTATAAAACAATTTATTTCAAAACGTGAATACCATTCAACACATGAATTTCAATTCAACGAATGAATATCGATTCAACACATGAAGGTTTTCTATAGTTTCTATATATAGATAAAAATGTGATTTTTATATTTAAAACACGAATACCATTCAACACATGAATTTCAAATCAACGAATGAATATCGATTCAACCCATGAAGGTTTTCTATAGTTTATATATATAGATAAAAATGTGATTTTTATATTTAAAACACGAATACCATTCAATACATGAATTTCTAATCAACGAATGAATATCGATTCAACACATGAAGGTTTTCTATTCAATGAATAAATATAGTTTCAGCAAATGAAAATAATTCAAACACATGAATTTTATTCAAAATTTCGGCAGCATAACGGCAGGGTAGTTAAAACCAGGACCGTCCCTAGTACGGCTCCTCGCTCTACCTTAAAACCTAGCGGTTTTTGACAATGGGGATCATGCATCTAGTTCGCACGCAGGCGGCATGTATATATTTATTTCATTTCCACAAACTAACCCTATGTGGTTTCAACCAAATATTTCTCAACCACAAATGGGTATTTTTCAACCACAATCAATCAATATCAACCACAAACAATCCCAAACAACCATTCGCTATCAATCAATTTTCACACCAATCACAATCAATAAATATAGTCCATGGTTTGTGGATGAGGGGCGTATGTATATATATATATATATATATATATATATATATATATATAGCAATTCTCTTCTATTTCAACACATATATAATTTTTACAACGCATATATAACTTATACATCGAACGTACAACTTATACAACGCTTATACAAGAGTTGTACAACGCTTATATAACTCATACATCGACCATATAATTTATACATCGTCGTTTTCCATATTGTTTATAAATTAGAAATCTCACATTGGGTTCCACTCCACCAAAAATAGCAGAAGGCTCAGAAAAATATGCGGTCTCTTCTAAAATGTAGAAGGCGTCCACACGGTCACGATGTTTCCTGTTTCATCGAATTTCATTAACGAACGAAAAAGATATGATTTTTCGAAGTTTGCAACACTTTAAAACTGTTAAAATCAGTTTTAAATTAACCAGCCGATTACCTCCCTAGATCTTCTAAACTAGGTTTCGATCTCTCGCGAAATCTGTTGCGCTAGGGGCTGATCGGGGTTGACCACGACCATCGCCTACGAGAGGGCTTCCCGACGAGGTGGGTGTTGCTCAGCTCGAGCTCCAGGTGGTGGCGGAATCTCCCCCGACGCGGGCGAACTTCCTTAGCCCAGAACTCGACGATCCCTCCACCATCCCGAGCGAGACCAGGATGGATTTGAAGCTGAGAGGAGGGGCTTCAAAAATTGAACTGGAGCTTGGGCTATCGATGCGCGTGGCGGTCGGAAAATGATCGGGAAGGTATGGAGCGTTTCCGTCGTCAATCGGGGGGGGGGGTCTGAGGATTTTTTTTATTTTTTTTATTTAAATTCTGATTGGCTGGTGGGTCTTTAAAGGTGTTTTCTGACACGACCACCAATTGAAACCCAACGACTGTCGTCCCTAGCGTTTTACCCCCATTCCGAACACAATGAGATATGTTTCGAAGGCCCATTCTAATGTTACAGTCAGTTTTCCTTCAAATTAAAATGTAAAACATTCAATATTTGATTTGAACGTACATTTCAATTTGCCAGGGCCACATACTGATTCGAAAAATTCCAGAAAAATAAATCTAGCTATGTTTTGATGATACGGTCCCAACAAAACTAGTTTCGTCGAATTTTGAGACCGTTTGCAAAAAGGCCCATTTCTGGTCGATCCAAATTAACTTTAATTGACCAAAACACATTTTCCTTTGCCACACTCACATACTAGCTTCAAAAATTTTGAAATTTGAAACCTAGAGATAACTTCACATCCCGGATCTAACAAAAGTGGTTTCGTCGAATTCTGAGGTCGTAGGCAAAATGGCCAATTTCACGGGCTATATAAATTCCATAGCGACCTTTCTGAAAATTCATTTGGCCATAACTTTTGCTTTCCGTTATGAAAATTCGATTTTTCAGATTCGTTAGAAATTTATTCACTAACAGATTTAAATATTTTTGGTTTCACTAAAATCCATTTTGTTTTGCACCCGGTACTGTCCGACAAAATTTGAATTCAATTTTTGAAACTGCAGCGCCTTTTCAAGCCTTGTTTATAATTATAATTAATTATATTTATTTTAAATTGTCGATTCAAACTCAGTTTTCATTGCCATTATTTAAAATATTTATTTTAAATATTTAAAATCCATTATTTTAGCCAATTTAAAAATTTTAAATTGGTTCAGATTTTCTGGGTCGTTACAGAAGTATTCTAAATTTTGAGCAATTGAATAATATTAAACAAAATGTTCATCATGCAATCCAAGAGTTATATATTTGATATAATTGACATAAGATATCCACCTAAAAGGTTGTGTTTTAGGGTGTTAGCCAAAGCTAGGTCAAGGCACGACTAGATATGGATCTTGGAACACCATTATATATATATATTGTTATATATATACATACATACATATATATATATACAAAGGGATTTTATTTTGAGTGGGAGCGTATTTTAGTTTTATATTATACATTTATGTTAATATAAATTTTGATTGTCAAAATTTGTATTAAATAAATATTATGGAATCAGTTATTATTTATTATCTACTGTAGGTATTATATAACAGATAACTTTGATAATTTAAATTAATCCTTAAGAAGGATAAATTGAATGAAATAAAATTTCTTGACTAACATTGAAATTTTAGGATTGTCCTCGAACAAATTAAAACATAACTGTTTTAGCAAATATTGTGGATCTAAAATGAAAGTTGAAGTACGACTTCAACCGAATAAGATATAAATGTTATTACAATCTACTTATACATCCCTAGTATAAGATACTAAACATGAATCACATTAATGTATGTAAATTTACAAAAATTACAAAATAACCAGAAATCTGACAAAAGGGACAAGTGGACTTATGATTGGAAATGAAGCAAATTTTGTTGGATTATCCATAGGAAGTTGCTTCTTATTCTACGTACTGGCATAATTGAATAATTAGAGTATTATTATTATGAAATTCCATTTAAAATAAATATTATTATGAATCTTGTTTAGATAAGTTTAAATTTCATTTGTAATAAAAGAATAATTGTAACGACCCAGTTTTTGATCGATTAATTTTAAATATTTAATATTTGTTTTAAATATTCAGTTGATAATATAAATTTATTTTTTATATTGAGTTATCAATTTAATAATCGGATATAATTTAATTTAGAATATATCGAGTTATTGTAATTCAAAATATAATTGAAATCGAAGTTAAAAACTGAATCAAAATGATTCAGATGATAAGTAGGAATATTATTTGATATATACGATAATAAATAATAATTTATTATTAAAGAATTTGTAGTTTTCAAATTTAAATTATATTATATGGCATATATGTTGAAATTAAATTTCAGAATATTTACTGTTGAGTTCAGAACAGGGTTACTATATTGAAATGTCGGTCGGTACGCTAGAATATAAGTTCGTGATTTAAATTAATGGACCTCGATATTATTTTAGTAGATAAGCATGAGATCAAATCGATATCTGTTTAAAATAAAGTGAAAATCTCTATATATTAAATCGTATTAATTACAAATTCAAATCAAATTAAATCAAAATCAAATCACATTTAAAACTGGTGTACTTAACCTACCATAGCTTGTACCTGCCTACAGACCATTCCTTCTACGCGAAGTTCTCTCTTCATGTATATGTAAACGCGACTTTCCTCACTTGTTGTATTTCCATTTCAATCTTCTGCAAAACAAATGGCAAGCTTCAAAAACAAATTAAAATGGCTGCTTCATTTTTCATATCAAAATCGAAATCCTTTTCCCCTTTCAACCGAGTTCCGTTCGAATATATGTATATATATAACAGAAGTCGCGATTCCTAATCAGTCAGTTGCGAGCACCCTTTCCATTTCCTTTTGCTCCTCAGAAAGAAAAAAACCGAACCTTTCCAAACTTAAAAATCGCTCATTTTCCTCATTTAAATCATTTGAGAAAAAAATCAAAGCGATACCCATTTCTTATGGAGTCGATACGAACACGGTGCCACTGGTATTTGGTTTTAGGGGTTCGACATTTGTAGCATTGCGAGCTCAGATCTGAGACGCGTGTGAGGGGAAGGTTGTGGCCTTGGTTGACGTCAGTGGTGAGGGGATGGAATGTTATTTCTTGTAGTGGAACGGAGTGCGATCGATTTTTAGTGTATGATAGTTAATGAATGGAGGTGCTCGATGTTGTCTGAGGGCTAAGTTGCGGTTCTATGTGATTTGGTGGAAGCCGATGCTGGTCTGGAAGGGGCAAACCAAGTTGAAGTTGGAAGTCGCGGTGAGTTTTTATTCGAGTTCGACGTATGGTGAACCAAGGAGGAGATCGCAACCTGTAAGTGGTAGGGTTTCAGGGTGCGACAAGTTCTTTGGTAATCAATGGTTAGGGCACCAATGTCGAGATCCAATTTTGGGGATGGTGCTGATGTGAATAGGGATGGGATTCGCCACTGTTTGATGAGTGAACGAACTGGGTGGTTGCTGCTTCCAAGACAGGTTCAATGGTATGGTGACTGAACTGGGAAAGAGCTGATGACCAGGATGTGGAGGTGATTTCGGTAACTATAGTGAGCTGATGAGTTCGAGAGGGTAAAAGAAATGACATATACAGATGAAGCTTCAACGTTCAATTAGTAAATGAGGAAAGATAATGGATCATTACAATATTATTAAGGTATAATTTAATAATTTATTTAATTAGTTCGCTTAATTTTTGTTTATAATCGTAAATCCAATACAATATATTAAATTTATACGAGGTTCAAAATATTAACACAAGTCAAATTGGGCTCGTAGCGGGAAATGAGATTCGTTAGGAAAATTTTGAGATCAACTGGAATCAGAATTGATCGGAATAAAACACGGTGAGTAAATCTCACTCATTAATTTATTTTAGCATTTAAAATAAATTGTTGGTTGTTTGTTGATTTTTGGATGCATTTAAATATTTTCGTGGCTATTATATATTAGTTATTTAGGCTTGGCTATTATATATATATATATGTATATATATATATACTAGTGGTTGGATTCCCGCAGTACCATTAGCGGATGCCTGCAGTTTCATTAGCGGGTGACCCTATACGCCCCACGCTATGGTAGTGGATGACCTTCTACACCCCGATATCCTGCCTCGAAGCAGGATGTGTATTATTTATGGTGGTTAACGTCTGTGGATGCAGGAAAACAAGTTGGAGGAATCCAACTGGATTCCTCAAAAACATTATCATATGTTTGGTTTCATATATGTTATCTTATATGATGTGTTAGAAAAACCCTTGATAGATAATTTGGTATTTTGGATGTTTGAAATATCACTGGGCCTAAATAGTAATTTATAAAAATATATCGTAAAGAGGGTTTTGAGATTTAAAAAGGAAAATTCTATTTTTTTCTAAAATAGAATTTGAATTTAGAATGGGCTAAAGATATTTACTTCTTTTGAAAATAAATAAAACAAGTTTTGAATTTATAAATGATGTTTATAAATTAAATAATATAGGAAATTGAAGTAAATATATAACAGTGTTTATAAATAAAATGAAAAAAATTATCTTTTGGATAATTTGAATATTTAAATTCAAATGCGAATTTAAAAATAGAAATGGGGAAATTGTTTTAAAAGAAATAAATGATGGAATTTATTCTGATGTTCAGAATATAAATTGAACTAAAATATGTCCGTAAGGATTTATGATTTGAATTCGATTAATTCGAATTTATTTAAATAGAAGTTAAATTGAATATGAAAATAAATTGGGTATTATATATATATATATATGTTATTATAAATAGAAGTTCCAAAATAAAATTTTGGTTTTAAATAGATTTCGAAATAGACTTGTTTAAATATAAAACAAGGAAATTTATAAAATGGTGTCTACAAATATAATGAATTAATTATCAAGAGAAAAATTGAATATTTAAATTTAAATATGAATTTAAAAATAGAATTTGAAATCATTCGAAAGGAAACAACGGTTTTTATTCCTAAATTCGGAATATCAAGGGATGGAGTTTCCAAATAGAAATTTGGAAAGGAAACTTGTTTAAATATATGAAACAAGGAAGTTGAATTTATAAATAGTGTAATAAATTTGGTGAAATAATTATCATTTGGATAATTTAACCCATTTAAATTCAAGTAAGAATTTTAAAAATTGAAATTGGAAAACATGTTAAAAATAGGATAATTGATTATATTCCGGAATTTAGTATATAAACTGAATTGAGAAAATCCAAAGGAGTTATAATTGGAATTCGATTATATCGAATTTTATAATTTATTTATAAAAGGAATTGGGATTTAAAATAAAAATTCGAGTATAAATAAATTTATAACCGAGTAAGGAAAAATCGATGATTATAGATAATTAGAATTTTTGAGATGAATTGGAAAAATTGGTTTGATATATATTAAAAATATATTAGAATGGAGTTGAATTTATTTTAAATGAAGTTTAAATGTTTTTATATATTAATATAATTAAAACGAACTCGCAGCAGCGCGATAGTTCGTAAATTGGCGATTCGAACTTAAGAACCGTCAGGACCGACTGAATAATAGTTTTCTAATGGAAGAGAAAAATCTGGATTTCATCGTATACATTTTGAGTTATGTCAAAATCAAATTTTCAGAAAATCAGCGCCATAACCAATTAAAAACCGTAACGGTTTATTTAATTTTATAAAAGGATTTTAAGCGAAAAATCCGAATTTCTATTTAGAAAATTTCAGATTTGATTTGTAAAATATATGTGAACTCAAATGGAGTAATGTATTGATTTTTGAAACAGAAATCAAATTTTTATTTATTGAATAGAATTAACTAATTTGAATAGTAATTAGTTAATGATATTTTGAATTGATATTGGGCTTTGAATAAGTGTATTCGATTTGGAAATTTATATTCGAAATCGAAAAGGAAACTTGAATTGAAATTGGAATTCAATTTGGTTATAAGCAAGTTAAATATTTTATTTGAACATGTTTGTTCAAACAAAGAAGTGAAATAGACAAAAGAGCTAATTAAAGAATAAGTTAGCGAATTGAGTTGAAAACGAATGGATTGAGTTGAAACCAAATGGGAATACTTGGATATGTGTAAAGTAGGTTTGGAATGAAGTATATGAAGAGATTTAAATTGAAATGCCCGACCAAAAATGTACATGTTTAAATTCCATATGAGATTTTATGCGCCGAATCGGCAAGTCTCTTGGATTTTTGATTTTCTTTTTGAATGGAAAGGGCCTAGAGAGGTGAGTTGAGGTTTGAACTATTTGCCGGTACAAAGGAGGTTATGGCAAAAATTTCCGGAAATTTAAGGAGTTAGAATATTTTTTGGATAATTTGATAATTGGAAATCTATATATCGATATATATATAATTCGATAAGGAAACAAACTTGAAAATAGAACATTATAAACAAAAAGGAAATCAAAAATCTGGTAATAGAAATAGAAATATATATATATACGCACATTTTTAAAAATAAATAAATGTATTCTATGGTGTTGATAATTTGAGATAAGCGATCTTGTATGTTATGAAGTTAATAATATTTTCAGTCACGGTCTGAGAGGTGATTATACCCCAACTCGATTGATTTCATTATTAGCTGATAAATAGCAAGATTCAGTGTCAAAGAGAGATGTTTAAAGAAATTTAGTTGAATGCAGTATTTTGGGTTGTTGTAGCGATGTTTTACATAAAATTCGTTTTAACCCAAGTAATTGGAATTTTGGAAATATAATAATAAATATTTCCTAAGTATAGAAATGAATGGTCGTGAAAACGGAGAAGTAATTGGAATATTTTCCAATTATTAATAGAAGATATTTTCTACGTATAGAATATAAAAGGAGGCGATATGGAAATGTTTTCCAAATAGCGAAAAGGGCCAAGATGATTGTTGAAATTATTTGGCTAACAAATATTGATAAGGAAATGGAGTAGTGATTTAATTAATTAATGAAATATTAATCAAAAGGGGCCCAGTGATTGTTTGATGCTATGAATGTTCGTGTATTTTTCTTCAATAGTTAAATAACCAACTATCGATGTGTTCGCTAATATCATTGTCAATATGGAGAGACCGGTTGGATTATTATCCATGAACCACTCCGTTAGCTTTGCGAATCAGATTACATGAAGATAATCGAAGATGGAGTAAAGTGCAAGGACTTTTTCTATTAATAGAAATTGTGCCTTCGGTTTTGTTCAGTCCCAGAACAAAGTGTATGGGCGAATGTTTGGCAGAGTATTTCCAATGATCGCATATGTTGGTCTGTATAAATATATATAGTGGCGGAGAATTTATTCTCTTAGCATAATATCCCGAATATATTTGTGCAAATCAATTAGTGGTTAATGGATCTGACAATGTGGCATTCAAAGTGATTGTGCTATCAATGAATGGATAGTAATCGTAGCCTCAAGCCTCAACAACCGTGAAATTACAAAAATCGGGCAGGCAGCATGGCTTTGTGGGTCGCAACCATCAGGGTGTATAATCACCTATCTAGAGAAATTCCTTTTACTTCTTTAATCTATCGATGCTGTCCCTTTTCGGGAAACGGTTGTTGATCCCAACCATTGGTGAAATACATTCGATACACTTAAGCGAAATGAGTGGTCAGTCATGTGTGGGCCGGGTTGCAAGATGTTCTTGTTGAACCCAGTGTATTCCCTTCTAGAAATACACTATCGGAAGGTGGTTCCATACTTGTCATGTTGAAAATCCAATCACCAATAAGTGCCCTGCGGTTTTCTGATTTTATACTATGTATGTGGAGCGTGAGATGCAAGCATTCAGCTATTTGGTTATTTGTTTGATTATATATTATTATAATACCATTGGATTTTCATATCAAAGTATTTTGGGTTATAGTAAGGTAAAAACCAACCATGTTTATGTGCGTGCTGGTCTTACGATTATCCTTTCTTTCAAAAGGTCTCTGAAAGTTAAATAAATGGTTGGAGTTTACTCAAACCAGTCCAATGACTGACCCAGAGTTTATTTTGTTTGTTTTCCCTAAACTCTTGGGTGCCCAAATTTGTACGGGCAGTCAAGTAGTCGGGATTTTACAGATTCACTTGGAGGAGTTTGAAGCAGGAGGCTTCACCAGTTAGCAATAGACTATCATATTTCCACTGTGTACCATGTTTGTATCTGGAAACAGGTGTTTATGACTGTTCCAAAAATAGCTGTTGTGCTCTGATGATGGTATGTATATAAAGTTACCGAATTGTATATTCAAAGTTTATGTTACCTGATATATTTTATTCATTCCGCTATGAGTTTGTGATTTTCGTTTTCTTCTATTCTAATATTTCTTTCTTCCTATTTCTCATCCTCTAACTTCTTTCTAATAATAATTCGTATTTCTGTGCAATTTGGGTTGGACGTGTGGTGTTATTAGCCAACTCAGATAGTACGGATTTGCGGGTCGTTACAACAATTGTTATTCATTTTATTTAAATGAAATATCTTACGGAATTTCACAAATAGTTAATGATCTTTATAAATCATTAACTATGATATGCTTGACATAAATACTGAGCTGATTAAATTTAATGATTTAGATCCATCACACCTTTAGCATTGTCAATTATTCCACATAGACAAGAGAACACATCAAAACTCCATAATGATGGAATTTTGGAATCATTTGATTTCAAATCATATGAAGAATGCAAATCTTGTTTATTAAGCAAAATAACTGAATCACTTTCACTTGATACAGTGAATGTGATAGTAATTATTGGGTCTCATACATGATGATGTATATAACAATGAATGCATAAGTTAGAGCTGGATTTTATTACTTGATTACGTTTATTAATGATGTTAGTAGATATAAATATGTGCATTTTATGAAACAAAAATTAGAATCCTTGAAAAGGTCAAAGAATTCAAAAATAAAGTTCAAAACCAATTTTGACAGAAAATAAATACTCTTCGACCAGATCGAGGGAATATTTAAGCTAATAATTTAATGACTATCCAAATGAGTATGGAATAGTTTCACAACTCACTCCACCTAGAACACAAAATTCAAATGGTGTGTTTGAAAGGAGAAATCGCACCATTTAAGATATGGTACGATCAATGATAAGTCATATAGATCTTCCAACAAATTAAATTTAGAGCAATTGCATTTAATTTTACTAAAATGATTTTGAAGATGCCATATAAGATATGGACTAGGAAATGTCCTGGTGTGTCTAATGAGAAGATTTGGGATATAAGGCGTTTATTAAATGTCCATCCTCTATTAAGATCAGATCCAAATCTGTTAATTATTTTATGGAATATACAAAAGAAGCAAAAGGATATTACTTCTGTAAATCCTTTGAGATTGAAATGTTTATTGCTCAAATTGGCATCCTGTTAAAAGGGAGACAGTCTCTAAGATACCGATGGGAATGAAATAGAATTCAAAATGTCTTGGAAACCTCAAAATACCATTAAATCTTGTATAGACAAGAAATTGAGTGGGAGAGGCACAATAATTCTAATGTTATATATTGATAACACATTAATTATAGTGAATAATGTTAGTTTTAAAACAAGAAATAGATACAGAATCCAAGAAAGAAAATGTTTAGGTTAAGAAGTTCATTATTGAACTTAATTCATTGTTGATCCAACGATTTACATTGCGATAACAATGTGGCTTTTGCTCAGGCCTAAAACCTTAACTCGTTATCAATCCAAATATATATTTAAGAAATTTAATTCTTATGTGAAGCTGTTCATAGATGAAATGAACATATTTGCAAAGTTGCAAAAGTTGTAATGTTGCAGACCTACTGAATTAAACTCTATCGCAGTAGAAGTTTAACTGTCACGCTAGTTTCATGAGCATACGTTACGTGACTGATTGACTCTAGTGCTAGTGGTAGATTGTTAGCGTTTATGCCCTAGAGGCAATCCATTTGATGTGATTAATAACACTGTTGATGTTATTGTTTTATTTGGAATAAAATATTCTGTTATGTTATATATTTACTGCATAATATAAATATATCGATATAATTGAAGTTCTTAGAATAATAATACGGATTTATATAGTTCAAGTAAGTGACTTGAATATGAGATTATATAATATGTTAAGTATTATAATTCTTAAATGTCCCTAGTCAAGTTTTATTGTTTATATAGAACAACAATGAAACATTGAAACTGGTATGTTGATTGACTGATGATCACATCTCAATGATCATTAATATATGTGATATTAATGTCAATACATAAATATGTATCGAAGAATAGCATACTGGGCTGACACAACGTGAGAAAACTACAAGGAGTATAATCAAACGTATCATAAGTTATTATCATAGTGACAGTTATGTAATGGTCCTCAAACCTAAATCACTATAGTTTTACATGAAGATATTTGTGTTTTGATATCATCTAAAGTTGCTTTTAACCAAGTAGACGATAACGGTGATTATTTGATACATCTTGAATCAAATGAAAATTATGAATGATCTAGATGGAATTTAACCTGCAATATATTTGTAGTCATATCCATGGGCCTCTTGATTTAGTGAGACTATGAAATGCATGGTCGTGCTCAAATATTGATTTGTTTTATGTAGTCTACTCATTGATCAAGTTAAACAGATCAAACTGTAAAGAGGGTGATGCGTTCCATGCCTTGTTTAATCCTGGATATATTGGTTAAAAGGATTATATTACATTGATACACTGGTCACAGAAAGGTTGTAACGAGTCGTCAATATTATAATAATTTGGGTAGCGGTGACATATTGCTAGATGCCAATCTCTTTTTATGATTTTAAATATGATCTAAAATCATTTTCAACGTTGTAATAACCTATAAGGTCACACATAAGAACGATTGAAAAGGATGTGGACCATTCACAACAAAAGAGGATCAAATGTTGACTAATCTCTAGTTTGTAATTGGTATGAAGGCTTTTATGGTATAGCCTTATTTGAGAATTTTCAGGTTACCACATAATTAAACGAAGGCTGATGATTTTCATTTGATTTACTCATGTTTTCAGAAACCTAAAACCAAAAATTCAAAATTAAGGGAAAACCCTAAAACCCTAAAATTTGCTAGCACCTTCCGTCCTTCTTCTCGATTATGTTTGTCATCTTTGAAATCAAGTGCTCGTGGGCTTCCATGGAGGCTTGCTGTTTTGGAGGGCACAGATTCGAACCAACCCAAACCTCAAATCTATTGCGTGAAGAAGGATGAAGCATTAACAAGGTATAATTCTCAATTTAAAGATTATCGTATAGATCCAGTTGTAATTTGGTTGAAATTTCATTTATTAAACATGAATTTGAACCATAAATTCCTTTAGTATTGTTCGAACCTGACACTAAAAATCTGGAAATTGTTCATGCTCTTTATCTTCATCTCCTACCTTATTACACTTGACTGTCATGGTCCTGTTCATTAGTGTTGCATGTTGTCACTATTGCCAACTGAAACTCACCTACTTTCTTTTCGTGCCCTGTGTATAGTTTGTAAACATGCACCTATTTTTATTTGTATGTTTACATTCCAAAACGGGTCCCATACAATCAACATCCCATCCTTCTTAGGCAGCTTCTGTGTATTTCATAAACGATTTATTAGAAACAATGTCATGTGTTGTTTATCTTTCTTCTTTTATATGGAGGTCCATATTTATACACCTGCTCTGTATAATTTGTGTTTGCTGCCATGTGTATTTCACAATGAAGTCTTGTTACTTATTGCCTTAGCCCTGTTGTGTCCTTGTCCATATGGTTTAGCATGCATGTGTATATCGATGGGCACAGCCTTATGATATGTATAGGGATACATTGTGCATATTATAGGCAGTTTGTGTACATCTATATAGCGCATGAAAATTGACAATACTACACTTATCTATACACTAACACTGAATATGCACTTTGTTTAAAACTGGTTTGAACCACATTGACATGGAATAGATGCTATATTTGGTTTCTTTGTCCCTGTGCCTCATTTCATATTAATCAATATATATATATATATATATATATATATATATATATATAGTGCTTCCTTAATGTTTTGGTTATGAATACTTGGCATTTGACTTATACATTTAGTCACCTTGGTAAAATCTAAAGATAGACCTTTCTTGTAAATTGAGGGTAGCAACTTGTCCTACCTACTCTATAGTTGTTACACTCGTGCAATTTGTAGAAACTTGAAAATGCTTGAAAATACCTTGGATGATGTTTTAAAATGTTTTAATGAAGGAAATAAACCTAAGTTTCTTAAATGTGAATAGCCTGGAAATATACTAGTTTACACACCCAGTTTTATATGCATACATGTGGGTTGTCTGACTCGAAGTATTTATATGATGTGCATGTTTTATAAACCTGAGTCTGAGTTTGATTTTGCTAATGTATATATCCTTGCTTGTAGACCAGGACATTTTTTGTACCCTTTAAGTTATGTTGTTCTGGTTTTTATGTTGCTCATGCAACATGCTTTGTGGGTACAATTCATTGATTAGTCCCATTAGCTAGTTCCAGTTGCATAATTTAATGTGTTGCGTCTTTAGCGCCATCATAACTAACTGATGATCAGTTCCATTTGATCAATGAGATGTTCTTTGCACTTTGCTGTGCATGTTGTTTTGCATGTTTACATATAACATTTGTGCTTACACAGCACTGACTGTTTGCTAGGATGCTGAGGTAAAACACATATGTACACACATGTGTATATGTAGGTTCCTAGGGTCACATGTGTTTTTATCTCCGATTTGATTTAGGTAATTGAGGCAGTGCACACGTGCATACATGTGTGAATATGCAGGTTTCCGTGTCCGCTTGTCCATAAAAATAGAACCGATTTGAATAGATATCACATTTGAATTAGTCACTAACATAGAGCTGATACTATATGTCATATTAAACTGATATAGACAGATACTACACAAATTTTATTTGGTGTATATTTCAGAAGTTAGGATTCACTATTATATTTCAGTTTATATTGAAGTTAATTTGCTTGAACAAAGATTAATCCTGACCCGAATGTTTTGTGTTTTGCATGAAATGCTCGGGCCAGACCCGAGCGTTACAGATTTAGAGATTACAGCTTAGGATTTGACGATTGGCAAGGCTGGGGATTCTGATGACTTGTGCACTTTGAAGATTTAAAACAATAAATATTTTTCTTGTATCAAAATTCTGGTTAATAGATAAAATTTATTTCGCTGTTCAATATTGTGTCCTCTATTTATAATGTGTTTACTATGTTTATTCTGTTTAAAACTTTATAAGCTAAAAAACGGTCCATCAGTTTGAACGTTTTAAGTTGATTCATTTACCGATTTGAAGCAGTCAAAAAGGTGGACGTTACATGTAGAGTGCCAAAAGATCCTTCAAAAGTTCACCAATGCTTGTATTTAAAGGAGGTTCCTGGGTGCGGGTTCGATGCCACGTGATAGCCTCCCATGAAATCTCGGAACTGAACGTGGGTGAGTGGAAGAGGTGTCTTTAGATCGGGTCTTACCAGCTGGATTCTGATCCAAATTGGTAGGCGAGAGAATCAGTCAAAATCGTGGTGTGCAGTCATAGTTCTTGGCAGATCGGATTCCCCCATTCTGAATTGGGTTAGTGAGTTCAGGTGGCGCTAGTCCTTTCGATACACGTGGGTCGGGTTGGTCTTCATGCAAGCCGATCCGATGGTGAAATAGTGCCAGCATCTCTAGTACAGGCGGGTCGGGTCGAGTTTATTCAACTCGATCCCGATGTGTTGAATCGAAATACATGTTTTCTCTAAGTCGAAACATTATTTGGTATCCGACCTGGTCTCTTGCCTTGGTAATGTTAAAATATGGGTTTCCTCTTTGACTCGAAGTCCTTAGTTCCATCTGACCTGAACTTTGTTCTTTGATATACTTTGATACATGCCCTTATGGTTTTCAGGATCATGGTGTCTGGAATTTATGTGGCCTAGTCACAAATTAGGCCAACATTTTCCTCTCTCAAAGTATGTCTTATCGAAGATGAGGCGTGCTTTGAAATGATCAATCTGTCTATTTTCTAATCGGTGATAATCAACAGTCATGTCCATTTGTAAAGTCGTGATGTTTTGTAAAGTCATATCTCTTGGTTCTTGTGCATTACATGTACAAATATGATATCTGATCCATAGCCATCTTTATTGCGCTCAATAAGTTGGAGCTTTCAACAGGAATATAGGCAAGTCGCCAGGTAATTCTTTGATTTTTGCCGTATCAAAAAGTCACAATTATCTGACTTGGTTATGTAACTTCGCCAATTCTTCCTTCACATGCGTATACGATCTTCAGCAATTTCTTTCAATTTCGCTCGCTCTTATCTCATACAGCTTCATGATTTAGTCGTTGGATGGAAAGTTACACATTGGGTCAGGTCGAATCTACCCAACCCGTCACTAAATTCGACCCGCGAGGGTCTACACAGTTTGTGTGCTTTATTTGATAGATTAGATCGAGTTGGGCCATCATTTAAAAGGGATACGAGCGAACCCTTATCCCCTATATATAATACATTGTTTTTACCAACTTTCCTCTCATTTTTACTACTGCCGAATTACCCTTCCTTCACCAAAACCCTAGCTTTCAAGTTTTCACTAATCCATCTTGATTCTCACATTCAATCCATAGTTAGGTTAGAGATTGTTTATTTTATGGTTCTGTTCTCCAATCTCAGTTGAATTGAGTTTGAATCTCGTGTTAGCCCTCACCACCAATCGGTAAGATGTCGGTTTCGGTACCCCAAGGGACCGCGGCTATCGATGGCGAAGTCGCCTCCAAACTGTGGTTTTGGAGCTTCGCATTAGGTGCCGAAGTACTTGATGCATGGATTTTAGTTTTTACTTCGATGAATTATAGAGCATCAAAAAATGGCACCCGAAGAAGAGAGGAGCAGAGGGGAGAAGCAATCAAATGGACGATTGTGGTTGACACTGCAATGTAAGAGATGGCAGTGTCTAGCAAGAACAACGGGGTCGGGTTGAATTGTTTCGACCCGGTATAAATCCAACCCGAAGTCGTTCTCCGACCCAAGCATTTGGTTAGGGAATTACGATCTGATCCCCTTGCATTTGGAACAATTGCTATATACCTTTGCATATCACGAAACTTGGCCAACACAAGGACCTTGACAACACGAATCTATTGTACATGCTTGTATGTGATTTGGCTGAAGATAATTACAACCCATAAACTCATGAATAGTTGGGATAGAGCCTTCAAAATTGAACTCCGGATTTACACGACATACATATTCGAGAGATTCCGGACTTGACAAACATAAGATTATTTGACAATTTAACGTGCATCAACCAATTGCTTGTTTTCCCTTCTTTTCTTATATCTTTTCATATCTTCACTACACGCACTAGCACACATTAGCGCACACACAATGGGCACGAGTAACTATACTCTAATCCTTGATCTTTCTTTGATAGTACAACTATTATGTCAAGAAGATATCAGACAAGACTCTCCGAGTCCGATAAAAGTAAAGCTCAAAAATCATTTAGTCACCCTAATCTCTATGTTCTTTCATCAATTTTGGATTCAGATTGGGATAGTAAAGGCTCGAACTTCAAATTCGAGCTTCATGAGATTGCAGAGCCATCCGGGGAATAAGTTTCAATGGATGAAGAAGAGGAAGGAGGAGTAGCAGATAATCGAGC
This sequence comes from Allium sativum, assembly GCA_030737875.1. Lineage (NCBI taxonomy): Eukaryota > Viridiplantae > Streptophyta > Magnoliopsida > Asparagales > Amaryllidaceae > Allium > Allium sativum. The sequence goes on from CM060912.1 coordinate 777,526,042, forward strand.
TATTTATGAATTTGGAGGCACAGTCAATCTACACGCACCAGGTGACTCTGTGGTTTTGACCACCGATGAAGCCAGACTCATGAAGATATGTCTAAGACATGGGATTTCATAGGAGGACGTTAGAGTCGCTACTGGAATGGATAGATCCCATGATCTTCCGGGGTACATGGCCATTGGTCGGTTGATGTGCACAATGGGAGTTGTTCCTCAGTTTCTACCATTCGTCGTCGAATTTCTAAGATGAAAGCGGGTTGACCCCATGCAACTCTAGCCTACCACATATACTTACTGTAACACCCCACATTCATTAATGTCACTCACTAAGGGAATGCATTAACTTTCATGGAGTATTATAAGAGTATAGAACAAAATATCACAAGACAGATATATAAAATGGTACATAAGAAAATTCAAAATTTATTGTTGCAACGGAAAAGCAAAACATGTTTGGTTACAACATCAAAACCACACACTAGAGTCAAGTACATAAATATCCATCTTGAATGAACTTATTATCAGAGTACATAAAAGTAAAATTATAATCCCACTCCAAATAGCCATAATGGAAAAGAGATAAAGCTGAGCATTACTCTCAACACTTCCAAGTACTTCAAGAACAAAGAAATACAGGTCAAGCTCCACTAGTCCCACCCTGAGTACCTGGGGGGGAAGGGAAGAAAAGAGGCAAAACAAAACAGGTTAGACATAAAGTTTGGCGAGTCCAGTGACTTTAACTATATAATTAGTAAAGTAATAGGATAAAGACGTAAACGGGATATAAGAAATGACTGTAACATAAGCAAGTATGACAAGGTGAACAAGATGAAAAAGATATAAAGTTGATTGCGCTTCTAATCACTAAAAGACAATTCCTACACTGCACCAATGCTAATTTCACTGCACCATTACCAGTCCCATACTGAAAGTTGATCCCTCTTACTAATCATAATAATAATAATGGTAGTTTTGTGTAGGTGCTTCCTGCTCCTATCTCCACTAGTTGTACCCATTACCCTCCCCATTCGATCGGCTCCCTAACTCGTAGATACCCGTGTTGGTCCCACAGTAGGGTGTATCACTCCCTAAAGTGGTAACCCGATACTACTAAAAATGCACGGCTTATACATACACGATGTAACTACGTCTTACCTACCAGCCCAGACCGATGCACGCACATGACTCCGTTGGACTTGCGTTGCCCCCGCTAACTCTTTATTGACCTCTTACAATCAAACCGAGTAAGCGTGTTCCATCTTCAACCTAGTTCGAGCTCACATAGATACTGAATGGGTTACTGGTTGAAAAGGGTCCACACACTTGACACAAGCTTCCCTCCTAAGCTTGGTCCCCACTCGAAATTCCCACCTATCCCCTTTTTTTCCATGTCATCTTACATGTTTCACCATGGTTCTTCAAATTATATTTTTTATGTCACCCATGTCTCTCACTTAACCCCAATGTCTTACTACATGTCTTATATTGGTTAAGTGTTTATAAATTCATTATAACCGTAATCTTGCAAGACCTCCTACACTAGATTGTCGTCTTGTGGTTGCTGGATATGTCGGGCAGTTCCAGGCAGTCTTATACCACATTCCAAACCTAACCTCATGTCTTTGCATTATTACGTATCTATTTTCGACCTTTGACGTCTCACATTAAATTACAAAATTGCGGTTGCTGGATGTGCCGGACGGTTTTGGGTAGTCTTATACCGCAATTCGAATCTAAGCTCGTGTCTTAGGCATTCATTATCACTTTCTCAATTCATGTCCCCAATTTCAAGTCTTGGATTATAATATATACCTAGAATTTCCAATCAAAATTATGTTTATCATTTTAATCCAAATTTATGTCTGTAATCTCATGTAAACAAATTGTACCAATTCATGCCCCAAATCAATTAAATGATTTCAAGTCTTTTTATGCCCAATTACATATTATTCAATAATTTCCCCAAATGTTTCCTACAACGTTCCCATGTCATTCATACGTATAATAATATGTTAGGCTCGCAGTTAGCCTAATCTCTTAAAAAGGAAAAGAAGAGAGAGTGGAAGAGAACCATGACATCAAAACTGACATAAAAATAAGCATAAGAAGTATGAACCGGCATACAACAACAAAATAGATCTAATTAGGCATATGAAATGGCATAGAGCAACAAAATAGATCTAATTAGCATATGGATCATAAACTGACATAGGACAATAAGATAGATCCAATTAGCATTTGGAACATAAACTGGCATAGAACAATAAGATAGATCCAATAAGGCATATGGAACATGAACTTTAGGTATGAATCTAAAAGATAAGAATTCACCGAACATGGTATGATTCATCTTACAGGCATGTTCATATAGTCCAATTCACGAACTTATCACAATTGCTTTTAATTAATAATAAGTGAAAGTAACGTGGACTCATAGTGGTAGAAGAGAAAATAGAGTTGAATTATGTATTCTAAATTTGATTAGCTAAACTGGTGCTGTAGAATTTGATTCTTATCTTTAAATATGAATACTCTATTCCAATTTGCTTTAATGTAGAAGAAAGACTAGTTTAGGTTGTAGCACCATGGAGGCATATGAATTAGTGTAATGAAAATAGGGTTAGGTTTAGGTGTGTTTATATAGGTGTAATAGGTGAATTATGCCCTTTAGATTAGGTTAGGATCCATCTAAACTATCCAAGCTAGAAACACACATCACCCAGCAAATCAAAGAACGCCATATATGCCCTAATTCTCCAAAATTCATCACTGCCCATATCTGGCTGATGGGGTCGACCCTTACAGGGGGAGACACCTATGTCGACACCCCTATAGGGGGTCGACACCTATTGTCGACTCCCCTAGGGTGGGGCCGACACTCTAGAGCGGGATAATTCCCGCCCATCCCACTTCTTGCTGATTTGAATTTCGAAATTGATTTTGATTATTATTTTAATTCTGGTTTTAAACTGAAATCTTCTAAGCTTCATAACTTCTTCGTACTGTATCCATTTTACGCAAACTCGGACTCTATCTCATGAAGAACTCCAAGATGAATGCAACGGCATAACCCATTTCCCTTAATTCTTCTTCTAAAAATTAAGTATTCTTTAATTTGTCCATTTTAATATTATAAAATTATAGGGTGTTACAATTACCTGAACACGTTTACATAGCATACATGGAAATCTTAGGCATGGGGCTCATTTTCAAGGATGTGAACTTCTTTTATCATTTCAAGCACCACTGAAAGGAAAGTCCTTCCTTTGTGTACTTCGAATCCATGCCGAAGAGAAAGATTCTTAATGAAGGATACAACAAAGTGGGGGACGTGAAGCTCGAGTGATTTTACATCAAACACCAGGCTGGATGTGCTAGGATGGATGCAGTCAAGTAAGCTTCAAAGTCTGGTGTTCCCATTTCAACTATATTAGTGCATGCACTGATTTTTCTCTCTTATTTTAGTTCCAAATCCAAGATAAGAGCAAGGCCAAATATACTTGGACTGCTTAAACCTTCTACTGAATGGTAATCCAGACTTTTTGAATGTTGGAAAATGTCTGGTGAACGAGCTTCTTTATCGACACCATTTACTTGATATGAGTCGGAGCATAAGCCACGGAGGTTAGGATTACACATGTGTGCCCTCAGTTCCAGCGCCTCCCATGTCCGTAGAAACCGGTAGTGTTCCCCTTGTCGGGGGGTAAGTCACAACTACAGCCGAGGTCGGGGAGAGTTCAGAGAGTAATGATCCCGTGGGTTCTAAACCAGAACCACAACCAGGAGATAAAGATGACTGTTGAAGAGAACACTCTGAGATTCCTCCAATTCCTTCTCCCATCAACATTCCTACCGAGGAGCTCTTCGAAAGTTCACTTGAAGGCGAGTCCCACGGCGGTTCTCCTAAAGACGCATCCCTTCATGAAAGGCAGCCTTCTCCAAGGACACCGTCTCCAAACAATCCCTCTCCATGATCCCCAGTCAAAGGATTCCATATTTGGAGACCTGGCTAGACTTCCTTGCCATATAACATATACACTTCCGAAGACATTAGTTTGTGTTCCTTCTTTGCTTCGACTGAAGGGGAAGTTACACCTGCCAATGTTGGGAAGATTGCACCAAAAATCCTAACTCTGGGCTCGGATATGTCAAGGGGTTCACTTAGAATACACCACACTAACACTGCACGTCACAACACCCGTGTGAAACATCACTTCTTGGTTCTAATACTGGCTTGTGTTAACTTGTAGGAAAAATGCCTCATTGCGACTGCGATCTCAGGGATGCTCGTGTAAGTCCTCCTTGGTACAGCTCTGATGTTGAGAATGATCACAGGGACAACCATGAGAGAGACGATATGAGGTGTTATGAATTACATCATCGCCACTCCTCTCCTGTTCTCCCTCTAAGTCAGATCCAACAAGTACAAGGGTCACTAGAGCCGTCATGATGGAGACCAACAACTTCCCAATGAACCAGGCCTCCTAATGGAATCATACACTCAGGATAAGTCATCAAGAAAGCATTCGGTTCCCAAGGACAAAACTAAGGACAAGGAACAACCTAAAGATAGTGCATCCGTCATTTCTGCTAAGTGCCAATCTACCGACATCACTACAACGCTGCCTGTGGTGCTTGATTCCTCTACTGAGCAGGGACTCAAATTGCTGAAGAGGTAGTTTCTTGAATATCATTTTGGGAACATGCATTTTGTACCCAATTTCAAGTCGGTTCCTGACAATTGTATTGATACCATTAAGGCTCGGATTGACTTCATGGACAGTCAGTATAAAGAAACCTGCAAGTTCGCCCGAAAGCTATCCAAGACATCATGGAGCTCCAACAGGACTTAGACAATCGAAAGTTCATATCTGAACAAGACGCATCTAGCAAGCCCACTACCATTAGAGAATGTGAGGAAGCCCATGCTCAAATGGCCCTCGCGCCACGGGATGCAGAACACTAAAAGAACTTTCATAGTGAGTTACAAACATGTTTCCACAACAAGCTTGAATGTCACATCGAGGGGCTCATAAGGCTCAAGAAACAGGTTAAGGATGTCCTTTTTGAGAATGCTGAGTTGAAACTATCCCGCACTTGTGATGCTCAAGAAAAGGAAGTTCTTAATAAATAAATTGACGATTTAAAGGCCAAGTTAGTGGAGACTGAAGAGCGAGTTGTACTGGCTGAAGGAAATGCCCGTGTTGAGCTTGAATCTGCTTCTACATCTAAAGTGCAACTTGAAGTTCAAGAAAATTGGATGACTATGGGTAGCTTATGACACAGATTTTCGCTCAAGTGTTTCGGACCCAAGATGTATCGTGGATCAAAGATTACATGACAACTCTAGTCGATGTGTAGGATGAAACTGATGATGAAGAGAAGCAACAACTAAAAATTGACACTATAAATGAGGAGGAGTTGATGAAGACATACTTGAGAGGAGATGATCCTGAGAGTTTGGCTGAGGGAAGACGGTTGCTTTAGGATGTTATTGAGGAGGCTAAACTTCAAGCTAAGGGAAAGAATACCATCAAGGGTGGCTCTAGCTCTTCCTCTACAATGCTAAAAAATGTTGAGGCAGAAGAATTTGACCTTGATCGCCCGGGGCTTCACAGTCTTCTCTTATATCTTCTATCATTGAAGCAGCAACTTCCGCTACTCCCGAAGATCAGTAGGCTGAAGGTATTTCCACCTCTTCTCTGCGATTTGTCAAAGCTATCCTAGCTTGTCGTCGCATTGTAGAGAAAACGGTTGAAAGACTCATGTTTTATCCAAAGTTAATAATTGTGCTTCCTACTCTTTAGGTACAAAGCCTTTTGAAGAACCCGCAGAGAAGCAAGAAGAAGTCGATGACAAGGCTAAAGTACCCTCCAGTGCTGAAGCTCCCAAAAATGGAGAAATGATTGATGCCTTAAAGGATATTGATAGCAAGGGGGTGAAGAGGAAGATGTCACAATCACTGAGCTTCTGATAAGACTGAGGATCTAACCCTTGCACAAATGAAAACCAAGACTAAGCAACTCCTAAAAGCCACGGCTGAAAACATAGAAAAGCACATCTCAATTGATCCTCCTAGAGCCAAAGTAACCATCAAGCTTCCATCTCAATCGATCACTGGAGAGTGGGCTTCCCAAACTTCCACTGCTAATATCAAAGATCCCTCAGCTGAGAAACCTAAGAATAAGAAGAAGTGCATCCTGACTGATGTTGAGAAGGAGGAGAAGAAAAGGCTTAAGGATGCCAAGAAATCCAAACCTTCTACCAAGCCCAAGTGAAGCATTGTTTCAGTTTCTCTCTTTTGTTTTCCAGGAGCATGTTGTTGTTGCGATTGCGTTCCTTGTATTTTTGTTTAGCTACCTCATGTAAATTGGTACTTTGTTAATAAAGTAGCGTTTATTATTCCTGCAATATCATGAATTTGCAAAGCTATTATACATTCCAGTCAAAACATTACTAAATTAAGTAGTTTGCAATAAATCACATCACAGATCAGACAATGGTTTCAATCAAGCATCCCTGCGAATCAATCTTGAGTAAACTAAGCGACAAACATATCATATAGTATTGCAGTCATCATAAGGCTGTGACGTGTATGTGTATGTCTCTAATCAATCTTAAATAAGTTGTTTATCTAGTGCTTGTTCAGGAATGATTAGTAGCGACATTATAATTCCCCCATTCCCCTGTAGGGAATTTGGGCTCAGTTTTCAGTCTTGCCCCCAATCCTTCTATGGGGTAGGAGTCAATTTCCTTCGTCACTTAGTCTCTGTGCTATTATACTCTACTGTCGTAGGCCCAGTTTAGAGTTTGGTAAAGGCGGTCTCTAATTGTGATGCACCATTATGCCTGTTTTATACTCACTCTAGAATTGAGAGAGTTTGAGTTGATTTGGAAAACAGTCATGTCATTTACATCAGTTTTCCTTCAACATTCTATTTTCAAGAGCGGGATCCTACCAACTTGAGTGTCGTTCTCAAACTCGACTTTAACCCATACTTCACGCTTCACTCTGGCCGATGGAGTTTATGTGAAGTTTGGGTGTCGTATCCTTACTTTGATTCACAAAGTGAGGCCACCGCATCGGGTGTCGATATCAAGATCGATTTAACAACTCAGACTTCGATCAGCCGTGGATTTGAGTCTGCTTGTCCAAGCGCGAGCGAGCGAACATTTTGAGGGATAAATCATCCTTTTTTCATAGATGTGACACCGGTCTATTCATTACACCGTTATATCAAATATCAGAATAGTCACAGAGCATGAAATGAATGTCAAACATGTCACAGGGCATAGAGAAAATTAAATGTAGGAAGGGTAAATGACACACGATGTCTTTGTACTGGTTCGGCCAAATCATTGCCTATGTCCACTTTATAATCTTTTGTTTATATCAACCACACTGTCTCAAGAAAGTCGTGCCCCATTACAAAGTTTGAAAAACAAAAGAACAAATACAAGTTCAAGTCAGGCAGTGTCGCGGATGCACGACATTCCATGCTCTTGGGAGGTGATCGCCATCAACGGTCGTTAGCCAAGAAGCTCCATTATCAAGCTTCAGCTGGATGACATACGGTCCTTCCCACTTTGGGCCCATGAAGACCGAGGCTGAGAAGATACATTTCAGTACTAGATTGCCAGGCTTGAAGTTCCTAGGTCAAACCTTTTTGTTGCAGTATTGAGCAACCTGATGTCTGTGCCTCGAGGCATGCAAGATCGCTTCATCTTTTCTCTTCCGTCATGTCTAAGGACTCAGAAAGAAGAGGTTTTTTCGTCAATGGATCATGGTACGTCGTTCTATGGGACGGGCTTCTAATTATAGTAGGATAACAACTTCTAATCCAACTGACAATGAGAAGGGAGTGTAGCCAGTCGCTGACTTGTAGGTCGTTCTGCAGGCCCATAGGGCCAAGGGAAATTCATCGACCCATATTGTTTTTGCTCGTTCCAAACATTTCTTCAGAATGGACTTGATAATATTATTTACCGCTTCTACTTGTCCATTCGACTGTGGATGCGCTACAATGGCTATGCAGTTAAACCCCCTAAAGTCCCAAAATATCCCCACTATAGCCCATAGCGCTCTTCAGCCGCTACGCTATTTCAATTTAGCACTAATGAATAGTAGATCCGCTTTTAGCCTTGCTATTTTTCGCTGTACCCGCTAACTCAAGGCTTTTTAGCGTTTAATATATAAAACTTTATTTGACTAGTTTTCTTTTTAAAAATTTTAGTAAAATTTGCGTAAAGGGAAAAATTTAAGGCGTAAATGCCTAATATAAGGTAAAAATTAACTATGCTCATCAAATTTAGCATGCATAACAATAATATCCTTTATTTTGCTATATGTGATTAATTAATACTAGTTTCTTGTACACATATAATGTGAGGAAGATGATTAATTAATTTTCAAATATTTGGTTCTACATTTAATGACCCTTTTTGGGCCTCCGCTATATCCCTATTATTTCCCATTTTATCTCCATTATATATTTTTGCACGTCCACCATTATAGAACCGCTAAGCGCTTTAACTACACAGTAAAGCGGTGTATCTTTTAGAAATGTGATATCTCTGGCAGAAATCTCTAAACCCTGTACTACTGAATTGAGTCCCTTTGTCGGTTATGATGACTTTAGGGATCCCAAATAAGCAAATAATTTTTCTGATGATGAAATTAATCTATCGCTATGTCGTGATTGTTGTTAACTATTCAGCTTCTACACACTTCATAAAGTAGTCCACATCCATGATTGCATTTTTCGCTCTGCCCTCTGCAATTGGAAGACTTCCGATAATATCTATCCTTCATACAGTGAATGACCATGGGCTCACAATCGAGGTGAGTTGGCTTGGAGGTGCCCTAGGAATCCTTGTAAATTTCTGGCATTTGTCACAACGTTATGAATAATCAGCTATGTTCCGGTTTACGGTAAGCCAGAAGTAGTTGTACCGCAATATCTTCTTTCCCAACGTTTGCCCTCCGGTGTGATCTCAATAATCGCCTACATGCACTTCCCTCAATACACGCTTGATGTCGTCATGTGCTATACACCGAAGTAAAGGGACTTAGAATCCTCTTTGATAGAGAACATCGCCTAGCATGATATATCTCGAAGCTTTACGAATGATGGTACATCTTTCACTTTTCTTTACTAGAAGCATTTCATGTTGCAAGAAGTTCTTTATGGGGGTCGTTCATGATTCTTTCTCGGGTTTGGTCTCTAACACTGGATCAACTTCCATTTGTTCAATGCTTGGAGTTTCTAGGGTCTTGATTGGGACTATCTCCGTCTCTTCTGGATTATCTGAGCTCGCCAACTTGGTCAGTTTATCCACTTTCTGATTTTCTGTTCGAGGAATATGGGTGATGGTATAGTGTTCCAAACTATCCAATAGCTCTTCTACCCTTTCTAAATAAACCTATAGGCGTGGTCCTTTTGCTTGAAACTCCTTATGAACCTGGCAATCAACAATCTGAGAGTCACATAAGTTGTCCAATACAGCTACTCCTAACTCCTTAGCGAGTTTCAGCCCGACAATCAGGGCCTCATACTCAGAGCTGTTGTTAGTAACATGAAAATTCAATCGCACAACATAATATATTGAACGTCCTTCAGGGGTTACCAATACGACCCCAACGCCAGATCGTCGATCGTTTCGGGCACCATATGTACATAGCTTACAAGTGCTTAACTCCATCTTTCGTTCTAAGCGGCCACGTTCTTCACCTAGCACATCCTCCTCGGGAATGGTGAATTTTGCGATGAAATCTGCTAGTGCTTGCCTCCATATAGACTTCCTTGGAAGGAAGTTGAGACCAAACTGGCTCAGTTTGATGTTCTGTTTGAGTAGTCTTCTAGATGCCTCAGGTCGCTGCAGGACCTATCGAAGTGGATGATCTGTGTATATCACAATCGGATGAACCTGAAAGTAGTGGTGAAGTTTTCTTGAAGTGATCAACAAGTTGTAAGCGATCTTCTCAATCTTTGGATAGTTGCGTTCCGCCGCAACTAGCTTCTTGCTCACATAATAAACCGGTCTCTGAATTTTATCCTCCTCACGAACAAGTGTTGAACTGATCGCGTAGGACGATACTGCTAAGCATATAAATAAGTCTTCATGATCAACTGGTTTAGACAATATCGGGGGCCTCTCTAAGTTAATCAACAAGTTCTAGAAGGCTTCAATGCAGTCTGTGGTCCATTCGAAATTGCGCTTTCCTCACTTTATTAACTCGAAGAAAGGGATGCAATTGTCTGTGGACCTTGAGATAAATCTACTAAGAGCGGCCACCTTCTCTACTAGGCTCTGTACATCTTTAATCCTTCATGGATCACTGATGTTCTTGATTGCTGCAATATGGTCGGGGTTAATTTTGATTCTGCGTGAGCTAGCTATGAAGCCAAGGAACTTCCATGACGCAATGCCAAAAGAGCATTTCAAACGGTTCAACACTAAACATCTTTACTAAATGTGATACGTGATCCGAGGATTGCTTGGACTTCATGAGCATATCATCCACGTAGACTTCCATAGACTTTCCAATATAGGTATGGAACATAAGGTCCACTAAACGTTGATAGTTTCTCTGACATTCTTCAACCTGAACGTCATTACCACATAGCAATATAGTCAAAGATCTATGACGAAACTTGTATGTTCTTGATCAGGCACGTGCACGGGAATTTGGTTGTAACTCGAGTATGCATACATAAAAGAAAGAAGCTCATGTCCTGCCGTTGAATTCACTAATTGTTCAATTTTTGACAATGGAAAAATGAATTTTGGGTAGGCTTTATTCAACTCTAAGAAATAGATGCAAGTACGCCACTTTCCATGAGCTTTCTTAACAATGACGGGATTTGATATCCGGTCAGGGTATGTAGCATCTCATATAAACCGTTGCCTTTTAGCTTCTCTATTTCTTCTTTTAAGGCCACTGACATCTACGGGACAATCACACGTCTCTTTTTCTTGATGGGAGTGTGCTTTGGGTTTATGCTTGGCGCCTGATCTCCGTGGATGTCCCTATTCATGATTTAGTTGGGAATATGAACAATAGGCACCAGGGTGTGATGTAGGCTCTAAATTCCGCTAAAGCTGGTCGTCCTAAGAAGGCGTTATATGGAGAATCAATATTCATGATCACAAATGGGAGCATCATCACTCTCCTTCAGTCTCCTTCCCCAAGTTCCATAGATAAATCAACTACTATTGGTGTTGTTGTAGAACTGTTAAAGCCATGAATCCATCCATAGCATGGCTTTAGATCTTTATCCTCCAACTTCATCTGGTCGAACGCTTTCTTGAAGAGGATATTTACGGAACTCCCGCAATCAGCAAGGACATTCCATATAGTTGTTGGACCGATGATTGCTGATATTACCAACGGGTCTATACTTGAGGAGTATATTCCCAAGCTTTCCCTGGCATGGAACACAATATCATCTTTAATCATTTTCAGCTGTTTTATGGATGCAGCATCCTTGGGAGTACTGCATTCTCCTATGTCTAGATGCTTCGCTGCATTGAAGTATTGCCATATAGTTCTGTTACAGAATCCTATTGGATGCGGCCCTCCAACCACGATGTTAATGGCTATTCCTTTACCTTTTTGCTGGGTAGTGGCTTAGGGGGCTGGCTGACCCTGATTTGGAGATGTAACTCCTTGCCTCCGGTCCCTCGGGGTAACCTTATACTCGTCCAAATTTCCATCGTGGGCACCCAGTGTTTAGGAAGGAACAATAAACTCCAGGTCAGTCATGAGACTAGTGTGAGAACATAAAACAGTAATTTTTAGGATTTATTTTAAAGTTGGGAAACTCACCGGACCACGCTGCCAATGCGGAATGGGTTTACCCCGTGTGAATACCCATGCCTATAAATTCGCAATGACTTTTGGAGAAAATGAAGCTATCATAAGCTCGTCCCACATCACACAATGCAAGCGCACACCAAATGGGCGAGTTTTGCCTTATGATAACCAAACATGCTTTCATACATAAAAAAAATCCTCTTTCAATACTATTATATACAGTGTGGAAATCATTTCGCAATTAAATATAGAATCATAGCCCCCATAACCCCAATTGGTTATATTGACATATAAGTATACAATCAAAACCCGTATCGCTCGTATTATAGATTTGGGTTTCCAACTTTATCATTCCTGACACGAAAGATCAATTAGGGATACGAAGTGAAGTGTAACACGGCTTTTTCATCCATCTCGGACACCAACAATAAATCACAGGGAAGATCAACGGTTTTCGACCAGACACGACCCCCAGAACATACCCTATTTCCCTAGGTTCATAAGTGGTTTCCCACTGCTGCAGCTTCATCATCAATCGTATATAAGTATACAACCTAACCGCCAGTTTCTCATCAAACCGGGGTGTGAGGTTTGTCGATGTCACGTCATACACAAAGCATGCCTAGATAAGCAATGCCCTAATCATACAAGCTCATTTCATATCTTAAGTATGTCACATTCTTCATTCACAACATGACCACTGATTTTCGTCCATACATAACCATTCGAACTTGTATGTCACAAACTGGATACATATCGACAGAAATCAGTGTTATTCAGTCAAATACAATGTCAGACACACAATCCATACAAGTCCATTCTAGGTCTGAATGGAACAAAATCCGAAAATTCTCCAAATACGTTCGGACTTTCTACCACTCCAGTAATAGGGGCATCTCTCTACTGTAGCTATTCAGTAAAGAAACCAATCAGCAGGCAGTCCATTCAATGTGAAGAACCACGATCTTCAATCGTCGTCTTTGTATCTTCATTATTTACATCGTATGGTTATTTCGAATGGTTTTCGGATAATAAATTCTGATCCCGGTCTTTCCAAATAACTAGCGCTTCATATTTCAAAACAAGTGCTTTCCATCATATATATATATACACACACACATACATCTCTTAATCTTTTTCTAAATCTAAAATTGATTATTTAAGAGATGATCATTTATAGATAGTCTTTTTCTGAATGCCTTACTTTCGAAAAATCAATATAAACCAAGGATCACGATTTCAATATTTCCTTAATCCAAATTCATTGTAATCATTCAAAACAGATTCATTATATTCAAAACAAAGGATTCAGGACCGAAAAACAATTCCAGTTTAATTAAATAAATATTTGAAAATAATACATTTGTTATAAATTGAGACTATAAATATGTACTATCTTTTAAAAATAGAAATGTTTAAAATAGTTACTTAACATATATTTAACTTTGAAGAAGTATACAAATATTATACTTTAAACATATACATATCTTTTAAAACAAATAAGTTTTTATTTAAATATTTTAAAATTAACATATATAAATATATAAATACTTTAAATTGGAATTATTTCCTTTCTATGCCGATGACTTGCATTCGTATCCATACTTGAAGAGTATACTAGTTCCGAAAATCTTGAGTTAATCTAATCGATTCGAAGACAGTCACTTTCTCTTTCATTCACTTAGTTCCATAACAACTTCTATAATTGACCTAATCATATTCGAGTAACCCAATGGCATTATCATATCTTTCAAGTTATTCTAACCGATTTACATTATATATATAGATATGATTGGTTAGAAATCGAAGTTCTTATATCAATATATGTTTCCATATTAAACTAATACTATAAGCGGAGTTACAATATTTCCACTGTTTAATACATCAAATATTATTAGTCATCATCTATAGAACTTATATTAAATATCTGAAGATCGCTTCCATCAAATTTAACTAAATTTAAAAAAAAAACATTTGAACTCAAGATCAAATGATACAAATTTAGGTCATTGGAAAAAACAAGTTATAACACCACGTCAAATTATGATTTGGATAAAATCTAGGTTCCAAATTTACATTATACACCGCACCTGATTCATAGGATGATTTTCATTAACTAAATATTTAACTCATGAAATAATTAACATTTCTTAATATTCAGTTTACATTTTTTTTCATATATATTATATCATTAACATAAGCAGTAATTAAGCTCAACTCAAAATTTCATTTAAGCTACATCAAATCAAAAATCAAAATACAATATAATAACACTTGTTGTTTGATGATGACATGTTAATTGGTTTCAAAAATGAAATTTATTTATACTATCAAATTAACAAGTTTCCAAGTATTACTCACCCATTATTTTATTCCATATTTCAAATTTCTATTGACATAACTTAGTTAATACTGATATAAATTAAATCAACCTTATCAGATGTATTCAATATCATAGAATGTTATTGAATCAAAGATTATTAGCATTATTAAATCAATAAACATTATTTAGTCGATATTATTTAGTTAATAAAACACTAGCAAATCACTAAATTATTATTTAGTCAATAAATCATTCTTTAATGAAATTTAGGAAATTTCCTAGTTTTCCGCTAACAATTCATATAAGGTCGTAGTAAGTACATATATATTATATATGTACACATTCAGCCACCGTTTTATACATTCATTTCCTACAAGCAATTAGCCAAGTAAATTCCAAATACGTGTTATACACTATCACGCCCCCAATACATTAGTTTGGCAACCATCACACATTAACAATTCCTACATGTAATCAACCAATAAAATTCCAAATACGCGTTACACACTAACGTGCCTCATATGCATTTATTTGGAAACCATCACGCATTAACAACAATTAATTAGCCATTCATGTAACCACACAATTTCAGATTCATTAACTATGCATGAAAAAATTAAATCAAATTAAATTAAATTAAATTGTTCTCACTAGTTATGCTCTCTTATAATTAATGGCCTACCCAAACTGTGTTGCATGCCTCTCTCTCTACGTATTTCCTCTCTGCGTCATTCCTTCTCTTGCGCTTCCTCTCATCGTTTTCTTTCTTCTCTTCTTTTGCATTTCTTTTTCTTTTCTTTTTTCTTCTTTTTATTATTTTTTTCTCAGTTTGTAGTGGAAGCTTGACAAGGCCAAAAAAAAAGTGCATGCACTGGCAAAAAGGAAAGCGGGAATGGTGAGTTGTGGATGGAAGGCTCAAGCTAGAACGGTGGAGGATGGTCTCCTTGCTATGGTGGAGGAGGCTAGGAAATGGTAGTCTGGAGGAACGTCGGAATGAGTGATGGCTTGCAGGTGGAAGGAGAAGGGACGTAAGGGGCTGAGAGGGGAAAACATGCAGGCTTCCATGTTTTACGGATAGGTTTCTACAAGTTGTGAATGGGTTTCAGGAAAGTGGAATGATAAGGTGAAGCAAATATTGGGAAGAGAAGAGAGGCGGGTGTCAGCGGTTTGGGCTTGCATGCGCAGTTCAATGTTTGCATTTTTTTCTCTTTTTTAACTTCAATGGCAAATGGGAAAATGGGAAGGGGAGAGGATGGTGAACATGAGCGGGGTTTCAGTGTGGGAGTGACCTTCGGATGGGGAAAGCAAAGCCGACCACAATGCAAGCTTTTCACGCTTTTTTTCTTTTCTTTCGGTTAATGGTGGAAGATATTGACGTGGAGTTTGGCGGAAAAGTTTTGGTGAAGGCGTTACTGAGTATGAGGAGGAAAGATAAACGGAAAAATGGAGAAGTTATAAATGTGAAACAAGGTTTATAGCACAATTACCCTGTTTTAACACTTGTCTCACTACCCTACTATTTGTCTGCCACGTTTCAAGATTATATTTGTATTTGTTATTTTCTTTTATATACCTGTGCATCGTGAAGAACGCATATGCATTGTTTACCTCAAATGAAATTACTAGCAATTGTATAGTTCGTTCTGTAGTTAGAATTCCATCAAAGGAATGACTTTCTTCACAATTCATAACTAATGAAACCTTAAAGCCAAATTTAGCTATAAAATATCTTATCTTCAGTTAACAAATCAGACAAGTCATTAGTTCTTTTGCAAATGATATTTATTCTTTGTTATTATTTTTAAATTATCGATAGCAATCAACAACAAACTAACAATATAATTGTGTATACTAATGAGCCACGATCCCAAAACAGTAATAAAACAGACCGGTTGATTAGTTTTGTAAAGTGTCAAAGGGGACCACAGTTACCCTAAAATATATTAGAAAAATATATGCTTATTTTTCGAAATAAAATTTTCAATAAATTTCTATAAAATATTTTAAGACTACGTGAACTGAAAATGAACAAAAATTTACGATGAATATTTAATTATAATTTAATTTCAAATCATAATCGCCTTTCGCGACTGAAATATAACTAAATTTTGAAAATTCGATTAACGACAAAACAGTTTCTCCAAAAAAAAAAATTATAGCTAATTTCGCAACAAAATTAAACTTTCAGTCTGTTAAAATACTATTATTGCCTTAAAATTTGATTCAACAATAATTTAAACCTTTTAAACTTTCTTTAAAATTCATATTAAATTCAAATTTGATTTTCAAAAATATTATATCGTTACATTTATGTGTTACACTTTGTCAAATTCAACACTTTTTGGTGTTATGCACATAAA
Organism: Allium sativum; assembly: GCA_030737875.1. NCBI lineage: Eukaryota > Viridiplantae > Streptophyta > Magnoliopsida > Asparagales > Amaryllidaceae > Allium > Allium sativum. The sequence continues at coordinate 777,542,537 of CM060912.1, forward strand.
AACATTTACATTTGATATATTTCAAGTATGAATATGTTTAGACTGAAAATATAATCCAAATCTAATCAAATCATGGAATAATCAGATTTAAACCTTTTTAGGTTACAATTAAATGTTTACTAAAGGTGGATTACACAAAGTAGAAAAACAACCCCTTTCATTCTTAATCCAATATTAAAATCAAAAGTCCACAAAACCCAAATAACACGACAATTCATATGCTAATATATAATAGATAATTTGGAGGTTTTGGTGTTGATGTTATCATTTCCAAATCCTCTTAGGCATATCTATCAACATAATAATCAAATAAAAATAAATATGCCTAAGTACACGACATTCCACTCACTGATCTAGGGAAGGACAAAGAGGAATCTGTAGTAGACCTAGATCTATGCTTAATCTTTGCTGCAAATGTGCTACAACCATCCTTCTAATGTGTGTGTGTGTGTATGTACAAGAAACATGTATTAGAATCTTATATATATTTATACCTTACTCCAGAATACTAAACCTATATGAATTAGAATAGAGAGAAGTTAAGAATAAAGGTTGAAAGAATAGAAGAAATCGTTAACCTTTTTTTCTATAATTTATTAACGGCAGAGAGGCAACATGGAGGCAGGGACAAGAGAATGGCCAGGGTTTCATAGTGTGATATGAGGGACTATATATAGTTTCCCGTGTGAGCGGCGGCCATTGGATTATTGAGCTTTAATCCAGGCCTTTTATTTTTATATATATCCCTTCTAGAAAACCCTAACCACGTAGTTTCATTGAGCTATTCAGTCGCCAGACAGTCGACCTACAGTTGACACACCTCCGGGGGAGGGGGGTGTTGACCTCCTGGTCGCAGAAACGCCCAATGAACGATGTGGCGATGAGGTGTTAATTTAATTAATATGTCGCTTAAATTTATTAATATTATTCCTTATATAAAATATCCTTTGTCGCATAATCTTATCCTCATTTCACATTCTCCCTCTTTATTTAAATATATTTTGGACATACACACACACACACACATATATGTATATGTGTGTATATATATATTATCCATTTAATTATATATATTCTACGTTTTACTATCCAAATTCATTTGTTCATAACTTCTTCATACATTGACCATTTTCAGCATATTATATATGAAAACGATTCAGAACTTTGCCACGAATCCAAATAAAGTAATTTCGTAGCCAATTCCTAAAGCTGCAAAATCTCATTTTGCAGCCTTATTATTAAATTACTTATTTATTTATCATTCATATTTATGTATTTTATGGGACATTACATTCTCCTTCCCTTAAAATAGATTTCATTCCAAAATCTATTTGAAGGGGCGAAAACACCACTCTTACGGTCACATTCATGTTATTTATAAATCAGCCATAAGCATCCATGACCCGTAGTGATTATGAACTGCAAGCCCACTAAATGAGCTCTATCCTAGCATGTAGGTGTAACAAGTGATGCAATATGTATGCAGACAACCTAATTATGCATATATTTCTATATGAGTGTGCTTTTGCTGTGGTGTTGCATCCATTCCTAACATCCAATCTAGCAATGACAAAGCATCCATAAACGTTATTTTGAGGAAACATTACTAGAGAAAAGCTCTAGGTGAGTTTGTTTCATCTTGTCTTTGGTCTCCCATATACTTTCAGCAGGATCATTTCACCATTGTACTCAGATAAGGCGAATGGTTTCGTTGATGAGTTTTTTGATTCTGTGCTCTATAATCAGTGTAGTGGCACGGGGCACCCTAGACTCAAACTGGACTATGTTCCCAATTTCACCAAGCTCGAGTCTGATAGCAGAATCATGAAGGAATTTCCTTAGGTGAGACACATGAAAAACATTATGGATCCCCGATAGACGTTCTAGGTGATCCAATCGATAAGCCAAAGATCTTATCTTCTCCTTGACAAGAAAAGGCCCAATAAATCTGGGAGCCAACTTCCCAGTCTGCCCAAACCGAAAAATCTTCTTGAGAGGGGATACTTTTACGAATACCAAGTCTCCAACATTAAACTCAAACTCCCTCCTTCTCTTATTGGCGTACGATTTCTGACGGTCTTGGGTTGCCTGCATCCTCGGCCTAATCAAGGAATCTTCTCCGTGGATTCACGGACGAAATCTGATCCAAGTATAGCCTTGTCGATGGTTTTCCATCAACATGTTGGCGCTTTGCATGGCCTCCCATAAAGCGCTTAGCTCGTCATTTAAGAATTATTATTATAGGTGAATTCTATGTGCGGTAGGTGTTGCTCCCAAACTCCTTTAAAGCCAGTGATGCAAGCTTTGAGCAAGTCTTCAAAGATTCGATTTACTCTTTCTGTTCATCCGTCAGTTTGTGGATGATGAGTTGTGCTAAGATTGAGGGTCGTTCCCAATGCTGTTTGTAGGCTTCTCCAAAATTCGCTTGTGAACAAGGAGTCTCATTCACTCACAATACTTGATGGAATACCATGTAATCTGACTATGTCCTTGACATATAATTGGGCTAACGAGGCTGCGGTCCTTGTTTTCTTTACTAGTATGGAATGGGTGCTTTTGGTTAAATATCTACCATAACCCAATTGGCCTCATTACCCTTCTGGTTTCTGGGAAGTCCATCTACAAAGTCCTTGGAAATATGTTCCCACCTCCATGTGGATATTTCTAAAGGTAGTGTTAATCCTCCAGGCTTCCCTTGCTCTGTTTTTACTTTCTGGCACATCAAGCATTTGGTCACGAACTCGGCTACATCTCTCTTCATTCCTTCCCAATGGGGATTCCTTTTCATATCTTTGTACATATTATCCCCACCGGGGTGTATGGTCATCTTTGACCTATGGCACTCCTCTAGAATTTCTTTCCTCAACCATTCATCCTTAGGGGAGTGAAGTCATTTGTCCCAAAGTAAACTTCCATCATCACCAATCGATTACCTCATCAAGTGGGGGAAACACCTCTCTCTTTCCCACTTTCTCCTTTATGCTCCTTAACTCTTCGTCGAGGTCTTGTGTCTTCCGAATCCTCTCATTTAGGTTAGGCCTAACTATCATAACTCCAAGAAAACCATTAAGAGTTGTGATTGCAAATTAAAATTAAAGAGAAACACTAATTGCTTCCATTCTGAGATCGCGTTCAAGGTCGCATGTTTCCTACTTAAAGCATCTGCCACAACATTACCTTTTCCCGGGGTATACTATATCATGAAATCAAATGAGACGATATATTCCATCCATTGTTGTTGTCTCAAGTTTAGGCCATGTTGAGAGAATAAGTTCTTTAGAGATTTATGGTCGGTAAAAAGTTCAAATTTCTCCTCTAAAAGGTAATGCCTCCAAAGGGTGAACACTAATACAGCTAACTCAAGGTCATGAACTGGGTATCTCTTCTCTGGATCCTCAAGTTTTCTACTAGCGTAAGAAACTACTCTTCCTTCTTTCATAAGGACTGCTCCTAAACCGGTCCCACATGCATTGGTGTAAGCACTAAACAATATTGAACCGTCGGCTATAATTAGGACTTGTGTGCTAGTTAATACTTCCTTTAGTTTCTTATAGGCTATATCACATTTATTACTCCAAGCAAACACCAAATTTTTCTTTGTTAATTGGGTTAAAGGAGCAGCAATTTTTGCAAATTCTTTTATGAATTTCCTATAATACTGGGTCAAGGCATAAAAGTTTCTTACTTCCATAGCATTCCGAGGAATCCTCTATACCTTGATTGCCTTGATTTTTGCGGAGTCTATGGCCAAGCCTTCGTACGACACAATATGTCCCAAAAAAACTTACTTCTTCCCTCTAGAAATGGCACTTCGAGAATTTTTCTTTCAATTAGTTCTTTCTTAATATGCCTAACACTTGTCTCAAGTGATTTTCATGCTTTATACGATCTTTTGAAAAGATAAGGATATCAGCTATGAAGACTACCACAATTTTATTTAGAATGCCCCTAAACACTCTACTCATGAGGTCAACAAAGAAAGCGAGTGCATTCGTTAGTCTAAAGGGCATAACCTCCAATTAGAACAATCCATCTAGCATCCTAAACACATTTTTGTCCTTACTGCCCTCCGATATTCTTAACTGGTGAAATCCAATAGGTAGGTCTAATTGGCAAAATACTCGAGATCCTCCCAAGTGGTAAAAATGGTCATCGTTTCTAGGTAAAGGTTACCTGTTCTTCTTGGTCAATTTATTAAGTACCCTATAATCCAGACAAAGTCTTAAAGATCCATCCGCTTTAGTGGAAAACACAACGGGTGCACCCTATTCTAAGGTACTTCATCGAATAAACCTTTTTATTATAATTTTGAAATCTACATATCCAACTCCCCTCTTTCTTTAGACGCCATGTGCCTCAAGGGTGGTGCTACGAGTACTATGTCCTTCTCTAGGTTAATACAAAAAGTGATTTCTCTGTGTGGTGGAAGTTCTATGACTTCCTCAAAGACATCTAAGAACTCACAAAATATAGGGACTGAAGATGGTCCTTTGGAATTAGGAGATAAGGAATATAATAATCCGACTTTATCCTTGTTCCTAACAATACAAGGAATATTTAAGCCACATCCTCCTCGACCACTAAGACGAACGTTTCTCTTGTCGCCATCTAGGATGGCCCCATAAAACGATAGCCAATCCATACCTAGGATAAGGTCATACCCCATAAAATCCAATGCATAAGATTCGCAAAAGAACTTGCATCGCCGACCTCCAATACTAGGTATTTACACAACAACTCAAGATACTAAGAACATCCGATAGGGTTGGCCACTTCTATTAGACTATCAGAGATAAACAAGGTAAGGTTCAAGAGATTAACTAATCTTTTAGAGATAAAAGAATGGGTCGCTCCAGAATCAAACAAGGTGTATATAGAATTTCCTAAAACAAAAGTTATTCCTTCTAATGCGGGTTGCCCTTGGTCTTTTGGGGGTCGGCTTTGAATTGGTGCAGCCTCTATTGCATAATTTTGGCCACTCTTGAATTAATTTGGGCTTTGGGAAATCCCTAGACATGTGTCCTTCTTAATGGCAGTTGTAACACTTCCCTTCAAATTCCTTCTTTGTCAAAGAGGTCCTACAATCCTTGGCCTTATGGCCCCTGCAATTGCACCTCGTACAAGTCTTTGCTTCCTTTTTAATTTGTTTCCTTTCTTCTTGTTTTCCACCATTCCTTTTTCTTATTCATATTGGAACTTCCTTCTCCTTTCTCACCTTCTTTCTCCTTATTGGAATTTTCATTCGTGCATAAGATAGTTGTCTCTACTAGGGTTTCAAAGGTTACCCCAAACGTCACATGGATAATAAAATTTCCTTCAATGGAGAGTTCAACCCTTTAACAAATCCGAGGGTTTGTTTGTAGGGGTGTCTACCAATCCCCTTTAGTTAACTTGATAAACTTGGCTACATACCCCTGCAAACTCAAGCATACTTGCTTGAGGTGGATGAATTTCTCTAGTTGGATAGTCGTTTCTGCTCTAGGCAAAAATTTCACTTTAAAACGGGTTTTGAATTCGGCCCAGGTAAATATCCGGACCTCGTTCTCCATCGATACTAAGTTCCGCCACTCAAGGACTTCATCTTTCAAGTGTCTGGCCGCAATTCTCCTCTTCGGTTCATCATACCAGCCAGTAGCTTCAAAAATTCTTTCAGAATCCATAATCCAAGATTGGGCACTTGTAAAGCTTTCCTTCCCAGAGACTGATTTCTCTCCAAGATTCACGAATGTCTTACGGAAACGAGAAAAGTCAAAGGCTACCTCAGTGTTAGGAGCTGCAGGTGCCTTCGAGGAAGGATTGGCAACAGGGACCTGTTACAAAGTACCAAGATACTATTGGAACCATTCTGGCAAGTATCGGGGTCTTGTCTGGTTACCCAGCTCAGTAGGATTATCAGTCATTCTACTATCTGAGATGAAAAGGAAAAATCCTTTAGTGGATACTCTTGAGATAGTTTTTAAGATGAAAAGGGAAGAAAATGATAAGGTTACCTAGTATAGATGCGTATGCTTATTGAGGGTAAATATTATATATATATAGTATGAAAAATCTTTTCCAAACTACAAATACGCCTCTCATATGTACAATTCTCTTATAATTGGGTAAACTATGATCTAATACCAAATGCAACAACCAGCCCGGAATGGGCCTAAATTTCAACCTAGAAAAGGCCCATCGAAACTTAGAACCATTCTAAATGGGCCATTGGTTCCTGTAAGGATTACATTTGCACATATAATATAAACATGTACTTCAAATGGAATTCTCGGACAGCGGAAAGAGAAATTATAATACTAAATTAAGATGCACCACTTATTTAAAAATCACAAAAATACAATAGTAAAAGTTACATTTGTTCAATGGGTACAACAAATAATTCATTCTCACAAGTTTCCAAAAGAAGTAAAGCAATAACTACTAATAATAGCATAACAACTTTGTCTTCTTCTTGAACTCCAATTATGACTTCTTCCATGGATTTTACCACATTTACTGACATGTTGGATATGTTAAGGAGAGGGGTCGGAACATAAAGTTCCGTGTGACTGAAATATGGTGTTACTTAATGTCCATACCATATATTTTTAGTAGGTTACATATGTTGAGGTATGTCTACACAGCACACAGTATTCATACAAACACTAGGTACCTAACCAGTGAGGTGCATATCCAAGTCAATCTCCCATCAGTGTTTTTAGGGTAAATACCAAACGAGGTGGGCATTCACGGTCACTTATGGCCCTATTAAGGTGGATTCTTGTGATCTCTTATAACCCTGAGGCCGAACCCTAGCCACTTAAGACCCCATCCTAATACATCAACGTTCTTAAAGTCTAAACTCTCATTAATAATATGAGAAATTGTATTGCAAATATTACTACTTAATTGATGTTACGGTGGGACACCTATGTCGCTTAAGAATTCCTTTGGACAGTTGGTGCGCATGCAATGACCACAAATCTTTCATATACCAATTATGTCCCTAATTGAGCCCTTACAAACTTCTAAAGGAAGTGAATATCCCTGTGAAATACCACACTCCATTTTCGTTTTATGCCTAACCACATTTAGAGAAGGAGGACCCAAAGACGTGCTTCAAATCTAATAGGGGTGGATCCCATGACTTTGTTTCCTCTCCAAGGAATAAACCTTCGGAGGGATCCGAGTCCTAACCACTTAGGACCAAAATTAGATAAGAAGAGAGTCAACCACTTAGGACCTTCTTAAGGTGCAGTAAGCCTGCCTATTTTCATGCACAATAGATTATATATATAGTTATATATATATATATATATGCATACTATACCTCTCACATTAAACTGTATACCTGTAGATGATGGATAGGCCAGTTGGTTCCAGATAGACTTCTACTACAAGTTGGTTTAATTTCGTGTCTAGTGTATTAAGGTTGAATGGTTTATGGAACCCAGACCTCTCACATTAGTTGGCCTACTTGTGGTTGCTAGATTTGTTAGTCGGTCCCGGGCAAACTTATACCTCAAAAGGAAATTAACCTCGTGTCTGTGTGTCATTGTTTACATATATAACCATTCTACACGCACACACAAGCAATCAATATACATTTATATATGGGGACATTTCAAACTCGAATTCTTTCATAATCGCATTTATCATGCTAATATAACATTAATTACATTGGTTTAATTGTAACGCCTAAATAACAGAATCATTCGATTGAATAAAAAACGTTCTGACGAGATGGCAATTGTCATTTGTCTAAATCAAGATATACAAAACTTTCCATATCTTAACTGCTACAACTAAGGCATGATGACATAATAAAAAAATAACCGATAGGAGTGAATGGAAAATATACATACGTACAAATTTCAAATTGCATCCTAGGCTTGTTGGAATGATTTCAATACTTGATTAAGAATAGAATATAACATACACATATAATATGTAAAGGAATGCGTTTATCCATAAACGATCAAGCACATATTAATAGATTAAGTATGAGGGTCGATCGAACATTAGAAAAGTGATTAGACATCGTTCAAATAGCGTACGGGTCGAACGGGCAAAGGGTCGAACACTATACAGGGTCGAACAAGCATAGGGGTCGAACATCCCCAGGGTTGAACACTATACAGGTTCAAACAGGCACAGGGGTCGAACATCCCCAGGGTTGAACACTATACAGGGTCGAACAGGCACATGGGTCGAACATCCATAGGGTCGAGCCTTTCTTGAGTCGATCGAACATGGTGCTTCAAGTGGAGTCAGTCGAACGTGCTTCTTAATGGTCTGTCAAACGTGCCATCTATGGGTCGGTCGAACATGAATTCAAGTAAAAAGCTGGATACAACTAGCAGTGGCATTTTCATTATTTCTTGTATGTCCGATCCGCAGCCTGCATATACACATTTCAGCTCACCACTTCACTCCAACTTCTCCTATAAATAGGCCATGGCTTCCCTACTTTTATTGATCGATTTCCACGACCCCGAAGGGCTGCCGAATTGCTTTCTCTCTTATTCCAAGTGATCCTAGCTCCTCCTACCATTCCAAGGAAAAGATCAAGCATTGAATCCATCATGAAATCTACCAAAAGTGCTCAAGAATCTTAGAGATTGAAGACTTTCTACCATTTTCCTTGTATTTAGTAGGATCGACTTAATTCTTCGCTGATTTTCTTTGGTTAGAATGGAATCTAAGTGTTAGAGAGAAGATGAATGTATTTTTGAGTGATTCAACACTTGTAATTCTTAAGTTGCTAATGGAAATTATCGCTAAAGTGGACATAGATCTTGCTTAAGATCGAACCACCATAAAATTCATTGTCCCTTTTTACTTGAATTTGACGATTGTGGCTCCCTTGATCTCTAACCATTTTGGTGAAGTAAAATTAGTGTACCTTTGGTGTTTTAATCCAATTTAGGTTTTAACATTTTGGCGCGCACCGTAGGGCCACATTCTCCATTCCTCTTCTCACCCTCCTCACAAGGTTAAGAGACTACCATTCGAGTTCCAAACCACCTCTTTCTTCGAAATCATGGCTAAATCAAAAAAGATCGCTAACAAAGCCGCGGTAGAAACCAATAATGTCGCTAACGAGGAAACACTGCTTACCAACTGCTTTGAAGTTGGTGAAAACTCGGAAAGTGGAGCGGGTGTGACTAAAAACGAGTTGAATGCCGCTATTGCAAGCATGAACCAGTGAATGGATGCTTCTACTAAAGCTGTGATGGAGAAACTTGACGCCATCCTTAGTGCTCAACCAACTCCAGTCCTTAAGAAGGTCCATGTTGATCTCAAAGAAAATAACAAATCACCCGCTTCTGACCATAACCGCAACGACAACATGGAAGATGATTATGACTGGTTGAGTGACAAGGATGAAGCTAACATCAAAGAGTTGAAATCAAAAGCTAAGAATTATTCCGAGGTGGACGTGCAAAATGCTACCAGCCTTTCCATGGGGGCACCTCCCCGTCAAGAAGGCACGGTACCTAAGCTTTTTAATCAGGACCGTTTTCCTAGACGAACGTTTGGAAAGGAGCTCAGCTTCGTAGAGCGCCATAACACTGAAGAATACATATCGGGTATGATAGAGCAAATCATGAAGGGGAACTGAGCTAGCAAAGAAGATGAACGAGAATGGGAATTCTCTCCTGGCAGGACTCCATTCGCTGAGATAATCCTTGTAGAGAAGTGTCCAAAGAAATTAAATCCTCCAACCTTGCCTCCGTACAATGGCCTTGTTGATCCTAACTACTTCCTATTCAAATACAAGTGGCATAATAGTGCAGCTAAGGTGACTGATGAGATGAGATGCATATGTTTCCCTCTCTAATTAGAAGGTACTGCATCATTATGGTCCACGAACCTGCCACTGGACTGGTTCTCTGGCCTAACCAAAAAGTTTAAAGAGCAGTTCCACTTGTATGCTATCAAGGCCAAGGATGCCTTAACGCTCTTAGCAATGGAACAGAAGCCAAGGGAAACTGTTAAAGCCTTTCTTAGTCGCTCCAATGTTGCCTTATCTGAAGTGAGGAATCTAGAGCCATGTATAATTTCATGGCCTTACTTGACGCTATAGACAAAGCAAGCGAATTCGGGAAATGGATAAGGATGAATGAACCGAATACGCTTGACAAATTCTATAAGAAAGTAGGGGAGTACATGAGAATGAACGATAATCTTGTGCCTCTTTAGATCATTGGTGGTAACCAACTCCTTAAAACTCCTAAAAATGCTGATATTCAATCTAATCAAAAGTACACTCAGGGGAAGAAGCGTACAAATGACATGAATGACAACAAGTCTAATAAGAAGTTCCGTCTTCTTGATTCATCAAAGCTAACTCCTTTGAATGATACTCCTGAGAGCATCTACCTTGCCACAAAGGACGCAGAAGATTAACCGGAGCCTCGACCAATAAAAATGAATGACCATATGACCAGATCCGGAAAGTTATGCAGGTTCCATAATCAACCAGGCCACAATACCAATGAATGTACGCATCTAAAATCATTAATTGAAGAACTGACTAGGAAGAACTGTCTACTACAATATGTGAGGAATTCCCAAGATACAAATCCTTCTACAACTCCCCAGGGGCAAGGGGCACTAAATGACCAATCTGGTCCAAGCAATGTAGCTTCAGCTCAAACTAATCCAAGGCTGATAGTCAATTAATGACCGTTGATGATGATCTAATATCTGCGGCTCAGAATAAGCGATCGCTATCACCTTTACTTTACTTCTTGCATTACTTTTCTCTTTGCTATGTTCTACATTCTAAAAAAAAGAGTCTGTAATGATTTACATGCATCGTACCGAACAATAGCTTTACGAATGGAATGTTACCTGCTTTTATAAATCTCTGACTTGCAAAATATACAATTTTTTTTGCTAAAGATGATTTTCTCATTACAGGCTATTCTATAGGCGTTCGTTTCCTCAAGATCAGACTAGATGAAACAGTCCTAATAACACCAATTCAAACGTCAAAGTGCCATAACCATCGATGCGCACAATGCAAGGGAGAAAAGAATTATTTTGAGAAGTGAATAGGAAAAGTCTCAATGAATTAGATAGCAAAGAGAGAAGCAAACAATAACAGTTCTGAAATCCCAAAGATTAGTTGGAATTCGTTGCGCGAAGCGAAGTGCTGAATTTCACTATAAGTGAAACGAAGCGTGGGAGTTCGTGGCGTGAAGCGATGCAACCAACCAAATGTTCACTGGAATTTGTTGCGCGAAACGAAGCGATGGAGTTCACTATAAGTGAAACAAAGCATGGGAGTTCGTAGCGCGAAGCGATGCAACCTACCGAAGGTTCACTGGAATTCGTTGCGCGAAACAAAGCGTTGGAGTTCACTATAAATGAAATGAAGCCTGGGAGTTCGTGGCGCGAAACGATGGAACCCACCAAAGGTTCGCTGGAATTCGTTGCGCGAAACAAAGTGCTAGAGTTCACTATAAGTGAAATGAAGCATGGGATTTCATGGCGCAAAGCAATACAACCGACCAAAGGTTCGTTGGAGTTTGTTGCATGAAACGAAGCGCTGGAGTTCACTATAAGTGAAACGAAGTACGGGAGTTCGTGGCGCGAAGCGATGCAACCCACCAAAGGTTCGATGGAATTCGTTGCGTGAAACGAAGCGCTAAAGTTCACTATAAGTAAAACGAAGCGTGGGAGTTCGTAGCGTGAAGCGATGCAACCCAACAAAGGTTCGCTGGAATTCGTTGCGCGAAACAAAGCGCTGGAGTTCACTATAAGTGAAACGAAGCATGGGAGTTCGTGGTGCGAAGCGATGAAACCCACAAAAGGTTTTTTGGAATTCTTTACGCGAAATGAAGCATTGGAGTTTACTATAAGTGAAATGAAGCATGGGAATTCGTGGCACGAAGCGATGCAACCCACCAAAGGTTCATTGGATTTTGTTGCGCGAAACGAAGCAATGGAGTTCTCTATAAGAGAAACAAGCATGAGAGTTTATGGCGCGAAGTGATGCAACCAACCAAAGGTTCACTGGAACTCTTTGCACGAAATGAAGCGTTGTAGTTCACTATAGGTGAAACGAAGTGTGGGAGGTTATGGCGCGAAGCGATGCAACCCACCAAAAGTTCGTTGGAATTCGTTGCGCGATACGAAGCGCTGGAGTTCACTATAAGTGAAATGAAGCGTGGAAGTTCATAGCGCGAAGCGGTGCAATCTCGTCTAAATGTCGTTGGAGTTCGTACTGTGAAACTATACGACAACCAAAAATCATTTTCATGGAAAAAGCAACTTCTCCATAGAAGAAATCAACAATGTTTGGTTAAAATGACCTCCTCGAAACACGGGGCATCCAGTGGAATCTCTAACATCATATTTGATCAGCAAAGCAGACAAATATTGAGCCTTTTAAACTAAAGACCCACCGAACCCAGTCAACGATCAGTGCCATAAACCTTGGGATACAAAAGAACTCTTTGGGAGTGTATGTTCAAATCCGACTTCCGAAGAGCCTGAAGTTTCCAACATGAAAAGAAAACAGGTGTGGAATGTAGAAGAAGAAAGTATGACAAAGAAAAATAAAAGCTTAAAATATAACTGGCAGAACGCATTTCCATCACAACATCACAAGTTCGACATAGAGATTTTAGACACAAAGTAGCGTAAAAGTATTAGGCGAGGGCTGGTACCTGCATATACAGCCAGTCTACAACATAAATGCATAGAAGGGAAATAGCAAGGGTGAAACAGGAAGTTTATGTCCTCTTTTTTTCTTTCCATCACCAGGTTGCTTTCCAACATAAGCAGAGGAGGAAGGGACAATAGCAGCCGGTTCCATCTTGTCCTCAAGATTTGCTAATTCTGCAATAATCTTATCCTGGGATTTGAGAGCTTGGATAAGTGCAGCTTTATCCTTCTCTAAAGTAGAGATGTGTTCGATGATCTCCCTGTTTATCCTTTGTAGATCACAGGCAAAGGTATTCCAAGCACCCTGCTTGCGCGCAACGTAGTTTCTGATGAGGTCAAAGTGCCTCTCCAGCCAGTCCTTAGCAGCATCAAGTTGTGCCAGTGAGTGATTTTTTATAACATCCAGATCGTCAAGGATTGATCGTTTGTCGGATGGGTATATATCCAGGTCAAATTGGTCAAAGTGCAACCCCTATAGACACCAACCCTCGAATCGCTCAGCATATTCACAGCTGCACAGCTTAGGAGTATAACAAGGCCTGTCTATGATTGTTTGAAGTTCGGCCAGAGTTGGAGCAATAAAGGAAGTAGCCAAGGGGGGCTGGTTGGAAGTTGTCTGAATATCAGGCGTAGGGAGCTAGTTTGGTCTATGGCGTTTCTGAGAGTTCTCCTTGCTCGAGACCTCCTTTGTTCTTGTATGACTGGTAGACATCTTGCACAAATAACGGTGTTTGAAAATAAACAGTGGACAAGGTTTGTGTTTAAGAATCATGATCAAAAAGAATCATTGGATCAAAAAGTATCAAGCTATTCCAACCAAACAATGAGATCACGCTCATTCCAAACAATTTGAACATGGCCAAATAGAATCGAACAGGTTCGAGCCCTAGTTGGCACAAGCTTGCCCGACCCAAGAGAGTCGAACATGTCTGAACCCAAGCAGGGTCAAACATGCACGAGCCTTAGTTGAGTCGAACATGACCAACCCTGTAAGGGTCGGACACATTCAAACCAGACAGGGTCGAACATGCTCGAGCCCTAACTGGGTAAAAAACAATCGAACCCGTGAAGGTCATACATATTTAAACTAGATTTGACTCGAAAACACTCGAGCCTAAGTGGGTCAAACAGGGCAAACTCCGCATAGTTCGGGCACATTCAACGTTCATTTGGGTCGGGTGTGGTATATTGGTTTGAATAAAGCCTAGGACGATGCAGCATGAACAAATGGTTGCTAAGGTTTGGTTCACTATGGGCACAACAAAAATTAGTACAAGTGACAAGAACAAAACATTCAAACATAAGTGTATGGCCAAATTGACGAAGTGAATGAAAATTGCATGTCACAAGCATTTCACCAAGCACTTAGTGTGTTTCAAGTGAAAATCAGAGCATAAAGGGTTTCAAGTGACTTGAATTCCTCAAACGCACATCCAATTACACATTCTCGGTCCAAAGGCAATCAAGTTCATTCAAGTTACTAACAATTGCATCCCCAAACATTCGATTCGAATCCAAACTGTCCTAATTAAATCCATAGGCCCATACAAATCAAAAAATGCAAAGAGGAGTGGTAAATCACCTTTGGAATGTAAGGGCTATCTGAAAACAGGGATAATAACTACTTCAAGCTAATTCGAAGTTGTCTTGGTTTCGTTGTTGAGTCGAGCAAGCTTCGATGGCTGGCGGTGTGAGATTGAATTCGAATTGAAATCGAGGAAAGGGGGAAGATTGAAGCAACGATAATTTTAAGGAAAAGAAGTGACCGCCATTAATCAGTTTTTCAGACGAAGTAAACAAAGTGGAAAAGTGAGGAGCTGAAGTAATATAAAGGACCAGAAGATGAAGAGTCATGTTCGACCCAGGATGTTTGGTTGACCAAAAAGGTGTGTTCGACCCCGAACACGCTCGACACAAATCATTTAATAGACGTGTCCGAACCAGATGGCGTGTTCGATCCAGATGGCATACTCAACCCAAAAGGCATGATCGACTCGAATGATTTGTTCGAGCCATATTTGTTATTTGATCTAATATGTTTGCAATCAATCTCCAAACTAACTGAACTATGTTCGACCATCCCGTGATAATACAAATTCAATCTGTCAATGTGTCCCTTAATTAATCAATTCAAAGCTTGTAAATTTTGATAAATTAGAAAAAAATTACAAACTTTGAGGGGCAAATGTTTATCCATAAAGGATCAAGCACATATTAATAGATTAAATACGAGGGTCGACCGAACATTAGAAAAGTGATTGGACATCGATCAAATGGCATACGGGTCGAATGGGCAAAGGGTCGAACACTATACAGGGTCGAACAAGCACGGAGGTCGAACATCCCTAGGGTCGAACACTATACAGGGTCGAACATGCACAGGGGTCGAACATCCCCAGGGTCAAACATTATGCAGGGTCGAACAAGCACAGGGGTCGAACATCCTCAGGGTCGAGCCTTTCCTAAGTTGATTGAACATGGTGCTTCAAGTGGGGTCGGTCGAACATGCCTCCTATGGGTCGGTCGAACGTGCTTTCTGTGGGTTGATCGAACATGAATTCAAGTAAACAGTTGGATACAACTGGCAGTGGCATTTCCGTAATTTCTTTTATGTTCGATCCACAGCCTGCATATACACATTTCAGCTCACCACTTCACTCCAACTTATCCTATAAATAGGCCATGGCTTCCCTACTTTTAGGGATCGATTTCCATGACCCCAAAGGGCTGCCGAATTGCTTTCTCTCCTGTTCTAAGTGATCGTAACTCCTCCTACCATTCCAAGGCAAAGATCAAGCATTGAATCCACCATGAAATCTACCAAAAGTGTTCAAGAATCTTATAGAATGAAGTTGTTCTACCATTCTCCTTGCATTTAGTAGAATCCACTTGATTCTTCGTTGATTTGCTTTGGTTAGAGCGGAATCTAAGAGTTAGAGAGAAGATGGATGTATTTTTGAGTGATCCAACACTTGTAATTCTTAATTTGCTATTGGAAATTATTGCTAAAGTGGACGTAGATCTTGCTTAAGATCGAACCACTATAAAAAACATTGTCACTTTTTACTTGAATTTGATTATTGTGGCTCCCTTGATCTCTAACTGTTTTGGTGAAGTACCATTAGTGTACCTTTGGTGTTTTAATCCAATTTGGGTTTTAACAGTATGTTTATATGTTCCGCTTTGTCTAATTCACCCCTTTTTGGTGTTATGCACATAAAATCCAAACCTAACCCAATCATGGAATAATCAAATTTATACCCTTTTAGCTTACAATCAAAGGTTTACTAAAGGTGGATTACACAATGTAGAAAAACAACCCCTTTCATTCTTAGTCCAATATTAAAATCAAAATTCTACAAAACCCAAATAACATGACAATTCATACGCCAATATAAAATAGAGGATTTCGGGGTTTTGGTATTGATGTTATCGATTTTCGAATCCTCTTAGGCATATCTATCAACATGATAATCTAATAAAACTAAATATGCCTATGAACATGACATTCCACTCACAGATCTAGGGAAGAACAAAGAGGAATCTGTAGTAGATCTAGATCTATGCTTAATCTTTGCAGCAAACATGCTCCAACAATCCTCCTAATATGTATATGCATACACACATACATATACACACACATACACACACATATATATATATATATATATATATATGTACATGAAACATGCATTTGAATCTTATATATATTTATACAAAATTCCAGAATATTAAACCTATATGAATTAGAATAGTGAGAAGTAAAGATTAAAGGTGGGAGGAATAGAAAAATCCTTAACCTTTTTTTTAGGAATTTATTAACGGCAAAGAGGCAGCATGAAGGCAGGGACAAGAGAATGGCTAGGGTTTCATAGTGTGATATAAGGGCCTATATATAGTTGTCCCTATGAGCGTCGACTGTTGGATTATTCTGATTTAATCCAGGCCTTTTATTTATATATATATCCCTTCTAGAAAACCCTAACCACATAGATTCATTGGGTTATTCAACCGCCAAGCGGTCGACTTAGGCGGTTGACCGGTGGTCGATACCCCTCGTAGGAGGTGGTCGACTCCTGGTCACTGAAACGCCTAATGAATGTTGTGGCGATGAGGTGTTAATTTAATCAATACGTTGCTTAAATTTCTTAATCTTATTTCTTATATAAAATATCCTTTTTCCCTATAATCTTATCCTTATTTCAAATATCAAATCAACCCTCTTTATTTAAATATATTTTGGACACACACAAACACAGATATATATATATATATATATATATATATATATATTTGTGGGCCCGACTATTTGGACACATAATTAAACACAAAGAGAGGGCGGCACAAAGCTTCCACCATTGGATTTGTTTGTCTTTATGTGGAGAGTGGAATTCATGGGAGGATCCAGTGGTTAAGATTTATTGTGTGCAATTTTGTGTCCTCATTTTGTGTCTAAATCAAGTTTCCCTATATATATTATCCATTTAATTATATATATATATATATATATATATATATATATTCTGCGTTTTACAGTCCAAATTCATTTGTTCATAACTTCTTTATACATTGACGGTTTTCAGCATATTATATATGAAAACGATTCAGAATTTCACCACGAATCCAAATAAAAGAATTTTGTAGCCAAATTTCTAAAGCTGCACAATCTAATTTTCCAGCCTTATAATTTAATTACTTATTTTTAATTATTACTTATTTATCATTAATATTCCTGTATTTTACAGGGTGTTATAAAACTGGACTTGTTCAAGGTTCTCCAGTCTTTCAAGAGGTCTCCTTAGGCATGGATGCCTTTCGTTTTCCTACGAGGAAGATGAATCATCTATGTCCCGATGATGGGTAGATGGTGGTGTTCTTTGTTTGCGTAGTTCATCCATTTGTATAGCCATCGTGTTCACATTATCACGGATTGTAGTGTTATCACGCCTTTAAGATTCTAATGCCACATTCGTTTCTTCCACCCTAGCAAGCAAGAGGGAAAAATCAATCTGAGAAATAGGTGCAGATGCAAGAGGTTGATTAAGGGTTATTGCAGCTGTAGTTGAAGTGTCAGCGCCGATCGGGTAGAGACACCCACGACTCCTGCTGGGTTCGAGGCACCAACATTCGTTAAATTCGGGTTCCCTCCATCGGGTCGGATCTAGATAGACCATCGGGATGGGTCGGAACCGATCTGCTTCCATCCGAGTCAACAACCTGTGCCACAGTTAAAGCTTGTGCGCCACTTTGTGTGCTTCATTCGATAGGGAAGCTTGTTGATTCTTCTATTTCTATGGAGCTATGGAATTCAAATTTGTTAAAATCGATGAAAACTCTAGAAGTGATGGAAATGTGGATTATGTCTTCGGACTTGGTGATCCAAACAGTAGAATAATAATCCAAAAAGTTGCGAATTCAGTTTCTCAATGAAAGCACCAAAATGTTAGACCAAAAAATGACACTGACACCTAATTGACTAGATTTTGTAGAGAATAACAAAGAATTATAATTTGAAAACAAGGAAAAAACAATGAACACACGAGATTTATAGTGGTTCGGCATTAACGAGCCTAAATCCACTTTATAGTTCTTTAATTCGATAGAGAGTTACTAACACAAGGCTGATAATCACTCAATCTCTCAAATACGACCAATTCTCGCTTGGTGTTTATGGAATTATACTCAACAATCAAGAGTTCAATACTGATTAAATAGGGAAACCAATGATAATGGTGGAGCTTGTGTGTGTAGAGTGCTAAAAGATCCTTCAAAATGTCACCAATGCTTGTATTTATAGGGGTTCCCTGATTGCGGGTCAGATGCCACTTGGTTTCCTCGCATGAAATCTCAAAACTGGACGTGGGTGAGTGGAAGAGGTGTCTTTAGATCAGGTCTTACCAGAAGAATTCCGACCCAAACTTGTAGGCGAAAGAATTAGTCAAAATCGTGGTGTGCATTCATAGCTCCAGATGGATTGGCTTCCCCTAGTCTGAACTGTAACAACCCGTATTTTGAATAACTTGTTATAACATAAATCAAGGCAGAATTAAATTTTAAAATCTGAATTATGGGAAACGGGTTGCGCCATTGCGTTCGTCTCGGAAAAATACGCGAAATAGAGTCCGAGTTTTCGAAAATCGGAGTCCGTATGAAGGAGATATGGACGAACGAAGTTAGGCAGAAAAATCGGAAACAGGCCAGAAATGCACTGGCGCACCTGTGAAGTGCGCCAGCACAAAAATACACTGGCGCACTTGGGAAGTGCGCCCATGTCGAGCCAGTTTGGCCTGGGTGCACTGTTTTGGCTGTTGGGCTGTGTTTTGGTGGCTTGTGACGATTTTTGATGTGCTGGACGGACCTGATGGCTTCTAGGGTTAATCTAAGGGCCTAAACTACACCCTAATCCTATAAATACACCCTAATGCAAGCCTAATCCATACTAAAAATAGAATTGTTGCCATCATGCCGCCAAAATCAAACTTAGGAGGAGCCTCCACTAGTTTATGAAGAAAGTTGCAAGCTAATCAACCTCTAATCATCATCTTCTTCAAATATTGCAACTAGCTCTACTTCATAAGTTTGCTAATCTTGGTTTTGGTGAGTTTCTATAGACTTAACAATCAATTGTTAAATTGATTATGATAGGATATGATAAGATATGGCTATGTTTGTGGAATCAATGTGTTTATGCAAGTTTAGTATAGTGTATGTTGTGTGCTATATGCAAGTTTAATGCTATGTTTTATGATGCAAAACACTATGTTGAACATTGATTCATATGTAACATGTTATGCAAGCTATATGGGAGATTATATGCAAGTCTATATGTAACATGTTATGCAAGTTATGTATTTGGTTTTATGCATGCTAAGTATTTGGTTTTATGCATGCTATGTATTTGGTTTTATGCATGCTAAGTATTTGGTTTTATGCATGCTAAGTGTTTGGTTTTATGCAAGTTATGATGCAAGTTCATATGAAAGTTATGATGCAAGTTCATATGCAAGTTTGCCTCTAAGTATGGCATGTTATGCAAGTTCATATGCAAGTTTGCCTCTAAGTATGGCATGTTATGCAAGTTATGATACATGTTCATATGCAAGTTATGATGCAAGTTCATATGCAAGTTATGATGCAAGTTCATATGCAAGTTTGCCTCTAAGTATGGCATGTTATGCAAGTTCATATGCAAGTTATGATGCAAGTTCATATGCAAGTTTGCCTCTAAGTATGGCATGTTATGCAAGTTCATATGCAAGTTATGATGCAAGTTCATATGCAAGTTATGATGCAAGTTCATATGCAAATTTGCCTCTATGTATGACATAAGTACATGTGCAAGTTCATCCTTTTTAGACCTATGACATGTATGCAAGTTGACACCTTTATGATAGGTCTATGACATGAACATTTAAGCAAGTTACCATCTTTATGACATTTGTGATTCATGCAAGTTTGGGTTGGTTATTTATGAAAGTTGGGTTTATGGTCATATATACAAGTTGACACCTTTTAAACCCATGATAATGCTAATGATATGCTAAGTTAAACCCATTGTGTGTATGATGAATCTTCTCTTTTGAAGTATGTCATGTTAACGTATTTACGTGGGGACGATGGGGTAAAAATTAATGAACACATAAAATTTTGTGTGAAGTGGGTATGATTAAACATACCGTAAAGTGGATGGACATAATGGGGAATTTACCTATTAAGTTAGGTCTACCCATATTATGGAATTGGGAATTTACCTATTGAGTTAGGTCTACCCATATTCTTAAATATTTGTAATTAATTAGGGATAATTAATACAAATTATAGGGGTGATTAATTAGGTGTAATTAATCTACTAAGACACGAGGTTGGACCCTTTTGTAGCATAAGACTGCCCGGAACCGACCGGCAAATCCAGCGGCTACAAATGATTGGCCCAATGTGAGAGGTCTTAGTCATAAACTAAATACGTGACAAGTGTAAAGACACGAGGTTAGACTCTGTTATGGTGTAAGGCTGCCCGGAACCAACCGGCATATCCAGCTGCCATAAAAGACAGTCTAATGTGAGAGGTCTTTACAAAGGTTACGATCTTAATTAATTAAGAAACACTTAACCGAATTAGCATGTAGAGGGGCATGAGGGGTTAAGTGGGTGCCTTGGGTGGCATGAGGAAACTAGTGGGTTGCCTTGGGTGGCAATAGAAAATACGATTAGAATACTTAACCAAAGTGGAACATGTAATTAAACATGATTAAAGGGTTAAGTAAGTGCCTTGGGTGGCATGTGGGAATCAAGTAAGTGCCTTGGGTGGCATGCGGAAATCTAGTGGGTGCCTTAAGTGGCAATTGAAATATAATTAAATGACAAGCTTAAGTAGTAGCTTGTGGGGGCCTTAAGTGGCAATTGAAATATGATTAAATGACAAGCTTAAGTAGTAGCTTGTGGGGGCCTTAAGTGGCAATTGAAATATAATTAAATGACAAGCTTAAGTAGTAGCTTGTGGGGGCCTTGAGTGGCAATTGAAATATGATTAGATGACTTAACCAAACCTTAACATGTAAGTGGGTATGATTATAAAAGGGGTTAAGTGGGATGCACTAGATAAAATGACAAGCTTAAGTAGTAGCTTGTGGGTGCCCATTTCAACCAATATCCCAAACGTATCTTTGTGGGCTCGACCCAAGTCGAGGACGGGACACGCATATTGGGCTTGACTATAAGAGGCCAAAACGGGGTAGCGGTGGCAACGCGAGTCCAACGGGTTTCATATGCGTGTGTGGACCCGGGCTGGTGGGTAAGACGTTGTTGCATCGCGTAGGTATAAGCCGTGCACCATTGATTATCGGGTTGCCACTTTGGGGAGTGATACACCCCACTGTGGGGCCAGCACGGGTATCTACGGTAGGGAGCCGATCGCTTGGGGGTAGTGGGTACACCTAGTGGAGATAGGGGCAGACGGCATCTATGTAGTCAGCTAGGGGTACACGAAACTACTGGGTAAAATTACTAAGTACACTTAGTGGGATCAACCTTTAAGTAGGAATTACCCTTGGGTGGGTAGAACTGGTGTGGTGCAGTGTAGGAATTACCCTTGGGTGGGTAGATCTGGGGTGGTGCAACCTAGTAATTATCCTTGGGTGGATAAATGCGTCTTTTCGGTTATCTTAGTACATCCTATGTTTAGTTGGCTACTTAGTGTAGTCATTATCCCCAGAGGTACCATACCTTGTTTATATCATACCCTAATTACTTTAATGATTGTATTGTTAGGGATATAGGACTCACTCAGACTTATGTCTGACCCCGTTGTTTCTTTATCTTTTTTTTCCAACCCTCAGGTTTTCAGAGTGGGCCTAGCACTAGTGGTCTTTGATCAGACTGCTTTATCTATCCTTGGAGCTTGGACCGTGGATGTAAAGCTCAGTTTAACTTTTCTATTATGGCTATTAGGATATGTAGTGGGATTATGTACTTTTGTTTTTATCAGGATGGATATTATGTACTTGACTCTTATTTATGGTTTTGGTGTAGCCAAACATGTTTTACTTTCCGCTGGAATGAAATGACGTTTTAAATTCTCAAGTATTACTTATATCTGTCTTGTTGTAATTTTTCTGTTCTATATTCACTTAAAAATACTCCACCGATGTTATGGCATTCCCTTAATGAGTGACCGTAGCGGGTGTGGGGTGTTACACGTGGTATCAGAGCTTAAGGTTACCAGAACAGATAAATTTTTTAGAAAAACTATTTTCTAAGAATATTTTTGAAAGGAGTATTTTCAAAAGCATGTCATTTAAGAGAAAAGTTTTTGAAAGGAAAGCATAATCCCCGATAGCCATATCTTTATCTTTCGAATTCTCCGTTTTGAATCTCTTCCTCTCTCGTTTTGAGCTTACCCTCCGTGTATAGATGATCTTTCTAAGATAGATAAGAATGGAAAACCACTTCAAGGGACTTAGACGTTAGTCGGATTAGAAGTTGGTTCAAGAAGGAGGAGGACTTGTAGGTACCTATTGGATAGACGATGGGAGGAAGGCTCGAATAGTTGTTGTTTAATGAAGGACGAAACCTCATTTTGATGGGAGGTTACGAGTGGAGAATGGGAAGAAGAAGGCGAGTAGTTATCCTTTTGGAGGAATAGGACACCTTATTAGGGTTGTCCAAAGAGGCAAGGGCAAGGTACGGAATCTTTTGGAGGGTAGTTGTATTCCCTCGCGGCTAGTGTACCAGATGGGGATAGGACCGTCTAGGTTGGAATTTGGATTCCTTTATTTTCCGGTTCGAACTTTATTTGATTCTGACGCATCGAGTTCGTTTATCTCATCATTTTTAGTTGAGTCACTGCACTTAGGAACCAGTTTAGTAGATGATCCCTTAGTTGTTTCAAACCCAATTGGGGGCTCCATGATGTGTTTGGGTTTGAAAGTTGCTATACTTAGCATTGAGTTTAGATGTGATGCTTTTTGGGCTTCACGGGCTATGGGTTAGTTTTGGGCATGGACTGGTTATCCAGTAGGGGTGCCGTTCTTGATTTTGAAGGGAGAGTTGTTAGGTTTATGACCCGCTTGGGTAACACTCTCGAGATCTCTTGTAATCCCATGGAATCTGTTATGCTAAGTTATCTAGAATCGCTTGACACGTCGGTCGAGAGGTTGCGATCTGTTAGAGTGGTCCGGGAATACTCGGATGTGTTTGAGGGGGTGAAGGGCTTACCTCCGGAGCGGGAGATTGACTTCTGAATATATCTGGTAGACAATGCCAAACCAGTATCTTGGCCAGTGTGCCACATGGCTCCTCATGAGAGGAGGGAACTCCATAAGCAAGTAGGCGATTTGCTTGAGAAGGGGTTCATAAGACGAAGTATATCGGAGTGGGGTGCTCCAGTAGTTTTTGCCACGAAGGCGGATGGGCCCCTCAGACTTTGTGTAGGCTAAAGAGAACTAAATAAACTCACAAAGAAGAATAGACACCCATTGCCGAGGATTGATGATCTCTTTGGTCAGTTAGTTGGCGCCTCGGTATTTTCGTAGTTGGACTTAGCCACGGGGTTTCGTCAGTTGAGAGTGGCTGAGGATAGTATAGAGAAGACTGCCTTTAGGACTCCGGATGATTTTTTTTATGAGTGGTTGGTGATGCCATTTGGTTTGACGAACGCCCCCGCATACTTTATTGATTTGATGAGAAGGGTGTTCAGGGAGTACCTAAATAAGTTCGTGATGGTCTTTGTAAATGACATCTTGGTCTTTCCTAGGAGCGAAATAAGTTTCCGTATGTGCTCAATAGGTTGAGCAAAGCCAGTTATGGGATAAACGGTGGTTTTGGAGCGAGACTGGCGAGGACATCCAGAGTTGGACAAGGGCTTAATTATTTGGCCGTTTTTACTAGTATCATCTCACGTAGGTCGTCTGAATTCGAAGGAGGTATCCCTTGGGTGTTTGTCTGATATTGGTTTAGGCCTTTGGGGCTTGCATTTGGGGGATGCCGAGTTCGACTAGGGTGGTCTGCGTGAGAGATGGACAGTTGTGATGATTTTGGATGGGGTAATATCCTGGTTTTCTATAAGAGTGGAGAAGAGCATGCCCTACATCTTAGGGAAGTGTTGGAGACTCTTCGAGCGCATAGTCTTAGGATAGCAAAAGTGGATGGGATTCTTAGCATCCTATGAGTTTGGGATAGCGTATACCCATGGCAAGGGTAACGTGGTAGCAGACGCCTTAAGTAGAAAAAGGTTGTCCTCGAGTTCATTGTTCGTTGAACGACGGAGCTTAGAGTTTATTTCTATGTTTGACTTTAGACCTTCCGTTGACTTTGTACCCGGTTTGCTAGCCTCTTTGGAGGTTAGGCCTACTCTTCTGGGACGGATTGGCGGAGCACAACGAGACGACACACAGTTGGTTGAGTTAGTAGAGAAGCTCATGAGGAGGGGGAGTCGTCCAGCCATTTGGGTAGGTACACCCTACATGATAAGGGGTGGTTGCGTAGTGACGGTAGACTTTGTGTACCGCAAGACGAGGGTTTGAGGAAGGCTGTACTTGATGATGCACATCGGTCAAAGATGACCATTCATCCCGGTGGGGACAAGATGTACCAAGACATGAAGCGGGTTTTCTTCTGGGCCGGCATGAAGAAAGATGTGGCCGAGTATGTCGCTAGATGCTTGGTGTGCTAGCAAATGAAAGCGGAGCAGAAGAAACCCGGTGGGTTGCTTCACCCATTTGGAGGTTCCGCTATGGAAGTGGGATAGTGTCTCGATGGATTACCGAAATCAAGGAAGGGTAATACGGGAATTTGGTTTGTGGTAGATAGACTTACTAAGAGTGCCCATTTCATACCCGTGAAGAGCAAGAGGACTGTTTCATGTCTAGCTTCAGTTTATATTCGAGAGATAGTTCGGTTGCATAGGAAACATGACGTATTCCATGTGTCACATTTGAGGAAGGGCCTACATGAGACCGTAGAGGCGGTAGAGCCGAGCTTGCTTAAAGAAGTAAAGGTAGAGCGTGATGTGATTATTCAACGAGCTCCTACCCGCATCCTTGGGTCAGAGATTAGGAAGTTGAGAAACAGAGAGGTTCGACTAGTCAAAGTACAATGGGGAGAGATGAGGGCAATGCTACTTGGGAGACGGAAGCGAAGATGCGTTCGTTATACCCATTCCTTTTTGAGGGTATGTCCTTTAAACGTCTCCTTTATCGTTTGTCTACTGCTTATCTTATCTTTAGTATGCCCTCTCATTAGTATCTTTGACCTTTAGATAGGGTAAACCTATGGTTGAAACATGTGTTTGAGACATGTTATGGTTGATGGATGCATGTGGATGCAAGTGTTTGCTAGTGGTTGCTCGTGGATGCATATACACACAATCTAGACACTAGATCGGCTCAGTCACTTCATATTGCATATTGCATATAATTGTGTGTAGGTAGATATATTTATGGATGTATAATGATTGTGTTATCATATGGATGATGCATTTTGGTGAATGATTGTGCACTCATGTAGATGTTGTATGTGTCGATAGGGTTCTCTCGCATACATAATGGATGCATGGCACTATCATGGTTTGCATTAAGGAGGTCAACTGAATCAGTGGACCGCCTGATTTTGCATTAGACAAGGAACATATACACACACTTTTTGCATATGTTCATAACAGCATTAGAAACTTTAAGGACAATGGATGCCAGTGTTTGGTGGTTTAGTAGATGGTTGTTTGGTTGGTAGGATACGTTCTTCTTGACTCAGAGATTTCGGGGACGAAATCCTTTAAGGAGAGGAGAATGTAACAACCCGTATTTTGAATAACTTGTTATAACATAAATCAAGGCAGAATTAAATTTTAAAATCTGAATTATGGGAAACGGGTTGCGCCATTGCGTTCGTCTCGGAAAAATACGCGAAATAGAGTCCGAGTTTTCGAAAATCGGAGTCCATATGAAGGAGATATGGACGAACGAAGTTAGGCAGAAAAATCGGAAACAGGCCAGAAATGCACTGGCGCACCTGTGAAGTGCGCCAGCACAAAAATACACTGGCGCACTTGGGAAGTGCGCCCATGTCGAGCCAGTTTGGCCTGGGTGCACTGTTTTGGCTGTTGGGCTGTGTTTTGGTGGCTTGTGACGATTTTTGATGTGCTGGACGGACCTGATGGCTTCTAGGGTTAATCTAAGGGCCTAAACTACACCCTACTCCTATAAATACACCCTAATGCAAGCCTAATCCATACTAAAAATAGAATTGTTGCCATCATGCAGCCAAAATCAAACTTAGGAGGAGCCTCCACTAGTTTATGAAGAAAGTTGCAAGCTAATCAACCTCTAATCATCATCTTCTTCAAATATTGCAACTAGCTCTACTTCATAAGTTTGCTAATCTTGGTTTTGGTGAGTTTCTATAGACTTAACAATCAATTGTTAAATTGATTATGATAGGATATGATAAGATATGGCTATGTTTGTGGAATCAATGTGTTTATGCAAGTTTAGTATAGTGTATGTTGTGTGCTATATGCAAGTTTAATGCTATGTTTTATGATGCAAAACACTATGTTGAACATTGATTCATATGTAACATGTTATGCAAGCTATATGGGAGATTATATGCAAGTCTATATGTAACATGTTATGCAAGTTATGTATTTGGTTTTATGCATGCTAAGTATTTGGTTTTATGCATGCTATGTATTTGGTTTTATGCATGCTAAGTATTTGGTTTTATGCATGCTAAGTGTTTGGTTTTATGCAAGTTATGATGCAAGTTCATATGAAAGTTATGATGCAAGTTCATATGCAAGTTTGCCTCTAAGTATGGCATGTTATGCAAGTTCATATGCAAGTTTG
Source organism: Allium sativum (assembly GCA_030737875.1). NCBI lineage: Eukaryota > Viridiplantae > Streptophyta > Magnoliopsida > Asparagales > Amaryllidaceae > Allium > Allium sativum. The sequence goes on from CM060912.1 coordinate 777,569,533, forward strand.
CCTCTAAGTTTGGCATGTTATGCAAGTTCATATGCAAGTTATGATACATGTTCATATGCAAGTTATGATGCAAGTTCATATGCAAGTTATGATGCAAGTTTGCCTCTAAGTATGGCATGTTATGCAAGTTCATATGCAAGTTATGATGCAAGTTCATATGCAAGTTTGCCTCTAAGTATGGCATGTTATGCAAGTTCATATGCAAGTTATGATGCAAGTTCATATGCAAGTTATGATGCAAGTTCATATGCAAATTTGCCTCTATGTATGACATAAGTACATGTGCAAGTTCATCCTTTTTAGACCTATGACATGTATGCAAGTTGACACCTTTATGATAGGTCTATGACATGAACATTTAAGCAAGTTACCATCTTTATGACATTTGTGATTCATGCAAGTTTGGGTTGGTTATTTATGCAAGTTGGGTTTATGGTCATATATACAAGTTGACACCTTTTAAACCCATGATAATGCTAACGATATGCTAAGTTAAACCCATTGTGTGTATGATGAATCTTCTCTTTTGAAGTATGTCATGTTAACGTATTTACGTGGGGACGATGGGGTAAAAATTAATGAACACATAAAATTTTGTGTGAAGTGGGTATGATTAAACATACCGTAAAGTGGATGGACATAATGGGGAATTTACCTATTAAGTTAGGTCTACCCATATTATGGAATTGGGAATTTACCTATTGAGTTAGGTCTACCCATATTCTTAAATATTTGTAATTAATTAGGGATAATTAATACAAATTATGGGGGTGATTAATTAGGTGTAATTAATCTACTAAGACACGAGGTTGGACCCTTTTGTAGCATAGGACTGCCCGGAACCGACCGGCAAATCCAGCGGCTACAAATGATTGGCCCAATGTGAGAGGTCTTAGTCATAAACTAAATACGTGACAAGTGTAAAGACACGAGGTTAGACTCTGTTATGGTGTAAGGCTGCCCGGAACCAACCGGCATATCCAGCTGCCATAAAAGACAGTCTAATGTGAGAGGTCTTTACAAAGGTTACGATCTTAATTAATTAAGAAACACTTAACCGAATTAGCATGTAGAGGGGCATGAGGGGTTAAGTGGGTGCCTTGGGTGGCATGAGGAAACTAGTGGGTTGCCTTGGGTGGCAATAGAAAATACGATTAGAATACTTAACCAAAGTGGAACATGTAATTAAACATGATTAAAGGGTTAAGTAAGTGCCTTGGGTGGCATGTGGGAATCAAGTAAGTGCCTTGGGTGGCATGCGGAAATCTAGTGGGTGCCTTAAGTGGCAATTGAAATATAATTAAATGACAAGCTTAAGTAGTAGCTTGTGGGGGCCTTAAGTGGCAATTGAAATATGATTAAATGACAAGCTTAAGTAGTAGCTTGTGGGGGCCTTAAGTGGCAATTGAAATATAATTAAATGACAAGCTTAAGTAGTAGCTTGTTGGGGCCTTGAGTGGCAATTGAAATATGATTAGATGACTTAACCAAACCTTAACATGTAAGTGGGTATGATTATAAAAGGTGTTAAGTGGGATGCACTAGATAAAATGACAAGCTTAAGTAGTAGCTTGTGGGGGCCCATTTCAACCAATATCCCAAACGTATCTTTGTGGGCTCGACCCAAGTCGAGGACGGGACACGCATATTGGGCTTGACTATAAGAGGCCAAAACGGGGTAGCGGTGGCAACGCGAGTCCAACGGGTTTCATATGCGTGTGTGGACCCGGGCTGGTGGGTAAGACGTTGTTGCATCGTGTAGGTATAAGCCGTGCACCATTGATTATCGGGTTGCCACTTTGGGGAGTGATACACCCCACTGTGGGGGCCAGCACGGGTATCTACGGTAGGGAGCCGATCGCTTGGGGGTAGTGGGTACACCTAGTGGAGATAGGGGCAGACGGCACCTATGTAGTCAGCTAGGGGTACACGAAACTACTGGGTAAAATTACTAAGTACACTTAGTGGGATCAACCTTTAAGTAGGAATTACCCTTGGGTGGGTAGAACTGGTGTGGTGCAGTGTAGGAATTACCCTTGGGTGGGTAGATCTGGGGTGGTGCAACCTAGTAATTATCCTTGGGTGGATAAATGCGTCTTTTCGGTTATCTTAGTACATCCTGTGTTTAGTTGGCTACTTAGTGTAGTCATTATCCCCAGAGGTACCATACCTTGTTTATATCATACCCTAATTACTTTAATGATTGTATTGTTAGGGATATAGGACTCACTCAGACTTATGTCTGACCCCGTTGTTTCTTTATCTTTTTTTTCCAACCCTCAGGTTTTCAGAGTGGGCCTAGCACTAGTGGTCTTTGATCAGACTGCTTTATCTATCCTTGGAGCTTGGACCGTGGATGTAAAGCTCAGTTTATCTTTTCTATTATGGCTATTAGGATATGTAGTGGGATTATGTACTTTTGTTTTTATCAGGATGGATATTATGTACTTGACTCTTATTTATGGTTTTGGTGTAACCAAACATGTTTTACTTTCCGCTGGAATGAAATGATGTTTTAAATTCTCAAGTATTACTTATATCTGTCTTGTTGTAATTTTTCTGTTCTATATTCACTTAAAAATACTCCACCGATGTTATGGCATTCCCTTAATGAGTGACCGTAGCGGGTGTGGGGTGTTACATGAACTGGGTCAGTGAGTTCAGGTGGTGCTAGTCATTTTGATACACACGTGTCGGGTTGGTGTTCATGCGAGTCGATCCGATGATGAAACGGTGCCAGCTTCTCTAGTACAGGCGGGCCAGGTCTAGTTTATTCGAACTAGCACTGATGTCTTGAATCGAAATACATGTTTTCTCCAAGTCGAAACATTATTTGGTATCCAAACCGGTCTCTTGCCTATCTAATGTTGAAATATGAGTTTCCTCTTCGACTCGAAGTCCTTAGTACCATCTGACCCGGACTCTGGTCTTTGAAAATCACTGATTATTGCCCTTTTGGTATTCATTATCATGGTTTCTAGACATTATGTGGCCTAGTCATAAAGTAAGCCAACAGAAATAATCGTTGAAATAATGATGAAGTTTCAATTAAATTAAAGGAACGTTTAATTTAATTAGTATACATAAACATTTATCACACATCAAACAATTATCAAACGTATCATCCAAATAAAAATGGCAACTTATATAAAATATAGGGTTAAACTGAGTGAGTTATACTTACTTGAGTCCATTTATTATTGAAGTGATTCAGTTTCTAGTTAAATTAAATTGGCGTTTAATTTAACTAAAAATTTCAGTTGTCTCTAGCTTTGTCCAAATTAGTTAAAGCATGTAGTGTCCGACAATACGGTTCCAACAACTTTGGTTTGGTCCAATTCTGATAACACAAGCACAAATTATAATTATTTTAAATCACAGTTTTTATTTAAAATAATTATAATTATTAATGATAACATAGGCAGAAGCATCCTCACCTACATCCTCATTTGTAACCATGCTCGACATTACCACTATTCACAACCGTCTCTGCGCTGCCACCCCTCCCACCGACATCTTGACGTTGATACAAAGCCATCGACGTGAGCACCTAAGTGTCCTCGATGTGCGACCCCAACCCGACCTTCTAGCCTACCTCGTTCACCTACAATACTCGAAAACCTGCTATGCCTTACCGAAGAGATCTCAGTCAACACATCAACTTAGATCCGATCATATCCAATTATTAATACCTCTTGATGACCACAACACTTTTGGATTTGGGAATTTCGGGACTAGATGAAGGGATCTATTATAAATCGATTGGGGATGGAGGATGTGTTAGACCGTTGGTTCATAACGTAGCGGTATCTTTGAGGATACAAGAGATGAGGTAGCAGTATTTATAATTGAAAAAGGCTTGGCTGCCAAGTAAAAGAACATGGGTGTTATTTTCACCGACTCAAGTCAAGCAGAGATATTTTTTAATTTTTTGTAGGTTTCACACGGTTCAGTCAGGGAAAAAATGAAAAAGCACGTGTTACTGTATGCGTGTGTCCAGAGATTTTCCTCTGCCATTAGCAGAAGCACATGGTTGGCATGGCAAAAATTGTATATTTTATTTGATAGTGACCTAGGATATTTTATGAAGGTGACTAATGATATTTGTAGCATTTAACGCTCGACGTTTAAAATTCGTATGCACACACATGAGATCTTATTGAAACAAAATTCGAAATCCTATAATAAATAAATACACTGGACATGATGGAACTGATTTCGTCGAATTCCGAGGTTGTTTGTAATTTTTTTTATAATCTCACAATGTGAATCGATATGTGTTTAAGTCGCGCACGATCACAAAATAAATCCAATTGGCTTGAAATTTAAAACCATTCAATATTTAATTACTATGGATTTAACAAAATTAGTTTCGTTTAAATCCAAAGTCATTTGAAAATTGTTATTCTTAAGTCCTATTAAATCAATAAAATGACTAAATAAAAATTTAGGCATTTACAATTGTCACGATCAAACGGTAAGTCCGATCGACACGAAAATTGAAATTTTATAATAACTTACTAATATGGATCAAATGACACAATTTTCATTGCATTCCGAGACTGTTCTCTTGGAACGATATTTTACACATAACACGATGCTACTTTGGACACCAATTTATCTGGTCTCCAAAAATGTCGGACTATAAACATATCCTAACTCTAAATGTCAAAACGAATCCAACGGAACATGCCTCACTTCACATTTCAATCATTAGCTTATGTTATAAAAAAATTCCTCTTAATCAAATTTTATTTAATTAATTAGTTGCTATGCCAACTAACAGTGCTTTTTTGGCTACCGAAGTTGTAACACCCCACCTCCATTAATGTCACTCACAAAGGGAATGCCTTAACTTTGGTGGAGCGTTTTTGTAGATAGAACAGAAATTTACAAGACAGATAAACAATACTAGAGAAATTATAACTTTATTACAGCGGAAAAAAGAAATCAGTTTGGTTACATCTTTACCAAAAACTCAAGTACATAAATTGTTTAGAAAATCATCAGAGTACAAAATTGTAAAATCATAATCCCCACAGAAGCTCCCTTAAGGAGTCAAGCCATACTTTATGCACTCTAAGTACTTGAAGCAGAAGAAATCTGGATCAAGCTAAAGTATTCCCTCCTTGGAAAACCTGGGGGGAACGGAAGAAAAAGGGGCGAAAACAAGCTAGGTCAGACATAAAGTCTGGCAAGTCCAGTGACTTTCAGCATATGAACAGATAATAATAATTATGACATGAAAATATGATGGATAAGAGATAACAGTAACATGAGCAGCAGATGTACTTAGGTTAAATAGAAGAAACAGAATAATATTACTTTTGATTTCTCTGCACTAATACTAGTATAACAGGATTAGGTGTCACCCTAATGTCTAAACTGAAACAGAAACGGGAACAGAATAATTTCCACAGAAGAGAATGCTAGTAATAGGCCTTTACCATCCCAACAGAAACAGACAAAAACAGAATGCTAATAATAGGCATTTACCACCCGAACAGAAATAGACAGAAATAGAAACAGATTAATCACTACGGAAACAGAATGTAGAATTAGGTGTACACTAGTAAATGGGCCTTTACCACCCGAACATGTGGTACCACGCAGAAACAGACAGGTGTTGCCACCCAACAGAAACAGACGGTACCAACAGAAACAGACAGAACTAAGTGTATCCTTAAAACCCTACCCCAAGCGATTGGCTCCCTAATATATAAATACCCTGTGTCGGCCCCACAGTAGGGTGTATCACTCCCTATAGTGACAACCAATTGGCACATACCTATTTACAGATGTCACGGCGTCGTACATCCTCAGAGGCAGACCAGGATCCATGCATGCACATTACCCGGTTGGAACGCACCATCAACATCCCTCGCCATTATCAGAATGAATCGCTTATAATTAGTTCAGTAAGCGTGCACGGACCCCACCTACTGTTGGGTGAAAGTTTTGATACCCTTAAAGGGTTACTGACTAATATGGGTCCCATACAACAGATGACACAAGTAATTTCCCTCCTAACCTTGTGTCCCCAGACTAATAGATTTTAGATTAACTTGTTTACAAGTTCAGCCATACAGAGTTCAGATCAACTAGTTCATAGATCAGACAAGTTTTCAGACTAATGGATCAGATATACGGATTTAACAGATTTACATATTTGTCTAACTTTGTAATTGGGCCTACAGATTCACGAAATGGGTTTGTTAAATTCATTAGTCCAATTGGTTTAACCCTATCCACCCAACACGTTTTAGACATCATATTTATCTCAGATTTGCATTAATTAAATATTAACGCACAAACCTCTCACATTAGGTCGGTAGCTTGTGGCCGCTGGATATGCCGGGCAGTTCCGGGCAGACTTCTGCCACAAGCCAGACCTAACCTCATGTCTAAGAATATTTTAGTTATGCCTACGACCTCTCACATTAGAATGACAGTTTGCGGTCGCTGGTTAAGCCGGTTGGTTCTGGGCAGGCTTCCACCGCAAACAGAGCCTAACCTCGTGTCATAGCCAATTCATTCCAATACAGATTTTTCAGATATTAGACTAATTCTGTTTATTTAACAGATTAAACTTCTCCATAGGATATAACAGATTAATCAAATTTCCATGTTCTACTAAATCTTAGGTCGAGCCTACGGATGTCCAAACCCAGATTACCATTATCTAGTTTCAACAGATCAGACAATTCAACAGGTAGCAGATCTAGTAGTTTAAGCGATTCAACAGATTTAGCATATAACAGATTTAGCAGATCTAGCAGATAAGGCAAATTTTAACATAATTAGAAGATTAGGCAATTCAATCTAATTAGTAGTTTAGGCAATATAACAGAACTAGCAGATTAGGCAATATAACATATTTAATCATCCCTTAAAGTTTCATTGACATATCTTGCCTAATTATAAATTTATCCTAAACTTACATGCCTAAATCAAGGTCATAATTCATAATACAATATATGCCCCAAATTTTAGCCTTAATATTCCCAATTACAGTTCATGTCAAAACTAGATTTAATATTCTAGTTCGCCATTTATGTCCAAGACTAATACACATGTAAATCATTCTCTATTATAGCCAACTAAGGTTATGCCAACATATTTGCTATGCCAGATCTACTTAATTAAGCTACGCCCAATCCCCGTATAACATGTTTCCACAAGTTCTCTAAATACTCATGAAATGGTCCTATAGGCTCGATGTACATAACAGTGAATGGGAATAAACTAGCAAAGTTACATACTAAATATGAGATCTAACATCATTAAGGGAATAGGCATAAGAAACTAACTATAATAGTTATAGGCAACTAACCCCAATAGTCATGGGCGACTAATCACAATAGTTTCTTATTCAATGTCATAGGAAATAGTCTCATAGTCATGAATCATAGTCACAGGCAATAGTCTCATAGTCAATGAATCATAGTCATAGGCAATAGTCTCATAGGCAACAGTTTCATGTCCAATTATGCATTATTCATTATTTGTCCCAAAGTTTAGCATTCGTGCGTTAATCTCTTATGAGATTCAGCGTAGGCTCGTAGTAGCCTGGCTATAGAACAGAAAGAAGAAAGAGGTACAGAATAGTCACAGAAAAACAGATCTGACAGATAAGAATATACATAACCTCAGATTCAGATTTATAATCATGCCACAACCATAATTAAAGTTTATATCGGAAAATAACTGTACTTGCCTTTCGTGGTTTTAAGAAAGGATAATAAACTGTTGTTGATGCAGAAATGTTGAATTACTCCTCTTTAATTGTTGTTGTAGCTCTAAACTTTGATCTGAGATTTGATTTAGCTTTTAATTCTATTTAGGTTGGAAGAAGATGCATCAGTCCAAGTTTTGATTCGAGCAAAGTAGCGACGCCATTTTTATTTTTAATTAGAATAGAGGCAGAATATAGAAAGAATGAAATTGGTAGAGAAAATGAGGCTAGGGGGCTGTTTATATAGGATTAGGCGGACGAATCTAGATAGAAAACGAGACCGGATACATCAGAATGAACCAAGTTCAAAAACTGGGTTTCGGGAGCAGGTCGACCAACAGGTCGACTCCCGAGTCGACCTGGTCATGGGGAGGTCTACACCCCAGTCGATCTGGTTGGGGAGGGGTCGACTCCCCAGTCGACCTGGGTATATGGGCGGGAATTTTCCCGCCAGCCTTCTCTGGGTTTGAATTTCGAATTTCTGGCTTTATTTTCGAGCTGTTTTATTTTATTTAAATATCTGAAACTTCGGAGGGTCATAACTTGGTCATGCGGACTCCATTTTTCAAAAACTCGGACTCGTTTTCAAGCAGAATTTCGAGATGAACGCAATGGAGCAACCCATTTCCTTTGATTCTTATTTTAAAAATTAATTATTCTCTGATTTGTTACTTATATGTTCACAGAAAAAACGGGGTGTTACAGAAGTCACATACGGTATCGGATCGCTGTGGAACTTATTTTCATAAAGTAATTTGACAATATGGACCCAATAAAACTGATTTTGTTGAAATCTGTGTCTGTTTCAAAATTAGCTATTTTTGACTAGATTAAAATAATAAAAAATTCCCATTTTCTGCCAAATTAATATTAAACTAAATATTTCAAAACTCTATTAACTTCCATAATATTCCAACAGCATAGATAACTATTCAGAAATCATTCTAGGTTAAAATAATATTCAGTTTACTAAAAAACTATTTTTTTGTATAATAAATCGTTATGGTTTATAAATGATTCAATAGCGACTTTCCGAGAATTTGATTTGGATATAACTCAAAATCTACAATATGAAATCTTTATTTTTCTCTTTTATGAGAAAATTGCAATCAAATAGATTTGGACAATTCTTGTTCCAAAGAAATCCGGCTTTTATTGGATCTGTATATTTAATTGAATTTCAAAACATAATATTATGAATTACCATGACGTTACGTGCTCATTTTAACTACATATAAATTATATGTTCAAACTCGTTTAATAATAAATATAAATCCATTTATATTTTTGAACAAACATTTAAAACCAATTTTAAATTTTTAACTTAAAAGTTAAAAATCTGGTTCGTTACAAAATCCAAACCTTAGAATGCACTGTAGGTGAGTGAATTTAAATTATATTTTTATGTAATGGTATATGATATTGTTTGATTCCGGTAAATCTTGGTAATTAAGAATTGTTTAGCTGGTAATTTATTCCCTACGTAATTTGAGTATAATTCTGTTCTAATTCAATTTACTGTAAGTCCTTGATGGAATGACATAAGAAATTTCATGTGCAATTAGCTTGTAATTTCAATTGAAAATATGAGAATTCCCATTTTTGTTTGTCAAGGCTATGGTTTAAATTTTATGGTTATCTGTATTATAGGCCAAACAAAGTTGTTCTTTACAAATATATAATTCCTCCAACTGATTTCTGTAGGGGAACTCGGGATTAGGACACTTTCATAGCACGGCGATGGAGGCTTATTCGCTTTCATAACGTAGCCTAATAAGCTTTCGTAGTGTGGAGATAAAGATTTAGTGCATCTTCATTGATCTAATACGCTTTCATAGGATGGCAACAAAAATCTAGTATGTTTTCGTAGTGCGGTGATGGAGACCACTCGAGAGGGGCACTATGAGAAGTACGTCGGTATGTTGGGTATATATCTACATATATGATTTATTAGTTTAATCTATTTGGGTGTAGATGGATATGATTAATGCGTAAAACCAAGGAATGTAATGTGCAGTGAAACCAAATAACCTGATAAGTACAAACCAATAATAGAACAATTTATGTAGTGTTATTTATAGAAAATAAAATTTATCAATCCACTAGAACATTTTTTCGACCCCATCCTTATAACAAACCTACATATTTTGCAGGTATCAGAGATTCTACAGCTTAGAGACACTTGCTAATCAGTGTCGTTATTACAGTAAGTATTTATCTATTATTATATTTTTTTCAGTTTCGCTATGAGATTTTTAATTGTGAGCTCTGATGTTTTTATCTTTGCATTTCCGCAGGATACTAGACAAACCAACTCTAGTCTCAATAGTCTTGAATTTTAGATTTGTTTGCAAAAATTCGGGTTCGCTATAATTTTGGGTGTTAATAAAAAGAACACAAATAGGGAACCGAGGAAGATAAGACATATTATTGTGAGTTATCTATGGATCAGTCACACAAAAAATGCTTACAGCTCAAGGACAAACAAGTCTATTGATTCTCTAGTAAGTCAAATAGATAATCACTAGGAAAGTTCAAGGCCTTTGTGTTACTTTAACCAATGAAATAATATTTTGTTGAATTGAGAACATATAATTCAAATACTCACTCATGTGAGGGATTGTTGGAGATGAATGATTATTAGACAGGGAAATATGAAAGTATTGAAAAAAATGAGAGATATTAAATGTCTTGAAATATAAATAGTCTCACATCTTAGCATTTGATAAATATTATAGGATTACATGCTAAGATGAGGAGATTATTATAGTTTCCATGAAATAATGGATACATAAAAGCAAAGCTATCATAGTAGGTGGTGCAACGCACCAATCCAAATGTGCGCATGCGCCTAAACCAAAACACACACCATCTACAGAGTAGGCTGATCGGTGTTTGAGACGTATTAAAGGAACTTAGTACTTCGCAATTGGCAGTTGATTGGCTAGACCGTTCGAATTAAATAATTTTTAATTTTCCATTAAAAATTCAAACAGAAACGGTAATTAAACGGTAGCACCAGTTGATAAAAAATTCCTATGAAAATTAAGCTTGGATTGGGATCAAAAGATTTTGGCGATTGAAGAGGCCAATGATATCAGTATTATGAAAATTGAAGAGTTTATTGGAAATCTAATGTCTTTTAAAGTCCAAATGCTAGGAAGGAGAGAAAATAAGTCGTTAGAAAAGAAATTAATAACATTCAATGCAATAGACAAAGATTCAGATTCAAACAACGATAAGGATGAAGAGACTACATTAAACAAGGAATTTTAGTAAATTTCTTATATATAAAAAGATGAATAATTACAGAAGGAATGTGCAAAAAATTCTATAGAGAACAACGAGGTTCCAAATAATGTCAGGTGTTACAACTGTGATAAACCAGAGCATTTGAAAAGAGATTATCCATATCTAGGAAAACAAAATCATCCTTCAAACAATAATTCGTCAGAGAAAAGGAAAAGAGCATATACTTCCACTTTAGACTATTCTGACTCATCCTCCAGTGATGAAGAACCAGAACGAACAATTCAAGTATGTGTTTCACGGCTATTATTGCTTCTGAAGATACTTGAAATTGATGAAAAATAAGTATGTGTTTATATTAATATGGTTGAGAATGGTATCTTGAATGCTCGTTTGCTTGTTTGAAAATTTTAAGATCTAAATTCAAATTCAACATATAAATTTCGAATTTTAAATTTGAAAATAATATTATTCTAATTAAATATCAATATAAAAGTATTATTATATTAAAGTAGTATCTCAAGAAACATAAAAATAGAGAATATAAGATACAAACAAATATAAAAACAATAAAAAATGAAAGCACACAGGTCCTTTGAAAAATAAGGCACATGTCGACATGCCCTACCCTACGTGCCGACATGCTACCTGCAATTTTCAAATTCAAAATTTGATTTCAAATTTTTGAATTTCTCTCCACTTTTTCACCAACTCCAAATCCTGAAAAGATGTCTCTTGACCAGAGAATATGTCTATAGATTTTCCATTTAACTATTGATTCTCGTTATCTCTTTCCACCTTTATTTCAAAATTCTAATTTATCTTCATTATTCTATACTCTTCACAAAACTCTTTAATGGCTTCATTAACTACTCTAAGCACTATGAGACTGTCCAAGCCACCGAAGTTTTTCTTTTCAACAATCTGAAAGCCATCAAAGATTGCATCAACTATATAAAATTTGGTAAAGTCAATAAGAGAAGTTTTGCTATTTTCAATGATTTTCGATCTTATGAACTTGTGTGACAACCGCCCATAACTCATGCACTTAATAAAGGAAATAATGCATTGAAAGATGTGCCAGGAAACTATGGACGACCATCAAGGTAGATAAATACAAGCGAAACCTGTCGTATAACTCACAGCGCAAGGATATAATATAATAGAACATATACAACAGGCAATAAGTGAAACAGAATTGAGCAGAATCTTAAACTTTTCCATATCACCATGAAAATATCCGCACAATCATAGATAACATTATAAGAGTTTGTATAATAAGCCTCACTACAAACACTCATAGAATACATTAAATAGCGGAAACAACAAATACTAGATAGTAGAAAATAATGCGCCTGCCTTCATCACGTCAATGCACAACAACATCGTCCTCACCAAGATCAACTACCTTTTACGTGCTACTTAGCCTGCCCATCCAACACATGGATGAATAGCCCAAGGTAATAAGAGGAAACATAAAACCTTGAGTCAGTCAACAGTCTCAGTGAGAGATAAAACAACTATCTTACTCATCAATAAAGTAAATGAGAATAGGCAGATTAATCAACTAATATACCAACATCAACCTAGAAGAACCCAAATACGTCTTTCCCATATCCATGTGATAGGCTTTACAATCAAGAAGAAACAAACAATACATTCATGACAATCAGTTATCAAGCGTAGACCACCCTAACATCTCCCAAGCACAAGCCCCGACCTAAACCAACATCAGACATGCACCCTAGAGATATCTCCTTCGAAGTAGAATAATCTACAAAAGACGATACAAGCAAAACAATCATCATAACTCTGGCTATCACCGCCGATCCTTCTTCGAAACCATCGTCAATTGTATGACCGGATAAACACCTTTTCATCGACTGTCAAGGGCTAATGGTAAACCCTGGTTCTAGCAAAACTCCATATGCCATACAACAAAACGTATCTAGGCCCGTCGAGCTGCCCAGGGCACTCGACCCTTCACTTCTAGTCCTTTAGGCGTCCCTATTAAACCACTGCTTTGAGTCCGCTAGAACCTACGACAACAATAATCCCTCGGCCTCCATAACTCTAGCTATCATCACCGGCGACTATCCATGAGCTTAAAACACACTTGAGCAACCATTATCTACAACTCAACACCCTTTAGTCATTTTCATAGTCATTGCATTATGACGATCAATGAACACTTCATGACGCTTCAGGCATACCTCCTTGAATTCTTGTCGAAGCTAGAACCATCGTCGAATCAAAAACAAGCTTCGTTTGGTCGATACTACATTTGACAACATTTCCAGCTTTTCGCTATGAAAAATAGGCAACAGAGTCAAAACAGGTTTTTGCAGAGTTTCTGAAATGCTATTATATCTCATGGTTCATATTTGGTACTCTGGCACTTGTTACACTGAAACCAGTGCAAATACCTAGTGCGTGCCTTGGCAAATCAGCTATTTTACCATGCATAGTACGCCTTGGCACTTGGCACTTGTCAAATCCCCAAATTTGGTACTTGCCATGTTCATAAATCATGTTGTGCGCATGGTCAAATCATCATTTTCCTCGCACTGTGCATGTGGAAAATCTGCTTAAGTTCCGCCCGATCCATAGGAAATGAAAGCATTTAACCCGATCCATGCTACTGTATTTTTCCCGATCAATGGAAATTTCCCGATCCATAGCATTTCGCCCGATCCATGCTATGAAAACTGCCGGATCCATGAAAATTGCCTGATCCATTGCATTTCTCGATTCATGTTATGAAAACATACAGATCCATGAAAATTGCCCGATTGATAGCATTTCGCCGATCCATTATATGAAAACTTCCAGATCCCTGAAAAATTGCCCGATTACCCATTTTCGCTCATGCAACACGCCCTAACAACATCGATCCATCTCAAAGACCACTGATCCAATCTCAAACATCACCAATCCATCTTAAACACCACTAATCAATCTCAAACACCACCGATCCAAATTCGATCAGTAAATCAACCATTGACTCAAGCAATAATCAAAAAGCATTAATTCAACCATTCAACAACTGATAAAATCAATACATGGATCTAAACATAGAATTAACATATGAAATTACAGTTTATAAGTTGCTAGATAAGATCCTATGGTGATTTGAAATAAAATCATACTTACATCGATTAGATCTATGCAAAAACAAATTGAAATGATGAACATAAGACCAAACAACCAATATACTTGATTTCATCTGTGTGAGAGATGCTTATCACTTACCAATTCTTCGAATTAACTTGAAATCACTATATTTCCAATCTGGACAGCGAAGAGTTATCTCAAAATCTCTTGATTTGATGCGATCTCCCTTGTTTCGATCTAGATCTAGATCTAGCTTCGCTTGATGTAGATCTTCAGTCCCTCTACGTAGATCTAAAATTTTAATGGTGGAAAGGTGTATTTGATTGTGCAAGGAGAATCACAAGCTCAACCAAATGAGAGAATGAAGAAAAGTAACCCTCTTTATATCCCTCTAACCCCCTATTTATAGCCAACAACCCACTAATGGGCCACACCAATTCAGCACATTAATAACTAGTCAAACCTGAAAAGAATTTTGTGAAACCTTAAAACACCGATATTTACCAAACTGTTAAACCAAATCTTTAATGTGACCACTCCACAAAATTGGAAACATTATATCCTTTCCAGTGAATATCAGCACCTGGTTCGATCCCAGTCAAAAGATATGCTCCGTACCAAACTGATAGGGTAAAAATGGTCACATATTAAATTGGTAAAAATTACGGACAAGTCTCACGTCTCTATTAACAACATATCAAAATATGAGAATGATCCAATCCTCAGAGAATTAAATAAAAATATTTTACGATCTTCTGTTACGTAAAACACAGACTGTTCCATTCTCCCCCTAGGAATTTTGCCCCTGAAATTCTAAGCAACGCAAGCAGCAAAACAACTCTGCATGCCTATCATCCATAAGCAGCCAATTCTATCATCAAACCGTGCATTTGTAGCCCTATCCTAGCATGTAGAATTTTATCAACAACAATAGAACAAGTTACAACGGGGTACGAATGACACGACATTTATAGGTCATACCAGCGTAGAGTTATGGATGGATCGTCTTCACTCTCTCTTTCGTCTCCCACATACAATTGTCATCATACTCACTCCATTGCACCTTGACAAGCTTAATCGTCTTCCTCACAAGCTGTTTCGTGTCATTCCCCACAACACAAAGCGGCTTACGAGGTTTCAAAGCTGTGATCTCAACTTCTAGCTCTTCGTACTGATCCGGAGATACCACCACATTCGAATCGTGCACTAACTTCCATAGAAATGACACATGGAAAACATTCTGCACACTCTACATCTTCTCGGGTAAATCCAATCTATATGTGAGCTTTCCAATCTGCTCGACTATCAGAAATGGTCCAACGAACCTTGGAGCTAACTTTCCTTTACTTTTGAGTCGAACAACATTCTTCAAGGAAAAATCTTTACAAAAACCATGTCGCCAACATCAAATTCCAAATCCTTACGACACTTATTGGTGTAACTCTTCTGACGATCTTGGGCTGCCTTCATTCATTACCGAACGATCTCGATACAATATGAAGTTTCTCTAATCATCTTTGGCCCAAGTATCAGCTTATCCCCAGTTTCTGACCAACATGCTTGAGAATTACATGGTCTCCCATACAACGCCTTGTATGGTGCCATCCGATTGCTCGACTGGTAATTATTATTATACGCAAACTCGACTAAATGTGGATGGTCTTCCCATGACCCTTCGAAGTCCAATACACAAGCCCTAAGGAGATCTTCCAAAACTTTATTAACTCTTTTGGTTTGACCATCAGTTTGGAGATGATAAGCCACACTCGAACACAATTAAGTTCCCAAAGCTTCTTGCAAACTATTGCAAAATCCACTTGTGAATAATGGATCTCAATCACTCAGTATGCTCTTCGGGATACAATGGAATCAAACTGTCCATTTTATATAAAGCTCAGCCAACTTCGAAAATGTCCTCGTCGATTTAACATGAATAAATCTAGTGCTTTTGGTTAAGCGATCCACTTTAGCCCAAATCACTTCGTTTCCTACCCTGGTTCTTCGTAGTCCATTGATATCTTCTCACACTTCCATGTAGGAACTTCCAATGGCTGAAGCAATCTACTCGGCTTCTTCTATTCATCTTTCACCAACTTACAGTTCATACACTTGGAAATGAATTTTCCAACATCCCTCTTCATTCCTTCCTAGTAGTAAGATCGTTTCATGTCCCGATACATCTTATTACCACTAGGATGAATCGTTAACTTCAAGTGATGATATTCCCTCAGAACCTCATCTTTCAGTCCGTCGATACCAGGAACAATGTAACACCCCACCTCCGCTAGGGTCACTCACAAAGGGAATGCACTAGCTTTGGTCGAGCATTATCTAGGTAAACATACATAGAAATATTACAAGACAGAACATATAAAAAAGCGGAAGAAGAACCAAATTTTATTGCTTTAAAAATCTAGAAGGGTCTAAAGCCTTTTACATCAAAATGCTATTAAATTCATTACATCAAAATCTGCCTTGCAATAGTAAAGAAGCATAAAACCATATTCATAAATCATTCCCCAATAAAGCAGCAAAGCAAGCCATAGCCAAGAGAAATCCAAGCAGTACATGAAAGAGCCTTGAAGCTTGGTAAGATCTGAACTAAGCTGTATTCCCACCCTGCGAACCTAGGGGGGACGAAAGAAAAAGAGGCAAAACAAACTGGGTCAGTCATAAAGACTGAGTAAGTCCTAGTCGCTTTCAGCATAAAACAGGTGAAGATAATATGGCATGAATAAACTGAAAGTAAACATAAGCATGATGACAAGGTAAGCTATAGGCACGATGAATCAAGTATTACATTACAGGTTTTTACTAAGTATAACATCGCAAGATTTCTAAGCTTCACCGTTCCACTATTTTCTTTGATTTCCTATATTCTCTACACAAACTTTACTAGTATCCCAGTCCCTTGTTGTATATCGTACGGGTTTCATCACCAATTTCTATACTACTTCAACGTAGTGCCACCATTCTTGGAATCGTTTGGACCGCCATCCTTGTTCTGGCTAGGTTTACTTATCATGAACTATTGTGTGTTCAACTAGGATTTATGCCACCTAGGACCACTAGGGATTATGCTACCTATTGAACGTTTTCTAGATTCGATTATGGTTTATGCCACCTAGGACCACTAGGGATTATGCTACCTAACGAATTCCACGTAACGATCTATTAATCGATCGGCTCCCTACAAGTCCTAGCTCGTTCATGTGTTTGTGTCATACGGCCTAATCACGAAATGTACTCACCTGTGCTAGTTCCACCATAGGGTGTATCAAGCCCTAGGGTGCCAACCACTGACACGAATCAAGCACGCACAGTGTAAACCTATCGGTGCCCAATGCCTGCTTTTTCAACTCTGAGCTACGTGCACGACCATAGTCCGCCTGAACCTACAATGGCGCACCAACTCAGTCGTCGTTCTAGTCGCTTACAATCAGCCCAGTAATCATGCCCCACCCTTCCTAATTCCAGGGTACCATGATACATCTACTGGGTTACTACTGAAAATGACCACGTAACTAGGGTTTCCGTTCAGTAGGTTAAGTGTTGTCATTTAAATTTGAGCCTTAACCCCATCAGTCTAGCATGTTAAATTAGTTAAGTGTTGTCATTCAAGTTCATGATTTAACCCGCCTACGTGTCATGTCAAATTGGCTAAGTGTTGTCGTTCAAGTTATTGACTTAGCCCTACGAATCATCTGTCAAGTTGGTTAAGTATATTCAATTGGTTCATGACTTAACCCTATCAAATCATCGTGTCAATTTGGTTTAGTATATTCAAGCGGTTCATGACTTAACCCTATCAAATCATCGTGTCAAATTCGTTAAGTATATTCAAGCGGTTTATGACTTAACCCTATCATGTGGCATTAATTCATTAATGCACCCCAATCTCTCACATCAGACCAGTTGTTGTGGTCACTGGATATGCCGGGCGGTTCCGGGCAGATTTACACTACAACTCAGCCTGACCTCGGGTTTCAAGCGCGATATGACCAACTACCCACATTGGATCCTATTGTTTGTAGTAACTGGATTTGCTGGGCGGTTCCGGGAAGATTTACACTGCAAACTCAACCCAACCTCGAGTTGGCCATTTTCATGTTTATTCTAAGTGTCATGACCATGTTCAAGTTTCATGTCAAGTTCGTGTCAAGTTTTCAAGGCAAGTTTCATGTCAAGTTCGTGTCAAGTTTTCAAGGCAATTTTCAAGTCAAGTCAATGTCAAGTTCGTGTCCATATCCAGGTTCAAGTTATAACAGCATTCATGTTTCAAGTTTTGCCTTTTATCAGGTTCATAATTCATGTTCATAACCAATTCATGTTTTGCCTATTCTACCCAAATCGTATTCCCATCGCACGTAAACGTGAATCGATCCATACTACAAATAAATCCAAACCTCAGAATAAAGGGAATAACATCAAAACTATGATAGGCAAAAGGGACGAGCATAAAGCGATAAAAGGGGTTACAAGACTAGCATAACATAACTTGAGATAATTGGTTACAACATCACTGGCATAAAGGATTCCAAATCTAGCAAGATAAGGCGACAGCCATGGTAATTGCTGACATAAAAGAATAGGCATGCGAAAGCAAGCCAAATACAAGGGTAATGGATCCAATTGTTTCGGTGTACATAATAGCGAATAAACTAAGCAAGTCACACCCTCGGTATGAGACCCAACAAACTGCAAATTCGGTATACAACATGGGTTTCAATCAACTATAATAGTAGCAGGTAATTAACCCCAATAGTCATACTCATGATCATAGGTAAAAATCCCATAATTAAGAATCCTAAGCGATTAATCACAATAGTCATGGTTAATTATCCAAAATAGTTCTAGGCAATAGTCATAGACAATCAACAGTAATAGTTTCAAAGTCATGGTCATAGATAATGGCCTTATGTTCATAATCATAGGTAATAATTCTCATAGTCAAGAGTCATAGGTGATTAGCCACAATTGTCCTTGTCATAGTCATAGGCAACAGTCTTACGTTCACAATCATAGGTATGGGCATAGTCTTATTTTCACAGTCATAGGCATAGTCTTATGTTTTTCATCATAGGCATAGGCATAGTCTTATGTTCATCATTATAGTCATAGGCATAGGCAAAACCTTATGTCCACAGTCTCATAGGCATATTAAGGGTTATAGACATGAAAGAATTTGATTTACAACATGAATAGGCCCCAAATAGAAATATTCCCACAAGTCAAGATCCAAGAATTTATGTTACAATCTAGCGTTTGAATAATAAACTAGGTCCAACAACATGAATGGGCATGATTCGGTCGAGAAGAAATAACCCAAAATCATAGATTCAAGAGGAGACAAGAACAGATCCAAATAGATAATCAAACTTAGGTCTAGTTTCATTTTATTCCATGTCCATATCAAATTTAACAAGTTTCAATCTCAAAGTAACTAGAACTTACAGAGCGTGGATTGAGAATTAGAGTGCAGAGATTTGATTCTAGAAACGGCCGTTGCATTTGTTGAATCTCTCATTTGTTTAGTCTTATTCTAGTTGAAAACCACCAATTTGTAATTCCTAGATGTTATCTTAAAGAAGAAGAAGTAGTCTCTTTTAATTTTAATATTATCATTTTGATTTTCACAGAGGTAGCATAAGGACAGAATGAAATGGTGCAGAGAGAATAAGGCTAGAGGGATGTTTATATAGGATTAGGCAGACGAATCTGGTCAGAAAATGAGGTCAAATACATCAGAATGCATCAAGTTCAGGAAGTGGGCTCGGGAGGCAGGTCGACCCCCAGGTCGACACTATGGTCGACCTGGTCCCTGGGAGGTCGACACTATGGTCGACCCCCAGGTCGACCTGGTCCCTGGGCGGGAATTTTCCCGCCCAGCCTGTTCTGGGGTTTGAATTCGTATTTCGAATTCGAATTTCGGGCTGTTTTTCGTTCTGAAAATTCCTGAAACTTCGGAGCGTAATATCTCCCTCATACAGACTCCGATTCTCGCAAACTCGGACTCGTTTCCAAGAAGAATTTCGAGACGAACGCAATGACACAACCCGTTTCCCTTGATTCTTGTTTTAAAATTTAATTGTACCTTGATTTCTTGTTTTAACATGTTATAAAAATACGGGTTGTTACATTCTCCCCTCTCTAAAAGGATTTCGTCCCCGAAATCTTCAAGTTAAGAAGAATGTGTCCTACCATCCAATCATCCATCTACTCAATCATCAATCACAGGCATCCATTGTCCTTAAGAGATTTCTAATGCTGTATGAACATATTCAGAAAGTGTGTGTATATGCTCCTTATCTAATGCAAATGATCAGGCCTGGTTGATCTTTTTAAATGCAAAATATGTTTAGTGCCATGAATCCAACATGTATGCAGATAATCCTAGTCATATAAACACTATATGTGTGCACAAACATCCATCCATATGCATCATCCATATGATAACACATCCAATTTCATCCATAAACAAGTATAAACACTCATGCATATGCAATATGGAAATGTGTTTGAGCCGATCTAGTGCCTAATGTGTGTTTTGCAATCACGAGCAACCACTAGCAGCCACTTGCAACCACTTGCAACCATCAACCATAACATGTCTCAAACACATGTTTACACCCAATTGTTCCTACCTAAAGGTATAGTTGAACGATAGAAGCAAGTAAAAACCTTGTGCCCATTAGGCAATGTAAAAACTGGAAATCTATGTCACATATATACTAATTTGGAGAAGAACTCCCTAAGCACCAGCCCATATCCTATAAAACCCAAAAAGTTTAGTCAATCCAACGGACACCCTTAAGCCCCAACATGTATTACTAACAGATAAGTCATACTCCCTATGGGGTTTGCAACAGAAATAGGATTTAGAATAGGACCGAGAGGTTATACTTAAAAGATAGCATGCAAGTAAGCTCTACAGGAAAAGAGGAATTAAGGATATACTCTTAAAAAGAGATATGATGCGCGTATCTAGT
The DNA here is from genome assembly GCA_030737875.1 of Allium sativum. Lineage (NCBI taxonomy): Eukaryota > Viridiplantae > Streptophyta > Magnoliopsida > Asparagales > Amaryllidaceae > Allium > Allium sativum. The sequence continues at coordinate 777,590,620 of CM060912.1, forward strand.
CTTCAATCTTCTAAGTCGTATTTCCTTGAGCTTAACTCCATTGTGCTTTGATCATCTTTAACTTCACAATTTCGTAGTTCCTTAATTCTTGTTCCCAGAATATGAGTTGGAACTCATTCCACTGTCGCCTCTCGTTCCACTTTCGCGTATTCTCTTTCTAGTAACCCGGATTCAAACATAACTGCGTACTCATGATTTCGTGAAAGCTCTCCAAAATTCACTAGTGAATCTTGGATCTCATTCACTTACTAGAAGGTATTCCACATAAATGAATTATCTCTTGAAAATAAACAAATGCCAACCATGTTACCAAGTGTACTTACTAAGGTGATTTTCTATAACTCATGCATAAGCGAAATGAACCATCCGCCTTGGTGGCGAACACAACTCGAGCGGATCAATAAATATATCAAGAGATTCTAGGTAACTAAGCATGGAAGAACCCTAAGGGTTACACTAGACTTCGAGGGCATTACAGCGGCAAGTCAAGAGTCTAACTACCCTCTTTTCATACTCAAGAATGGTATCATTTTTGGAAAACCACTCCATCCCTAGATCAACCCATTGCCCAAAAACATAAGCATTACTTCTAAACTCAACACTTAGCATAGACATTCTCAAATCCAAACAAGTCATGAATAAATGAGCTGATTCCCCACAGGATTTGAGACAAAAACGTGATCCTCTACTATGCTAGTACTAAGATGCAGAGACTCAACTATCGAGGCAGAATTAAAAGGATGCGATGTATAAAAACAAAGTTCCCACGGTATGATAGAAAAGAGAAGCTAAACTTTTAACAGAAACGTTACCACCTCTCTTAGGTATGCTAGTAGTGAGAGCATACAATTGCCCTCTCGACGATCTTGTTCTTTGCACTTGTCTTATGATACTTAACTACATGTCCCTTTTTACCATACCAATGATGTTCTTTCTTATCATGGGTTCTATTATTCTTTTACTTTGACCTCTTCCCTTTCACCTTTTCCTCCTTCGTGGATTACGCCTTATCAACAAGTTTCTCATCCTTAGGCTTTTGTTCTTTTATCCTCGTTCTTACTATCCTTGTATAGCTTGTTGACAAGTTTCTCGAAAGCTACTTCCATTGCACGGCAACCCTACAAAGCTTGAGATAAGACTAGTCGCAAGTAAAACTACTGCGGCTACAGATGGAGGTTGGACACTACTTTGCTCTCCGACATGTGTCGCATGCCTACAAACTATGGTGAAAAAGAAAGAGAGAAGAGACTCAAGGAGAGAATTAAAATATAGTGCACATGGCTTTGGGGAATATGCCTTTCGTAAAACGAAACTTTTCTTGAAAAATGCTTCTTTGTAAATGGTTTTGAAAATAATTTCAAAAGGTTTTATAAACTTTTTGCCCAGTCTGGTAACCTTCTGCTCCGATACCAAATGTAACACCCCACCTCCGCTAGGGTCACTCACAAAGGGAATGCTCTAGCTTTGGTGGAGCATTATCTAGGTAAACATACACAAAAATATTACAAGACAGAACATATAAAACAGCGGAAGAAGAACCAAATTTTATTGCTTTAAAAATCTACGAAAGCCTTTTACATCAAAATGCTATTAAATCCATTACATCATAATCTGCCTTGCAATAGTAAAGAAGCATAAAACCATAGTCATAAATCATTCCCCAATAAAGCAGCAAAGCAAGCCATAGCCAAGAGAAATCCAAGCAGTACATGAAAGAGCCTTGAAGCTTGGTAATATCTGAACTAAGCTGTATTCCCACCCTGCGAACCTAGGGTGGGGGGAAACGAAAGAAAAAGAGGCGAAACAAACTGGGTTAGTCATAAAGACTGGGTAAGTCCTAGTGGCTTTCAGCGTAAAACAGGTGAAGATAATATGGCATGAATAAACTGAAAGTAAACATAAGCATGATGACAAGGTAAGCTATAGGCACGATGAATCAAGTATCACATTGCAAGGTTTCTACTAAGTATAACTTCGCAAGATTTCTATGCTTCACCGTTCCACTATTTTCTTTGATTTCCTATATTCTCTGCATCAACTGTACTAGTATCCCAGTCCCTTGCCGTATATCGTACGGGTTTCATCACGAATTTGTATACTACTTCAACGTAGTGCCACCATTCTTGAAATCGTTTGGATCGCGATCCTTGTTCTGGCTAGGTTTCCTTATCATGAACTATCGCATGTTCAATTAGGATTTATGCCACCTAGGACCACTAGGGATTATGCTACCTATTGAACGTTTTCTAGATTCGATTAGGGTTTATGCCACCTAGGACCACTAGGGATTATGCTACCTAACGAATTCCACGTAACGATCTATTAATCGATCGGCTCCCTACAAGTCCTAGCTCGTTCATGTGTCTGCGTCATACGGCCCAATCACGAAATGTAGTCACCTGTGCTAGGTCCACCATAGGGTGTATCAAGCCCTAGGGTGCCAACCACCGACACGACTCAAGCACGCACAGTGTAAACCTACCGGTGCCCAATGCCTGCTTTTTCAACTCCGGGCTACGTGCAGGACCATATTCTGCCTGAACCTACAATGGCGCACCAAATCAGCCGTCGTTCTGGTCGCTTACAATCAGCCCAGTAATCGTGCCCCACCCTGCCTAGTTCCAGGGTACCATGATACATCTAGTGGGTTACTACTGAAAAGGACCGCGTAACTAGGGTTTCCATCCAGTAGGTTAAGTGTTTTCATTTAAATTCGAGAATTAACCCCATCAGTCTAGCATGTCAAGTTGGTTAAGTGTTGTCATTCAAGTTTGTGTCATGTCAAATTGGCTAAGTGTTGTCGTTCAAGTTCATGACTTAGCCCTACGAATCATCTGTCAAGTTGGTTAAGTATATTCAATCGGTTCATGACTTAACCCTATCAAATCATCATGTCAATTTGGTTAAGTATATTCAAGCGGTTCATGACTTAACCCTATCAAATCATCGTGTCAAATTGGTTAAGTATATTCAAGCGGTTCATGACTTAACCCTATCATGTGGAATTAATTCATTAATGCACCCCAACCTCTCACATCAGACCTGTTGTTGTGGTCACTGGATATGTCGGGCGGTTCCGGGCAGATTTACACCACAACTCAGTCTGACCTCGGGTTTCAAGCGCGATATGACCAACTACCCACATTGGATCCTATTGTTTGCAGTAACTGGATTTGCCAGGCAGTTCCGGGTAGATTTACACTGCAAACTCAACCCAACCTCGAGTTGGCCATTTTCATGTTTATTCTAAGTGTCATGACCATTTTCAATTTCATGTCAAGTTCGTGTCAAGTTTTCAAGGCAAGTTTCATGTCAAGTTCGTGTCAAGTTTTCAAGGCAAGTTTCATGTCAAGTCGATGTCAAGTTCGTCTCCATATCTAGGTTCAAGTTATAACAACGTTCATGTTTCAAGTTTTGCCTTTTATCAGGTATAATTCATGTTCATAACCAATTCATGTTTTGCCTATTCTACCCAAATCGTATTCCCATTGCACGTAAACGTGGATCATCCATACTACAAATAAATCCATACATCAGAATAAAGGGAATAACATCAAAACTATGATAGGCAAAAGGGACGAGCATAAAGTGATAAAAGCGATTACACGACTAGCATAACATAACTTGAGATAATTGGTTACAAAATAACTGGCATAAAGGATTTCAAATCTAGCAAGATAAGGCGACAGTCATGGTAAATGCTGACATAAAAGAATAGGCATGCGAAAGCAAGCCAAATACAAGGGTAATGGATCCAATGGTTTCGGTGTACATAATAGCGAATAAACTAAGCAAGTCACACCCTCGGTATGAGACCCAACAAACTGCAAATTCGGTATACAACATGGGTTTCAATCAACTATAATAGTCCCAGGTAATTAACCCCAATAGTCATACTCATGATCATAGGTAATGTAACGACCCTGAATTTTGGGCCAAGTTAAAATTTATTTTAAGTGATTTTAAATGAGTTTTGATATTTAAAATAATTTATTTTAAATAATAAGGATCACAAATTTGGTTCAAATCAAAGTTAGAATGAATAAATTGATTTTAATTATAAAAAGAGCTAGAAATGGCGCGGTAGTTTGAAAAGTCAAACTTGAACTTTGACTAACCATACAGGATGCAAAATTTAACGGATTTTAGTGAAACCAAAAATATTAGAATCTATTTAAAAATATCTTTTCAACGAATCCGAAAAATCGAAATTTCATAGCGGAAATCAAAAGTTATGGCCAATTCAATTTTTAGAAAGGTCGTTAGGAAATTTGCATAGGACAAAAATGCTACTTTTTGCATACGAAGGAATTTGAACTCGAAACCACTTCCATTGGTTTCAGAATGATGTTTCTGCATTGAAAAACAGTAAACACTTATATGTTTCGAGTTTCAGAAATTATTTTTTTAAAAATGTATTTTTAATATTAAATATATTCGCCTTGAAAATAGTTATTTTTCAAAAAGTCTCAGAATCGAACGAAATAAATTTTGTTGGATTCGTATCATCAAAAGAAAGCTTAAAATGATTTTTTGGTAATTTTTGGAATTAATATATAATTATAATTGATTTTTCAGTGTAAACGGACAATTTTTGACTTTAAAAATTCATTAAAAATTCTTACGGGCTCAGAAATGAACGAAATTAATTTTCATAAGTCCACAACATCAAAACATAGCTAAATATAATTTTCGAGGATTTTTGAAGTTAATTTGTGACCTCGGTGAATTTCTGCGTACGTTTGAATTTAAAATAATGATTTATATTTAAAACTGAAAAACGAAGGCCAAGACGATCTCGTGGGCTGATGAGACATATCCAGATGAGTTCGGAACGGGGGCTAAATGGTATGAACGACAGTAAGCAGGCTTGAATCGGGGTTCGGGCCAAAACGGGCTTAAGCGGGCCAATTAAATAATCATTAATTTAACCTAATATTATATTATATAAGCCGCCACGTTAATCATCTTCTTCCCCGTTCATTTCTGGCCGCACCCAAACCCATCAGCTCCGAAACTTCTCTCTTCCATAACTCTCTCATTTCTCAACGAAATCCATCGCCGTAGTACAACTTTTCGAAGGATTTTTCGAGCTCTTCGATCCTAAACAAGTTTCATTCGATTTCGTCGCCCGTAGCTCCTCCACCAGGCCCCCAAACCAGCGCCAAACGCACCCCCCCTGGGCCTACCAAGTCAGCGCGCGGCCTCCCCCCTTCCCGGCGTGGATGCACCTCTCGTAGCCGGTCCTTCTCCAACAAACGGCTCGTCGTTTCGTCAACTACAACTCCAGAAAATCGAAATCAAAGTTTTGAACGTTCTAAGGTAATTTTCGCTTCAGATTTCCCCACGCTTTTAAGTGTTACACAGCCAGTTGTTAAAAGCCTGAATTTGATTTTTCATATGAATTTCTATTCGAATCATTCCAGATCTGAAATCAAATTGAATACGAACACCGGATCTGATTGAACCCGAGCCATCTTTTCAGACTAGACCACTGTGAGAATTTTATTTTTATTTAATTTAATTTATATTATTATTATTATTTTTATGATTATTAACAGTAGAACCGATATGACACGATGTTTAAACATAGATCTAAACCGATCATAACATATGACGTGAAATCGGAATTGTCTATAATGCTATGTGATTAGACCTAAAATTTCAGGTTTAAATCTGAATTATAAATTAATTAAAATTATTTATATGTTCTTTATTTAATTACACCGTGTTGATTTTACTAATGCCCAGTTATAACATCACCTTGAAATCACCTGGATGCTAGTTATTGATTTGGATTTGTGGTTATGTTTGGATGTGTGGTCATGCGATGTGATAAAAATTTACAATTTATTTGATGCAAATAAATTAAGAATGCTACTTGTGATGAGATTTATATTCTCTTCTTATGTAAAATCGAAATAGGGAAAAATTGACATTTTTTGTAAAATGTTAATATAGAAAATGTCACCATATGACTAATTGACATTTTTTTTTTTTATGTTAATATAGAAAACTGTCACCGTATGAAATTTACATTTTTATTTGTCAAAATAAAATAGCATATTCACTGTATGATAACATGTACATTTTTATTTGTCAAAATAAAATAGCATATTCATTGTATGATAACATGTACATTTTTATTTGTCAAAATAAAATAGCATATTCACTGTATGATAACATGTACATTTTTATTTGTCAAAATAAAATAGCATTTCAAGTATATGATAAGATGTACTTTTATTTGTAAGAATAAAGTAGGATGATTCAACATTATTTTATAATGTAGTATGGTAGAAATCCACCGTATGTTCATTTAACATTGTTTCTAATGTTAATACTAGAGTAATTTTAACCGTATGTATATTTCACATTTTTATTTATGTGAATTAAAAGAAAATGCGTCGTATGTTAAATTAGCATTATTTTCAATGTAATAAGAAGAGAATTTCCATCGTATGAAAAATTGAAATTTTGTTAATATAATAAAAAGAAAATACACCGTATGCTATTTTACGTTATTTTATAATGCAATATAATTGAAATACACCGCATGTTAAGTTGACATTATTTATAATGTTAATATAAAGAGAATTAACTGTAGGACTAATTTACATTATTTTGTAATGTAAATAAGAAGGAATTTAACCGTAGGATTAAAGTATATTATTCTTAATGTAATAATGAAAAGAAATTCTCCGTATGTTATTTCACCTTATCTTATAATGAAACGTAAAAGAATTCCACTGCATGTAAATTTACATTAGTAGAATTGCACCGTATGTGAATTTACATTATATTATAATGTAATTATAAAAAGGATTTATACCGTAGAGAATTTACATCATTTTTAATGTAATTAAAGTAGGAATTGATGTTAACATAAATTTAGATTTAATTATGTAAAATTAAGGTATGAAATTTGGGATGACATAAATTTACATTAAATTATGTGAAACCAAAGTAGGAATTTGTGTTAACATGTAATTTACATTGAATTATGTAAAATTAAAGTGATGAGAAATTAAGATTTTGTTTAATGTTAAATATAAGGAATTTACATGGTATGAGAAAGTAACATTATTTTTAAATGTTAATAATAAGAAACTACACCGCATGAGCAATTAACATTATTTTTAATGTTCATTAAATAGTAATTTCACCGCATGTGTAAAGTAACATTTTTAAATGTTAAAGATAACACCGTATGATGTAATTAACATTTTTAATGTTAATATAATAAAACTTTAACCGTAGGATGTCATTAACATTTTTAATGTTAATATAAAAGTATTTACAACGTATGATAAATTAACATTTTTGTGTCAATGTTAATAATAAGTATTCACATCGAATGAAAATTAACAATTTTGTTAATGATACAAATAAGAATTTACGTTGTATGAGGAATTAATATTATTTTTGATGTTAAAAATAAGTAATTTACAATGCATGGAAAACGGACATTTTTAATGTCAATTAAATAGAAATTTTACCGTAGGATGAAATGGACATTTTTAATGTAAATTAACTAGAGATTTCAACCGTAGGATTTAGGTAACATTATTTATAATGTTAATATGAAGGAAATTTAACCGTATGATAAAATTAACTTTATTTTTAATGTTAATATTAAGAGAATTACCTCGTAGAATAAAATTAACATTATTTTATAATGTTAACATAAAAGAGAATTGACCGTAGGAATGTTACATTTCTTTTTATGAAATTAAGAAGGAATAACACCATAGTGTGAGTTAACATTATTTTTAATGTTAATAATGGGGTAATTTAACCATAGGATAAGTCAACATTATATTTAATGTTAAAATTAAGAAAATATGCATCGTAGGATGAGTTAACATTATTCTAAATGTTAATATAAAAAGTGTGTATACCATAGGGAAAAATTTACATTATTTTAATGTTAAAATAAAGGAATTCCACCGTAGGATGAGTTTACATTTTATTTAATGTAAATAGGTAAGAATGTGACATGTAAATGCAAGTTTACATTTTATGCAATGTAAATAAGTAAGAATGTGACATGTAATTTCAAGTTTGCATTTTATTAAATGTAAAGAAAACAAGAATGCGATTTGTAATGAAAGTTTACATTTTAATTAATGTAAATAAAAATATGATTTTGAGAATGGTCGTTAAATAAGAAGTTTGACTATTTTAAATAATTAAAATAGAATGAATTGTTAATAAGAATAATTATTAACAAATAAGAAGGATTTTCAAATAAATATATATGTATATACATACGAGGATTGTTTGGGAAGTCCGAGATATTCTCATCCCAAATTTATCCAGCGGCGTTAAAGATCGAAGTAAGAAGACGAAGCATGAAGACCGTAAATCTTCCCTCGAATGGACAGCGATCGAGACCCTGAATTGACTTGCTACCAATTCATGGGTCAAGGTCATTGCCCAGACGTACGCGTTGATTTCACGGATTTGACTTTCGTTCAGACCCAGAGCATAAGTTTAAATGGATGGTGTGTCTAACATCGTACTTCGTTATATATCATATTGTTGATTTTCTGTTAATATATAAATATTGGTGGTGGAGAATTTATTCTCTACTTAACACCCATTTATGTATTGATGGAGAAGCAATGGCATGGTATGAAGTGACGGTGTGGCATACTAAGATGCAATGATCAAGGTTTCTTGTTGAAAAGCAGAACCTTGTGGTGACGATCAAAGCACTGCTTGAATAAGCAGAGCTTTGTGTATTACGTGACTTCGCGAGCCTCACACACCGGTTGAGTCAAAAACGGGCGAAGGGAACGCAGGGAAAGCAGCACGTTTCTTTCTAGCTAGAAGTAGTGTCAGGGACCTCCCAGCGCTGATACTTTACTTATGTGGATGATGGAATGTGGCGCGCCTCGGATAGGTCCTATAGGACCGGGAAACGTGTGCTTAGGAATAACTAATCCTCTAAGCTGTATGTGAGGACCGGCCCTGCCATTTCCAAGGGTTAACTGCGGGTAATCCTGAGGCACTAGCTAGAGTGTCTCGAATCGGTAAGGAGCTCCGCTCTAGCCTTGACTCATGATGGAAACCAAAATCCAAATACGAACCGACGAATTTGATTGTATTACTAGTACGGAGGCATAGTATATGGTACCTATGCTTCCTAAGATTAATACATTTACTTTGAAATGCTTTCATATACACTAATAATAATATTAGATGCGTATTTGCCGTATTTAGCATGTTTAATCACCATAAGGTAAAACCCTATCCTCTGGTGTGCGTTGCATTGTGTGATGGGACTTGGGTCTTATGGTGATTCCATTTTTTTCCAAAAAGCATTGCGTTGTTTACGATGTATTCAATTATTTGTTATGACACTTTAAATTTTGCACGACAATCCATTAGAGTAAACCCGTTCCGCGTTAGCGGCGTGGTCTTTTGGATTTGCCTTATATCTACTAGTTATTTTACTTAAGAATTCTGCTTGGAGTCTTTTCTTTGGAGCTGCTTATTCTCTCTCTTGGATTTGCTTTTGTGGAGAGGTGATGACTTGGAGCTTGAAGACATTTATCTTTTGTTTCAATGGCATCTTTTCTTTTCTTTTCTTTTTAGACATCAAACTTATTTCTTTTCTGCAAACTTGTTGTAATAGCTTAGATTCTGTGACTGTGGATTTTCTGTGATTGATGACATTATATTTTTCCGCTGCCATAATGTTATTACTCTATGAATTTCCTTTGCTATATTGTATCTGTGTTCTGTTTTATTGTATTTATGTTGTATTCCAAAAATGATTACTCCTGGTTTCATTCCGTGGAAGTTTGGGGTCGTCACAGTTGGTATCAGAGCTTTGGTTTACAAAGCGGAATATAACATATTTATAATAATTCGTTTACGTAGAATCACTATATTCTATGGCGAACAGTTCATGAGATACATAACAGTCAGTCACTTCATCTTCATCTTTTCATTCATCCTTCGATCTTTTCTATCTCCTAGAATCACCATTTTAGTTGTTTTGACTCTTCCCTTGATCGTGCATTCGAAGAAGACTAAGTGAAGTGGCGATGCTCGATTAACACATGTTTACGAAGGAACGAAAGGACCAACTTCTTCGGTTGAAAGCCTGATGTTATAGACGGCACCATCTCTATTAAAAACATTCTCTGTGTTTATTCTTCCTCTTCAATTTTTCTTTTTCCTTTTCGGGGACGAAAAGTTTTTAAGTGGGGGAGACTGTAACGACCCTGAATTTTGGGCCAAGTTAAAATTTATTTTAAGTGATTTTAAATGAGTTTTGATATTTAAAATAATCTATTTTAAATAATAAGGATCACAAATTTGGTTCAAATCAAAGTTAGAATGAATAAATTGATTTTAATTATAAAAAGAGCTAGAAATGGCGCGGTAGTTTGAAAAGTCAAACTTGAACTTTGACTAACCATACAGGATGCAAAATTTAACGGATTTTAGTGAAACCAAAAATATTAGAATCTATTTAAAAATATCTTTCCAACGAATCCGAAAAATCGAAATTTCATAGCGGAAATCAAAAGTTATGGCCAATTCAATTTTTAGAAAGGTCGTTAGGAAATTTGCATAGGACAAAAATGCTACTTTTTGCATACAAAGGAATTTGAACTCGAAACCACTTCCATTGGTTTCAGAATGATGTTTCTGCATTGAAAAACATTAAACACTTATATGTTTCGAGTTTCAGAAATTATTTGTTTAAAAATGTATTTTTAATATTAAATATATTCGCCTTGAAAATAGTTATTTTTCAAAAAGTCTCAGAATCGAACGAAATAAATTTTGTTGGATTCGTATCATCAAAAGAAAGCTTAAAATGATTTTTTGGTAATTTTTGGAATTAATATATAATTATAATTGATTTTTCAGTGTAAACGGACAATTTTTGACTTTAAAAATTCATTAAAAATTCTTACGGGCTCAGAAATGAACGAAATTAGTTTTCATAAGTCTACAACATCAAAACATAGCTAAATATAATTTTCGAGGATTTTTGAAGTTAATTTGTGACCTCGGTGAATTTCTGCGTACGTTTGAATTTAAAATAATGATTTATATTTAAAACTGAAAAACGAAGGCCAAGACGATCTCGTGGGCTGATGAGACATATCCAGATGAGTTCGGAACGGGGGCTAAATGGTATGAACGACAGTAAGCAGGCTTGAATCGGGGTTCGGGCCAAAACGGGCTTAAGCGGGCCAATTAAATAATCATTAATTTAACCTAATATTATATTATATAAGCCGCCACGTTAATCATCTTCTTCCCCGTTCATTTCTGGCCGCACCCAAACCCATCAGCTCCGAAACTTCTCTCTTCCATAACTCTCTCATTTCTCAACGAAATCCATCGCCGTAGTACAACTTTTCGAAGGATTTTTCGAGCTCTTCGATCCTAAACAAGTTTCATTCGATTTCGTCGCCCGTAGCTCCGCCACCAGGCCCCCGAACCAGCGCCAAACGCACCCCCCCTGGGCCCACCACGTCAGCGCGCGGCCTCCCCCCTTCCCGGCGTGGATGCACCTCTCGTAGCCGGTCCTTCTCCAACAAACGGCTCGTCGTTTCGTCAACTACAACTCCAGAAAATCGAAATCAAAGTTTTGAACGTTCTAAGGTAATTTTCGCTTCAGATTTCCCCACGCTTTTAAGTGTTACACAGCCAGTTGTTAAAAGCCTGAATTTGATTTTTCATATGAATTTCTATTCGAATCATTCCAGATCTGAAATCAAATTGAATACGAACACCGGATCTGATTGAACCCGAGCCATCTTTTCAGACTAGACCACTGTGAGAATTTTATTTTTATTTAATTTAATTTATATTATTATTATTTTTATGATTATTAACAGTAGAACCGATATGACACGATGTTTAAACATAGATCTAAACCGATCATAACATATGACGTGAAATCGGAATTGTCTATAATGCTATGTGATTAGACCTAAAATTTCAGGTTTAAATCTGAATTATAAATTAATTAAAATTATTTATATGTTCTTTATTTAATTACACCGTGTTGATTTTACTAATGCCCAGTTATAACATCACCTTGAAATCACCTGGATGCTAGTTATTGATTTGGATTTGTGGTTATGTTTGGATGTGTGGTCATGCGATGTGATAAAAATTTACAATTTATTTGATGCAAATAAATTAAGAATGCTACTTGTGATGAATGCTACTTGTGATGAGATTTATATTCTCTTCTTATGTAAAATCGAAATAGGGAAAAATTGACATTTTTTGTAAAATGTTAATATAGAAAATGTCACCATATGACTAATTGACATTTTTTTTTTATGTTAATATAGAAAACTGTCACCGTATGAAATTTACATTTTTATTTGTCAAAATAAAATAGCATATTCACTGTATGATAACATGTACATTTTTATTTGTCAAAATAAAATAGCATATTCACTGTATGATAACATGTACATTTTTATTTGTCAAAATAAAATAGCATATTCACTGTATGATAACATGTACATTTTTATTTGTCAAAATAAAATAGCATTTCAAGTATATGATAAGATGTACTTTTATTTGTAAGAATAAAGTAGGATGATTCAACATTATTTTATAATGTAGTATGGTAGAAATCCACCGTATGTTCATTTAACATTGTTTCTAATGTTAATACTAGAGTAATTTTAACCGTATGTATATTTCACATTTTTATTTATGTGAATTAAAAGAAAATGCGTCGTATGTTAAATTAGCATTATTTTCAATGTAATAAGAAGAGAATTTCCATCGTATGAAAAATTGAAATTTTGTTAATATAATAAAAAGAAAATACACCGTATGCTATTTTACGTTATTTTATAATGCAATATAATTGAAATACACCGCATGTTAAGTTGACATTATTTATAATGTTAATATAAAGAGAATTAACTGTAGGACTAATTTACATTATTTTGTAATGTAAATAAGAAGGAATTTAACCGTAGGATTAAAGTATATTATTCTTAATGTAATAATGAAAAGAAATTCTCCGTATGTTATTTCACCTTATCTTATAATGAAACGTAAAAGAATTCCACTGCATGTAAATTTACATTAGTAGAATTGCACCGTATGTGAATTTACATTATATTATAATGTAATTATAAAAAGGATTTATACCGTAGAGAATTTACATCATTTTTAATGTAATTAAAGTAGGAATTGATGTTAACATAAATTTAGATTTAATTATGTAAAATTAAGGTATGAAATTTGGGATGACATAAATTTACATTAAATTATGTGAAACCAAAGTAGGAATTTGTGTTAACATGTAATTTACATTGAATTATGTAAAATTAAAGTGATGAGAAATTAACATTTTGTTTAATGTTAAATATAAGGAATTTACATGGTATGAGAAAGTAACATTATTTTTAAATGTTAATAATAAGAAACTACACCGCATGAGCAATTAACATTATTTTTATTGTTCATTAAATAGTAATTTCACCGCATGTGTAAAGTAACATTTTTAAATGTTAAAGATAACACCGTATGATGTAATTAACATTTTTAATGTTAATATAATAAAACTTTAACCGTAGGATGTCATTAACATTTTTAATGTTAATATAAAAGTATTTACAACGTATGATAAATTAACATTTTTGTGTCAATGTTAATAATAAGTATTCACATCGAATGAAAATTAACAATTTTGTTAATGATACAAATAAGAATTTACGTTGTATGAGGAATTAATATTATTTTTGATGTTAAAAATAAGTAATTTACAATGCATGGAAAACGGACATTTTTAATGTCAATTAAATAGAAATTTTACCGTAGGATGAAATGGACATTTTTAATGTAAATTAACTAGAGATTTCAACCGTAGGATTTAGGTAACATTATTTATAATGTTAATATGAAGGAAATTTAACCGTATGATAAAATTAACTTTATTTTTAATGTTAATATTAAGAGAATTACCTCGTAGAATAAAATTAACATTATTTTATAATGTTAACATAAAAGAGAATTGACCGTAGGAATGTTACATTTCTTTTTATGAAATTAAGAAGGAATAACACCACAGTGTGAGTTAACATTATTTTTAATGTTAATAATGGGGTAATTTAACCATAGGATAAGTCAACATTATCTTTAATGTTAAAATTAAGAAAATATGCATCGTAGGATGAGTTAACATTATTCTAAATGTTAATATAAAAAGTGTGTATACCATAGGGAAAAATTTACATTATTTTAATGTTAAAATAAAGGAATTCCACCGTAGGATGAGTTTACATTTTATTCAATGTAAATAGGTAAGAATGTGACATGTAAATGCAAGTTTACATTTTATGCAATGTAAATAAGTAAGAATGTGACATGTAATTTCAAGTTTGCATTTTATTAAATGTAAAGAAAACAAGAATGCGATTTGTAATGAAAGTTTACATTTTAATTAATGTAAATAAAAATATGATTTTGAGAATGGTCGTTAAATAAGAAGTTTGACTATTTTAAATAATTAAAATAGAATGAATTGTTAATAAGAATAATTATTAACAAATAAGAAGGATTTTCAAATAAATATATATGTATATACATACGAGGATTGTTTGGGAAGTCCGAGATATTCTCATCCCAAATTTATCCAGCGGCGTTAAAGATCGAAGTAAGAAGACGAAGCATGAAGACCGTAAATCTTCCCTCGAATGGACAGCGATCGAGACCCTGAATTGACTTGCTACCAATTCATGGGTCAAGGTCATTGCCCAGACGTACGCGTTGATTTCACGGATTTGACTTTCGTTCAGACCCAGAGCATAAGTTTAAATGGATGGTGTGTCTAACATCGTACTTCGTTATATATCATATTGTTGATTTTCTGTTAATATATAAATATTGGTGGTGGAGAATTTATTTTCTACTTAACACCCATTTATGTATTGATGGAGAAGCAATGGCATGGTATGAAGTGACGGTGTGGCATACTAAGATGCAATGATCAAGGTTTCTTGTTGAAAAGCAGAACCTTGTGGTGACGATCAAAGCACTGCTTGAATAAGCAGAGCTTTGTGTATTACGTGACTTCGCGAGCCTCACACACCGGTTGAGTCAAAAACGGGCGAAGGGAACGCAGGGAAAGCAGCACGTTTCTTTCTAGCTAGAAGTAGTGTCAGGGACCTCCCAGCGCTGATACTTTACTTATGTGGATGATGGAATGTGGCGCGCCTCGGATAGGTCCTATAGGACCGGGAAACGTGTGCTTAGGAATAACTAATCCTCTAAGCTGTATGTGAGGACCGGCCCTGCCATTTCCAAGGGTTAACTGCGGGTAATCCTGAGGCACTAGCTAGAGTGTCTCGAATCGGTAAGGAGCTCCGCTCTAGCCTTGACTCATGATGGAAACCAAAATCCAAATACGAACCGACGAATTTGATTGTATTACTAGTACGGAGGCATAGTATATGGTACCTATGCTTCCTAAGATTAATACATTTACTTTGAAATGCTTTCATATACACTAATAATAATATTAGATGCGTATTTGCCGTATTTAGCATGTTTAATCACCATAAGGTAAAACCCTATCCTCTGGTGTGCGTTGCATTGTGTGATGGGACTTGGGTCTTATGGTGATTCCATTTTTTTCCAAAAAGCATTGCGTTGTTTACGATGTATTCAATTATTTGTTATGACACTTTAAATTTTGCACGACAATCCATTAGAGTAAACCCGTTCCGCGTTAGCGGCGTGGTCTTTTGGATTTGCCTTATATCTACTAGTTATTTTACTTAAGAATTCTGCTTGGAGTCTTTTCTTTGGAGCTGCTTATTCTCTCTCTTGGATTTGCTTTTGTGGAGAGGTGATGACTTGGAGCTTGAAGACATTTATCTTTTGTTTCAATGGCATCTTTTCTTTTCTTTTCTTTTTAGACATCAAACTTATTTCTTTTCTGCAAACTTGTTGTAATAGCTTAGATTCTGTGACTGTGGATTTTCTGTGATTGATGACATTATATTTTTCCGCTGCTATAATGTTATTACTCTATGAATTTCCTTTGCTATATTGTATCTGTGTTCTGTTTTATTGTATTTATGTTGTATTCCAAAAATGATTACTCCTGCTTTCATTCCGTGGAAGTTTGGGGTCGTCACAGGTAAAAATCCCATAATTAAGAATCGTAAGCGATTAATCACAATAGTCATGGTTAATTATCCAAAATAGTTCTAGGCAATAGTCATAGACAAACAACAATAATAGTTTCAAAGTCATGGTCATAGATAATGGCCTTATGTTCATAATCATAGGTAATAATTCTCATAGTCAAGAGTCATAGGTGATTAGCCACAATTGTCCATGTCATGGTCATAGGCAACAGTCTTACGTTCACAGTCATAGGTATGGGCATATTCTTATGCTCACAGTCATAGGCATAGTCTTATGTTCTTCGTCATAGGCATAGGCATAGTCTTATGTTCATCATCATAGTCAGAGGCATAGGCAAAACCTTAAGTCCACAGTCTCATAGGAATATTAAGGTTTATAGACATGAAAGAATTTGATTTACAACATGAATAGGCCCCAAATAGAAATATTCCCACAAGTCAAGATCCAAGAATTTATGTTACAATCTAGCGTTTGAATAATAAACTAGGTCCAACAACATGAATGGGCATGATTCGGTCGATAAGAAATAACCCAAAATCATAGATTCAAGAGGAGACAAGAACAGATCCAAATAGATAATCAAACTTAGGTCCAATTTCATTTTATTCCATGTCCATATCAAATTTAACAAGTTTCAATCTCAAAGTAACTATAACTTACAGAGCGTGGATCGAGAACTAGAGTGTAGAGATTTGATTCTAAAAACGATTTTTGCAGTTGTTGAATCTCTCATTCGTTTAGTCTTTTTCTAGTTGAAAACCCCTAATTTGTAATTCCTAGATGTTGTCTTGACGAAGAAGAAGAACTCTCTTTTAATTTTAATATTATCATTTTGATTTTCACAGAGGTAGCATAAGGACAGAATGAAATGGTGTAGAGAGAATGAGGCTAGGGGGTTGTTTATATAGGGTTAGGCAGACGAATCTAGTCAGAAAACAAGGTCAAATACATCAGAATGCATCAGGTTCAGGAAGTGGGCTCGGGAGGCAGGTCGACCCCCAGTTCGACACTATGGTCGACCCTGTCCCTAGGAGGTTGATACTATGGTCGACGCACAGGTCGACCTGGTCCCCCGGCGGAATTTTCCTGCCCAGCCTATTCTGGGGTTTGAATTCGAATTTCGGGCTATTTTTTATTCTGAAAATTACTGAAACTTCGGAGGGTCATATCTCCCTCATACGGACTCCGATTCTCGCAAACTCGAACTCGTTTCCAAGTAGAATTTTGAGACGAACGCAATGGCATAACCCGTTTCCCTTGATTCTTGTTTTAAAATTTAATTCTGCTTTGATTTCTTGTTTTAACATGTTATAAAAATACGGGTTGTTACAAACAACTAGTCTTCCTTGTTTCCGAAGCCAACCTTCTCGATTGACCTCAAATTCCGTATCATCTGGTACCAACTTCTGGATAATCTAGATGTAATAACCCGGAAAATGTGAACCAAATTATATTTTTTAAAATTGGTTATTGTCAATGAATTTAAACAATTGAAATAGCATATTTCAATAAAATAATGAATTGCGAATAGTGAGGCAGTTTGAAAATTTGAATACAAACTATTTCTGACTGTACCGGGTGGAAAATATAACAGATTTTAGTGAAACCAAAAATATTTAAATTTGTTTATGAATACCTTTCTAACGAATCTAAAAAATCGAAGTTTCATAGCAGGAGTCAAAAGTTATGGCCAAATGAATTTTCAGAAAGGTCGCTATATATAATATATAGCCCTTGAAAATAGATATTTTGCACACGACCTCGGAATTCGACGTAACCACTTTTGTTGGATCCGGGATGTCAAACTATTGCTAGGTTTCAAATTTCATAATTTTCGAAGCTAGTATGTGAGTGGGGCAAAAGAAAATGTGATTGGTCAATTTCTGTTAAAATGGGTCGACCTGAAAATGGCCATTTTGCATAAGATCTCAGAATTCGACGAAACTGGTTTGTTGGGACCGTATCGTCAAAACAAAGCTAGATTTATTTTTCTGGAATTTTTCGATTCAGTTTGTGGCCCTGGCAAATTGAAATGTACGTTCAAATTGAATATTAAATGTTTTATACTTTAATTTGAAAAATAACCGACTGTAACAGTCGAATTGGCCAACGAAACATATCCCATTGTGTCCATGATGGGGGTATTTAGCTAGGGCGACAGTCGTTGGGTTGAAATTGGTGTACGTTTGTTCAAAGGGATATTTTGGGAATTTAAAATTTAAATATAATAGGAAATATCCTTCATTTTCTCTCTCTTCTAAAAAATTAGTCAACCCTCCTACGAACGAACGACGGAACCAGCTCAAAACTTCCAGGACTGATCGCCTCCGCCACAGGCATTTTCGCTACCCTCTCCAGTTGGCTTTTCCGTTTGCCTTTCCCCCCTCTTTCAATCAATCCAAGCCTCGACTGAAACCATCCGATATCTGCATCGAATTTCAGCTAGGAAGTTACCACCTTTGGAGCGCCGCCGAGCATCAGAGGGGCCATCGAGTTCGCTGCCACCACAGGCGCTGGGAAGCTTGTTCGAAGCTCTTCGACGTTGCAGCATCCGATCGTGACGAAACTGCACAGATCGATCGAAAATTAAAAACCTAGTTTCGAAGGTTTGAAAAACATGTCTGCTTTGAAATTTCTAAATTGAAAATAACACTTTTAAGTGTTGCAAAACTTTGAAAAATCATATCTTTTTAGCGTGTTAACGAAATTCGATGAAACAGGAAACATCGGCACCGCAGGGAGGCTCTCTACCATCTAGCAGAAGCCGCGGATTTTTCTTATCTACATACGATTTTTAGCACTTCAAAAACCAATGTGAGGAATCTAAATTGAACTATGTGAATGGAATCGTGTTGTATAAATTATACAAGCGAAGTGTAAATTATATACGCATTGTATACCTCATGTGCATGTGTTGTACAAGTTATATTAGCGATGTATAAATTATACAAGCATTGTATGAAACATATATGCTTTGAATTGTGATGAAATGCAAGTGGATTATAGAAATAATATATATATATATATATATATATATATATATACTCCCCTCGTCCACAGACCATGGACGATATTTATTGCTTGTGATTGGCATGAAAACATATAGTATGACGAATGGTTGGAAATAATTGTTTGTCGTTGATATTGTAGTTGAAAAGTACCTTTTCGGTTGAAAAATACCCTCTTGTGGCTGAAACAAATTAGAATAGGATTGTGGAAATGAAAATAAAACATGCCGCCTGCATGCGAACTAGATGCATGATTCCCCATTGTCAAAAACCGCGAGGTTTTAAGGTAGAGCGAGGAGCCGTACTAGGGACGGTCCCGGTTTTAACTACCCCGCCGTTATGCTGCCGAAATTTTCTGCAATATTCATGTGTTAGAATAATTTTCATTTGATGAAATTAATTAAATATGCCGAAACCAATATTCATGTGTTGAATTGAAATTCATTCGTTGAATTGAAATTCATGTGTTGAATGTTATTCAAATTTTAAATAAATAGCTTTAACGATAAAAATCACATTTTTATATATATACAAACTATAGAGAATATTCATATGTTGAATTGAAATTCATTTGTTGAATTGACAATTCATGTGTTGAATGTTATTCGAATTTTAAATAAATAGATTTAATGATAAAAAGCACATTTTTATATATATACAAACTATAGAGAATATTCATGCGTTGAATTGAAATTCATTCGTTGAATCGAAATTCCTGTGTTGAATGTTTTCGAATTTTAAATAAATAGCTTTAACAATAAAAATCAAATTTTTACATATACAAACTGTAAAGGACATTCATCTGTTGAATTGGAATTTATTCGTTGAATTGAAAATTCATGTGTTGAATGTTATTCGTATTTTAAAATAAATTGAATAGACAATAAAAACTACATTTTTATTGTGAATATGAAGTGTTAAAAACATTCATGTGTTGAACAAATATTTTTGATGATAAAAATATTACTTTTATCATGTATACGCTTTGGTAAAAATACACATGTGTTGAAATAAATATTAGTTTGCTAGAAATATTATTATTAGCTTTGTTTTGCATATATATACATGTGTCGAACAGGGAAAATGGATTAGCTGTAGAGTAAATAAATTATTTGCATGCCCAACAAATAGGTAAGCCTTGATGAGTTGGCTGCGCAATTTTATTTTTATATCAACTCCTGTGAATGCCATTGGATGCGGAGTGCTGGTTATTCTGTGTGAAATAATAACATCGCCATAGGATAGTAACAATTAATTGTGAAATACACTACATGGCATACTCCTTGACGATAGGCATACTTCATCATATTCCACATAAGCATTTGGAGCTTGTGTGACGAGGCTGAAGATTTACCATACGAGCGAGAGGCTTGTATGGCGATGATTATATACTATAGGTTGAACTGATGACTGATATGGACTATATAAAATATGACGATAAATTGCCAGATTAATAAAAAAAACCCATACGGGTCTGGAGTTGACAATAATCACGTCTCTCTAGTCATTAGATACGGCACATGGACTATTTGTTCCCACACGGGATGAGATGACAACGATTTATCCTCTGGAGTAATTAAAAATACTCGCTCCCTCAGGCTTGACAGGGTGACGAGAATTTATTCTCTGGAGTTATTATCTATACACGCTCCCCTGTAAACACCAGAACATATCACTATAAATATGTGGATTCTTTATAAGATTTATTGGGTACCTAACACGGCCCAATAAATTTCCAAACCCCTTCCCGTACAAAGGAGGTTATGGCGAAATTTTTCGAAATATAAAGGCGTTAGTGAAATATTTGAAGTGAAAACGATGTTGAAATTAATGAATGAACTATATTTGAAATAAAAGAATGAACTATATTTATATATATAAATATAAATAGAACTGAAAGGAATCGAAGCCGTGCAGTTCGTGTTTTGAAATCGTAATTTGAATCGATTAGTACGAGAAATCCGACCATCGGATTTTCCCGAAACCGCAACTGCTGGGTTCGCCTTGGAAATATCTTTCCAACGGCACCAACTTTGTAAAAAATCCAACGGTTGGATTGTCTGGAATGTTTAATTCAAATCTGAAGAAAAACAGCGCCAGAATCGTTTATATTTATATATAAATATAATTATAATTAAATTAAATCGAATAACATCGCTGCAGTTCGAATTTTGAAACCGTAACTTCAAACGACTAGTGTGGAAGATCCGACAATCGGATTTTCACGAAACTGGAACCGTTGGGTTCGCTTTGGGAATATCTTCCTAGTGGTATAGACTTTGTAGAAATCCAACGGTTAGATTTTTCGATATGTGTAAAACAAATTAGGGGAAAAACAGCGCCAGTGCCATGGCACGACCTGAAACGTCGTTTAATTAAATATAGCCATTTTTAAATAAATAAAAATGGCGGAAAATAGTTATAAAATATTATAAGCAACATGGATTGGAAATAAACCAGTTTGGCTTGATCTGCTTGATATTTGATGGTTGTATGTGTTGGACACTAAAATAATACTAAAGAACTGAAATATGAATGTCAAATAATATAACCATGAAAAGAATTGATTTGAATTCTAATTACGCGAATTATTTGAAAAGGCCGAGCTAACCCTCATTTCAAATAATTGATCGAACGATTCGAAAGCGAAAATACAAAGACGATTCAAGACCGACGATCTTCGTATCGGTTGGAAGGGCGCTGCTGAGGTTCCTGATTGGAGTAGCTACCGTGAAGGAACGGAAGTAGTAGCCGTCTGAAGTATGTGTTGATTGTACGGATATACGAGGAATTTGACGCCTCCGGTTTCGTTCAGACCCAGAACGGAATTGTAGATGGACTGTGTGTCTGACATTGGATTTTGTTCTATACTGATTGATCTCTGTTAAATATATATCTGTTTGGCGGCGGAGAATTTATTCTCTTTCTTAACGCCCTTCTTTGAGACGTACGAGCTCAGAGGTTATATATCGATAGAAATCAGTCATATGGAGTGGATTGCCTATTTGGCATGCCAAGATGCAGTGTTCAAGGCTTCTGTTGCAAAGCAAAGTCTTGTGTTCGATGATCAAAGCACGGCCTACGTGGCATGGCTTTGTGTATAGCGTTGATTTGCGAGCCTCACACCTCGGTATGAGTTAAAAACAGGATACAGACCGCTGGGAGAGCACGACGTTTCTTTCTAGCTATGGTGGTGTCAGTGACCTACCAGCCCTGACATTTATATCTACTTTTCACCTTTGTGGTTGTTGGAATGCGAGGCGCCTCGATTTTAGGTCTGTAAGGACCGGGAAACGTGTGTTCAGGAATAACTAATCCTCAAACGTAAGAGAGGACCGGCCCAGCCAATCCAAGGGTTACCCAAAGTGCGTAGTCCTGAGGCATTTGCTAGAATGTCTCGAAGCGGAGAGGAGCTTGCCCCTTGCCTCGACTCATGACGGAAATCCAATTTCCAATACAAGATAACGGATTCGATTGTAACTTATGTATGACAACATAGTGGCATGGGATGCTCATGTCATCTATGATTGATATTTATGATGCTATTCGTTTTTGAAACATATATGCACTAGTAATAATATCAAATGATTTTGCTTTACACGTATTAAGCATATTTGGCCAGTATAAGGTAAAACTCTATCCTCCGGCTTGCGTTGCATTGTATGATGGGACTTGAGTCTTATAATGGTTAAATTCTTTTTAAAAGAATTGCGTTGTTTTAAAGAATTTACTTTGTTTTAAATGCACTGGAAATCACTGGAGTAAACCCATTACGCGAAAGTGGCGTGGTCCTATGATTTGCTTATTACTGTTGTTTAAACTGTTAAGTAGATTTCTCATACCAGTCCCCATGACTGACTCGTTGTTTGTTTCACTTTGCAAATGCGGGTGCCCTTATTTTCACACGGGCAGCCTAGTTCGCAGATGACAGGTTGTTTTGGCTCAACACTGTAGTATGGAGTACACTTTTGGCTCATGGCGAGGCTGACTTCACCGAGATGACTTTGACATTATCTGCCATTATTGTATTTATATTATGATTCTGCCACAGGTGATGCAGACTGTTTTACTTCCAGTATTTATTGTCGTATGTATATGTACCGCCTTCGGCGATGTAGACTGATACCCTTATTATGTCTCACAGTATGTATATATTCCGCCTATGGCGATGGTGACTGATCATTTCCTTTTTATTTACTAAGTTATATCCTACTTTGTGCTATTCTGATGTTGTTACATGTTGTGATTCCGCTGTCATATCTATGTAAAATTATTCTAATTATTGTTTTTGCTATTACCTTTACTTTGCTATGATGATTGATGTGTTATATTCCAATGATTATCCTTAATACCGTCACACGGATTTTGGGATCGTCACAGTTGGTATCAGAGCTTTGGTTAACCTTAGTTCCGGAGTCTAACACATTAAACACCTCGTTAGAATAGAATCAGTAGTGTTCTAAGGCGAGTAGCTCATTAGAGATAGGATTAGCGATGTCCTAGAATGAGCTAAGTAGATTAGCAAAACAATTTGATCAGTACATCATTATCTTTCCTTATGTTCCCCTGCTTTATCATATATGAAATTTATCATTTCTGTGAGCTTGACTCTTTTCTTGCTTATACAGTACTTTATCTGATGGCTACACGAGCAGCAGCAGCCAGAGGTGGCCGAGGAGGCCGAGCAGGCATAGCAGGAGGACGGGGGAATATCCCCGTAGCTGAGGAGGGCCCTATTATACAGCCACCGGCACCCCAGGACTTTGA
Source organism: Allium sativum (assembly GCA_030737875.1). Taxonomy (NCBI): domain Eukaryota; kingdom Viridiplantae; phylum Streptophyta; class Magnoliopsida; order Asparagales; family Amaryllidaceae; genus Allium; species Allium sativum. Next base: position 777,614,559 of record CM060912.1, read on the forward strand.
GCTTGACAGAGTAGCAAAGAGATACAGGAACCTGGGAGGAAAACCCTTTTCTGGCCTTGGTACAGTGATAGAGGCTATTGCTTGGTTGAAGACTTGTGAAAAGATTTTTGAGGGCATGGGATTGGGGACCCACAACAAGGCATGTCTAGGCATTTGGCTCTTACAGGAAGAAGCCGAGTTGTGGTGGGATTCCATCACCTCCGAAGATGTGGCGGGTATTGTTAGGGCCTGGGAGCAATTCAAGACCATGTTCAAGGAGAAGTTCGTACCTGAGCAGGCCTTAGAGAGGATGCGTGAGCAGTTTGCTAATCTCCAGCAGGGAGATCTCTCTATCCAAGACTACCTCAACAAATTCACTCAGCTGTCGCGCTATGCTCCAGATCTTATTATGACAATCAAAGCTAAGAACAAGAGGTTTATATTTGGGCTACAGCGCAAGTACCATGACAGGGCCATGAGCAACATCAAACTCTCATTCTAAAAATTAGTGGAAATGTCCTACAATTATGAAGATTTGGATGAAAGACACTCCAACCAAGACCGCGCCAAAAGCCAAGCTGGAAACAAGCGCAAAGCTTCAGGAGATCAGCTAGAGTCCAGCATTTCAACGGCCGCTACTCAGCAATCTGGAAAGATACCGAAAGGAAGCTGCTACAACTGCGGGAAGACAGGGCATTTTTCTAATGTGTGCAAAGCCCCAAAGAAGCTAAAGGCAAATCCAGACCGCAGCTCAGCCGAATGCTACAACTGCCATAAGAAAGGGCACTATAGCAGGAATTATCCTTTAAAGCAGAATGCAAAGGTGGCTCATGTTTATGACGGGGAGACCCCGCCAGCTATCACCGATGGATCAGGTAAACCCGACGTCTTGGGAGGTACCCTTACCATTAAAAATATTCCAGTTTTTGTACTTTTTGATACTGGTGCATCACGTAGCTTCATTTCTAGTAACACTGTTAGTAAGTTAAAGTTAAAAGTAAGAAGTCTAAAGGAACCAATTAAATTTCAAAACCCGATAGGAGGTTCTGTTAGTCTCAGTTCATATTGTAGAGTACCTATTTCCTTTTCTCGATACCGATTTCCTTTTAAACTGATTGTCATGGACCTTTCCGAATTTGATGCTATACTGGGGCTGGACTGGTTGACAAAATATAAGGCCGAAGTTAGATGTGTCGAAAGAATCGTGAAAGTTAAAACAAAACTTGGGCATATCACTATACCATGTCACGGTTCTGATCCAAACAGAAAAGAATTTTGGTCTTCTTTGGAAGTTATTCCCACTTCATTAGAAAAGATACCGGTCATCAAAAACTATGCGGATGTGTTTGAAGAAGTCGAAAACTTACCTCCGCAAAGAGAGATTGAATTCAGAATAGATCTAATTCCTAATGCCCGACCAGTAGTACACCCAATTAGGAGAATGGCCCCGAAAGAAAAAGAAGAGTTAAGCAGCCAAACTTGGGAATTGCTTTGGAAAGGTCTGATCAGACCGAGCTTTTCAGCTTGGGGAGTAGGAGTAGTATTTGTCCCGAAATCGGACGGTACTCTGCGACTTTGTGTTGACTACCGAGATCTCAATAAGCAGACACTGGAGAACAAATATCCCTTGCCACGTATAGATGATCTGTTAGATCAATTAAATGGGGCGACAGTATTCTCCAGAATGGACCTAGCTACAGGTTTCTACCAATTACGTATAGCCGAAGACTTTGTTCCTTTGACAGCCTTCAGGGTTCCCGATTTATTCTACGAATGGTTAGTAATGTCGTTCGGCTTGTGTAACGCTCCGGCATACTTCGTCGATCTTATGAACAGAGTGTTCCGTGGTGTTTTGAATAAATTTGTTCTGGTCTTCATCGATGACATTTTAATCTACTCCAAGTCAGAAGGCGAGCATGCAAAACATTTAGAACAAGTGTTGATAATTCTGAGGAGAAATGTTTTGAAAGCTAAATTTTCTAAGTGTGTCTTCTGGCAAGATGAAGTTAAGTTCCTTGGCCATGTCGTATCGAAGGAAGGGATTGCTGTAGATCTAAGCAAAATTACAACGATTCAGAACAGGAAACAGCCTACTACCGCCACAGAAGTTCGAAGTTTGTAACACCCCACCTCCACCAGGGTGGCTCTTGCAAGCACTCTTACTTTGGAGGGGCGTTTGAATCAGGTAAACATGCATAATGATATATCAAGGCAGAACAAGAACATATGTATATATGTAAACAGAGTAAATAACATAGATAAAACAACGGAAGATTTCAAAACATTTCAAAACAAGTCTGGTACAACATAGCTTTCCAAATAAACAAGTCTAGATAAAACAACATCAACTGAAAAACTGAAATAAATAAGTGATATCCCCAATTAAGTGGTAACCATAGCAAGCTTCATGTCGAAACCGTACATGAGCTGAAATCCCACAAGCAAGCAATCCGAAATCCAAGCTAAGCTCCAGTATTCCCTCCCTAAGAACCTGGGGGGGGGGGGACGAAAGAAAAGAGGCGAAAGAAAACAGGTCAGTCAAAAAGACTGAGTAAGCCCTACTACAATCAATGTAAACTGATAAAGTTAACTGGCATGAGCAGCAGGGATGAACATAAGGATAACAATATACTAGCATGATGATTAACTAACAAGGTAGATAAAGGTGTCATCGCATAATCAGGATTAAGGTTTTGCACCACAGGTGTACTAGCAAACTAACATGACTTGAATAAACAAGTATTGATCCCTTGGCCCAAGCTTTGGCCCAATAACATGAAATGACCCTAATACAAGGTCCAACCAAACGGTCTAGTCGATCGGCTCCCTAAGCCTAACTCGTCACGTGTTGGTGTCAATACGGCCCAATCATAATTGTAGTCGAACTGTGCCGGATCCACCCTTCGGGTGTATCAAGCTCTAGGGTGTCAACCCCTGGACACCATGAACATGAGTGCACAGTCCCGATCTACTGGTACCCGTGCATGTTTTCTCCGGCTACGGACTATGTGCACGACCAGAGTCCGCCCGGAACTACACCGGCGTACCCTCTGCCGTCGCTTTTGGTCACTTACCTCCAGTCCAGTAATCGTGCCCCCACCCTAGCCTAGTCCCTAGGGTCATGATGATACTAACTTGGGATTACTGCAGGAGTGGGCCCCCGTTGCTAGGATTTTTCTAGTGGGTTAAGTACGGTTTAACCCTCTTGCTAATCCTGGATTAACTTGGTTAAGTGTAACGATGAGTTCACGACTTAACCCCGATTAATCTACCAAGCCCAAATTGGTTAAGTATTAAGTGGACCATGACTTAACCCTAATCACGAGGCATTAATTAATTTAATGCGCCTTAACCTCTCACATTAGACCTTGTTGTGGTTACTAGTTAAGCCGGGCGGGTCCGGGTAGCTTTACACCACAACTTGGTCTAACCTCGGGTTCAAGGTACAACATGACCAACTTCTCACATTGGGTCCTATTGTTTGTAGCAACTAGTTAAGCCGGTCGGTTCCGGGTAGGTTTACGCTACAAACTCAACCCAACCTCGAGTTGGCCACACTTATCTTTTCTAAGTGTCATGTCCATCATGTTTCCAAAATATGTTACAAGTTTTCAAGCAATTGGGTAGACCTAACTTAATAGGTAAATTCCCAATGGGTAGACCTAACTTAATAGGTAAATTCCCAAGCTTATGTTTTATGTCTTTTAAGTTTACCCAACCCCAAACGCAATCCCATCGCTTACATATCGCAATAGCGCATAAAGGATAGAAAGAGGGAACTTGGCATAATCATGACATAAAGGTATTGAAGCCACAAGCTTAACATGGTGGCATATGAAATGTTCATATGTTCATGCACTTGCATATTACATTTTTAGGCCTCAAAAGCATGCATAAAACCAAACTTAGCATATTGGTGATACATGGTGCTAAATGACATGTAGAGATGGCCATAAGTTCGCATTTAGCCTCACATGCAAGTTATCATAAGAGATATGATAACTTACATGTTGCTAAAATGCAACCTTTGGCATAAAGCTTAAAGCTTTATGTACATAAACCCAAAATAAGCTTGCATAACATGATAGCATGAACAAAATGTTCAACCCAAACTTGCATAACATAACTTGGCATACTTGCATATAAACTTGCATATCACAACATGATAAACTTGCATATAAACTTGCATATCACAACATGATAAACTTGCATATAAACTTACATATCACAACATGATAAACTTGCATATAAACTTGCATATCATACATTTAACTTTAGAGTTTAAGTATGAAAGTAGAATAGGGCTTACAATGCTTAAGAAGTCACAAAAATATGACAAAGCCCTTATGAAATCAATTAAACCCAAAATTCAAGCAAAACCCTTGAGCCAAAATGATCAAGACTCTTTCTTTATGATGCAAATATATAAACTTGACTTGAATGCAAGCTAATGATGCTCATACAAGTTTGAAAACACTTGTATGCATGGAAAATCACTTAGGAATTTATTTAGGAATTTTATGAAGAGAGTGGAGGCCATGAGAGAATTGATTTTGCTATAGTTTAGTTGTATGAATGAATAATGATGATTTAGGGTAGGTTAGGGTCTTATTTATAGATTAGGCAAGTGTTTTAGGCCATAGGATTAAACCTAGATTCAATCCAAGCCATCAAAGCATGTCTTGGGGAAGAAGTCAAGTGTAGGAACCATCTAGGGCCTTTAGATTAAAGATGAACCATGAGAACCATTCAAATGCAAAATCTGCATTTGAGCGAATCGGCCCACGGGTTGACAGCCAAACACCCTGGATTAACCCTTAGTCGACCCAGCGAGCTCGGGTCGACCTCAAAAATCGGCCGGTTCGGTTATTCCCCTCTCCCAATTCGTTGTTTTGAACATTTTTGCATATTTATTTATTTAATTTTCAATTATATATATATATATCAATATATATATATATATTTCTCTGCGCAACCCATTTCACTTAATTAAGTATACTTTAATTTGGGAATTTTTCGTGAAACTTCGCGAGGCCATATCTTGGTCATACGGACTCCGATTTTCAAAAACTCGGACTCTATTTCGCGTATTTTTCCGAGACGAACACAATGGCATAGCCCGTTTCCCTTGATTCAGATTTTACAGTTTAATTCTGCCTCCATTTATGTTATAAGATGTTATTCAAAAATACGGGTTGTTACATTCTTCCCTCCTTAAAGGATTTCGTCCCCGAAATCTCCAAGTTAGGAAGAACGTATCCTACCATCCATCATCCATCTACTCAAAACATCATCCACGAGCAATCATTGTCCTTAAAAGGTTCTAAATGCTGTATGATCATATGCAAAGGTGTGTGTATATGTACTTATCTAATGCGAAAATCAGGAGGTTACTGATTCAGTAAACCCCCTTAATGCAAAATATGTTAGTGAAATGAGTCCATATGTATGCAAATTCCTAACATAATTTATAATCTCTTCATGAGTGCACATAACATTCATCCATATGCAACATCCACGTGATAGCATAACTAGTTTTCATCCATGAATAAGCATAAACACTCATGCATATGCGGTATGAAAGTGTGTGAGCCGATCTTAGTGCCTAACGTGTATTATGCATCCACGAGTATCCACTTGCAAACACTTGCAACCACTTGCAACCATCAAGCATAACATGTTTCAAACACATGTTTCATCCAAAGGGTTTCTACCTAAGGTTCTCATGACAAGATTAACACGATAAACTAGATAAACATGGATAGCAAAGAGAAAGATATGCTAACAAAGAAAAGAGATTGAGAGTGTACCCTCAAAAAGGAATGGATAAAGCCCACGCATCTTCTCCTCGGTTTCCCAAGTTGCGTCTTCTTCGGCTTCACTCCATTGAACCTTCACCAATTTGACCTCTCGATTCTTTAGCTTCTTGGTCTCCGTCCCCAAGATATGAATCGGAGCTCTCCTCAAGGTAGCCTCTTTCTCCACTTCTACATCTTTTAGAACACTTGGCTCAACAACCTCTGCTGATTCATGTAAACACTTCCGGAGATGCGAGACATGAAAAACATCGTGTACTCCAGCAAGCTTCTCGGGCAACTTCACTCTATAAGCCATCTGCCCGATCCTCTCTATAATAGGGAATGGTCCAACAAACCTCGGTGCCAACTTCCCAACAGCTCCAAATCGGACCACATTCCGCAAAGGAGAAACCTTCACGAAAACCATATCCCCAACATCAAACTCCAAATCCGTTCTTCGCTTATCAGCATAGGATTTCTGTCGGTCTTGGGCCGCTTTCATCCGTCTCCGAATCAACTCGATCTTCTCGGATGTATCTCTGATCATATCAGGCCCAAGTATAAGCTCATCTGTAGTCTCCCACCAACATGTAGGCGACTTGCACGGCCTCCCATATAAAGCTTCAAATGGTGCCATACCTATGCTTGCCTGATAACTGTTATTATATGCAAACTCAACAAGAGGAAGATGGTCTTCCCAAGTACCACCAAAATCCAGAATACAAAGCCTCAACGGATCCTCGAGTACCCTATTCACCCTTTCGGTTTGACCGTCCGTCTGTGGGTGATAAGCCGTACTTAGATTCAACCTTGTGCCCATAGCTTCTTGCAAGCTATTCCAGAATTGACTTGTAAAGATTGGGTCACGGTCACTGACTATACTAGAAGGGACTCCATGTAGTCTCACAATCTCACGAAGATATACAGACGCTAGCCAAGATGCGGTCCTCTTGCTCTTCACCGGAATGAAATGAGCACTCTTCGTAAGTCTATCCACAATAACCCAAATGCTCGTATTCCCTTTCCTTGACCTTGGTAGCCCATCGATAAAATCCATGGAAATACTCTCCCACTTCCATAGTGGAACGTCTAGAGGATGCAATAGCCCACCGGGCTTCTTCGGCTCGGCCTTAACTTGCTGGCAAATGATACATCTAGAGACAAATTCTGCCATATCCTTCTTCATCCCAGGCCAAAAGAAAATGCGCTTCATATCTTTATACATCTTATCTCCGCCCGGATGTATAGTAAACTTAGAGCGATGCGCTTCGTCAAGAACTCTTCTTACTAGATCTTCTACCATTGGAACACATAACCTTCCGTCTCTCCTCAGCCAACCCTTGTCATCAATAGAATATCGAGCGAGATGACTAGACGTCTCTCCTCGAATTAGCTTATCCATAATCTCAACTATCTGAGGGTCTTCTCTCTGCGAAGCCCCAACTTGATCAAGAAGGGTAGGTCTGAGTTCCAGAGATGCTAAAGAACCGGTCATCGACTCAATCGCCAAAGAGAAATCAAAGGTTGCCACATACTCTAAATTCTTCATCTCAACGAATAGAGGACTTAGGGTCAACCTTCTTCTACTCAATGCATATGCTACCACATTCCCCTTGCCAGGGGTATAAGCTATCTCAAAATCGTAGGACGCCAAGAATTCCATCCATCTTTGTTGCCTCAGATTCAGATCCTTCTGAGAAAAGAGATACTTCAATGACTTGTGATCGGTATAAAGCTCAAATCTTTCTCCCAGAAGATAATGGCGCCAAGCCTTGAGTGCATATACTATTGCTGCCAACTCTAAGTCATGAGAGGGATAATTCTTCTCATGCACTTTGAGTTGTCTACCGCCAAAGCATATCACTCTTCCTTCTTGCATAAGAACAGCTCCTAACCTCGTGCCACATGCATCGGTGTATACGGTAAATAACTTCCCTCCATCGGGCAAAGCTAGAACAGGTGCTGATGTGAGGGCTCTCTTGAGCTTCTGAAAAGCAAGCTCGCATTCTATGCTCCAAGCAAAAACTAAATTCTTCTTCGTCAATTTAGTGAGAGGAGCGGATATCTTTGCGAAGTCCTTGATGAACTTCCGGTAAAAACCCGCAAGACCTAGAAAACTTCTCACTTCGGTTGCATTCCTTGGAGTCTTCCAATCCTGAACTGCCACTACCTTAGCGGGATCCACCGCTAAGCCTTGCTTAGATACTATATGCCCAAGGAATCTAACTTCCCTTCTCCAAAAGTGACACTTGGAGAACTTGGCCTTCAACTGATGCGCTCTAAGCGTATCCATCACCTCCATGAGATGCCTTGCGTGCTCTTCCTCATCCTTAGAGAAGATCAGAATATCATCTACGAAGACCACGACAAACTTGTTCAAGAACTCCCTGAACACCCTACTCATCAAGTCCACGAAATATGCGGGTGCATTAGTCAAGCCGAACGGCATGACAAGCCATTCGAAGAATCCATCTGGAGTTCTGAACGCAGTCTTGTCTATACTATCTTCAGCTACCCTGAGCTGATGGAACCCCGTAGCAAGATCAAGCTGAGAGAAAACAGAAGCACCGACAAGCTGGTCAAAGTGATCATCAATCCTCGGTAACGGGTGTCTGTTCTTCTTAGTCAGCTTATTCAACTCTCGATAGTCAACGCAAAGTCGGAGAGAACCATCCGCCTTGGTAGCAAATACCACAGGCGCTCCCCATTCAGATATACTTCGTCTAATGAAGTTCTTCTCAAGCAACTCTTTCACTTGCTTACTTAGCTCCCGCCTTTCACGCGGAGCCATGTGCCGAACGGGAAAAGAAACAGGCTTTGCATTATCCACCAGATAAATGCGGAAATCAATCTCTCGCTTAGGGGGCAACCCCCTAACTTCATCGAAAACATCCGGATACTCTCGAACCACTCTCACAGACTGAAGAGTTTCCATTGACGAGTCGAGTGATTCCAGATAGCACAACATGACGGGACCTCTCGGATCATAAGAAATCTCTAGGGTGTTTCCGAGGCGAGTCACGAGCCTCACAACCCTATGCTCACAATCAAGAATGGCTCCATATCTGGACAGCCAATCCATGCCCAATATCAATCTGTATCCCCTAAAACCAAGAACATAAGCACTGCACAAGAACTCTACACTCAGTATAGAGATCCTCAAATCCCCACATATCATAGACAAATGGGCGGAACCCCCAATAGGATTTGAGACACAGACGGGATCATCTACCAAGCTAGTACTAAGGTGCAAACTATCAACAAGATCAGATGAGATAAAGCTATGCGATGCACCAGAATCAAACAAGGTACGAACTGGAAAATCAGAAATATATACAAGGCTCTCAACAGAAATACTACCTCGATCGGGAACTGGAGCGACATTGAGAGCATGAACTTGCCCTCCTGAAGGTCCAGCACGCTGAGTCTGACCCTGGCCTTGCCCTTGCTTCCTCGGGCAATCCTTACTGAAATGTCCAGTCTCACCGCAGAAAAAGCATTCACCATTCTTCCTTTTCCTCTTCTTACAATCCTTAATAAGATGCCCAACTGAACCGCAATAATGGCACTTCCCCTTGTTGTTCTTGCCCTTGTTGTTATTGCCCTTGTTGTTGTTCCCCTTGTTGCCTTGACTCTTGTTCTTGTTCTGATTGCCTTGACTGCTCTGACCACTTGGATTACCCTGATTTCCTTTTCCCTGGGAATCAGTCTTCTTGGCTTAAGTATCATTCATCTTGGTTTCTTTCTTGACATCTCCCTGAAGTAACGCCATATCAACCAAACTCTCAAATGTGGCCCCATGGGGAATATGTGACATAGCCAATCCCTGCAACGGCTCATTCGATCCTCTAGAAAAACGAAGAGCCTTCTTCTGAGGAGTATTCACCATATCCAAGCCAAAACGAGCTAACTGATTGAACTTGTTCACATATTCTTTGACAGACATATCTCCTTGTTTCAAAGTTATGAACCTCTCCATTTGCAGATTCTCCTCAGCAGAAGATAGAAACTTAAGCATGAACCTTGCCCTGAAATCGGCCCAAGTCTCAACAGGCCTAGTACCAATGGTGACTTCCCACAAATAAGCGGCTTCATCCTTCATAAGCCAAACCGCCAACAAGAGCTTCCTCTGATCGTCTAACCCAAAGATAGCAAACAAATCCTCGGTCTCTTTCAACCAATTTCTAGCCTCTACAAAAGTCTCAGTGCCTTGAAAGTTCTTGCTACCCATTGCTTTGAAATCTTTGCAAGTCTTTGCGAAGTCCACTTGAGGATGCTGAGGGGGAGGAGGAAGAGGAACCTCAGCGACAGGAGGAGGAGGAACATTAACCACCGGAGGAGGAGGAGGAACATTAACTACCGGAGGAGGAGGAGGAGGAACATCTGCGGGGCCGGCTTCGGTCGCCCTAGCCTCCAAAAGTCTCCTATACCAAACAGGTACGTGTACTCCCTCCGGAATAGCAAAGTTATCGGCCATACTGAAAACGAAGAAAAAGACAGATTCAGAATGGAGAAAAACGAAGGAATTTTGCTAATGGCTTTTTGGGGAATAGCCTTTAAAATAAACTAGACTTTTCTTTGGAAAATACTTTATACTTGGTTTTGAAAATAGTTTTCCAAAAGTTTTCTAAAAGCCTTTTTGTTCCTTCTCATACCATATGCTCTGATACCAAATGTAACACCCCACCTCCACCAGGGTGGCTCTTGCAAGCACTCTGACTTTGGAGGGGCGTTTGAATCAGGTAAACATGCAAAATGATGTATCAAGGCAGAACAAGAACATATGTATATATGTAAACAGAGTAAATAACATAGATAAAACAGCAGAAGATTTCAAAACATTTCAAAACAAGTCTGGTACAACATAGCTTTCCAAATAAACAAGTCTAGATAAAACAACATCAACTGAAAAACTGAAATATATAAGTGCTATCCCCAATTAAGTGGTAACCATAGCTAGCTTCATGTAGAAACCGTCCATGAGCTGAAATCCCACAAGCAAGCAATCCGAAATCCAAGCTAAGCTCCAGTATTCCCTCCCTGAGAACCTGGGGGGGGGGGGGGGAAACGGAAGAAAAGAGGCGAAAGAAAACAGGTCAGTCAAAAAGACTGAGTAAGCCCTACTACAATCAATGTAAACTGATAAAGTTAACTGGCATGAGCAGCAGGGATGAACATAAGGATAACAATATACTAGCATGATGATTAACTAACAAGGTAGATAAAGGTGTCATCGCATAATCAGGATTAAGGTTTTGCACCACAGGTGTACTAGCAAACTAACATGACTTGAATAAACAAGTATTGATCCCTTGGCCCAAGCTTTGGCCCAATAACATGAAATGACCCTAATACAAGGTCCAACCAAAAGGTCTAGTCGATCGGCTCCCTAAGCCTAATTCGTCACGTGTTGGTGTCAATACGGCCCAATCATAATTGTAGTCGAACTGTGCCGGGTCCACCCTTCGGGTGTATCAAGCCCTAGGGTGTCAACCCCTGGACACCATGAACATGAGTGCACAGTCCCGATCTACTGGTACCCGTGCATGTTTTCTCCGGCTACGGACTATGTGCACGACCAGAGTCCGCCCGGAACTACACCGGCGTACCCTCTGCCGTCGCTTTTGGTCACTTACCTCCAGTCCAGTAATCGTGCCCCCACCCAAGCCTAGTCCCTAGGGTCATGATGATACTAACTTGGGATTACTGCTGGAGTAGGCCCTCATTGCTAGGATTTTTCTAGTGGGTTAAGTACGGTTTAACCCTCTTGCTAATCCTGGATTAACTTGGTTAAGTGTAACGATGAGTTCACGACTTAACCCCGATTAATCTACCAAGCCCAAATTGGTTAAGTATTAAGTGGACCATGACTTAACCCTAATCACGAGGCATTAATTAATTTAATGCGCCTTAACCTCTCACATTAGACCTTGTTGTGGTTACTAGTTAAGTCGGGCGGGTCCGGGTAGCTTTACACCACAACTTGGTCTAACCTCGGGTTCAAGGTACAACATGACCAACTTCTCACATTGGGTCCTATTGTTTGTAGCAACTAGTTAAGCCGGTCGGTTCCGGGTAGGTTTACGCTACAAACTCAACCCAACCTCGAGTTGGCCACACTTATCTTTTCTAAGTGTCATGTCCATCATGTTTCCAAAACATGTTACAAGTTTTCAAGCAATTGGGTAGACCTAACTTAATAGGCAAATTCCCAATGGGTAGACCTAACTTAATAGGTAAATTCCCAAGCTTATGTTTTATGTCTTTTAAGTTTACCCAACCCCAAACGCAATCCCATCGCTTACATATCGCAATAGCGCATAAAGGATAGAAAGAGGGAACTTGGCATAATCATGACATAAAGGTATTGAAGCCACAAGCTTAACATGGTGGCATATGAAATGTTCATATGTTCATACACTTGCATATTACATTTTTAGGCCTCAAAAGCATGCATAAAACCAAACTTAGCATATTGGTGATACATGGTGCTAAATGACATGTAGAGATGGCCATAAGTTCGCATTTAGCCTCACATGCAAGTTATCATAAGAGATATGATAACTTACATGTTGCTAAAATGCAACCTTTGGCATAAAGCTTAAAGCTTAATGTTCATAAACCCAAAATAAGCTTGCATAACATGATAGCATGAACAAAATGTTCAACCCAAACTTGCATAACATAACTTGGCATACTTGCATATAAACTTGCATATCACAACATGATAAACTTGCATATAAACTTGCATATCACAACATGATAAACTTGCATATAAACTTGCAGATCACAACATGATAAACTTGCATATAAACTTGCATATCATACATTTAACTTTAGAGTTTAAGTATGAAAGTAGAATTGGGCTTACAATGCTTAAGAAGTCACAAAAATATGACAAAGCCCTTATGAAATCAATTAAACCCAAAATGCAAGCAAAACCCTTGAGCCAAAATGATCAAGACTCTTTCTTTATGATGCAAATATATAAACTTGACTTGAATGCAAGCTAATGATGCTCATACAAGTTTGAAAACACTTATATGCATGGAAAATCACTTAGGAATTTATTTAGGAATTTTATGAAGAGAGTGGAGGCCATAAGAGGATTGATTTTGCCATAGTTTAGTTGTATGAATGAATAATGATGATTTAGGGTAGGTTAGGGTCTTATTTATAGATTAGGCAAGTGTTTTAGGCCATAGGATTAAACCTAAATTCAATCCAAGCCATCAAAGCATGTCTTGGGGAAGAAGTCAAGTGTAGGAACCATCTAGGGCCTTTAGATTAAAGATGAACCATGAGAACCATTCAAATACAAAATCTTCATTTGAGCGAATCGGCCCACGGGTTGATAGCCAAACACCTTGGATTAACCCCTAGTCGACCCAGCGGGCTCGGGTAGACCTCAAAAATCGGCCGGTTCGGTTATTCCCCTCTCCCAATTCGCTGTTTTGAACATTTTTCCATATTTATTTATTTAATTTTCAATTATATATATATATATATATATCAATATATATATATTTCTCTGCACAACCCATTTCACTTAATTAAGTATACTTTAATTTGGGAATTTTTCGTGAAACTTCGCGAGGCCATATCTTGGTCATACGGACTCCGATTTTCGAAAACTCGGACTCTATTTCGCGTATTTTTCTGAGACGAACGCAATGGCATAGCCCGTTTCCCTTGAGTCAGATTTTACAGTTTAATTCTGCCTCCATTTATGTTATAACATATTATTCAAAAATACGGGTTGTTACAAAGTTTCCTTGGATTGGCTAGTAACTATCGAAAATTCGTTCAGGATTTTTCAAAGATATTTGGTGTATTAACAAAGCTTACAAAGAAGCATGAGAAATTCAAATGGACTCTCGAATGTGAAGAAGCTTTCCTGGAGTTGAAACTGAAATTGACAACTGCTCCAGTATTGACAATTATAGAAGGCAACCAAGACTTGACTGTATGGACAGATGCTTCTATTAGAGGCCTTGGCTCAGTGTTAATGCAAAAGGGCCAAGTGGTCGCATATGCCAGCCGTCAGCAGAAGCCGCATAAAAGAAACTACGCAATTCATGATCTTGAGTTGTTAGCTATCGTGTTTGCTTTGAGAATATGGAGGCATTATTTATTGGGCGAGAAGTTCGAACTATTTACCGATCATCAATCATTGAAGTATCTATTCACTCAGAAAGATCTAAACTTGAGACAACAGCATTGGTTAGAATTCTTTGCAGCATACGATTTTGAGATTCTATACACTCCAGGGAAAGCCAATGTTGTAGCAGATGCGCTCAGCAGAAAGAATGAAATCATCGCCAGTTTTATCATTACTTCTTCCTTAGAAGGTAAGATTACTATTCTCCAGAAAGACGATGAATTTATTAAAAGGATTAGTCAGTGGATCCGAGAAGGAAAAACTTCAGATTTTAGCCTAGATAGCCATGGGGTCCTAAGATTACGAGGGCGAATTTGTGTACCAGAAATTCTTGAGCTAAGAAGGGAAGTACTTGATGAATGTCACAAGTCTAAACTGAGTATCCATCCGGGAGTTAGCAAAATGTACAATGATATTAAGCGTACGTTCTGGTGGAATTCGTTAAAAAGGGACATCTCAATATATGTTAGCCGATGTCCCACCTGTCCACAAGTTAAGAGCGATCAGCAGAAATTAGCTAGATTATTACAACCATTAGAAATTACAGGATGGAAGTGGGAGCAAATTTCGATGGACTTCATTGATGGTTTGCCTCGAACTAAGAAAGGAAACGACAGTATATGGGTGATCGTAGATCGCTTCACGAAGACTGCCCATTTCATACATGTCAGATCCAACAGAACGGCTCAAAGTTTAGCACATATTTACTTCAAGGAAATAGTTAAACTGCATGGAGTGCCGCTCAATATAGTCTGTGATAGAGATCCCCTATTTACTAGCAAATTCTAGGAAGCATTCCAGATAGAATTGGGAACCAAATTGAATCTAAGCACCGCTTATCACCCTCAGACAGACGGCGAAACTGAGCGGGTGAATTGAATTCTAGAAGATTTACTACAGACTTGCATAATTGATTTTGGCGGGTCATGGGAAGATCACTTACATTTGGCAGAATTCTCTTATAACAATAGCTATCACACAAGTTTGGGAATGTTGCCATTTGAAGCATTATACGGTAGACCGTGCAGATCTCCCGCATGTTCGGTAGAACCTGGCAACATACTTGTGTTAGAGCCCGATATGATTCGAGAAGCATCTGATAAAGTCAATTTCATCAAGAAGCGATTGAAAACCGCACAAAGCTGACAGAAAAGTTATGGTGATGCGAGAAGAAGAGATTTATCATTTGCCGTTGGCGATTATGTTTATTTAAGAGTTTCTCCGATGAGGGGAGTAATCATATTTGGAAAAACTGGGAAGTCGGCACCGAGATTTATTGGTCCCTTTCCTATACTTGAACGGATTGGAACACTTGCATATAGGGTTTCATTATCTGATTGGTTGCCTGGAGTGCATGATGTGTTCCACGTGTCTCAACTCAGAAAACATGTGCATGATCCGGATCTTGTTGTAGAAGAAGTAGCACAACAGGACTTGGAAATAACTCCAGAATTAGCAGTCAGAAGAGAGCCATTGAAGATCGTTGGCAAAGAAACAAGAGAGCTAAGGAGCAAAAATATTCATTTAGTTAAAGTGTAGTGGAGTAGTGATCCTAGAGACTGTACTTGGGAGACTGAGGAAAGCATTAAACTAGCCTACTCCAAATGCAGAGTGGACATCTCTGACTAACTCCGGTGCAAGGTACCTTTACAATACTTTGCATTTACATTTTGTTTCCTACTTTGCTGTTGTTTCCTTTTCGAGGACGAAAAGTTTTAAGAGGGGGAGATTGTAATAACCCGGAAAATGTGAACCAATTTAAAATTTTTAAAATTGGTTATTGTCAAAGAATTTAAACAATTGAAATAGCATATTTCAATAAAATAATGAATTGGGAATAGTGAGGCAGTTTGAAAATTTGAATACAAACTTTGTCTGATTGTACCGGGTGGAAAATATAACAGATTTTAGTAAAACCAAAAATATTTAAATCTGTTTATGAATACCTTTCTAACGAATCTGAAAAATCGAAGTTTCATAGCAGGAATCAAAAGTTATGGCCAAATGAATTTTCAGAAAGGTCGCTATATAGAATATATAGCCCTTGAAAATAGATATTTTGCATACGACCTCGGAATTCGACGAAACCACTTTTGTTGGATCCGGGATGTCAAACTATTGCTAGGTTTCAAATTTCATAATTTTTGAAGCTAGTATGTGAGCGGGGCAAAAGAAAATGAGATTGGTCAATTTCTATTAAAATGGGTCGACCTGAAAATGGCCATTTTGCATACGATCTCAGAATTCGATGAAACTGGTTTTGTTGGGACCGTATCGTCAAAACAAAGCTAGATTTATTTTTCTGGAATTTTTCGATTCAGTTTGTGGCCCTGGCAAATTGAAATGTACGTTCAAATTGAATATTAAATGTTTTATACTTTAATTTGAAAAATAACTGATTGTAACAGTCGAATTGGCCAACGAAACATATCCCATTGTGTCCGGAATGGGGATATTTAGCTGGGGGCGACAGTCGTTGGGTTGAAATTGGTGTACGTTTGTTCAAAGGGATATTTTGGGAATTTAAAATTTAAATATAACAGGAAATATCCTTTATTTTCTCTCTCTTCTGAAAAATTAGTCAACCCTCCTACGAAAGAACGACGGAACCAGCTCAAAACTTCCAGGACTGATCGCCGCCGCCACAGGCTTTTTCGCCACCCCCTCTAATTGGCTTTTCCGTTCGCCTTTCCCCCCTCTTTCAATCATTCCAAGCCTCGACTGAAACCATCTGATATCTGCGTCGAATTTCAGCTAGAAAGTTACCACCTTTGGAGCGTCGCCGAGCATCAGAGGGGCCATCGAGTTCGTTGCCACCACAGGCGCTGGGAAGCCTGTTCGAAGATCTTTGACGTTGCAGCATCCAATCGTGACGAAACTGCACAGATCGATTGAAAATTAAAAACCTAGTTTCGAAGGATTGAAAAACATGTTTGCTTTGAAATTTCTGAATTGAAAATAACACTTTTAAGTGTTGCAAAACTTTGAAAAATCATATCTTTTTAGTGTGTTAACGAAATTCGATGAAACAGGAAACATCGGGACCGCAGGGAGGCTCTCTACCATCTAGCAGAAACCGCGGATTTTTCTGATCTACATACGATTATTAGCACTTCAAAAACCAATGTGAAGAATCTAAATTAAACTGTGTGAATGGAATCGTGTTTTATAAATTATATAAGCGAAGTGTAAATTATATACGCATTGTATACCTCATGTACATGTGATGTATAAGTTATATTAGCGATGTATAAATTATACAAGCGTTGTATGAAACATATATGCTTTGAATTGTGATGAAATGCAAGTGGATTATAGAAATAATATATATATATATATATACTCCCCTCGTCCACAGACCATGGACGATATTTATTGCTTGTGATTGGCGTGAAAACATATAGTATGACGAATGGTTGGAAATAATTGTTTGTGGTTGATATTGTGGTTGAAAAATACCTTTGTGGTTGAAAAATACCCTCTTTTGGTTGAAATAAATTAGAATAGGATTATGGAAATGAAAATAAAACATGTCGCCTGCATGCGAACTAGATGCATGATTCCCCATTGTCAAAAACCGCGAGGTTTTAAGGAAGAGCGAGGAGCCGTACTAGGGACGGTCCCGGTTTTAACTACCCTGCCGTTATGTTGCCGAAATTTTCTGAAATATTCATGTGTTAGAATAATTTTCATTTGTTGAAATAAATTACATATCCTGAAACCAATATTCATGTGTTGAATTGAAATTCATTCGTTGAATTGAAATTCATGTGTTGAATGTTATTCGAATTTTAAATAAATAGCTTTAACGATAAAAATCACATTTTTATATATATACAAACTATAGAAAATATTCATGTGTTGAATTGAAATTCATTCGTTGAATTGACAATTCATGTGTTGAATGTTATTCGAATTTTAAGTAAATAGATTTAACGATAAAAATCACATTTTTATATATATACAAACTATAGAGAATATTCATGTGTTGAATTGAAATTCATTCGTTGAATCGAAATTCATGTGTTGAATGTTATTCGAATTTTAAATAAATAGCTTTAACGATAAAAATCACGTTTTTACATATACAAACTGTAAAGGACATTCATGTGTTGAATTGGAATTCATTCGTTGAATTGAAAATTCATGTGTTGAATGCTATTCGTATTTTAAAATAAATTGAATAGACAATAAAAACTACATTTTTATTGTGAATATGAAGTGTTAAAAACATTCACGTGTTGAACAAATATTTTTTATGATAAAAATATTACTTTTATCATGTATACGCTTTGGTAAAAATACACACGTGTTGAAATAAATATTAGTTCGCTAGAAATATTATTATTAGCTTTGTTCTGCATATATATACATGTGTCGAACAGGGAAAATGGATTAGCTAAAGAGTAAAGAAATTATTTGCGTGCCCGACAAATAGGTAAGCCTTGATGAGTTGGCTGCGCAATTTTATTTTTATATCAACTCCTGTGAATGCCATTGGATGCGGAGTGCTGGTTATTCTGTGTGAAATAATAAACATCGCCATAGGATAGTAACAATTAATTTTGAACTACACTACATGGCATACTCCTTGACGATAGGCATACTTCATCATATTCCACATAAGCATTTGGAGCTTGTGTGACGAGGTTGAAGATTTACCATATGAGCGAGAGGCTTGTAAGGCGATGATTATATACTACAGGTTGAACTGATGACTAATATGGACTATATAAAATATAACGATAAATTGCCAGATTAATAAAAACCCCACACGGGTCTGGAGTTGACAATAATCACGTCTCTCTAGTCATTAGATACGGCACATGGACTATTTATTCCCACACGGGACGAGGTGACGAGGATTTATCCTCTGGAGTAATTAAAAATACACGCTCCCTCAGGCTTGACAGGGTGACGAGAATTTATTCTCTGGAGTTATTATCTATACACGCTCCCCTGTAAACACCAGAATATATCACTATAAATATGTGGATGCTTTATAGGATTTATTGGGTACCTAACACGGCCCAATAAATTTCCAAACCCCTTCCCGTACAAAGGAGGTTATGGCGAATTTTTTCGAAATATAAAGGCGTTAGTGAAATATTTGAAGTGAAAACGATGTTGAAATTAATGAATGAACTATATTTGAAATAAAAGAATGAACTATATTTATATATATAAATATAAATAGAATTGAAAGGAATCGAAGCCGTGCAGTTCGTGTTTTGAAATCATAATTTGAATCGATTAGTACGAGAAATCCGACCATCGGATTTTCCCGAAACCGCAACTACTGGGTTCGCCTTGGAAATATCTTTCCAACGGCACCAACTTTGTAAAAAATCCAACGGTTGGATTGTCTGGAATGTTTAATTCAAATCTGAAGAAAAACAGCGCCAGAATCGTTTATATTTATATATAAATATAATTAAATTAAATCGAATAACGACGCTGCAGTTCTAATTTTGAAATCGTAAATTCAAACGACTAGTGTGGAAGACCCGACCGTCGGATTTTCACGAAACTGGAGCCGTTGGGTTCGCTTTGGGAATATCTTCCCAGTGGTATAGACTTTGTAGAAATTCAACGGTTAGATTTTCCGATATATGTAAAACAAATTAGGGGAAAAACAGCGGCAGTGCCATGGCACGACCTGAAACGTCGTTTAATTAAATATGGCCATTTTAAATAAATAAAAATGGCGGAAAATAGTTATAAAATATTATAAGCAACATGGATTGGAAATAAACCAGTTTGGCTTGATCTGCTTGATATTTGATGGTTGTATGTGTTTGACACGAAAATAATACTAAAGAACTTAAATATGAATGTTGAATAATATAACCATGGAAAGAATTGATTTGAATTCTAATTACGTGAATTATTTGAAAAGGCCGAGCTAACCCTCATTTCAAACAATTGATCGAACGATTCGAAGGCGAAAATACAAAGACGATTCAAGACCGACGATCTTTGTATCGGTTGGATGGGCGCTACTGAGGTTCCTGATTGGAGTAGCTACCGTGAAGGAACAGAAGTAGTAGCCGTCTGAACGTATGTGCTGATTGTACGGATATACGAGGAATTTGACGCCTCCGGTTTCGTTCAAACCCAGAACGAACTTGTAGATGGACTGTGTGTCTGACATTGGATTTTGTTCTATACTGATTGATCTCTGTTAAATATATATCTGTTTGGCGGCGGAGAATTTATTCTTTTGCTTAACGCCCTTCCCTGAGACGTACGAGCTCAGAGGTTATATATCGATAGAAATCAGTCGTATGGAGTGGATTGCCTATGTGGCTTGCCAAGATGCAATGTTCAAGGCTTCTGTTGCAAAGCAAAGTATTGTGTTCAATGATCAAAGCACGACCAACATGGCCTGGCTTTGTGTATAGCGTGGATTCGCGAGCCTCACACCTCAGTATGAGTTAAAAATGGGATACGGACCGCTGGGAGAGCACGACGTTTCTTTCTAGCTATGGTGGTGTCAGTGACCTACCAGCCCTGACATTTATATCTTCTTTTCACCTTTGTGGTTGTTGGAATGTGAGGAGCCTTGATTTTAGGTCTGTAAGGACCGGGAAACGTTTGTTCAGGAATAACTAATCCTCAAACGTAAGAGAGGACCGGCCCAGCCGATCCCAGGGTTACCCAGAGTGCGTAGTCCTGAGGCATTTTCTAGAATGTCTCGAAGCGGAGAGGAGCTTGCCCCTTGCCTCGACTCATGACGGAAATCCAATTTCCAATACGAGATAACGGATTCGATTGTAACTTATGTATGGCGACATAGTGGCATGGGACGCCTATGTCATCTATGATTGATATTTATGATGCTATTCGTTTTTGAAACATATATGCACTGGTAATAATATCAAATGATTTTGCTTTACACGTATTAAGCATATTTGGCCAGTATAAGGTAAAACTCTATCCTCCGGCTTGCGTTGCATTGTATGATGGGACTTGAGTCTTATAATGGTTACATTCTTTTGAAAAGCATTGCGTTGTTTTAAAGAATTTACTTTGTTTTAAATGCACCGGCAATCAATGGAGTAAACCCGTTCCGCGAAAGTGGCATGGTCCTATGATTTGCTTATTACTGTTGTTTGAACTGTTAAGTAGATTTCTCATACCAGTCCCCATGACTGACTCGTTGTTTGTTTCACTTTGCAAACGCGGGTGCCCTTATTTTCACACGGGCAGCCTAGTTCGCAGATGACTGGTTGTTTTGACTCAGCACTGTAGTATGGAGTGCACTTTTGGCTCATGGCGAGGCTGACTTCACCGAGATGACTTTGACATTATCCACCATTATTGTATTTATATTATGATTCCGCCACAGGCGATGCAGACTGTTTTACTTCCAGTATTTATTGTTGTATGTATATGTACCGCCTTCGGCGATGTAGACTGATACCCTTATTATGTCTCACAGTATGTATATATTCCGCCTATGGCGATGGTGACTGATCATTTCCCTTTTATTTACTAAGTTATATCTTACGTTGTGCTATTTTGATGTTGTTACATGTTGTGATTCCACTGTCATATCTATGTAAAATTATTCTAATTATTGTTTTTGCTACTACCTGTACTCTGCTATGATGATTGATGTGTTATATTCCAATGATTATCCTTAATACCGTCACACGGATTTTGGGATCGTCACACTAGACAAGCTTTGCATCACGCTTTTGGCTCTCGCCAATCCTTTCAACGAGAGTATGTCTTATCGATAAGCTTGCCAACATTTTAGGTTCCAACTCACACCATGGTCTGAAATCAAATCTCGCGAAGTACTCGAGGTGTTTCCATTCCGAAAACATCCCTCCTAAATTTGCTTGTCTTCAACTCAACGTATCTGCCATTATGTTAGTTTTTCATGAGTATAGGCTATACCAAAATCATACCATGTCAAAAACTCTAGCCACCGTTGTTGCTAGAGATTCAAATCCTTTTGGGAGAAAAGAAATTTCAATGACTTGTAATCCGTAAACAACTTGAATCGAACTCTAAACAGGTAATGTCTCCACATTTTCAGAGAAACACGATCGCCGCCAACTCCAAATCATGAGTTAGTTAATTCCTTACATGCAGCTTCAGCTGTCGACTTGCGTTGGCCACAACCTTATCCTTCTGCATTAGCACTGCTCTAAGTCCAGTACCACATGCAACAATGTATACCACCATTTCTTCATTCCCACTTGGAATCGTCAAAACAAGACCACTCGACATACTCTCTTTCATGATTCCAAAAGCTTGCTCACACTTCGCATTCCATGTGAACACCAGATTCTTTCTCGTCAATCTTGTTAATGGTGTAGCTATATTGGAGAAATCCTTTATAAAACAACGATAATATCCCACCAACCCACGAAAACTATGAACATTCGTCACATTCTTTGGTCTATCCCAGTTCTGGATTGCTGCCACCTTAACGAGGTCAACCGCTATTCCATTTCAAGAAACAACATGCCCTAGAACCTCACTTCTCTATTCCAAAAGTGACATTTTGAAAACTTAGCTTTTAGCTGATGCTTTCGCAAGATTTCCAAAACAACTCGCAAGTGCATCTTATGCTCTTCCTCATTTCTGGACTAAACTAGAATATCATCCACGAACACAAGCACAAACTTGTTCAGCTGATCTCTGAAAACCTTATTCATAAGATCCATGAAACATGCTCCTGTGTTAGTCAACCAAATGGCATCACCAACCATTCGAAGAAACCAGATGGTGCCCTAAAAGCAGTTTTCGGCACACTATCATTTGCCACCCTCAACTGGTGGAATCCAATTGCCAAATCCATTTAAGAAAACACCTTAGCCTCGTGAAGTTGATCGAACAAGTCATCTATCATTAACAATGGATACTTGTTCTTCTTGGTCATCTTGTTCAGCTCATGATAATACATACCCAATATCAACAATCCATTGGCTTTGGCCACAAACACAACTAGTGCATCCCATTTGGATACGCATCTCCAAACGAATCGTTTTCTGAAATGGTCACGTACTTGCACCTCTAACTCTCATTGTTCCTTAGGTGCCATCCGCTTAAGAGGCATGATGATAGGTATAACACCTTCGACCAAATCGATTCTGAAATCTCACGATGCGGCAACATCCCCTTGACCTCGTCAAAAACATCAACAAACTCACTAGAGATCGACACCAATGACAAGTCTTCAACTAAAATCACAAGAAAATCTAAATAGCTCACGAAAACTCCATCTTCGGGCTTACATCGAATCACAACCGTTCGCCTTTCCACATTCCCGACCGTCACCTTCGGCTTCCCGCAATCCACTTTTATCGCATACCTCTTGAGCCAGCCCATACCCAAAATAATCCCAAACCAAACAAAGTTCAAATGCAAAGCAATCACACACAAAGGACCAACCATGAATTAACAACACTAGACCCTAACAAATCATGCACAAATTGGATGAACCCTCGACTGGATTAGTCACGAAAAAAGGTATATCGCAAATCTTAGGTTCCAAACCCAAGCGGTACACAAGCTCAATGCAAATGAAAGAATGTGATGCTTCAGTATCTAACAACACACGAACTGAAACATCTTTAATGGAAAGAATACCTTGAACGACGACACTCTTCCCTTTCTCCTCTGATGTTGGAGTCCTTGAAGACGATGGCATAGATTCCAAAACATACCCTTTCACAACCTACTTACCCTTAGCCAATTCTGGATAATCCTTCTTGTTTTGCCCAGGCTTTCCACACTTAAAGTGCTTCTTTTTAGCTTTTAGATTCTTACAATCCTTATAATAATGGCCATCTGCCAGCAGTTGTATCAGGTTACCTTGCCTTTTTTTCTTTTTCTAACCATCTTTTCCTTTCCGCTATTGCGCTTCCTCTTTCTGTTATTACCACCCTGTTGTGGTTTCGGTTCTTTCTTAGCTCCAAAAACAGTCTCTTCCTTGGGAAACAAACTCTCATGCCTCAGAGCTTTCTCGACGATCTTCTCATAATTATCATCCAGATGATCAACCAGTTGATTCCCAAGGTATTTGTCTAAGCCCATGACAAACTTCTCATTCCTTTGATAAGGAGTCTCAACATACAAACGAACATACTTCGGCAAAGCTTCGAAGTCAGATATATTCTTTAGCACTGGTCGAACATTATCCTTAAGCTTGACAAATCTTTTAAAAAGAATAGACTTCTGAACAGTAGAGATAAACTTCATCTCAAACTTAACTTGGAATTGCTCTAATGAAATCTCATATTCTGGAGTCTCTAGAGTGACAGAGTTCCACCAATCCGTGGATTTTCCCTGTAGCTATCTCATTGCAAGATTCCTCCTAGTCGCATCGTCATTTCTCGAGTCTCCAAAGATCCTAATGCAAGTATAAAGCCATCCATGAATCTCTTCTATTGGTTTCATCCCTTTAAACTTCTTCCATCCTAGAGTGGTTAAATCTTTGCACAGCTTTGTGAACTCCACAACTCTAGGCACATGCACTTGAACTCCTACATCTATCTTGGTTGTCTCCTCTACTCATGATCGTTGCCATCATGACCTTGAACATAGTTAGGTAGTCTGGTATACCGCCATTACCCACTACAGAAACAGTCTTCTCCCAAGCAGCATGTCATGATGGTCGACGACTCATTCTAAATCTGTAACATATAATGATTAGTCTATGTACGAGAAAAAATGCAAATGGAGTTCAAAAGCTATTGTACTATACACTAATATATATCATACATCCATCATAAATCTATAATACGTCTCTCGTATGCAATTACGCCCTTTAACTTTGGTTAAAATCGATTAAGCGTAGCTCTGGTACCAAATGTGAAAACCGTCCATAACTCTTGCACTTAACAAGGAAAATGATATGTTAAAAGACGTGTCAGGAAGCTATGGACAATCATCGAGTTTGGTAAATACAAGAGGAACCTTTCGTATAACTCACAATGCAAGGATAAAGTATAATAGAACATATACAACAGGCAATAACAGTAAAACAGAATTGAGCAGAATCTTAAACTTTTTCATATCACCATGAAAATCTCCATACAACCTTAGATAACACTATAAGAGTCTGTATAACAAGCCTCACTACAAACAATCAAAGATTACATCAAACAACAGAAACAACGAATACTAGATAGTAGAAAATAATGCGCCAGCCTCCATCATGTCAACACATAGCAGCAGCATCCTCACCAAGATCAACTAACAGTTACCTGCTACTCAGCCTGCGCATCTAACACATGGAAGAATAGCCTAAGGTAATAAGAGGAGACATAAAACCTTGAGTCAGTCAATAGTCTCAGTAAGAGATAAAACAACCATCTAACATCATCAATAAAGTATATGAGAATGGAAAGATTAATAACCTGATCTACCAACTCAACCGAGAAGAACCCAAACATGTCTTCCCCACGTCCGATTGTGATAGCCTTTACAATCAAGAAGAAAAAATAGTACATTCATGGCAATCAGTTATCAAGCGTAGACCACCCTAATCGATATTAACATCTCCCAAGCACAATCCCTAAAGGCCTAAACCAACATGTGACAAGCACCCAAGAAATATCTCCTTCGACGTTGAATAATCTACACGAGATGATACAAGCGAAACAATCATCATCCATGACTCTGGCTATCATGACCAATCCTGCTTTGAACCCATCGTTAATTGTATGACCGGCTAAACACATTTTCATCTAATGTCAAGGGCTAATGGTAAACTTCGATTATAGAAAAACTCCATACGCCATACGACGAAACGTATCTAGGCCCATCGAGCTGCCCAGGGTACTCGACCAGTCACTTCTAGTCTTTTAGGTATCCCTATTGCACCCCTTCTTTGAGTACGCTATAACCTATGACAAAGATAATCCCTCGACCTTCATTACTCTAGTCGTCATCACCGACAACTATCCATAAGCTTAAAACACACTTAGCAGTCATTATCTACAACTCAATACATTGAGTCGTCCTCATATTCGTTGCATTACGATGATCAATGAACACTTCATGATGCTTCAGATATTCTTTCTTGAACTCGCATCGAAGCCAAAACCATCGACGACTTAAAAAAAAGCTTCGTTTCGTCGATACTGCATTTCATAACATTTCCAGCTTTTTCGCTATAAAAAACTAGCCATAGTTTCTAAACAATCTTTTGCAGCATTTCTTAAATGTTATTGTACCTCTTGACTCAATTCTGGCACACTGGCACTTGGTACTCTAAAAACAGTGTAAATCCCCAGTGCGCGCCTTGGCAAATCAGCTATTTTACCATGCACAGCAAGCCATGGCACTTGGTACTTGCCAAATCCCAAAATCTGGTACGTGCCACGTTGAGAAACTTGCTATGCGCATAGCTAAATCACCATTTTCCTTGCGTTGCGCATGTGGCAAATCTCATTCAGTCCCGCCCGATCCATAGGAAATGATAGCATTTTGCCCGATCCATGCTACTGTATTTATCCCGATCCATGGAAGTTGCCCAATCCATAGCATTTCACCCCATCCTTGTTATGAAAACTGCCAAATCCATGAAAATTGCCCTATCCATGCTATGCAAACTTTTGGATCCATGAAAAATTGCCCGATCCATAGCATTTCGCCTGATCCATGCCACGAAAACTTCAAGATCCATGAAAAATTGCCCGATCACCCATTTTCGCTTGCGCAACACGCCCGAACACCACCGATCCATCTTAAACACCACCGATCCATATTAAGCACTACCGATCCAATCTCAAACACCATGGATCCATTTCAAATACCACCGATCAATCTCAAACATCACTGATCCGAATTCGATCAAAAATTCAAATATTGATTCAAGCAATAATCAGCAAACATTAAAACAATGATTCAACGAATGATCAAATCAATAAATGGATCTAAACATAGAATAACATATGAAATTACCATTTACAAGTCGCTAGGTTAGATCCTATGGTGGTTTGAATTAAAATCATACTTACGTACGCAAAAATAACTTTAAATGATGTACATAAAGCCAAACAATCCGTATACTTGATTGAATCTGTGTGAGAGATGTTTATCACTCACCAATTCTTCGAGTTAGCCTGAATTCACTAAACTCCCAATCCGGGCATCGAAGAATTACCTCAAAATCTCTTGACTTTATGCAATCTCCCTTATCTCGATGTAGATCTAGCTTCGCTTGATGTCGATCCTCAATCTCTTTGTGTAGATCTAGAATTTTAATAGTGGAAAGGTGTATTTGATCGAGCAAGGAGAATTACAAGCTCAACCAAATGAGAGAATGAAGAAAAGTAACTCTCTTTATATCCCTCTAACCCCCTATTTATAGCCAACAACCCACTAATCGGCCACACCAATTCAGCACATTAATAATAACTAGTCAAACCTGAAAAGAATTTTGTGAAGCCTCAAAACACCGATCTCTCCCAAACCGCTAAACCAAATCTTTAATGTGACCACACCACGGAAGTGGAAATATTATATCCTTTCCAATGAAATCGATATCAGCACCTGATTCGATCCCAGTCAAAAGTAATGCCCTATACGAAACCGATAGGGGCAAAATGATCACATATAAAATTGGTAAAAATTATGGACTTGTCTCACTTCCCTGGAAACAACATATCAAAATATGAGAATAATCCAACCCTTAGGGAATTAATAAAATTATTTTACGATCCTCCGATACGTAAAATGCGGGTTGTTACAACTTGAAACTTTCTTTAATCAAAATGGTGTTCGTAGTTTGATTACTTCTTGGAAAAGTGATTATGTTTCTTATCAAAATCTCGTAAAGATGTTTTATGCTATTTGAATTAAGGCTTTTGCGAAGGAAATGAGAATGAAACTTTTAGTAGTGTGAAAGGCACTCAAATAGTTTTGGATTGTGAAATGATAAGAAATATTTTGGGTTGTAAGAGAACAAGAATGGATCTCTCGGATTTCAATATTAATGAACATGATCGAGAGATCTTTCACTATATTTTTGAGAATGATGAACATTTGGAATTCAAAAATCGTTATTTTCGACC
Organism: Allium sativum; assembly: GCA_030737875.1. Taxonomy (NCBI): domain Eukaryota; kingdom Viridiplantae; phylum Streptophyta; class Magnoliopsida; order Asparagales; family Amaryllidaceae; genus Allium; species Allium sativum. The sequence continues at coordinate 777,642,539 of CM060912.1, forward strand.
AAAATGAAGAATTGTTAATCTACTTCTCCAACATACTACCACATCTTGTTTGGGAAAATTCAACAATCCGACAAACTCTTTTTGCTACTTTTGGAAATTAAGACATCAATTGGGATACATTAATTTTGGATGAATCTTGAGCAAAAGTTTTTAGTAGGTGGAAATACGTTATATCATGGAATTTACCTTACACAGAGTTGATTTCAAAGGAGAGAGTTCGTTTTAAAAATATGTTTAATTCCAAAAACATATCTCTTATGAAGATTCCGCTAGTGTTTCAACATATGAAACACTTTCGGGAAAAGAAGAAATGTTGGCTCGAGAAGAAGAAGAAGAAAAAGGAATGGAAATCGATGAAGAGTAAGAAGATGAAAATACTTCCTTATAAAGCATATAATATCCTGATAGTACTTCTAATACATCCAATAAAATCCTCCTTAAGAATCAGAAATAATAGTGAAAAATCAAAAGATTTTAAAGAGATCATTTAGTAAAATGATGGAAACGATCTCTATAAAGAAGAACAAGTTCTTCGGGAAAGCGAGTCAGAAGCTTAAATTACCTTCATCTTCATTATACTCGCTAGATTCTAGTTCTATTTTCTTGTTGTAGCTGTTTCTATTTCATTATCAAATTTCAATTCATGTTGTGTGTCATCTCTATGTACTGTATTAAAATTATCAATTAAGTTCTTATATTTCTGTTTTTTTTCCTCTAAAAATATCTCAGAGACGATCATTAGTTGACTAAAATCAAGTATATATAAATAAAAACTCATCATAAAACAAAAATTTGCAAAACAAAAAATTAACAGAGACATGTCGACATGTGTTACCCCCTATGTCGACATATAACTACCAATTTATCAAAATTGTTTGGATTTAAAAACTATCTCAACCAACATGTGTCTATTCATTTTAAATGAACTGCAGAGTCTATAATTACATATTTCTTCAAAAAAATTATCTTTTTGTTCCTTCTTAATATCCGTTATTTATATTTTCAATTTTATCATTCTACGGCTTCTCCGATTCATAGTTTAAGTGAAAACCATGAAGAAACACTTAATTCCTTCAAAAATATTCTCTTTATAATTCTTCGTAATCAGCATCACTTAGAATTGAGTCAAATGCGGATGATTAAGAATCAAGAGAAGCATTTTGATAACCTTTAATGGATGATCTCTACACTAAATAAATAAGAAGAAAATAATGGTTCGAAAGGAACGTTTATCAAAGAAAATGAAGAATGAAAGGCTTTAAAGGTTGATCCTATCTTTGGAGAAGAAGGATGGGTAGAAGTTCTAATAATTGTTTAAATTTGTGTTTGGATTTCGTATGCTTTATTTGATTTGATTTGGGTTGATGTTTTGTAACAACAAGATTTAAAATTAATTGGATGGTTTGAATTGGTTTTTTATTAGATTGTATAAACTTAATAGTTTGGTTTGTATGAATTGATTATTACTCTAGTTTAAATATTTCTTGTATAATGCATTGTTTCTATTAATAATATCGTAGTTATAAGGGTATTAGAGTTATTCCTTGTTTTAATGTTAGTCTTGTTATTAGTCTTGTTATTATTAACATTAGTCTTGTATAGTTAAACAGGGAGTATTATAGATTGAATTTAGGATTATAGTTTTTGTTGATGACAAAGGGGGAGAATTATAAAATAGAGCTTAAATTAAGGGGAGTTATTAGTTCTAAAAGGAGTTGTTGTAGATATGGAGTGTAAGTGAAGTATCAAGAAATCATGTAAGAATATTTTATAAACAAAGGTTGTCATCATCAAAAAGAGAAGACTATTTGGGATTGAGATGATGGTGACGATGGTTTTGATGACAACAATGTTTCTTTAACTATTATAAGTATAATATATCTATTACCTATAATAGAATGTAAAATGGACAAAAAGTAGAGTTGGATCACCTCGTTTTATTATATATCCAACGTGGCACACTAGCAACTGCCTCCCACTTCCGACTAAATATTATAAAATATATAAGTCAGTTACTCAAAAAGCATCGCCCTTTCTGCCTAGTTCAACTTTTCCTATTCCTTAACCGCATTCAGTTTTGTTTCCAAACTTCTTCTCCCACTTTCTTTCTGCGGATATTGCAGAACATCCAATTCTCCATCTCTTCTTTTTGAATCTGCATCTGCTTTTTGAAATAGTACATGATTCCAGTTTTTGAAGGTGCTTGTGGATTACTTCAGCTTAGTTGAAAATTTTTTTGGTAATCTTTTCATTCCCTAATTACATCTTTTTTTAACTATTTACACTACACGTATGTTTTCCAAAATGACCTAATGACATTTTTAATTTATACTTTTTATATGCTGATGCATTTAAATTCAATATGTATGAATTCCATGAATTTGTCGATTTACTTCACATATAGATTTTTTTGCTAGGGTTAAATTTTCCTCAGGTCATCTTTGGTTGAGAAATGCCTGCTAAGAGCAATAGTGATATTGCTGCTACATTTTACCACTCTGTTAACAATCAAAATTCTGTTCCCTTTTGTATTTTGCTTTCATTGTAAAATTTGGCCTCAATTTTATTTTTACTATCTATTTCAAAATTTACTATCACAATGTCCACGAATTCAAAATTTTGACTAGACAATATTTATAACTTATAGTTCTTTGCTGGATTTATCAAGATTCTTATTAAATGTGGTGATGACCGTGCCTTCGCTTTAGGAATTATTCCTTCTGGTCATTGATATACGATTAAGAACGTTGTCAGTTTATCTACGTTTAATTATATCAATTTGCACTCTTTATCTCACCTTTCCTCTAAATTCATACGATACCATTATTTTTCTATTTCACACTTCCTCTAAAATTCCCACGACCCTGATTTCAAATGTTGATGTATTTTTTTTGTTCCATTGCTCATATCATTGCAATCTCAAACTGCTTTCTGATAGGTATTCTTTCCCAATGCAATTCGCCACCACCAGTGGTTAAATTTTCTATGTAACTCTCTGATGTTCTACTACTCATAAAATTGGAATATGAATTACAAACGAGTAGGCGTTTATGTTATATATTCCTAATTGAAGTTATGTTTCCCAATACTCTAATTCATATTAAAAACTACCGGGTTTGTTAACACATCAAATTTCCAGCAACATCATTAAGCAGAAGGATAACTAGGCATTTTTTACTTGTAACTTATTCTTACCTGATCGTGCAAGTTGTTTTAATGTTTGATGTATCCAAGTCTCCTACTTCCTACCACATGCATTTAACTATGCATGGAAAATTTCAAATTATTGCATTAATTATGATATTATTTATTTCTTGATACATATAAAGGGTAAGTGTATGTTTGACTAATAAGAGGAACAGACATAGTAAACATTCATATGAATTTTGGTTACAATGTAACAAGAAGCTACGCGAGGGCATTGCTTATTTTCTTCAATCATTCATAGATTTTGTATATTTGTATGCCATTTACAATGGGTAGAATTTATCGGTAGTTTAAAACATTTGGAGTTAATTTATTCCTCACTATAAATGGTGTTTCGAGTTTTAACGTTTGTTTTATCCACAACAATACAATTGTCAATATCTTTTTGTATGACAAAGTATTGCGTAGCTAGCATCAGATGGAACAAACCATGCATTTTTTGCAGGATTTTTATATTTTAAGAATGCCAGCAGCATATGTTATTGGAACAAAACATGAAATCAAGGAAGACAATTGACTGTTAATTATTTCTAATTACAGTAGTAGCATGATGGTATTTTGACATTATCATGTTAGTAATGTTGCATGTGCAGTAATAGCCAAGCCAACCATGTGTTCATCATGGTGTGCCACCAACCATGCCACCTAACGGCCACCAACCAAGCCATCAACCACCACCAACCATTCTCTCACCTATAAATATACCCTTCTTCTTCATAATTGATATCTCATTCCAAAATCCAATAAGAAGAAAAGGAGAGAAAGAAGAGAGTAAGATCGATGTTGAGTATAAAGTGTTTTTGTGTAATCACTTTGTAATATTCTCTTAAATAAAAGATCTGCAGTAGCTCGGAGACGTAGGTATAATTGGCCGAACTCCATTATCAAAGTTTGTGTATCTTACCATTCTACATTTTATTTCTTTTCTCCACAAATCAAATTAAAGGAAATTTGTGTAATTTCCCAACAACCGGTATCAAAGCCAAGATTTGTTAGAAAAGAAATCAAATTCGAGTGGGAGCGATGGCGGCAGATAAAGGAAAAGTGAAAATCGAGAAGTTCGATGAAGCTGACTTTGGCTTTTGGAAAATGCAGATTGAAGATTACCTATATCGGAAAAAAGCTTTATCAACCTCTCGCAGAAAAGAAGCTAGAGAATATGAAGGATGAAGATTGGTCTCTTCTTGATAGACAAGCCCTTGGAGTTATTCGATTTACATTATCCCGCAATGTTTCTTTTAACATAGCATAGGAAAAGACCATGGCAGGTCTTATGGCGGCTCTCTTCATTATGTATGAGAAGCCATCGGCCTCTAAATAATTTCATTTGATGAGGCGATTGTTGAATTTGCGAATGATTGATGATGCATCGGTAGGTCAACATCTCAATGAACTGAATACGGTTACTTCTTAGCTAAGTTCAGTTGAAATTGAGTTTGATGAAAAAGTACGGGCATTGATATTTTGGTATTCCCTTCCACAAAGTTGGAATACTACTGTCACAGTAGTGAATTGCTCGTCGGGAAGCAATAAGTTAAAATTTTATGATATGTTTCTCAACGTAGAGATCCGACGAAGAGATTCTGGTGAATCGACAAATTTTTCAATTTTGCATACACAATCAAGAGGAAGAGATTAAAAATGAGGAAATGGACATAGCATATCGAACTACCGAGGTAGGTCAAAGGACTGGAGATCTAAATCCATAAATCCCAACAATTCTCATCGCTCAAAGACCATTGAATGTTGGAATTGTGGAAAGACCGGGCACTACAAAAATCAACGTAGAAGTGCACCAAAGGACTAGGAGGCGAAGGCAAAGGAAAATATTACTTCTACCTTAGGAGGAGATGAAGCGTTGATATGCTCTTTGGAGAGCCAGGAAGAGTCTAGGGTACTAGTCTCTGGAGCATCGTTTCATGCCACTTCGCAGAAAGAATTCTTCGAAAGGTATGCCTCTGGAAATCTTGGAAAGGTATATCTTGGTGACGATCAACCTTGTGATACCGTTGGTAAACGTGCTATGAAGATTAAGCTAAATGCTTCGGCTTGGGAGCTAAAGGATGTTAGGCACATACCTGGCTTGAGATACAATTTGATCTCCGTAGGACAATTAGCTAGTGAAGGCTACATTACGACTTTCCATAGTGATGATTGGAAAAATTCGAAGGGTGCAATGACGAGTGCTCAAGGGAATAAGTGTTGTACTCTTTCATGGCAGCGGGAACACGATGTTCGATCACCATTGCAGCTAGCAATGGAAATTCCAACGTATGGCACAAGAGGCTAGGCTATATGAGTGAAAGGGAATGAAGATTATGCATTCGAAGGGGAAACTTTCAGGTCCACAGTCAGTGGAAATAGGCATGTGCGAAAATTGCATACGTGGAAAGCAGAAGAGAGTCAGCTTTCAAATAAATGGTAAAACCCCGAAGAAGGAAAGACTGGAGCTTGTTCACTCCAATGTTTGGGGTCCAACAACCATCTCATCCATCGGTGGAATACTTTGTTACTTTCATCGATGATCACTGGCGAAAGGTATGGATTTATTTTTTGAGGCATAAATCTGAAGTGTTTGAAGCTTTCAGGATATGGAAATCTATGGTTGAAAATGAGACAAATCTAAAGATAAAAAAGATTAGATTAGACAATGGAGGTGAATATGAAGACACTAGATTCAAGAAATTCTGTTATGAACATGGGATCAAAATGCAGAGAACCGTGCCAGGTGCGCTACAACACAATGGTGTAGCTGAGCGTATGAATCGAACATTGACAGAAAGAGCCAGAAGCATTCGTATACAATCAAGTCTACCAAAGCAGTTCTTGGCAGAAGTAGTCAACACCGCAGCTTATTTGATCAACAGAGGTCCTTCGGTTCCATTAGAGCACAAAATACCAGAAAAGGTATGGAGTGGAAAAGGGGTAAAATTATCACATTTAAAAGTTTTCAGTTGCATAGCATATGTGCATGTTAGCGATCAAGGTAGGAATAAACTTGATCGCAAATCCAAGAAATGCACTCTCATCGACTATGGCGAAAATGAGTTTGGCTATTGCATTTGGGATGATGAAAACAAGAAGGTGATCCGTAGCCGAGATGTGATCTGTAACAAAAGAATGTACAAAAAAGACACAAAACAAAAGACAACGACTCAAATCAGAGTGAGCCAGTATTTGCAGATTCAAATATTATTCCAGGTAGTCTCGTAATAAAACCGACTATAGAAAATCCTCAACCTGATGAAATCGCTGATTTGAGCGGTGCAGACCAGTCTGACACACCACAACATCCTACTCCAGCTCCTGAATTGAGAAGATCTTCTCGGCCTCATGTACCTAACAAAAGATACATGAACTATTTCTTATTGACTGATGTAGGGGAATCTGAATGCTATGATGAAGCTTCTCAGACTGAAGATGCTAGCAAGTGGGAGCATGCCATGGAAGATGAGACAAAGTCACTCATCTCCAACTAGACATGGAAACTAGCTAAGTTACCAATAGGAAAGAAGATACTTCGCAATAAATGGGTGTATCGGGTGAAAGAGGAGCATGATGATTCCAAGAGATACAAAGCTCGGCTAGTTGTCAAAGGATTCCAACAGAAGGAAGGAGTGGACTACAATGATATTTTCTCTCCCGTTGTGAAGCTCAATACTATCAGGTCAGTATTAAGTATTGTTGCTATTGAAGACCTTCATCTTGAACAGTTAGATGTGAAGACCGCATTTCTTCGTGGAGACTTAGATGAGGAGATATACATGCACCAACCAGAAGGTTTCTTCAAGAAAGGGAAGAAGAACTTGGTGTGTAGACTAAAGAAAAGTTTGTATGGCCTGAAACAAGCCCCAAGACAATGGTATAAAAAGTTTGATGGATTCTTGCACAAGGAAGAGTTCCAGAAGTACAATGCTGATCATTGTTGCTACTTCAAGTGATATAGTCTATTTATATCATTTTACTACTTTATATTGATGACATGTCAGTAGTAGGATCAAATATGGATGATATCAGAAGGTTGAAGCAGCAACTGTCAAAGGAGTTTGATATGAAAGACTTAGATCCAGAAAAGAAGATTCTTGGAATGCAAATCACCAGAGATATGCAGGGAGGGTTCTTGCAGCTATCTCAGGAAGATTACAACAACTGTGTTTTGCAAAGATTCAACATGGACGATGCTTAGCCAGTCAGCACGCCATTGGCCAGTCACTTTCGCCTATCTAAGGATCAATCCCCTCAAACAGAGGAAGAAAGAAATTTCATGATTGTTGTTCCTTATTCCTTAGCTATTGGAAGCTTTATGTATGTCATGGTCTGTACTAGCTATGTATCTTTGTCCAGGTATTTCTCTTTGTTTTATATACATAAATATCACTTAATCACATCTAAATTGGCTGATAATGTCTCCTTGGAATTTAAATCACTTGTGCATTGACATTTTACTGTAAGAAAACAATAATATAAGGTTGAATCTTTATATTCATTATAAAAGACATATTTTTCAATTAGTCATTTTGTAAAATATAATGACCATGGACATTTAGTCCACATGAGATAATAAAAACTCGAAAATGTGTAAAGTTAAGTACGAAAGTAAAAGATAAATTGTTTGTTGAAATAGGCATGATGCCGTTTCCAATGAGGCAATATGTCTTATATGGTGAAAGTGAATTATACTAAAATTATATTTCCTTAATCTTTTTCAATTATCTCAACATTTGTAGTCTTATGTCTTAAAGATGAAGATGAACGGAAATGAGAATTCCTCTTCAACCCAGATTATCATGGTAAACTAATATTTTAGAAAATAAATTCAGGCAAAAATGCAATAAAGATGGGAGGAAAACTGCGATTTGTCAACTCATGAAACTAACATATTTTCATATGTCATTATTTTTTGTGTGCATTCTTAACTTATGCTAAAGGGCATTTCGTTTTCATCAATTTAAGCTTACTCTCAGTAATGGTGAACACATAAATGTAAAATTGTCAAATTTGTTTATAGGTATCAATTTTAAAGATTTAAACTATGTTATAATAGAAAATTCCTTAAATTTCATTCTAACGACACAATTATTAGAAAAATGGTTATGAACTTTTATTGCTCCCCTTGGTTGAACAAAATGGTTGAATTTCTTTCCTGCCACTTTGTTGTTTAGATAATATATAATAAAGGGTTTTTTTTTAAATCTGTCGAGTAGAGATAATTGGTAGAGCAACTTCTATGGAAGATAATCCATTCATGAGTAGCATAACATTCCTTTCGGGTAGAGGGCAGTCAATGAAGGACCGGAGATATGTGACTACTTTATACATTACATAGTATTGTCTTGGTACTGCATCAGTTGTATATGTTCACACCTCAGTTTTAATATTCTCTCTTAAATTGTTACATTTACAAGTATCTTCTGACTAATACAAAGTAAAACCAAGACCGCTTATTTTATATTACTGTTGCCATCAACATTATCTGTATTCTCGACAATTAGTTATTTGAACAAATTATTTTATTATGTGTTTTCTATAATTAGGTATGCACTATTAAAAAGAAGTGGAAAAGGGGAAATTTCTCTTCTAAACCGCGGCAAGCACGATCGCGCGCTCACTCTCGAAATCCAAATCCAAAGGTCTGAACTAGAAATGCCTTGGATTTGGACAGATAGATAGAGTAGCTGGAGCGATGCGAGGTATTAAAAGGGTATGAAGTAAAATCATTGCACCTAAAAGCCAAAGAGATTTTAGTTAAGGAGAGCAATGTTCAACGAGTAGATGCTCCGTTTACTGTACATAGAGATATTCAGATAGGCCAGTTCTATGATATGACAGAGTTATTTGAAGATGGAGGTGACTGTCCGAAGATGAACTATCCATTTCTAGGTGATTTTGTTGATAAAGGATTTTCTTCATTTGAAACATTTTTTTTTTCATTTAACATTAAAGGTTAGATATCCTGATCATATGACTCTTATATGGGGCAATCATGAGAGACGTTGAATTTATAGGCATATGGATTTTATGATAAATGCTTGCGTAATTATGGCTACGTAAACGTTTGGAGATAGTGCATGGATATTTTGGACTTCTTGAGTCTATCAACATTGATCGTGAACAGATTTTTTCTGTGTATTTACTTTTCTACCATGCGATCAAGTCAACATGTCAAAGTTATTCTTCATTGTATTTGGATTTTCACCTTTTTATGAACCAGGTTACCTTTATTTCTAGAGTAGTGTTAAATATGCTATAATATGCGTTTGAACAACCCAGTAAAACGAATGCATTTTCTTTTTTTTACTTTTTCTTCACTTAATGCTGGAAATCAAAATGTTTTGGATATTTTTAATGGATAATTTTTAGTGTAAAATGTGATGTATTCAACAATCGTCTAATTGTAGTTCTGTAATTATACAGATTACAACAATTGATCGAAAGCAGGAAGTGCCTCAAGATGATGCAATATGTGATATGTTGCGATCTGATTCAGAAGATGCGGTTGATGGGTGGGGCTTGAACCCTCGAGGCCCAGGGTTTTTATTTAGTGGAAATTTGTTTGCTGCATTCAACCATGCAAAAAATAACATTGATTATGTTTAATTCTTGCCGTGCTGGTCATGGAAGGCTATAAGTGGATGTTCAATAATCGAATTGTCACTTTTTGGTCTGCACCAGATTATTGTTATAGATTTGGTAATGTTGTTGCTATACTTGACTTGGATGAGTATATAAACAAAATATTATGTATCTTTCAAGTTGCACCCCATGATTTTAGAATCGTGCCTATTAATATGCCAACTCCATATTGTTTTCTTTAATTCAATTGCGGCATTACCTTTGGCCTTTATAATGTTCTTGATGTCCAACAAAGCTTAGTTAGAGGATCATATCCTTAATGTATGAAAGCTTTAGACAATTATGTGTTGCATGATTATGTAATGATGGTACGAGTTCAACAATGAAATACACAGATTTTAATTATGCAAGAAATAAATCACATATCATGTTACTCTTATTCTTTCATTCAATACTCTGATATAAGTAGGACCTTTATAAGCAAGAATACATTAAACAAAAACCATATTTTTCATAATTGGTAAATATAACATCATGTATGTCTCTGTATTCTTGCTTACATGATTTCGATTTCTTTAATACTTCATATGTACCTTACCATATTATCCTATGATAAAATTATAGAGTTAATCAAATGTCCATAAATGTATAAGGAGACTGCTATGTTATTTTATTTATTTTATCTTAGGATACGCATTTATAGATCGTTGCAATGTAGAGTGAGTCTTTATTTAGCATATGTGATCCACTGTTAATATGGCCATGTTCATTGCTTCAAAATAAGTTTTGAAGTCGAAATAGTAATGGTAGCATCATATATATGTATATAGTGTTAACCATTATGCTACCATATTAATAAATATTCTTTTAGCAAATATGCATATTAATAAATATTAAGAAAAATTCATCATGCTACCATATTAATAAATAATGGGAGAGCATCATAAAAATTTCGATAGACATTAAGGTGTTAACCATGTTTTTCCATTATTTATTAATATATGTAGCATGACATCTTCTGTTTATGCTTCTTATTTTTCTTTTTCAGTCAATGACTCAACACATACTACTTTAATATAATTTTAAAACAATTTTATTTGTTAGATATTTCAATTTGCACAGATCAAATAACTCGGTTGCTATTGTTGTGTTGAGTATATCATGTATTTGTTGCTTAGCTCGAGTTGTGGGATATTTCATTTACATCAGACACGTGGGGCGTTCCAACGATGAAAATGTCAGTCCGAATGAAAAAATATTATTGGTAACTTCATATATTCTATCTATGTTAGTTACTAAATTTATAATTTAATAACTTTCTAAATTACTAAATTTAGACCGTTTGAGACATAGTTTTCTACATTGTAATCATATTAAATGTGTTGAACATCATGTACTTGGTTTGAACTAACTTCTACTAATTTATAATTTTTGAATTTGTTTGTTTTTTAACAAGTCATTGAGACATTTTTATTTAAAAATAATAATTCTTTATTAAATTATAAATCGTAGCTTTATTGTGCTGCAAAAATATGCAACTTAAGTATCTCTTTCGTAGTACTAAATGCATTTCCCTTTTTACCCAGTTTTTTCGCTTAAATTCTCTACTTAGATTTTACCTTTTTGTTTGTCACATAACCATTGATACTATAAGTGAATATAATTCGTTGTTTATTTCTCTTTGAAAATGTCATTCAATTTGAAATACAAATAAGAGAAAATTAATTTATTATATTTTGACATACAATGGAACTACAAATATAACAACCCACACCTCCGCTCGTGCAAGATATTGTCCCCAACTTAGCCACCGTATAGGTGTGAGGTTTTGTTCCTCAAAAGGCCTCGGCGTTAGTAAGAGATGGGCTCTACTATATAAGTACCCACTTCACACAGGCTTCCACGATGTGGGTCTTAGGGGTGCTACAACAAACTCCGTCTCTAAAATTTATTTGTACAATTTAAAACATTGATTTTATACTTTAAAGGTGCCATGCCCTTTCCTCACAAAATAACAATATAACATATGCATCTACCACCGTCGAATATCTGACAATACTACATTTTCAACTAATCCCATGTGCATAGCACGAGTTCCAATCTAGTATGTGTGTGTGTGTATGTGTGTGTATATATATGAATATTTGTAGGAATTATGTGCATGTATTATTTATTAAAGACTGTACAGTTTAAAGATTCAAGATTGTAGATTACAAAAATGAAGAGTTCAAATTTGAAGAATCGTGAGTAACAAGAGTTCAAGAGTTTAAGAAAACAGGATAAGTTATAGAGTTTAGAATTTTTGTAAAACTCAGTAATAACACTGAATCTCTATTTTAGATTACTTATTATTTTTATCTTATAATGTTTTGTTCTTAGTGATTTCAAAATTTCTTCCTACTTATATATATATATATATATATCTTTTAATAGAAAACTTTATTTCTTGGATTTTAAATCTAACTTCTATTTCAATATTTTAGATTTTCTTAACTATATATAAGTTTAAATATATTTTTTTTACTTAAGTTTTAATTTCCTTATATTCATAGTTATAGTCTTATATATCTTTTGTTTTAAAACATTTCTTATATGTAACAACCCGTATTTTCAATAAACTGTTATAACATAAATCGAGGCAGAATTTAATTCAAAAATCAGAATCAGGGGAAACGGGCTATGCCATTGCGTTCGTCTCGGAAAAATACGCGAAATAGAGTCCGAGTTTTCGAAAATCGGAGTCCGTATGACCCGGTTAAGGCCCATTGAAGTTTTCAGAAATTTCTATGCTAAAAACAGATTTAAATTTCAAATTAAAAACAGGGATTAGGGCTAAGCTGGGTTAGGCGGGAAAATTCCCGCCAGGGGGGCCCATGTCGACAGGCATGTCGACAGGGCACCCAGGGAGTCGACAGCCCTGTCGACAGGGGGTGCCCAGGCAGTTCAGCCTGGTGCACCATTTCTGATTTGGGTTGGGTCATGTGGCTTGGTTCTAGAGAAATCCGAGATCTGACGGGCCAAACCTAATCTAGGGTTAATCCTAGGGCTAAAAACACTCTAATCTTCTATAAATATACCCCTAATCCTACCCTAAAGCCTCATTAATCAATCTAGCAACTAAACTATGTCAATTTGAATCCTCAAATGGCCTCCACCTAAAATCCCTAGCCTCCACCTTCCTCAAAGTTAAATCCTATGAAGATATGATGATCATACAACCTTTTCTATGTTGTATGAATGCTTAATAACTTGCATACTTCATTAAGTAGCAAGTTTGATTTGCTAAAGTTTGTGTTTTGGGATTTTTCAAAAGGGTTTTCTTATTTGAGGCTTTGCTTTGAGTTTTTAAAAGGGCTTCTTCATCTTATTTGGTGGATTTGTGACTTGTTTATATTTGTAAGCCCTCTTACCTTCACTTTACAAACTCTAAAGTTAATGTTTGGTGAAAGTTGAGATTTATGTGAGTTTAGTTGATTATGCATGTTTATGCGAACTCACTATGTCATGTTTTATATGATTCATAAGTTATGCATGCTTATGCGGACTCACTATGTCATGTTTTATATGATTCATAAGTTATGCATGCTTATGCGAACTCACTATACCATGTTCTACATGTTCCATAAGTTATGCATGCATATGCGAGATTACTATGCCATGTTTTACATGTTTCACAAGTTATGCATGCTTATGCGAGTTTATTATGCCATGTTCTACATGTTTCTTGGATTATGCATGCTTATGCAAGTTCATCTTACCATGTTATGCAAGTTTGATGGATTATGCATGTTCACCTTACCATGTTTTGCATATTTAATAAGCTAAGCATGTTTATGCAAATTCACCATGACATGATTTGCAAGTTTAACATGTATGCATGTTTGTTATGACATGTGAAGTTCACCATGTATGTTATGCCAAGTTACCTTTTATACCCTTATACGTTATGACGAATATGTAAGCGAGATAACGACGTTGGGGGGGGGGGGGTTTGGGTAAACTTAAAAATACATGAAACTAAAAGATTGGGAATTTACCTATTAAGTTAGGTCTACCCCTTGGGAATTTACCTATTAAGTTAGGTCTACCCAAGTATATGTTAACTTGTAAATATGTTCGAAAGTGGACATGACATTAGATAACGTGATATGGCCAACTCGAGGTTAGACCTAGTTGTGGTGTAAATCTTCCCAGGTAACCACAACGTGGGGTCTAATGTGGGTAGTTGGTCATGTTGCACCCTAAGACCCGAGGTTAGACCTAGATGTGGTGTAAATCTTCCCAGGTAACCACGGATGTCTAATGTGAGAGGTTGGGTGCGTTAAGTAATTAATGCCTCATGATTAGGGTTAAGTCATGGCCCACTAATACTTAACCAATAATGGGGATGCGAGGATTAGATGGGGTTAAGTGGTTACACTTAACTAATTTAATCCAGGATTAGTGAGGGGTTAAAACCACACTTAACCCTCTTAGAAACCCTAGCAACGTGGTCTGTTCCAGAAGTAATCCCAGTTTGGTATCATTCACAACCCTAGAGGCTAGGCTAGGGCAGGGGCACGATTACTGGACTGATGTAAGCGACCAAAGCGACGGCTGAGTGGTACAGCGGTGCGGGTCCGGCGGGCTACGGACGTGCACGTAGTCCGATGTTGGACAAACTCGAGGCACGGGTACCAGTAGGCTTAGACTGTGCATTATTGCTTGGGTGTCTGGGGTTGACACCGTAGGGCTTGATACACCCGAAGGTGGACCCAGCACAGTCTGACTACATCCATGTGGGCCGTATGGACACCAACACTCGACGTGTTAGGTTTATAGGAAGCCGATCGACTAGACCGTTGGGCTGGACCTTATACTAAGGTCACTTCATGTTATTGGGCCAAAGTTTGGGCTAAGGGATCAAGATCTGTTTTGTGGGTTTGCTAGTACACTGTGGTGCAAAGTTTAATCCCGTCTATGTGATGTCACCTTTATCTGTTTCCAGTATGTTCATCCCAGTTTCCATCATGCTGTTAACTTTATTAGTTTATAGATTGATCGTAGTAGGGCTTACCAGTCTTTTTGACTGACCTGTTTTCTTTCGCTTCTTTTCTTCCGTTTCCCCCCCCCCCCCACAGGTTCTCAGGGAGGGGCTACATCTGCTTAGTGGATCTTTGACTTGCTTGTTGGATAGCTCATGTATGGATCTGAGCTAGCTGTGGCTTATCTTTTATTTCTGGGGATTAGTACTGATGTTTTACCATGTATTTTGTTATCACGTATCTAGACTTATGTTGTATTTTGGATCATGACATTTGATATTATGTACTTGACTATGTTGGTTTTCTGAGATGATGATTGATGGGTTTTTATCTGCTACCGCTGCTTTACTTATATTTATTTTTATATATTCTGTCTTGCGATATCTCTGTGCATGTTTACCTTCACAATAACGCCCCTCCAAAGCTAGTACATTCTAACGAGTGATCCTAGTGGAGGTGGGGTGTTACATTTGGTATCAGAGCACGAGGTTAACAAGATTGAACAAAACTTTTGAAAAAAAAAAACCCCTTTTTTGAAAAACTATTTTCAAAAACCTACTAAGTATTTTCCAAAATAAAGTCTAGATTATTTTAAGGCTAATCCCCAAAAGCCATCAGCATTATCATTCGTTCCCTTGACCTGACCTTATCTTATCTTTTGTTTCAGTATGGCTGAGAATCTTGACATCCCAGATGGAGTGAACGTACCACTCTGGTATAGGAGACTCTAAGAAGCTAGGGCGGCAGCCGGTCCCGCCAACCCTACTCCCACTCCTCCTCCTGTAGTTGAGAATCCTATCCCTAATATCCCTCCTCCGGTGGTCCCTGCTCCTCCTCCTCCAGCAGCTAATATCCCCCCTCCCGTTGCTAATGTTCCTCCCCCTCCCGTTGCTAAGGCTCCTCTTCCTCCTCCTCCCCCTCAGCATCCTCAGATTGAGTTTACAAAGGTTTGTAAAGACTTCAAGGCAATGGGAGGCAAGAATTTCCTAGGCACGGAATCTTTCGTTGAAGCTAGGAATTGGCTGAAGGACACGGAGGACTTGTTTGCTATCTTTGGAATTGATGACGAGAGGAAAATCTTATTGACCGTATGGCTTTTGAAGGATGAGGCGGCCTATTGGTGGGAGGTCACCAATGGGACGAGGCCCGTTGAGACTTGGGCCGATTTGAGGGCTAGATTTGTGACCAAGTTTCTATCTTCAGCCGAGGCGAATTTACAAATGGAGAAGTTCATTTCATTAAAGCAAGGTGATATGTCGATCAAGGAGTATGTGAACAAGTTTAATCAGCTGGCCCGCTTTGGTTTGGATATAGTGAACACCCCGGAGAAGAAGGCTCTTCGATTTGCCAGAGGATTGAATGAGCCGCTACAGGGCTTGGCGATGTCACATATTCCGCATGGAGCCACTTTCGAGAGTTTGGTCAATATGGCTCTGCTTCAGGGAGAGGGAAAGAAGGAAGTCAAGTCGGGCGATAATCAAGCAAAGAAGGCTGATTCTCAAGGCAAAGGCAATCAAGGTGGTCAAAGCAGCCAGGGGAATCAGGGCAAGAGCAAGAAGGGGAACAACAACAACAACAAAGGCAAAGGAAAGTGCAATTACTGTGGCATAGCTGGGCATTTTGCTAAGGATTGCAGGAAGAAGAAAAGGAAGCTTAGTGGTGGATGCTTTTCTTGTGGAGAGACTGGGCACTTCAGCAAAGAATGCCCAAAGAAGAAAGGACAGGCTGGATCTTCAGGAGGGCAAGTTCATGCTCTCCATGCCGCTTCAGTTCCCGAGAGAGGTAGTGTTTCTGTTGAGAACCTTGTTTATATCTCTGATCTTCCAGTACGTACCTTGTTTGATTCTGGTGCATCACATAGCTTTATTTCGTCTGATCTTGTCAATGGCTTGCACCTCAGTACTAGCTTAGTGGATGATCCCGTTTGTGTTTCGAATCCCATTGGGGGTTCTGCTCATCTATCTATGATATGTGAGGATCTAAGGATCTCTATACTCAGCGGTTAGTTCTTGTGTAGTGCATATGTTCTAGGTTTCAGGGGATACGGATTGATCTTGGGCATGGATTGGCTGTCTAGATATGGAGCCATTCTGGATTGTGAGCATAGGGTTGTAAGGCTTGTGACTCGCCTGGGCAACACCTTAGAGATTGCATGCAATCCGAAGAATCCCGTCATGTTATTCTATCTAGAATCTCTCGACTCATCAGAGGAGGCCCTCCAGTCTGTGAGGGTGGTCCGAGATTATCCAGATGTGTTTGAAGAAGTTAAGGGGTTGCCCCCTAAACGAGAGATTGACTTTCGCATCTATCTGGTAGATAATGCTAAACCTGTTTCTTTGCCCGTTCGGCATATGGCTCCGCGTGAGAGACGGGAGCTGAGCAAGCAAGTGAAAGAATTGCTTGAGAAGGGCTTCATCAGAAGGAGTATATCCGAATGGGGAGCACCGGTGGTGTTTGCAACTAAGGCAGATGGCTCTCTTCGACTCTGTGTGGATTATAGAGAATTGAATAAGCTGACTAAGAAGAACCGACACCCATTACCAAGGATCGACGATCTCTTTGATCAACTTGTTGGTGCTTCTGTTTTCTCTCAACTTGATCTTGCTACGGGTTTTCATCAGCTCAGAGTGGCTGAAGACAGTATAGACAAGACTGCATTCAGAACTCCAGACGGATTCTTTGAATGGCTTGTTATGCCGTTCGGTTTGACGAATGCACCCGCGTATTTTGTGGATTTGATGAGTAGGGTGTTTCGGGAGTTCTTGAATAAGTTTGTCGTGGTCTTTGTTGATGATATTCTGGTCTTCTCCAAGGATGAGGAAGAGCATGCGAGGCACCTAGTAGAGGTGATGGACACACTCAGAGCACACCAGTTAAAAGCTAAGTTCTCCAAGTGCCACTTTTGGAGAAGGGAAGTCAGATTTCTTGGGCATATCGTATCCAAACAAGGCTTGGCGGTGGATCCCGCTAAGGTGGTTGCGGTTCAGGATTGGAAGACGCCAAGGAATGCAACCGAGGTGAGAAGCTTTCTGGGTCTTGCGGGTTTTTACCGGAAGTTCATCAAGGACTTCGCGAAGATATCCGCTCCTCTTACTAAGTTGACGAAGAAGAACTTAGTCTTTGCTTGGGATATGGATTGTGAGCTTGCTTTTCAGAGGCTCAAGAGAGCCCTTACCTCCGCACCAGTTCTAGCCTTACCCGATGGTGGTAAGATATTTACCGTGTACACTGATGCTTGTGGCACGGGATTGGGTGCCGTTCTGATGCAAGAGGGCAGAGTTATATGTTTTGGTGGGAGGCAACTTAAGGTGCATGAGAGGAATTATCCCACTCATGACCTAGAGCTGGCAGCGATTGTATATGCCCTCAAGGCATGGCGTCATTATCTTCTGGGAGAGAGATTTGAGCTGTATACTGATCATAAGTCTTTGAAGTATCTCTTTTCGCAGAAAGATCTGAACCTAAGACAGCAGAGATGGATGGAATTTTTGGCTTCCTATGATTTTGAGATATCCTATACCCCTGGCAAGGGGAATGTTGTAGCGGATGCGTTGAGTAGGAAAAGGTTGACACCAAGTCCTCTATTTGTTGAAATGAAGAATTTAGAGTTCTTGGCGACCTTTGATTTCTCTTTGGCAATGGAGTCGGTAACCGGTTCCTTGGCATCTCTAGAGCTCAGGCCTCCCCTTCTAGATCAAGTCGGGGCTTCACAGAAGGAAGACCCTCAGATAGTGGAGATCATGGATAAGCTGGTTCAAGGGGAGACATCTAGTCACCTTGCTCGATATTCTATAGACGATAAGGGTTGGCTAAGGAGAGATGGAAGGCTTTGTGTTCCGAAGGTAGAAGACTTGGTGAGGAAAGTTCTTGAGGAAGCACATCGCTCCAAGATGACCATACATCCAGGTGGTGATAAGATGTATAAGGACATGAAGCGCGTTTTCTTCTGGCCGGGGATGAAGAAGGATGTAGCGGAGTTTGTCTTGAGATGTGTTATTTGTCAGAGAGTAAAAGCTGAGTCAAAGAAGCCCGGTGGGCTATTACATCCGCTAGAGGTCCCGCTATGGAAGTGGGAGAGCATTTCTATGGACTTTATTGATGGGCTTCCAAGGTCCAGGAAGGGGAACACGAGCATATGGGTCATTGTGGATAGGCTCACGAAGAGTGCTCATTTTATCCCAGTAAAGAGCAAAAGAACCGCATCTGGACTAGCATCAGTATATCTTCGTGAGATAGTGCGACTACATGGAGTCCCTTCCAGCATAGTCAGTGACCGCGACCCCATCTTTACTAGTCAGTTCTGGAACAGTTTGCAGGAGGCTATGGGCACGAAATTGAACCTGAGTACGGCCTATCACCCACAAACAGACGGCCAAACAGAAAGGGTGAATAGGGTACTTGAGGACTTGTTGATGCTTTGCATCCTGGATTTTGGTGGTGCATGGGAAGACCATCTTCCTCTTGTCGAGTTTGCATATAACAACAGTTATCAAGCGAGCATAGGGATGGCGCCGTTTGAGGCTTTATATGGGAGGCCGTGCAAGTCACCTACATGTTGGTGGGAATCCACGGATAAGCTTATACTTGGACCCGACATGATTAGGGATACGTCCGAGAAGGTCGAGTTGATTAGAAGACAGATGAAAGCGGCCCAAGACCGGCAGAAATCCTATGCTGACAGGCGAAGGTCCGAATTAGAGTTTGAGGTTGGGGATAAGGTTTTCGTGAAGGTCTCTCCTTTACAGAATGTGGTCCGGTTTGGAGCTGTCGGGAAGTTAGCACCGAGGTTCGTTGGACCCTTCCCCATCATTGAGAGAATTGGGAGGATGGCTTATAAAGTGCAATTGCCCGAGAAGCTGTCCGGAGTGCATAATGTCTTTCATGTCTCGCATCTCCGAAAGTGCCTGCATGAATCCGCTGAGGTGGTTGAACCTAGCACTCTTGAAGACGTGGAAGTAGAGAAAGAAGCAACTTTAAGGAAAGCTCCGATTCGTATCTTGGGGACAGAGACCAAGAGGCTAAGGAATCGTGAGGTCAGATTGGTGAAAGTTCAATGGGGTGAAGCCGAAGAAGACGCAACTTGGGAAACCGAGGAGAAGATGCGTGGGCTTTATCCATTTCTTTTTGAGGGTACACTCTCAATCTCTTTCCTTTATTTAGTGTAACTTTCTCTTTGCTATCCATGTTTATCTAGTTGTCGTGCTAAGCTTGTCATGAGAACCTTAGGTAGAAACCCTTTTGGATGAAACATGTGCTTGAGACATGTTATGGGTGATGGTTGCAAGTGGTTGCAAGTGTTTGCAAGTGGTTACTCGTGGATGCATGATACACATTAGGCACTAGATCGGCTCACACACTCCTCATATTGCATGTGCATGAGTATTTATGCTTATTCTTGGATGAACTTTGTATGCAATCACATGGATGTTGCATATGGGTGTATGGTTGAGCACGCATATAGACATTATACATTATAGGGATTTGCATACATATGGATACATTTCACTAACATATTTTGCATTGATCATTGCATTAGATAGGTACATATACACACACTTTTGCATATGTTCATACAGCATTTAGAATCCTTTAAGGACAATGGTTGCTCGTGGATGATGTTTTGAGTAGATGGATGTTGGATGGTAGGATATGTTCTTCCTAACTTGAAGATTTCGGGGACGAAATCCTTTAAGGAGGGGAGAATGTAACAACTCGTATTTTCAATAAACTGTTATAACATAAATCGAGGCAGAATTTAATTCAAAAATCAGAATCAGGGGAAACGGGCTATGCCATTGCGTTCGTCTCGGAAAAATACGCGAAATAGAGTCCGAGTTTTCGAAAATCGGAGTCCGTATGACCCGGTTAAGGCCCATTGAAGTTTTCAGAAATTTCTATGCTAAAAACAGATTTAAATTTCAAATTAAAAACAGGGATTAGGGCTAAGCTGGGTTAGGCGGGAAAATTCCCGCCAGGGGGGCCCATGTCGACAGGCATGTCGACAGGGCACCCAGGGAGTCGACAGCCCTGTCGACAGGGGGTGCCCAGGCAGTTCAGCCTGGTGCACCATTTCTGATTTGGGTTGGGTCATGTGGCTTGGTTCTAGAGAAATCCGAGATCTGACGGGCCAAACCTAATCTAGGGTTAATCCTAGGGCTAAAAACACTCTAATCTTCTATAAATATACCCCTAATCCTACCCTAAAGCCTCATTAATCAATCTAGCAACTAAACTATGTCAATTTGAATCCTCAAATGGCCTCCACCTAAAATCCCTAGCCTCCACCTTCCTCAAAGTTAAATCCTATGAAGATATGATGATCATACAACCTTTTCTATGTTGTATGAATGCTTAATAACTTGCATACTTCATTAAGTAGCAAGTTTGATTTGCTAAAGTTTGTGTTTTGGGATTTTTCAAAAGGGTTTTCTTATTTGAGGCTTTGCTTTGAGTTTTTAAAAGGGCTTCTTCATCTTATTTGGTGGATTTGTGACTTGTTTATATTTGTAAGCCCTCTTACCTTCACTTTACAAACTCTAAAGTTAATGTTTGGTGAAAGTTGAGATTTATGTGAGTTTAGTTGATTATGCATGTTTATGCGAACTCACTATGTCATGTTTTATATGATTCATAAGTTATGCATGCTTATGCGGACTCACTATGTCATGTTTTATATGATTCATAAGTTATGCATGCTTATGCGAACTCACTATACCATGTTCTACATGTTCCATAAGTTATGCATGCATATGCGAGATTAATATGCCATGTTTTACATGTTTCACAAGTTATGCATGCTTATGCGAGTTTATTATGCCATGTTCTACATGTTTCTTGGATTATGCATGCTTATGCAAGTTCATCTTACCATGTTATGCAAGTTTGATGGATTATGCATGTTCACCTTACCATGTTTTGCATATTTAATAAGCTAAGCATGTTTATGCAAATTCACCATGACATGATTTGCAAGTTTAACATGTATGCATGTTTGTTATGACATGTGAAGTTCACCATGTATGTTATGCCAAGTTACCTTTTATACCCTTATACGTTATGACGAATATGTAAGCGAGATAACGACGTTGGGGGGGGGGTTTGGGTAAACTTAAAAATACATGAAACTAAAAGATTGGGAATTTACCTATTAAGTTAGGTCTACCCCTTGGGAATTTACCTATTAAGTTAGGTCTACCCAAGTATATGTTAACTTGTAAATATGTTCGAAAGTGGACATGACATTAGATAACGTGATATGGCCAACTCGAGGTTAGACCTAGTTGTGGTGTAAATCTTCCCAGGTAACCACAACGTGGGGTCTAATGTGGGTAGTTGGTCATGTTGCACCCTAAGACCCGAGGTTAGACCTAGACGTGGTGTAAATCTTCCCAGGTAACCACGGATGTCTAATGTGAGAGGTTGGGTGCGTTAAGTAATTAATGCCTCATGATTAGGGTTAAGTCATGGCCCACTAATACTTAACCAATAATGGGGATGCGAGGATTAGATGGGGTTAAGTGGTTACACTTAACTAATTTAATCCAGGATTAGTGAGGGGTTAAAACCACACTTAACCCTCTTAGAAACCCTAGCAACGTGGTCTGTTCCAGCAGTAATCCCAGTTTGGTATCATTCACAACCCTAGAGGCTAGGCTAGGGCAGGGGCACGATTACTGGACTGATGTAAGCGACCAAAGCGACGGCTGAGTGGTACAGCGGTGCGGGTCCGGCGGGCTACGGACGTGCACGTAGTCCGATGTTGGACAAACTCGAGGCACGGGTACCAGTAGGCTTAGACTGTGCATTATTGCTTGGGTGTCTGGGGTTGACACCGTAGGGCTTGATACACCCGAAGGTGGACCCAGCACAGTCTGACTACATCCATGTGGGCCGTATGGACACCAACACTCGACGTGTTAGGTTTATAGGAAGCCGATCGACTAGACCGTTGGGCTGGACCTTATACTAAGGTCACTTCATGTTATTGGGCCAAAGTTTGGGCTAAGGGATCAAGATCTGTTTTGTGGGTTTGCTAGTACACTGTGGTGCAAAGTTTAATCCCGTCTATGTGATGTCACCTTTATCTGTTTCCAGTATGTTCATCCCAGTTTCCATCATGCTGTTAACTTTATTAGTTTATAGATTGATCGTAGTAGGGCTTACCAGTCTTTTTGACTGACCTGTTTTCTTTCGCTTCTTTTCTTCCATTTCTCCCCCCCCCCCCCCACAGGTTCTCAGGGAGGGGCTACATCTGCTTAGTGGATCTTTGACTTGCTTGTTGGATAGCTCATGTATGGATCTGAGCTAGCTGTGGCTTATCTTTTATTTCTGGGGATTAGTACTGATGTTTTACCATGTATTTTGTTATCACGTATCTAGACTTATGTTGTATTTTGGATCATGACATTTGATATTATGTACTTGACTATGTTGGTTTTCTGAGATGATGATTGATGGGTTTTTATCTGCTACCGCTGCTTTACTTATATTTATTTTTATATATTCTGTCTTGCGATATCTCTGTGCATGTTTACCTTCACAATAACGCCCCTCCAAAGCTAGTACATTCTAACGAGTGATCCTAGTGGAGGTGGGGTGTTACATTATATATAGTTATATTTAGATATATATATATAAGTTTTAAATAATTATTTTATATTTTATAATTATATGTTTTGAACTTATATTTTTACTCTATTATACTATTTTATTATATAGAACAATAGTATGTTTAAACTCTAGAATTACCTTTATTTATTTCAGCATCATTTACATTATTTTCAAAAAAAACAAATTTCGAAAATTGGCGGCAGGCATGGTGGCCGTTATTTTTTAAATTTCTAAATTCAAAAGTTGTGACTATTTTTTTAAATCTTTTCCTGAAGAGGTGATAGTTTTCCCACTATAAATACCACCAATTCTGAAATTTTTAACTACTTTTGATCATCTTTTTCTTCTCTTTTCTCCTCTCCATTGTTTCTCTTAAATTTCAAATTTCTTCAACCAAACTCTACCGAATTTCAAATACAATTAAACCAATTCAATTATCGTTTGATTCTCGATCAAACTCTCTCAAAGATTCAAGTGTTATTCAAAGTTATAGGAGTTTGTTCGACCATGAAGTATCAACAATGTCATTTAGTGAAAAAAAAGGCCTTAAATTCGAATCCCACAATGAACAAAAATTGTAACGACCCATACTTTTACAGAAAATAAATAATTTATTTAAATAAAGGTATGGTAATTTAAAATGACCAGAATTAAATAATAATGAATATTTAATTAATATAATAATTAAATAATATATTTAAATTCCAGAATAGTCGGAAGTAGTAGAATTCACAATACGATGTGAATTGGATTATATGTAAGCTATAATTGTGTTTGGAATTTGATTTAGAATAACGTATATATTATTTAAACGAAGTCTGAACGTATAATTATATTATAATTAAAATCAAGCTCCAAATGGCGCAGCAATTCTTAATTTGGCGATTCAAACTTCAACTGAATATACAGGGTCTGTTTTAAATCGGATTTCTGTGAAACAAGAAACGTTTGGAGCTGGTGAAGTATATTTTTCTAATAAAAGAGAAAAATCAGGATTTCGTCGGTTAAATTTTGATTTATGTCCAAATCAAATTTTAGAAAAGTCGCTATGGTATCCTTTATAATTTTATAACGATTTATTTATATTTAAATGGATTTTCAATATAAATTGAATATTGATTTAACTCTGGATTTGAAATATGGAGATATATATCCAAATATGTTAAATAAATAAATTTATATATTTAGATGGGTTATTTAGAGCATTAAAAATAACCAGTTTTGCAAATGACCTCCGTTTTCAATGAATCTAATTTTGTTGGATTTGGAATATTAAATTGTTGTTAGATTTCAATTTCCATGATTTTTGGAGTCAATATGTGGCCGTATCGATTTTTAATGTGAAAAACGGATGATAATTTGACTTTAAAAATACCCTGTGTGAGCATACGAAGTCGGAATTCGACGAAACCAGTTTCGTTGGGTCCGTAATGTCGAACTCTACTTGTTTGTCCATTTTCATGATTATTAGATATCATGTATGATCATAGGAATTTTTAAAGGATAAATTTAGTCAATAATCTAACATAAAATATATAAAGAAGGGTTGCTTACTTTCTAGGATATTATATATCCTATAAGTACTCCCATCTAAACCTAATGAATTCATTTTCTCTGATCAATAAGAGAGGCTGCCAGTTTTCTTCATCTAAAACAAATCGCAACTTCCATAAATCACAGAAAATCAAAATGAAATCTATAAATCAAGACACTTGTATTATAGTGATACTTGAACTCTCCTTTTCATTTTGATACAACACTCGAAGGGTTCAAACACCCTTATGTTAACAGCGTTGACCAACAATGGATCTAGGGTTAATTGATTTGTGAATCAAGAGCTGGGATTCACGAAATACGATTCGTATTTTGATTTAAGGAGTATTTTTGCACCTGTAGTGATTTTTTTGAGGGAATCCAACACTGAAAGTGTCTTTACCTCTGTAGCAGGGCCGCTCGACGCGAATACTGATAAATGCTTGATATCATGGTGGCATACACGAGGTTAAAGAGAATTCGAAGAGTGATCAAACAGTGATTTTTATTTGAGTTTCCATGGGGAAATGGTATTGTGGTTGTCTGATTTCTTTTACTATAAAACGAAGAGTAACAGTAGAAGTTGTGATTTCAATCTGGCATGCAAGTTACCTGAAACTGGTATGACGAGGGAGTGTATAGGAAGAGAAAAGAAGTGGTGAAGGTGTCATGATTTTTAAGGGAATGGTGAAGGTGCAGTTTGGGGTGGAAGTTGGGAAATAGCTGTTGGTTTTTGAGCAACGTGATTTCCTTTGATTGGGGAAGGAGAATACTGGTGAGGGCGAGTATGGGAAAGCACGGGTAGGGATTCATGGGCTTGGATGTGGGCAGACAGCTTTGGGGTGAGCCCAATTCAAATGTAAATGGAATTTAATTATTTATATGATTATCTAAATTGTAAATTTCATAACTACCTCATACGTTATCAAAATTAGACGAAACAAGATCCGATAGGATCGTATGAATGGACACTACCCAATGGAACTGACTGGGAATGAATTAGAGACAGTTACAATTTATAGCGAAATAAATTGTCCGTTCTGAATCAACGACCATTATCGTTATTTAATGATAAATTGACCAATGTGAGTAAAACTCACCAACTCTACCAGGTCATATTTTTATAACGTATATTTAGAACTGATAAATGATGATTGATTTTTGTGTATTGACTGTTTGGTTGAACTACTAAGTAATTGTTTGAAATTATAGATCTGGTTATATATATATATATATTGATTCTATTTAGCAGAATATTTCATAGTGAAATGAAATTGATGTTAATTATATTGTTTAACATCTGTGGATGCAGGGAAACGGGTCGGAGGAATCCAATTGGCCTCAACATTTATTTTACTGTTTTACATGTATTGTAATATATGATGTGATATATGATCTGTGTTGATTACGTATGTTGAATGATATTGGTCATTGTTATTTGGGTATTTTAAATACCGTAAGAAATACTGGAATGTAGAAAAGGTGATTTTCAAAGTGTATTTTGAAATAAAGTATTTATATAAAATCAATGGATTTTGTATATAAAAGGAAAAGGATTTTTTAAAAGAAAATATTTTTATAAAATCAAATAACAAATATAATAGGAAAATATTTGTGAAACAAATATAAAAGGAAAATATTTGTGAAACAAATACAAAAGGGAAATATTTGTGAAACAAACAGGAAAGGAAATATTTGTGAAACAAATAGAATAGAAAAGGAGATAGTTAGAAAATAAATAGGATTGAAAAGGAAATATTTATTTGTTAAATAAACAAATAGAAAACGGAATATTTGTAAAACCAATAGAAAAGGAAATATTTGTATAAAAAATAGAAAAAGGAAGTATTTGTAATCAAATAGTTTTAGTCGAATTAAAGTTAGTCGAATATTGGTTATTTGAAAAGAGTTAATCGAGTAGTATTAATCAATTAGAGTTATCGATTAAAGTTAATCGAATAGTGTCAATCAATTAGAGTTATCGATTAGAGTTAATCGAATAGTGTTAATCAATTAGAGTTATCGATAAGAGTTAATCGAATAGTGTTAATCAATTAGAGTTATCTATTAGAGTTCATCGAATAGTGTTAATCAATTAGAGTTATCGATTAGAGTTAATCGAATAGTGTTAATCAATTAGAGTTATCGAATATAGTTAATTGAAAAGGAGTTAATCGAATATAGTTTATTCGAAAGGATATCGAATATAGTTTATTCAAAAGGAATTAATCGAATATAGTTTATTCGAAAGGAGTTAATTGAATATTGGTTATTCGAAACGAGTTATCGAATATTGGTTATTCGAAAAGAGTAATTGAATATTGGTTATTAGAAAAAGATTTATCGAATATTGGTTATTCTAACGAATATTGGTTATTCGAAAGAGAGTTATCGAATATTGGTTATTAGAAAGAGAGTTAATCGAATATTGGTTATTCGAATAAGAGTTAGTCGAATATTTGTTAATTGAAAGAGAGTTAATTAAATATTAGTTAGTATAATAAGAGTTAATCGAATATAGTTTATTCGAATAGAGTTAAAGGAGTTAATCGAATATAGTTTATTCGAATAGAGTTAAAGGAGTTAATCGAATATAGTTTATTCGAATAGAGTTGAAAGAGTTAATCGAACATAGTTTATTCAAATAGAGTTAAAGGAGTTATCGAATATAGTTTATTCGAAAGGAGTTAATCGAATGTAATTTATTCGAAAGGAGTTAAGTGATAAGAGTTAATGAATTAAAGTTAATCGAGTTAAAGTTAATGGAGTTAGGGTTAATTGATTTGAGTTAACCGAGTTATGTTTTGGAGCTAGATGTTTCAGAAGTAGGGATTATAACGCTATAGTTATAATCAATGTTTTTCAATAAAGAAGTGGATTCATAAATAGAATCCGAGAGTTACGTAAGGAAGTTTGTGTAACAACCCGGAAAATATGAGCCAATTTAAAATTTTTATTTTGGCAATTTTGATGAAATTTGAATATTTTAAATGATGACGACAAGAAATTTATTTTGAATAGAAATAGAATGTATATTATTATATAGATCGTCGTTAGAATATAAATATTGTATTTTAATTAAAAAAGGAATTGGAAATGGTGTGGTAGTTCGAAAATTCGATTTCAAATTTCAAATGAATGTGCAGGATTCAAAATAAACCGGATTTTAGCGAAACCAAAAATACTAGAATCTAATTAGAAATATCTTTCGAACGAATCCGAAAAATCAAAATTTCATAGTGGGAATCAAAAGTTATGCCTAGTTGAAAATTTAGAATAGTCGCTATAGAATTTTAAGCCCTTAAAAATGGAAATTTTGCAAACGACCTCGGTTTTCGACGAAACCACTTTTGTTTGATCCGGGATGTCAAGTTATTGCTAGATTCCAAAATTCATAATTTTTCGAATCAATATGTGAGCGTGGTGCATTTAAACGCGTTTGACCAATTTCAGTTGAATTTAATCGACTGAAAAATGGCCATTTTTCAAACGATCTCGGAATTCAACGAAATTAGTTTAGTTATGACCGTATCGTCATTACGAAGCTACAAATAATTTTTCTGGAATTTTTCGAGTTAGTATGTGGCCCCAGTAAATGGAAATGCGCGTTCAAATTGAATATATACTGATTTATATTGTAATTTGAATGAAAATTGATCGTACCAATCGAATTGGCATGCGAAACATATCCCATTGTGTTCGGAATGGGGGTATTACGCTAGGGACAACAGTCGATGGGTTCAATTTTGAGTTCGAATTAAAAGGGTGCTTTTAGGAGAAAATTAAAATAAATTAATTAAAAATTATATATATATATTTCCCTCACCTAACCCTCTCTCTCCCTCACTTCTCTCTCTCGTTCAACTGAAAGAGAAAAAAACGATGACCTCGCGCCTCCACCCAAACCCGACGTCGGCCGACCTCCGCCCCCAGCCCCCTCCCATCTCCGCCGCACCCCCTCCTTCTCCGATCCGCTTCTTCCTCCTCTCCTCCTTCCAATTGCGCCCCCCAAAACCCACGAGACCACAAAACCCATACTCGATTGAGAATAGCAGCGCCCCCTTTTGCTGACCACCGCCGTACCGATGTCCGGAGCCCTGCCACCTCGCAACAGTCCTCCGCCTCTGTCAACAACTCCGGCGAGAGCCCTCAATCCTCTGACGAGTGCACAGAAACCCCCCTTCCTCCGATTAACACCGTAAGCTTTCATAACTTATTAAGGTATATAAATTCTGGTTTTATTTTATTTTAATCCAGTTTTTAATTTATAAATACATAGTGTTTAAATTTGGTTTTTAATTAATTTAAAGAAGGAAAAATTAGATTTTTAATAAGGAAAAGAAATGATTTTTGATTTGTTAAAAATGAGATTTTTTAGCATATAAAAATATGATTTTTATATAGTAGAGATCATAAAAATATGATTTTATATAGTAAAGATTATAAAAATATATTTTTATATAATAGAGATTATAAAAATATGATTTTTATATAGTAGAGATTATAAAAATATGATTTTAATATAGTAAAGATTATAAAAATATGATTTTTATATAGTAGAGATTAAAAAAATATGATTTTTATAAGATAGAAAATAAAAAAATACGATTTTTATATATGTTGTAGCGAAATAAAAATTCGATTTTTATATGAGCAGCAGATTAAAAATAGAATTTTTTTATCTATATAGTAGCGGTATAAAAATAGAATTTTTATCTATATAGTAGCGGTATAAAAATGGAAGTTTTCTCTATATAGTAGCGGTATAAAAATAGAATTTTTATCCATATAGCGTAGTAATAAAAATATGATTTTTATATACATAGAAACAATATAAAGATGCGATTTTTATATATGTGGCGTTTGGTTTAGCTCTCGGTGAGAAATTCTCACTTTAAATTTATTTTCTAGTTGAAACATGTACTAGGATGCAGACGGTGCTTAGTAGCACCCGACACCCGTCGTCCACAGACCATGGATGACTTGTTTGTTTATTTGATGTGTTGTGAAAGTTCATTGTGTGATTGGAATGGAATAAAATATTTTATAGTTAAAAATATAATTTTTAACGTGTATATAAAATAAATATTTATAAACAAATCAGACGATTTGTTTATGTACACCTATTTGAAGGATATTGATTGGGACGATAAATTTTACACATTGCCCAACTGCACAAATAATATTCAGTGTTTGTTGATTTGAAACCCCACACGGGTGTTGGGATGATATTTGGCGTACACTAATCCCAATTATTTAGTTGTATGTCGATCGATTGGTGACAGACTGTGTAAGCGTTAATTATTTATATTTAATGCTTATGCAGTTGTGTGGTGCACTCTGGATGATGGTTGATTATTTATCATTGCTATTATATACATGTGTTGTATGGAATCCATATAATTAACATTATATGGTAATTGATTGGGCCTCATTCCAATTTGGAAAATAAAGAATATTATAAAATAGATATTCATGTGTTGAATAAATAAAATGGTCATGTGTTGGCGATACTCATGTGTTGAGAATATTCATGTGTTGAAACTATTCATGTGTTGAAACTATTCATGTGTTGAATAAAATCTTTATACAATAAAATTCATATTTTATTGTAAGTAAGAATTAATAAATATTCATGTGTTGAATAAAATATATTCATGTGTTGAAGAAATATTCATTTGTTGAATAGAATAACGAAGTTACTAAAATATATAAAGCCGTGTTGATTAGATATGCGCCATTTTGACGCGAACGATATTTATATCGATTATATTGCTTT
This sequence comes from Allium sativum, assembly GCA_030737875.1. Lineage (NCBI taxonomy): Eukaryota > Viridiplantae > Streptophyta > Magnoliopsida > Asparagales > Amaryllidaceae > Allium > Allium sativum. The sequence continues at coordinate 777,673,265 of CM060912.1, forward strand.
TATAAATATAGAAAAGGAAGTGATTTCAAAATCTAATATTTTGAAAATATTATCATTTATATATTAATGATATGGAATATTCAATTTTGATTTAAAATTTAATATGAAGTTGAAATCGTTTTTAAAACGAATTTAAACGATTTATAAAATACATTTAGAATTGAAATCGATGAAATATATATAATATATTATATATATATAATATATTATATATATAATGGCCTGAATAGAACGCGCCGCGCTGCGGTAGTTTGCGAATTTCGACCATAGACTCCGAATGGACGTTACGGGAGATCCAACCATCGGATTTTCCTAAACCGGAACCGTTGGGTTCGTATTGAAAAGAGATTTCCAATGAATATTAGAAATTTGAAATCTAACGGTTGGATTTGGAATTATGTCCAAACCAAATTTGGAAAAGGTCGTTGTAAGTGTAGTTCGGTGGCCGTTATTGAAAACCGACTATACGGGCCTTGATATAAATTATTAAAAATATTAATAATTTGTGTAAAATCATAATATATGAATTGGAAAGAACTAGGATGAAAAATCCACATTTGAAAGGATAAAAATATATTTTTATCGAAATGAACTAGTTTTGAACTAGATTTGAAGTGATTTTAAAAATAATAAGAATTTCCATTATACGAATTGGAATGGATTTGAATCGAATTTATCTTCAGAATATTTCGATGTTTGATTTTGTGATTATACAGATAAGGTTATGGAAATTTGAAAGATATATTTATATCGTTATTTCCAATACGCTATTTGTTGGTTTCAGAATTTGAAATTGAATATAAGCCGATATATTTTCTATTCAGAGCCTTGTATTTAATATAAAATGGGATTTTGGGTTCTTCGTGAGTGGCATCTTAAATAACACTGTTCTTGAACCCTGTTTAGAAAAGAATAAATCTTTTAATTAAGATTTAGTGAAATTTTCCAATTAATTAGTATTTAATAGGAAATGAATTTAAATTGGGTTTTGGGGTATATCGTGAGTGGTGTTTTGAATAACAACTGTTCTTTAACCCGATCAACAATGGAAAGTGCTTTTGGGTTTATCGTGAACCGTGATTTAGATGAAATTGCTTCTTTAACCCAGTTAAAGACAGGATATTGATTTTTGGGAAGATTAAAACTAAGTGGAGTATTAATGAATCTTAATTAGATTAAAGTGATCGAGAATAGAGTATCACCAGTTTTGGTCCAAAGCGATGGTTAAGTCTTTGATTAGATTTGAAGTGAAATGGTAATTAATATTTACCGATAATACCGTGGTGTTAGATATGGAGTATTACCAGTTTTGCTCCGTGGGATAAATAGGCTGGGATTGGGAAATAAAATAAATGATTACTTCGGTGTGGTTCTCTAATCGCGACTAGTTTGGAAAACCTTAACATGGTTTGAAATGATATCCAAAGGAAGATTAATGATAAATTTAGAAGAATTTATCTTTGACAAAATTAATAGGAACATTTCCCTATGAATGTGAATATTTGGATAAAAGAATATTCTGAATTGGAATGAGGCGTATGTTGTGTTTGTGTAACACTTGTTTATTATATACGCGGGTTATTCGGAAAGGCCGGGTTTATACCTTTTCTGATTATCCGATTTGACGATAATCGAAGATGAAGACGGTGGTTGAAGACCGGAGGTCTTCACGTCACTTGGAGGATTATTGATGATCTTGATTGGGCTGTACACCCAAGAGGAGGGAATCAGTTGGTGATCGTCCAAACGTACTGGGAGATCGATGGATATGCGAGGAATAAGGTTCCTCCGGTTTCGTTCAGACCTAGAACGAACTTGTAAATAGACTGTGTGTCTGACATTGGATTTTATTCTATGTGAAAAAGATGTTGGCTAGCTTTTTGACCAAGCCACCAAGGTTCACATACAAGAAGGAAATATGAAGCTTCACTCCTTTCAGCCATTGGGATTCAGGTCGTGGTCGCACACTCCTCTTCGTAACGCTACGCCCACTTCGGATCGCCCCCACGAGACGCGATCCGTCACCTGCACGAACTGATCCGATCCCCCGATGCGCAGCGAAGCCTTTGACTTGTTCAACCACGAACTGGTCTTCAGCGATCCGAAATACATGGATCCAGCGACACGTGTCCACAACTGTCGCATTGACCAATTCTTCCTCTCTGCGCGATCCGATCCGACTTTCTTGGGATGCGTGCCACATGTGACCGCGATCCGCCCGACAAAATCAGCTATAAATAGCCCAGAGATTGGCATTTTTCGGGAGATTTTTGGCAGTTCTGAGTATTGATTCCACCATTACTGTCATACTACCATTTCTTATCAGTTCTACCTAGAAATAACTGAGAGAAATCACAATTGTAAAGTGAGCTTGAGAGAAATCGTTGATTGTACTAACATTCAAAGTATAATCAATAGCATATAAAGTGGACGTAGGCTCGTTAACGTCGAACCACTATAAATTCTGTGTGTTTTTTGCTTTTTCTTCATTCTTCAGTTATAATTCTCTACGAATCAGAAAAATTTGGGTGTTAGGTCCAAATTTTGATCTAACATTTTGGTGCTTTCTCTGAGAATTCAATTCTCAGCCTACCGGATTGCTATTCTACTGTTTGAATTTGAAAATCCGAAGAAAACAGTCCCAAAACATCACTGTTCAGATTTCTGAAGATTCCAACGACATCTGATATCATGGCTGGAAATAAGTCTAAGGAAGTACGAGCTTCGCAAGCGAATGAGGCAATTGAAGAAAGTGTTCACGAGCGGGTCGAGGTGGGTCTCGCGGATCGCGGGGAACAAGGCACGATCTGAACTGACCGTGGCGTGACGATCCGAGCAGATGAGAGCGCCACGATCCAGGCTGATGAGGCGGAGCGAACCGGACTGCTGAAGGGGTTGTCACACGATCCCATGACAAACGCACCAAACCCTCTACCCAGCGTCACCACGAACCGAACCAAGGGGGGGCAACGATCCACCGACATCGATCCGCAGCGATCCGAAATGATGACCAGACTACAACTCGACCTGGAAAGGAGGTTATGGCTCACACTTCCCGTCCCGGTACCTCTGCTAGACCTGGTTCAAGTTCTCTGCGCATAAGAGAAAATGTTGATGATCAATATGACGCTTCTGCTCCCGTTACTGAGGGAGATCTTTCTCGCTTTTCTGAAATGTAGGAGAGGCTGTTTGATGAATTGGCTGCTCAAAGGCAGGAGAGCTCTGTGCTGCGACAGAACTAGACTGCTATAAATAGAAGGCTCAATGATCTTGCAAGGCAAAGGACGCCCCCAGTTCGTTCGCTCACCCCAGAGTACTCTTCTTCGTCAGAGGAAAGGAATCGCCAAGACCTCCGCGGCGACCGTATGAGAGGCTTGAAAACATAGAGCAGCTCCGATTTGGAACCCTGCCATCACGGGAAGAAGAGGTACTGGGTGCAGGGCCCTCAAACCGCAATGTGAATAATCGTGCCGCAACCCCCAGAGCTCGAGGTGTGGACAGCCCTGTTGAGAATAGACTACCTCAGCCCCTTCGCCGTACAAATGCTCATGGTAACAGGGGGCAGCGAAGCCCAATCCGAGCCCCAGATTTCGTGGCTGCTCCTGGAAGGGAGATCAGAGAGTTCCACCGAGAAAGAAGCGCTGATCCCGAGCCTCCGCTGACCAGTGCAAATGTTGCAGCTGTGATCCATCAAATTCTGGCAGGTAGCCGTGGACAACGGAATGAAGATTGGGGAATTGACCGCAGTCACACCCCTTTCACTGATGACATTTTAGGTGCGACGTTCCCGAGGCGCTTCAACATGCCGTAGATGAACCGTTACGCGGGCAGATCTGATCCCATCCAACATCTGATGAGATATTCTTTGTCAATGACTGCTGCCGTAGCTTCTGACGCAGTCAAGTGCAAAGCATTTCCTATATTCCTGGAGGATGTAGCGTTATTATGGTTTACTCGCTTACCAGCAAGATCAATTTCCAGCTTCAGGGAGTTGAGTGAAAGGTTTGTGGAACAGTTCCACATCTATGCACAAAGGACGAAGAGTGTGATTGACTTGTTCCTTGTCAAGCAATGACCAGGCGAGAGTTTGAGGGTGTATCTAGACCGTTTCAACCTAGCCGCTACTGAAGTCAAAGATCCTCATGACCCAACTGTAGTGGCAGCCCTGATTGATGGGGTAGATAAAGACACCAAATTTGGGAGATACCTGGCCGGCAAGCCATCTCATACTAGATAGTTATTCTACGAAAAAGCTAACGTGCACTTACGTCGGGAGGAGGTATATGCTAACCGGAAGGCAAAAATGGCAGATAAGGAGGAAATCCAGAGCAATGTCGCCACTAAGCAGACAGGAAACAGCTCGGGGAAGGTCGAAGTTAATGTCGGAAACCGGAACCAGGGTGGTCGCCAGTCAGGAAACAATGATAATAATAGTAATGGCAATAACCGAAAATGGAATCGAGGGAACGACTCCCAAAGGACTCATCCCAGGTCTTTTGAAAGTTATACGCCAATGAACGATATTTGGAGAATATGTTCATGGATTCGTACAACATCCTCCAAAATAAAAGGCCTCCTCCCAGAGAGTCGACGAAGAAAGAACGTGAGACGGGGGAGTTCTATCTCTTCCATCAGATTCACGGCCACTCAACAAATGAATTCCGTCACCTAAGAGATGTGGTCGAGAAGCTTCTCCGAGAAGGAAAATTGGATGAATACAGAGTGACACCCAGAGACAGGGGGCAAGCCGTACAGGCCCCAAATCAGAACCAGAATCAACCTGCTGTCAGGCCAACTGCCCAGCAAAAGGGAAAGGACCTTGTTATCAATACTATATTTGGAGGTCTTTATCTTGCCGGGCACGGTTCCAAGGCATTGGATCAGTATGTCAATGCGGCTAGGCAGCACCTCGAGGTAGGAGAGTGTAGCAACCCTGAGGACAATGTCCCGGTAAAGCAACAAAAGATGATGTCCGATGACGTCGTTTTCCACGAACGAGAAAGCATTGGAGTCCATGCTCCGACCGAAGATCCATTTGTAATCACAGTTCCTATTGGCTCGGCCACTGTTCATAAAGTCTTGGTGGATAACAGGAGTTCCGTTAACATTCTTTTCAAAAAGACATTCGACCAGATGAATCTCGAGATAAAAGACTTGAAGCCCTGTGAGGGATGGATCCGTGGATTTAATGGAGTATCTACCGCTCCAAAGGGATATGTAGAGCTACCAGTTACACTTGGGGAAGGAGAACGCCATAGAGTGAGAATTCTTCCCTTCGTGATTTTGGGTATTGAATCACCCTATAATGCCTTCTTGGGTCGACTGGCCCTAGCAAAGTTCAGAGCCTGTATAGCCCCCTGATGCTTGTGATTGAAGTTTCCTACAGAAGCTGGTGTTGGTATCGTCAGAGGAGATCAGGTTGCCACACGAGCATGTTATATTGCAGAGCTAAAGCTACTCCGCAACGGAGGAGACATAGAAACCAAGGGCGCTTCTCCCCCCGCAAGGGCGGAGACCTCATAGCAATTAAAGAGGATAACCGTAGGTGAGTCGCCCAGAGAGTTGCCCGAGGATATAGATCCCAGAGAGGACGAAGAACCTGGGGGCAGAATGGCGACTCCCAACGAGACAACTGTGGATGTACCGATCGATGATAGTGACCCAAAGAAGGTCCTTAAGATTGGATCCCAGTTAAATCCCAATTTAGCTAAAGAACTGACGGATTTCTTGATAGATAACTTGGATGTATTTGCTTGGACCCACGCAGACATGTGTGGGATATCTCCATCAATCATGAGCCATTCATTAAGCAATAACCCTAAGCATTCTCCGGAAAAAAAAGGCGAATGTTGGTCCTAGAGAGGTCCGCTGCCTTGAAAGAAGAAGTTGGAAAGCTAAAGAGTATTGGATTTATCAGAGACTCAAACTATCCAGACTGGATTTCAAATCCAGTTTTGGTAAAGAAGGCCAACGGGAAGTGGCGAACGTGTATCGATTTCTCGGATTTGAATAAAGCCTGCCCAAAAGACAGTTTTCCGTTACCCCGGATCGATCAGTTGGTGGACTCAACGGCGGGTCATGAACTTCTCTCCTTTATGGATGCTTATTTAGGATATAACCAGATTCCAATGCATGTTCCAGATCAAGAACACACTAGCTTCATTACGGATCTGGGATTATACTGCTACGTGGTAATGCCCTTTGGCTTGAAGAACGCAGGCGCTACATATCAACGGTTAGTGAACAGAATGTTCTATAACCAGATTGGGAAAACAATGGAAGTATACGTCGACGACATGTTGGTTAAGTCCAGGCAATCCTCCAATCACACTACAGACTTGGCAGAGATGTTTGGCATTCTTCGAAAGTACGGGATGAAACTCAACCCAACGAAATGTTCATTCGGGGTCGCCTCCGGAAAATTCTTGGGATTCATCGTCAGTTCTCGCGGGATTGAGATTAATCGAAACCAGGTCGCAGCAATCAGAGGCATTCAGGAGCCTAGGGAAATTAAAGATGTGCAAAGCCTTGCAGGGAAAGTAGCAGCACTAAGCAGATTCATCTCCAGGGCTACGGACAAATGCATCCCATTCTTTGAATTGATAAAGCGAGGAAAACGCCACTTCAAATGGATGCCTGACTGCATAGAAGCGTTTCGGAACCTGCTGAGTCACCTGGAGAAACCTCTGATATTATCTAAGCCGGTGGATCACGAGGATTTATTCGTGTACTTGGCAGTGTCGTCCCACGCGATTAGCTTAGCATTGGTGAGAGAAGAAGATAAAGTTCAAAGACCAGTGTATTACGTGAGCAAAAAATTGGCGGCAGCAGAGCGTAATTATCTAAGGATAGAAAAGTTGGCGTACAGTTTGCTGATTGCCTCTAGAAAGCTTCGACATTATTTTCAGGCTCATCTCATCAACGTGTACACTGATCATCCACTCAAGCAAGTTCTACAGAGACCAGAAGCGTCTGGAAGACTACTCAAATGGAACATTGAGTTGAGTCAATTTGATCTGGACTTTCAGCCCCGGCGGTCAATACGGGGGCAAGTGATAGCCGATTTCATAGCAGAGTTTACTGTCCCGGAGGAAGATATAGTGAACGAATAAGCTGACCCACCAAAGTTACTTCTCGATCCCAATGCCTGGAGATTGTTTACTGATGGCGCTAGGAATGACAAGAGATCCGGCACTAGAGTAGTGCTTGAAACTCCTGAGAAACGGCTGATATCCTATGCTATCCGGATGGAGTTTCACGCCACTAACAATGACTCCGAATATGAAGCCCTGATAGCCGGGCTAAGGATCGCAAAGGAGTTGGAAATCACAAAGCTGGACATATTTTGCGACTCCAAGTTAGTTGTAAACCAGGTCACTGGAAAATTCCAAGCCAAAAGCCCAAGATTGATTTTATACATGGAGAAATTGAAGGAGTTGCTGAACGGCTTCGATCATTACAGCATATCTCATATTCCGCGGTCAGAGAACCAACAGGCGGATAAGTTGGCGAAGATGGCTAGTTCCGACGATCCTAAAGAGACCAAGCTAGCCCCAGTTGAAGTACTTCGGTCTCCTAGTATAGATCAGATGGAAATTGATCTGGTACTAGAGACGGAACCAGAAAGGGAGTCATGGATGACCCCTCTAAAGAATTTCTTGATGAATGGAACGCTTCCGACCAAGAAGAGTGAGAGGCGTAAAGTAATTCGTAAAGCTTCCGATACGTTCTGCAAGGCGGAGTCCTCTACAGACAGGGATTTTCGATGCCCCTTCTCCGGTGTATAGCTCATGACGACATCAAGCGTGTACTGCAGGGGGTACATAAGGGTGAATGCGGCGATCACACTGGAGGGCAAACATTGGCAAAAAAAGGTGTTGCGGCATGGTTATTTCTGGCCTACCATAAAAAAAGATGCAGCGAAGTACGCACGACGGTTTGATGCATGCCAGAGATTTTCAAAGATACCTAGGGCACCTCCTAGTCAGTTAAAAACGATGACAAGCCCATGGCCTTTCGCTATGTGGGGAATTGATATCATCGGAAGTCTCCCCATAGCTAAGGGCGGAGCGAAGTTCGCTATTGTAGCTGTAGACTACTTCACTAAGTGGGTCAAGGCTGAGCCACTGACTACAATCACAACCAAATGAGTGATCAACTTCGTCGTTAGGAACATAATCTGTCGATTTGGGATTCCAAAGATCGTTATAACTAACAATGGAACTCAGTTCGATAGCACTGAATTCAGGGACTTCTGCCAGAAATACCACATCGAGAAACGGTACACCTCTGTGGTGCATCTGCAGTCGAACGGATAGGTCGAAGCGGCGAATAAAGTGATTAAGTCCATTCTGAAAAGAAGACTGAAGCGGGCCAGAGCCATGTGGGTTGATGAATTACCCTTAGCACTATGGGCCTACAGGACAACGTATAAATCGGCAACAGGCCATACCCCCTTCTCTCTTGCTTTTGGAGCAGAAGCAGTCATCCCGGTTGAAATAAAAGTACTTTCTCACCGAGTGACTTATTAGGATCCGATGACTAATAACGAATTGCTCCTTGAATCCCTGGATATGATCGAAGAGAAGAGGGACGAAGCAGACCTGCGTGCCTTGAGATGCAAGCAACATGTTGCCATATACTACAACAAAAAGGTTCGAGCCCAAACATTTGAACTCGGAGACTTGGTTCTGAAGCGTGTCTTTCCACCCCCAACTCATATGGGTGTGAAGTGGGAAGGACCATACTCCATTCTGTGCAAGCTTGATAATGGAACCTTCAAGCTAGCAACCGTAGATGGAAAAGAAATCCCCAGAGTGTGGAATGCCCAACATTTACGGCCGTATCTAACGTAAAGATGTCAGATTTGACCTTTTGCTTTATTAAGGACCATGTACAAGGCACGACTTGCCTAGAATAGTCCGATTTCTTAAGCAAAAGATTATAAAGTGGACGTAGGTCATGATTCAACCGAACCACTATAAAAATATTGTGTGTCGTTTACCTTTTTTGCACTATTATTTATCTGCCTTTCTACTTTTATGGAAATTGTTGTGAACCATACAACGATCACAGGAACATATAATTATAGGTGCCTTCTATCAGAATGGAGTGCAATCAATAGTCAAAACTCTGAGGGTGCGATAAAGTAAATCATATCATTGATAGCGCTCTAACTCTCCAGAGCCGAGAGAGAGCATAACGGACATGAAGGCGATGTCCATAAGTCACGGCGGTGTACCATGATCGGAACCGCCTTGACGGAACTCTAACCTCGGCAACTGCCAGGAGAGTATAAAAGCATCTCCGACTGAGCGCTGAGAAAGAGCTCTTAACCCGCTGAAGGATCGGGGAGCGACTTAACTGCTGAGCTCGAACTCTAACCTCAGCGACTGCCAGGAGAGTATAAAAGCGTCTCCGACTGAGCGCTGAGAAAGAGCTCTTACTACGCTGAAGGATCGGGGAGCGACTGAACTGCTGAGCTCGAACTGTAACCTTGGCGACTGTCAGGAGAGTATAAAAGCATCTCCGATTGAGCGCTGAGAAAGAACTCTTACCCCGTTGAAGGATCGGGGAGCGAGTGAACAGTTGAGTTCGAACTCTAACCTCGGCAATCGCTAGGAGAGTATAAAAGCGGCTATGATTAAGCGCTGAGAAAGGTACTGGAGACTCGGCGCCTACAGGATCTCTTCCCCGTTGAAGGATCGGTACGCAGATTATGATACGAGTTCGAACTTTGACCCGCAGATGGATCGGGAGAGTATCGAAGTGCCAAAAACCCGCACCGCAAGAACTCTAATCCCACAAAAACTTCCAAGTCCCCCATGGTCAGAAACAGGGGGCAACATGCATATAACTCAAATCAATCTTTAACGATTGATTGGGGGCAGATATATGCATACATGTATCTTGATGCAGTACAGTACTGTTAAAGTCTTTTTGTTGCTTGAATGATTTGTAGTTATAAGCAAATAATTTATGACTAAGCATGAGAAGTTTATTAAATGCAGGTACACGATGATGCAAATGAAATGAACTTTCATTCATAAACTGCAAGCTGACAAAGTGAAAAGTAACCTAAAACAAAAGTGAGGGCCAGTCTCACAACTACATTTCATGGCCAGTGGGAAGCGTAAAGACAAATCGTAGACAAGCGGCAGTATTCTATTTACGTTTGGACTTTTTCTCCTTCTTCTGCTTTTCCAGCTCCGCCTTGTTAATATCAGATTGATCATCCTTCTTTCTTTTCCTTTTGTCTATAAGGGGAGCTGATGAATCATCAGAAGACTGGTCCTCCTCCTTCTTTCTCTTTCTTTTATCAGTAAAGGAAGCTGGGAAATCATCGGGATTCTCGAAATGAAGCTGTTTGGTGATTGATTTGGGTTGGAGCTTCAGAACCATCCCAGTTTTGGGATCAAACTCCGAGATAGGAACTACGTTCGAAGGCTCTTGCTCCTCTTTTTTCAAGGCCAGCTGTTTATCTTGCCTAGCCTTCCTTTCAGCCAAGGTTTTGTCGTCATCGCCTTTGTTTTCTTAGGTAATGATGACATCCTCTTCATCGTCTACATGACGCCCATCCATGTCTTTCAAGGCATCGATGGATTCAGCATCTGTAGGAACATCAGCACTGGAAGCGAGGACGACCTTCTCCATCGTGACATCTTCGGGTTGCTTTGGATCTTCAGCGCTAGCGATTGGTGGAATCACTCTTCTCTGCCTCCGTCTCTTTCTCAGCATCCTTATCGCTGACCTGCCACCTGTATTACGAGAAACGAATGTTATTTCAGGAGAGAATCGGCCTGCTCAGTTGATTGTTCGGCAAAATGGCGACAAATAATGACAGCTTTGACAAATTGCGGAGAAAATATAGAGATACCTTCCACTGATCCTCCATCCACGCCACCGGCAGAAGCTCCGACAACAAGAGGAGTAGGACCCAGAGGAATCAATGGATCATCAGGATTGTATTCCTCAACTCCCGAGGCCTTGGGCTCTACAGTTGAGCTCGAGCCTTCGTCAATTTTGTTTTTACCCTTGACCAGAGCCTTCTCCTTGTCCATCTCTTCTTGGAGTAAGCGTTTACCCTCCTCTAAATCTTCGGGCTTGTTATCCCTGAAATGGTTCGCTTCAGCTCATCTTCATCAACCTCTTCAACTCCTAACCTCCACTTCTCTCCTTCGATGATGGCATCCCATATGTTGGCTAAAGTGACATGGTAGTCCGGGATCCATGAGATGTTACGGGTTTTGAGGACATGGCCAAGGAAGTCAAATATCGTTTCTCCAAATCCTTCGATCTCTTTTTCTTTCTCGAGGAGCTTGTCGTTAGAAGCAGTAGCCATTTCGATGGCACTTTCTACGTTCTTTTCGGCGAGAGCCGCATGCCTTTCTGCATCTGCAACTTGATCATTCAGAATCACCTTCTCTCCTTCGGCCAAAGCTAGACTCTCTTTCAATCTCGCCTTTTCTTTCTCCCAAGCAGATTTTTCAGCTCGAAATGGTCTTGGGCCGTCTTTAATTCAGTGTTGGTCGCTCGAAGGTCCTCTATTTCTTTCTTCAGTCTCAAGCGCTCCTCGCTATTCGAATCAAGCTCATTACGAAAGCGTTGCCTGGCCTCCTCAAGTTCTGTCTTGTATTTGTCAGCATCCCGTTGGGCCAAGGCAAGCTGGGACTGAGCATCTTCCAAGTCCGCCTCCATTTTCTTTCTGGCCCTCTCATTGTTATCTATTCTCACTTTGGATCTGTGAGCTTCCGTTTCAAGTGTGCGGATATAGTCTGAAAGTTTCACAGCGTGTTTCTTCATCGCCTCGTATTGAGTAGCTACATGACGAACGTGTCCAATAACCTCGGTGTCCCAACCACTGGGAACCGGCTCAAGAGATGGGACATACATCATCCTATCGAAGAAGATGTTGTGAAAGTGTTCTCGCATTTTCCCTAGCTTTGCCTGAAGCTCAGGGCCGTGGAGGTGGTCTCGTGCCCCAGGAACACTTAAACCTTCTTGACCAGAAGGGACGATGTCGGTTTTCTCCTTCTCAGAATCCTTGCTTGGATCCTTTTTCTTGTCCTTAGACTCGTGGTGCTTTTTGGATAATTTGTCTTGTGACGGCGTGCTCTTTGGAGGAGTTAACTCTCTGGAAAGTTGCTTTCCCCTAGTAAGTGGTGGCTTGTAGCTGCGAGGTTTTCCAGAATCATGCCTCGACAGAGATTTTGATCTTAAAGAATGAGGATTGTGGGGGTCCCGAGACCGATGGCTATATCCCCCTCGGTTGCTGTCACGAGCCTGTTCGGGATCTCCGCGAAGACTTGGAGTGCTCGAGCAAAGGGAACGATATGAATAAGTATGTTTGCGAGTCATCCTTCCTGCAAATGAAACAAGCATACATTAAAGTTAAGAACAACAATATTGTAGAAAGTTCTGTGGTGAGTGGTGCATGTGATTTGTGCATCCCATATAACCCCCTAACGGACCAGGGCCCAGAGCTAGGCTCGTCTGTGCTACATCTTTTTCTTGGGCTGAAGTGTCTGTTTCCTCAATGACAGAAAAGAATGGTTCTACACCAAAATCTTCTTGCGAATAAACGTCGTCTGGTATAGGAAGCTCGTTTAGCTCCCTAAGTGTTTTCTCATCGGTTAGCTCCTCGGTAATGACGGGATCCTCGGGTGGTAGAATCTTTGGCGGGGATTGATTCTTAGGGACTGAAGTTTCTCTTTGCCCTTCATGTTCGGTTGTTTTAACTGCCCCGGAATTTCCCTCTCCCTCAGCTGTAGCTATATATTTATAAGGCTTGTCCTTGCCAAGTCCAAACTTTATGTCTAGAAGACGGTGCTTATGAAGACACTCGTCGGTAAGACACGGCTTTATCCTCAAGAAATCAGATTTGCTTTTAAGAAGGCGAGATAGTCGATTCTTATATACCTTGCCTTCCGTCCTTGGGATTTTACGATCTGCATACAAAGAAGATGGAACGCGTCAGTGCTATGATTATGAAATCAAGTCATGTATCTGAAAGTTTGAAATCTACCTGATTTAATCCACCTCCTTGCACACCCAGCCTGCAGCTTTATAAAGAACCAATTGGCTTTGGGATCCCCTATATTGCTGCGACTACCGGATAGGACCTTCCTATTAACCACTGATTCGAAGAAATAAAGGTTTGGGGTCGCCGTGGATCGATGTTTGAAGAGGAAATAGAAATTTAAATCCTTGAAAGTGAGCTCTGTGTGCAAAATTTCCGCATATGCGATACAGAGTGTGAACAGGGCTGCGTAAGCATTGGGATGAAGTTGCATGGGGGCAATGCGTAACCGTTTCAAAGTTTCTATGACGATTGGCGGGAACGGAGGAATAGCACCGACAGAACACATCAATTTACTGATGGTCATATATCCAGGCGGGGCAAGGTGGGGAAGATCGTCCTTGCCCGGAGTTTTGATGTCATCCCAAGGTATTCCGTGCTTTAAGCATAGTCGCTTAAGTTTATCGTCGTCTAGTTTAGATGGCTTGCAATCGGTAAGCTTTTCGGGGGCCCTCACACCAGGAATCTCATCAGGAGCTCGTTCATCTAAATCGGACTCCTCAGTAGAAGTACTCTCTGACGAATCAGACTCCGATTCTGCTTCATATTCGGATCCAGATTTTTGACCCTCCGGATTAGTTGAAGGAAGCACATCAGGATCATCGTGTGTGGATGTTTCTGGTTCGGTATCTTTCTCTAGTTGTGTGGATATCTTTGGTTCAGTGTCTTTCTCTGGCATCTCAGTCACTTGCTTATCAGACATAGCTGTGTTGGTAAACAGAAATTAGAATATAGTTGCCCGTCCCCCCCCCCCCCCCCCCGTGTGTGCAAGTGCAAGTGTGTGCCTGTGCGTGCATTAAAGAGAAAACATAAAAGTCAACAAGATCATCAAGATATTAGTCGTCATATGCAGTTAAATTATGTTGTCATCCAGTCCAGAAAGTCCAACATCAAGGCTCTAACCTAACTGTCTAGATTCTTGTGATAACAGTGCATTGTTTAAAGTCAGAAGTATGTTTGGATCGTGGGTTGAGGACTCGGTTCACAAGAGGGGTATAATCGGATCGCGATACACGTAGAGGATCGCCCCCATTTGGATCGCCCCCATTTGGATCGCCCTCATTCGGATCGCTCTCTTTGGGATCGCGTGTATCTTTGGATCGTGAACCCGACATGAGTTCGTAGCGGGAGCACCACCTCGTGGAAAGCAACATCGGTTCGGGATACCTCTTCGGATCGCGAGTGGGGGTTCGGATCGTAGCGTATGCCTGAATTCACGAGAAAAGCATGGATCAGATACGGAGGCGCTAACTCTCGGGATTGCTTCGGATCGGGTCGCTATAAGCTCGAAGCGAACTGCTCCCTCATCACACCACCACGATCCACTACTTGCTCTCCAACTCCGACTCCTTCCTTTTCCTCCCTCCACGATCCGCTCCCTTGCCCCTGCCACGAACCGCTAGCTCGCCATTCTCCTTCTTCTTCCTCCTTTTTCCTCCTCGCCCGCGATCCGTGCCCAAACCTCACTCACGACCCGACCTGCTCCGCTCTTTTCCTCTCTTCTTCTTCCTCCTCCGCTCCTTCTTTCTTTCTCGCCGCCAAGCTCCAACAATTAAACCCGTGGTGCCTCGCCCATTTCCAAAGCCCAGAACAACACTCGTGTCTAAAACCTTAAACACCACAAAAATCGCTCCTCAATCTTCTCAAACCAACGGAAAATCAAGAAGAACGAGGATAAAGTGGCTTGAAAACATTTTCGTCGTGATTACCTTTTTAAAATTAGAGGATAAGTAGATTTCCGGAGATTTGAAGAATTAGGGTTTCCTGGCGGCGCGATGCGGAAAGAGGAAGAAGGGGTAAAAGTGAATAGGGTCGGGTTTATATAGGAAGAACCCCGACAGTTAGTATTCCCGTTTTTGTCTCGTGCGAGCTGTGGGCTTCAGCGGGTCGTGGGGGCAAGCCCATTGGGCCCAGCGAAGAAGACAAGGCCGATCCCCGGCTCGTCCCACTATGATGGATGGCCCACCGTACTTAAAGCCCGTATCGTTTCGTGAATAATCCCTGAAGCCTCACCAAGGAACGATCAGGCGCTTCGCTTCGCGGATCGTAATGATCCCATGCGATCCGAACCATCAAGCAGTGTGACGAAGTGGGAATTCAGAAATTTACCTGGTGAACTCGATGATGAAGTCTCCCAAAAATTCCATAAAAGAATTGTTCGATGAACGAGAAATGGTCGAAGATTATACTAGTATTTATACTTGTCAAAAGATGCAACTTTTTCAAAGTAGCAAGACTTTTCAGACAGGCACGACCATTAAATTGCATCGCTTCACGAAAAGATATTTCTGCGACTTCGAAGCATGTTCCATCAATGAAACAATACTTCGAGGGGGCAAAATGTTGGCTAGCTTTTTGATCAAGCCACCAAAGTTCACACACAAGAAGGAAATACGAAGCTTCACTCCTTTCAGCCCTTGGGATTCAGGTCGTGGTCGCACACTCCTCTTCGGATCGCTATGCCCACTTCGGATCGCCCCTACGAGACGCGATCCGTCACCTGCACGAACCGATCCGATCCCCCAATGCGCAGCGAAGCCTTTGACTTGTTCAACCACGAACTGGTCTTCAGCGATCCGAAATACATGGATCCAGCGACACGTGTACACAACTGTCACATTGACCAATTCTTCCTCTCTGCGCGATCCGATCCGACTTTCTTGGGATGCATGCCACGTGTGACCGCGATCCGCCCGACAAAATCAGCAACAAATAGCCAAGAGATTGGCATTTTTCGGGAGCTTTTTGGCAGTTCTGAGTATTGATTCCACCATTACTGTCATACCACCATTTCTTATCAGTTCTACCTAGAAATAACTGAGAGAAATCACAATTGTAAAGTGAGCTTGAGAGAAATTGTTGATTGTACTAGCATTCAAAGTATAATCAATAGCATATAAAGTGGACGTAGACTCGTTAACGCCGAACCACTATAAATTCTGTGTGTTTTCTGCTTTTTCTTCATTCTTCAGTTATAATTCTCTACGAATCAGAAAAATTTGGGTGTTAGGTCCAAATTTTGATCTAACAGTTCAGACCTAGAACGAACTTGTAAATAGACTGTGTGTCTGACATTGGATTTTATTCTGTGTGATTGATTTCTATTAAATATATATCTGTTTGGCAGCGGAGAATTTATTCTCTTGCTTAACGCCCTTATCTGAGACGTACGAGCTTAGAGGTTATATATTGACAGATATCAATCGCACGGCATGCCTAAGTGGCAAATGATCAAGGCTTCTGTTGAAAAGAAAAGTCTTTTGGTTGATGATCAAAGCACGGCCTGTGTGGCACAGCTTTGTGTATGGCGTTAATTCGCAAGCCTCACACCTCGGTATGAGTCAAAAACGGGATAGTGACTGCAGGGAGAGCACAACGTATCTTTCTAGCTATGGGTGATGTCAGTGACCTATCAGCCCTGATATTTATGTATTATTTACCTGTGTGGTTGTTGGATGCGAGGCGCCTCGGATATAGGTCTGAAAGGACCGAGAAACGTGTGTTTAGGAATTGCCGATCCTCAAAAGTAAGAGAGGAACGGCCCTGAAGATCCAGGATCGTTGTGTGTGGTCCTGAGACATTTGCTAGAGTGTCTTGAACGGAGAGGAGCCTGCCCCTTGCCTCGACTCATGACGGAAATCCAATTTCCAATACGACCTTTGCGGTTTTAATTGTAGAACTAGTATGGCGACATGATATATGGTACCCATGCCGCCTATGATTGATACATTTATATTTGAAGTTGTTTTCTTCACTTATAGTAATAATAAAAGATGAAATTTAGCGTATCAAGCATTCTTTGGAGATTATAAGGTAAACCCCTATCCTCTGCCTTGCGTTGCATTGTGTGATGGGACCTTGGTCTTATAATAGCTTCATTTTCTTTATTTAGCATTGCGCTGTTGTTATATGCACTATTATTCTTGGGGTAAAAACCTATTCCGTGTTATATGGCGTGGTCCCTTTATTTACCTAACTTTAAATAAAGATTAATAACTGTTTTAGTTCTCACACCAGTCACATGACTGACCTGGAGTTTATTGTTTTAACCTAAACTCTGTGTGCCCTTATTTTCCGCACGGCTAGCTAGTAGCTGTGTTTTGCATATTTTTATTCACAGGATCCTGGTATATAGCTAAAGTGATATTCGGAAAGCTCTGTATCCATGTATTTCTTTCAGTTATGTTTTTTATTATTTTTCTGCTGCAGTAATGTATTTAAATCTCTGATAGTTATGAAATGTGTAATATTTATTCATACTCTATATATTCTTGTACTCTGATGGAAATTGTTGTAATAGCAATGAAATGTTCTTCTGTTTGAGTTCCGATGTGTTTTGTTCTAAAAGCAATTCGTTCTTTCCTTTATGGCGAAGTTACGGGTTCTTACAGTGGTATCAGAGCTTTGGTTTATAGAGCTCCAGAACAAGACACATTAGAACCGAACGAAAGAATTCATCAGAGGTTGGATTAGAAATATCCAATAAGAATAACTCGTTGGAGATAGGATCAGTAGAGTCCTAGAACGAGTGTAAAGAGTGAAATTTTTGAAATGAAAATGAAAAAAAAAATTGTTTTGAAAATTAAATTCAAGTATACGAATTTGAATATTTTATTTGTATAGAACTTGGACAATCGAGTATATAAAGATTTTGCATATACGCGTCATGAACGTATATTCAAAGTTTTAATATATTGGATAGATATAGAATCATACTCTAGTCGTCTGGAGATGGTACTGATAATTGTCATGACATCATCAATATTTATGTTCGAGTTTCGAAGGTGTGATATCTATATATTTCCATCAGACTGGTGTGAGAACCAAATCTAGATAGGTTTATTGTTGTGATTTGGCATCAAAAACATGATTTTCTGCATATATATCAAAATTATGAATTTGAAACGATAATCCACTAATTGATTGATGGTTGTGTTGTTTGATTATTGGATTGAAATTTTGAACCATTATGCCAAATTGAACTGAATATTGAACTGAATTGAAAATGATTACAATTGCATGCATATACATGTATCCATTGAACAGGTCATAGTAAGGAGGCTAGAGAAGAGGAATAAAATTGTTTGCCCGACAAATAGGTACATGTTTATGTTATTTCTTGGGGATTTGATGATTTTATGAGCCAATTGGCTAGCTTGGCCTTTTCTTTTTCTTTTGGATTGGTGAGGGCCATGGGAGGCTATTTGAAATATCCCAAAGCTCCCGATGCAGGGGAGGTTATGGCGAAAATTTTCGGAAATTTAGGGTGTTAGCCAAATTTTTGAAAAATTTGAAAGGTTCTTAGAAACTGAAAAGTTGAAGAACTTAAGCCGTAAAGAAATAAAGAAAGTTGAGTTGGTTTGTAAAACAATTTTCAGCTTCGTTCCTTTTCGGGGACGAAAAGTTTTAAGTGGGGGAGATTATAACAACCTGGAAAATCTGGGCCAATTTAAAATTCTTATTTTGGCAATTTTGATGAAATTTGAATATTTAAAATGATTTATTTTAAATGATGACAGCAAGAAATTTATTTTGAATAGAAATAGAACATATATATTTATATAGATCGTCGCTAGAATATAAATATTTTGTTTTAATTATAAAAGGAATTGGAAATGGTGCGGTAGTTCAAAAATTCTATTTCAAATTTTAAATGAATGTGCATGATTCAAAATAAACCGGATTTTAACGAAACCAAAAATATTAGAACCTAATTGGAAATATATTTCCAACGAATCCGAAAAATCAAATTTCATAGCGGGAATCAAAAATTATGCCCAGTTGAAAATTTAGAATAGTCGTTATAGAATTTTAAGCCCTTAAAAATGGAAATTTTGCAAACGACCTTTGTTTTCGACGAAACCTCTTTTGTTGGATCCGGGATGTCAAGTTATTGCTAGATTCCAAAATTCATAATTTTTCAACTCAATATATGAGCGTGGAGCATTTAAATGCGTTTGACCAATTTTAGTTGAATTTATTCGACTGGAAAATGGCTATTTTTCAAATGATCTCAGAATTCGATGAAATTAGTTTTATTAGGACCGTATCATCATTACGAAGCTAGAAATAATTTTCTGGAATTTTTCGATTTAGTATGTGGCCCCAGTAAATGGAAATGCGCATTCATATTGAATATATACTGATTTATATTGTAATTTGATTGAAAATTTATCGTAACAATCTAATTGGCGTAGGAAACATATCCCATTGTGTTCGGAATGGGGGTATTACGCTAGGAACGACAGTCGGTGGGTTCAATTTTGAGTTCGAATTAAAAGGGTGCTTTTAGTAGAAAATTAAAATAAATAAATTAAAAATTATATATATATATATATATTTCCCTCACCTAACCCTCTCTCTCCCTCAATTCTCTCTCGTTCAACTGAAAGAAAAAAGAAAAGAAAAAAAACGACGACCTCGCGCCTCCACCCAAACCCGACGTCGGCCGACCTCCGCCCCTTCCCATCTCCGTCGCACTCCCTCCTTCTCCGATCATCTTCTTCCTCCTCTCCTCCTTCCAATTGTGCCCCGCAAAACCCGCGAGACCCCAAAACGCAACCTCGACTGAGAATAGCCACGCGCCCTTTTTGCTAACCCCCGTCGCACCGATCTCCGGAGCCCCGCCACCTCGCAACAGTCCTCCGCCTCCGTCAACAGCTCCGGCGAGAGCCCTCCATACTCCAGCGAGTGCACAGAAACCCCCTTCCTCCGATTAACACCGTAAGCTTTCATAATTTGTTTAGGTGTATAAATTCTGATTTTATTTTATTTTAATTCAGTTTTTAATTTATAAATACATAGTGTTTAAATTCAGTTTTTAATTAATTTAAAGAAGGAAAAATTAGATTTTTAATAAGGAAAAGAAATGATTTTTGATTTGTTAAAAATGAGATTTTTTTTAGCGTATAAAAATATGATTTTTATATAGTAGAGTTTATAAAAATATGAATTTTATATAGTAGAGATTACAAAAATATGATTTTTATATAGTAGAGATTATAACAATATGATTTTTATATAGTAGAGATTATAAAAATATATTTTTATAAGATAGAAAATATAAAAATATGATTTTTATATATGTTGTAGTGAAATAAAAATTCGATTTTTATATGAGTAGCGGTTTAAAAATAGAATTTTTGATCTATATAGTAGCGGTATAAAAATAGAATTTTTATCTATATACTAGCGGTATAAAAATGAAATTTTTATCTATATAGTAGCAGTATAAAAATATAATTTTTATCCATATAGCGTAGTAATAGAAATGTGATTTTTATATACATAGAAACAATATAAAGATGCGATTTTTATATATGTAGTGGATATGGACGACGAAAGTGAAAAAGGCGAGCACAGCGAAGATTTCTACATATGAAGAGTCGTGGCGTTTGGCTCTCGGAGAGAAATTCTCACTTTAAATTTATTTTCTAGTTGAAACATATACTAGGATGCAGACGGTGCTTAGTAGCACCCGACACCCGTCGTCCACAGACCATGGATGACTTGTTTGTTTAATTGATGTGTTGTGAAAGTTGATTGTGTGATTGGAATGGAATAAAATATTTTATAGTTAAAAATATAATTTTTAACATGTATATAAAATAAATATTTATAAACAAATCGGACGATTTGTTTATGTACACCTATTTGAAGGATATTAATTGGGACGATAAATTTTACACATCGTCCAACTGCACAAATAATATTCAGTGTTTGTTGATTTGAAACCCCACACGGGTGTTGGGATGATATTTGGCATACACTAATCCCAATTATTTAGTTGTATGTTGATCGATTGGTGACAGACTGTGTAAGCGTTAATTATTTATATTTAATGCTTATGTAGTTGTGTGGTGCACTCTGGATGATGGTCGATTATTTATCATTGCTATTATATACATGTGTTGTATGGAATCCATATAATTAACAATATATGATAATTGATTGGGCCTCATTCCAATTTGGAAAATAAAGAATATTATAAAATAGATACTCATGTGTTGAATAAACAAAATAGTCATATGTTGGCGATACTCATGTGTTGAAACTATTCATGTGTTAAATAAAATCTTTATACAATAAAATTCATATTTTTATTGTAAGTAAGAATTAATAAATATTCTTGTGTTGAATAAAATATATTCATGTGTTGAAGAAAATATTTATTTATTGAATAGAATAACGAAGTTATTGAAATATATAAAGTCGTGTTGATTAGATATGCGCCATTTCGACGCGAACGATATTTATATCGATTATGTTTGTTTTTATAATGAATATAGAAAAGGAAGTGATTTCAAAATCAAATATTTTGAAAATATTATCATTTAGAGCATCCCCAACACAGCGTGTTGGGGGACATCCCATCACGCTGGTTGGGGAAGCAACTCACCCCAACGGGGTGAGTTGCTTTTAGGGATTATCCGGCTTTTAAAAAGCCGGATAGAAAAATTGTTTTTATCCGGCTTTATAAAAGCCGGATAACACTTGTATAAAAAAAAATTTCCCCTTATAAGGGGGTGGACAGAATTAAATGTCCACCCCCTTATACGGCTTATTTAAAGTCGTATAAGGGGGAAATTTCTTATACGGCTTATTTAAAGTCGTATAAGGGGGAAATGAATTTCCCCCTTATACGGCTTTAAATAAGCCGTATAAGCCATATCCGGCTTTTAATAAGCCGGATATGGCTTATGTTTAAAGCAACCCGCTGGGTTGCCTTGGCAACCTTCGGGGTTGCCAAGGCAACCCAGATGGGACTTACCGACCCCCCGTTGGGGGTCGGTTGCTCCCCAACCAACCCCGCGTTGGGGTTGGTCTTATATATTAATGATATGGAATATTCAATTTTGATTTAAAATTGATTATGAAGTTGAAATTGTTTTTAAAACGAATTCCAACGATTTATAAAATACGTTTAGAATTGAAATCGATGAAATATATATATATATATATATATATATATATATATAATGGCCTGAATAGAACGCGCCGCGCTGCGGCAGTTCGGAATATCAACAATAGACTTCGAATGGACGTTACGGGTGATTCGACCGTCGGATTCTCCTAAAACCGGAACCGTTGGGTTCGTATCGAAAATATCTTTCCAATGAATATTATAAATTTGAAATCTAATGGTTATATTTGGAATTATGTCCAAATCAAATTTGGTAAAGGTCGTTGTAAGTGCAGTTCGGTGGCCGTTATTGAAAATCGACTGTATGGGCCTTGATAAAAATTATTAAAAATATTAATAATTTGTGTAAAATTATAATATATGAATTGGAAAGAACTAGGATGAAAAATTCTACATTTGAAAGGATAAAAATATATTTTTAATGAAATGAACTAGTTTTGAACTAGATTTGAAGTGGTTTTAAAAATAATCAGAATTTCCAACATACGAATTAGAATGGATTTGAATCGAATTTATCTTCGGAATTTTTCGATGTTTGATTTCGTGATTATACAGATATGGTTGTGGAAATTTGAAAGATATATTTATACCATTATTTCCAATACGATATTTGTTGGTTTCAGAATTTGATATTGAATATAAGCCGATATATTTTCTATTCAGAGCCTTGTATTTAATATCAAATGGGATTTTGGGTTCGTCATGAATGGCATCTTAAATAACACTGTTCTTGAACCCAGTTTAGAAAAGAATAAATCTTTTAATTAAGATTTAGTGAAATTGTCCAATTAATTAGTATTTAATTGGAATTGAATTTAAATTGGTTTTTGGGGTTTATCGTGAGCGATGTTTTGAATAACACCTGTTCTTTAACCCGATTAACAATGGAAAGTGATTTTGGGTTTACGTGAACCGTGATTTTGATGACATTGTTTCTTTAACCCAGTTAAAGATAGGATATTGATTTTTGGGAAGATTAAAACTAAGTGGAGTTTTAATGAATCTTTAATTAGATTAAAGTGATCGAGAATGGAGTATCACCAGTTTTGCTCCAAAGCGATAGTTAAATCTTTGATTAGATTTGAACGTGAAATGGTAATTAATATTTACCGATAACATTGTGGTGTTATATATGGAGTATTACCAGTTTTGTTCCGTGGGATGAATAGGCTAGGATTGGGAAATAAAATAAATGATTACTTCGGCGTGGTTCGCTAATCCTGACTAGTTTGGAAAACCTTAACATGGTTTGAAATAATATCCAAAGGAAGATTAAAGAAT
This sequence comes from Allium sativum, assembly GCA_030737875.1. Classification (NCBI taxonomy): domain Eukaryota; kingdom Viridiplantae; phylum Streptophyta; class Magnoliopsida; order Asparagales; family Amaryllidaceae; genus Allium; species Allium sativum. The sequence goes on from CM060912.1 coordinate 777,696,547, forward strand.
AAGTTTAGAAAAAATTATCTTTGATAAAATTAATGGGAACCTTTCCCTAAGAATGTGAATATTAGGATAAAAGAATATTCTTAATTGGAATGAGGCATATGTTGTGTTTGTGTAACACTTGTTTATTATATACGCGGGTTATTCGAAAAGGCTGGGTTTATACCCATTCTGAATAACCGATTCGACGATAAGTCGAAGATGAAGGCTTTGGTTGAAGACCGGAGGTCTACACGTCGTTTGGAGGATTATTGATGATCTTGATTGGGCTGTACACCCAAGAGGAGGGAATCAGTTGGTGATCGTCCAGACGTACTGGGAGATTGATGGATATGCAAGGAATAAGGTTCCTCCGGTTTCGTTCAGACCAGAACGAACTTGTAAATGGACTATGTGTCTGACATTGGATTTTATTCTATGTGATTGATTTCTATTAAATATATATCTGTTTGGCGGCGGAGAATTTATTCTCTTGCTTAACGTCCTTCTGTGAGACGTACAAGCTTAGAGGTTATATATCGTTAGATATCAATCACACGGCATGAATTGCCTATGTGGCATGCCTAAGTGGAAAATGATCAAGGCTTCTGTTGAAAAGCAAAGTCTTGTGGTTGATGATCAAAGCACGACCTGTGTGGCACAGCTTTGTGTATGGCGTTAATTCGCGAGCCTCACACCTCAGTATGAGTCAAAAACGGGATAGTGACTGTAGGGAGAGCAAAACGTTTCTTTCTAGCTATGGGTGATGTCAGTTACCTACCAGCCCTGACATTTATATACTTTTTACCTGTGTGGTTATTGGATGCGAGGCGCCTCGGATATAGGTCTGAAAGGACCGGGAAACGTGTGTTTAGGAATTGCCAATCCTCAAAGTAAGAGAGGACCAGCCCTGAAGATCCAGGATCGTTGTGTGTGGCCCTGAGACATTTGCTAGAGTGTCTCGAACGAAGAGGAGCGTGCCCCTTGCCTCGACGCATAACGGATATCTAATTTCCAATACGACCTTTGTGGTTTTAATTATGGAACTAGTATGGCGACATGATATATGGTACCCATGCCGCCTATGATTGATACATTTATATTTGAAGTTGTTTTCTTCACTTATAGTAATAATAAAAGATGAAATTTAGCGTATCAAGCATTCTTTGGCGATTGTAATGTAAAATCCTATCCTCCGGCTTGCGTTGCATTGTGTGATGGGACCTGGGTCTTATAATAGCTTCATTTTCTTTATTTAGCATCGCGTTGTTGTTATATGTATTGGTATTCTTGGGGTAAAAACCCGTTCCGTGTTATAAGGCGTGGTCCCTTGATTTACCTAACTTTAAAATAAAGATTAATAACTGTTTTAGTTCTCACACCAATCACATGACTGACCTGGAGTTTATTGTTTTAACCTAAACTCTGGATGCCCTTATTTTTCGCACGGGCAGCTAGTCTCTGGGTTTTGCAGATTTATATGCACAGGATCCTGGTATATAGCTGAAGTGATATTCGGAAAGCTCTGTATCCGTGTATTTCTTTCAGTTATGTTTTGTATTATTTTTCCGCCGCAGTAATGTATTTAAATCTCTAATAATTATGAAATGCGTAATATGTATTCATACTCTGCATATTCTTCTACTTTGATGGAAATTGTTGTAATAGCAATGAAATGTTCTTCTGTTTGCGTTCCGATGTGTGTTGTTCTCAAAGCAATTCGTTCTTTCCTTTACGGCGAAGTTACGGGTTCTTACAGTTTGTTAATGATTTAAAGGGTGAACTTTTTCTATTTCGAGGTTAGAAATGTTGTTCAGTTAAGGCCTGAGAGGTAGTTATACCCCAACTTGATTGACTTCGTTTTTAACTAAGGAATGGTTAAGGTTCGATAGTGAAGGATGGTTAAGTGAATTTAGTTAATGACTGTAATGTTTTTGAGTTGGCATAGCAATGTTTTATTTAAACAACTGTTTAAATCTAAATGTAGGAGTCTTGGAAATATTTTCCAAATAAGAAATCAGAAATGTTTTCTAATATAGAGAATAAGAGATGAGTATAAAAATGGAAACGTTTTCCAATATTTATAAGGTATATTTTCTAAATTTGGAAAATAAGAATTTCTGTATATTTGGAAATAGGAAATGGGTAAATGAATAAATTAATGATAGATTAATTTAAGAGATAAATGATGATTGATGGTTGATCGATAGAATTTCCATCTGGAAATAATATCGTTGTTTGTACACATGTTTTTCTTTGAAAGTTAAATCACCGACTATCGAAGTTTTTGACCATTTTTCCATTGCTAATACGGAGAGACCGGGATCAGATATATTATCTGAAAACCACTCCATTTAGCATTAGTATTGCGAATCGAATATGATGAAGATAATTGAAGACGGAACTATGTTAGGGCTATTCTGGCGATCTTAGGTAGAAATTGCCTAAGATGGATTTAAAGAATAGTGCCTTTGGTTTGTCCAGTCCTAGGACGACATGTATGGAAGAATGTCTGACAGAGTATACTCAATAGATCGCATAAGTTGATCTCTTCAAACGTATTTACGTTTGGTGGCGGAGGAATTCGTTTCTTTTAGTTGTATACCCGTTGTATTTTTTGGGAAATCAATTTGTGATTTGGCGGGTATGACAATGTGACATTCAAAGTGAATAATTGTGTGATCTATCAGAGATAAGCGTAGCCTCTAGACTCACAACCGGGAAATGACAAAAATCGGGCAGGCAGCATGGCTAAGTGGTTGGCTACCAACTAGGGTGTATTATCACCTATCTAGAGATATTCATTTCATTCTTTAATCTATTTGATGCTGCCCCATTTGGGAAACGGTTGCTGATCCCAACCATTGATGATATACATTCGATACACTCATGCGAGTGGTCGGTCATGTGTGGCCGGATTGCAAGATGTTCTTGTTGAACCCAGTGTATTCCTCTCTAGAGGTACACTATCGAAAGGTGGTTCCATGCCTTGTCATAGTTGGAAATCCATCATCCAATAAGTGCTCGCGGTTTTGATTGTATACTATGTATGTAGAACGTGAGATGAAAGCGTTTCTGCTAGTTGATTATTATATTGTGTTTGATAGACACTATTATAATATCAAAAGAATTTTGATATAAAGACTAATCTGGATTCTCATAAGGGAAAAACCCATTCCATTGTACGACATGGTCTTATGAGATATCGTTTAATTGCTCAAACTGTTTTAAACTGTTTACTCACACCAGTCCCATGACAGACCCAGAGTTTGTTTTGTTTTGTTTTCCCTTAACTCTTGGGTGCCCAATTTTCTATGGGGAGTCAAGTAGTCAGGATTTTACAAATATACCAGGACAGCTTGGAGCAGGAGGCTTCAGGATTATATAGCTATAGTTATTTCCGCTGTGTTGTAAGTGTTACACTCTGATAATGTTACTGTATACATATACTGATTTTATTTCAAAGTTATGTATCTATTATATATTGTTCGTTCCACCGTGAGATTCGTGTGTACTCTGATGTTGTGTGTTCTTCTTCTTCTTCTTCTTCTTCTATTCTAAGTTTCTATCTTATCTATTCTCACCCTCTAATTTCTTTCATGGACTATCTGGTATTTCCGATGCTTGATGGTTGACATTGGGTTATATGTCGATTACTCACGATCGCGAAAACCCGGGTTGTTACAGTGGTATCAGAGCTGAAGGTTAAGTTGTTACCTTGGCTCTTTAGCGTGACTCAGTAGAGATGGGGTTAGTAATACCCTAGATTGAGTTGAGTATATATACAAGTGAACATATTTGTTATTTGATATCAAAATGGTTTTATATTATGGAGATTCATTGGTTGAGTTGTTTTTGAGTTCTGGTAGATCAGTTTGATCCACTGTATCGGTAGGGGTTTATAAACACTTGAATACGATGAAACGACACTGTATGTTTTGAAAAGTGGATAAATGAAATAATTAAATTATATTTTGATATAAAAAAAGTATAGATATTGAAATATTATAGTATATTGGATGTGTTGGTTGTTATTATAATCAGTTAGGATTATAATTGAAATGGTTATGAAAATAACCAATCAGAATTTACATAAGTGTGATATATGAAAGCAGATGAATTAAATATGAATTTAAATCAGAATTGAAATTAAAACCCTAGAAATTTGGAAAGGTGTTTGTAGATGGATATGGAATAAATATATGAGAATTTTAAAATCCTAGGTGATTTTAAATTGTTGTTCAAGCATTGTGAATGGTTTTTTGAAATGTATTTCAAAATGGAAGTGTTTAGAAATGGTTTTAAAAGTGATATAGTATTGAACTCACTTCGATTACTGGAAAATAATTCTGATGATGATTGCGCAGCATCATCAGTGTTCATTTTCAAGTTCTAAGTGACGGATTACTAACAAAGGTTTTGTTTATGAATTGATTTGAGAAAAGCAAGTTGTTTTGAATCCTGAAAAGGAAAGTTGATTTTCGATACGGTGAACCGTTTAATATTCCAAGGGAAAGACTATATGAATTAAAACCAAATTAAATTGAAATTTGGGAAAGCAAATAGAAATTAAAATTGAATTAAAGCCGATTAAGTGGAAATTGAACTGAAATTTGCAAAAGCAAATTGAAGTTGAATTGAAAATAATGATATCGAGTAAGTGTATTGGATTGATGAGTTAAGAAATTGGAATTGAGAATGAAACTCGAGTTGAAATGAGATCTGGTTTGAATATAAGCGAACGAATTGAATGGAATTGACTGAGATGACATTGGTATATGCAGAATTGGTAACACATGGAAAAGATATATTGATATGCCCAACAAAAAGGTACCAGTTTATATTTATGTAACGACTCGTATTTTCAGAGATATAATAATTTATTTAATTAATTATATAAATAGTGGTTTAGAGATTTGAATGGTCGTAGAATTAAATAATAGTGAATATTTAATTAAATTAAATAATAGAATAATACATTTAATTTCAGAAATAATCAAAAATAGTGGAATTCACAATATTGTGTAATTTGGATTAATTAAAATACATAATTCAGTTTAGAGTTGAATTATATTCACAAATATATTATATAAATGAAGTTTGAATGTATAATCATATTATAATTATAATCGAGCCCGTAACGTAGCGGCAGTTCGCTATTTGGTGATTTGAACTTCAACTGAATGTACAAGGTCCGTTTTAAATCGGAAATCTGTGAAACAAGAAAAGTATGAAGCTGGTGAAGTATATATTTCTAATGGAACAGAAAAATTGGGATTTCATAGTGTAGATTTTGATTTATATCCAAATAAATTTTCGAAAAGTCGCTATGGAATTCCTTTCTAATTTAATATTGATTTATTTATATTTAAATGGAATTTTAATATAAATTGAATATCGATTTAACTCTGGATTTGAAATATATGGAGATATAAATCCAAATATGTTATTTTAGAGTTGTATGATATTCTATGTGAATATATATGATAATATTTATTTATAAATATTTAATTTGATTATATTTTTAAATATGTTTAAATGGGCTATTTAGAGCTTTAAAAATAGCTAGTTTTGCAAATGACCTCCGTTTTCGGCGAAACTAATTTTGTTGGATCCGGAATATTAAATTATTGCTAGATTCCAATTTCCATGATTTTTGAAGTCAGTACGTGGCCGTACGGGATTTTAATGTGAAAAATAGTCAGTATTTTGATGGTTAAAAATACGCTGTGTGAGTTAACCGAGTCGGAATTCGACGAAACCAGTTTCGTTGGGTTCATAATGTCAAACTCTAGTTGTATATCCATTTCCATGATTTTTGGATATTGTATACGATTATAGGAAGTTTTAAAGGAGCGAAGTGAGTTAATAATCAAATATAAATGATTATAAAATAAAGTAGCTTAAAACAAAAGCTAACATACTTTATATAAATACCCTACTTAACCCTTTAAAACCTAATCTCATTCACTTTCTCAAGTCAAAAATGTGTAGTTGCCACTTCTTGCTCCTCTCTTCTTCTAAACGAGAGCAAACAAAATCAAAATCAATTCGTATAAATTGTTATAGATTGGGAGATGTATATATTCAGATCCGTCGATCATTTCTCTTCAATCTAGTATAGTTTTTGGGTGGTTCGAATTTATCTTTATTCGCTGAAAATAATAACGGCATGAGTGGGAAAATTAGGTCTTAGTTTCTTTAGGAATTGAAGCAGTAGATCGAGTTATGACTGTTGTTTCGGGGTCAAGGGGATCCATGAGTGTTTGTTGGTCGAGTTTTGTGGATTTTAGGGGAAATCGTTTTCGGTACTTATCACCAAAATACGTTAACTGGGCGGGTGGACGCAAGTTGGAAGAGATGAGCGAGTTCAGTATTTTGGGTATCGGGCGGAAGGGATTTTGTATAGGAGAAAGATGGTGGTGCCAGTCGGTTGTTCGGTGGTCTGGATAGGGAGAAAGGGGAGATCGAAATAATGGAAATGGTTGTGAATGGAGGCTGTAGTCACGAAATGAAGAGGAGAGGCAGAAGGAACGAGCGGGTTCAATAGGAAATGGGTATGGTCTTTATTTTTTAGGGTGAGGCCCATTATATAAGTTAAGTTATTTTTAATTAAAAAGTGTATTAACTTTACAATATTATATCTGGGTCATACGATATCAAAATTTCGAATGGTTGGATCTGTAGGGATCGTATGGACGGTGGCTACACAGTGGAACTTACAGGGCGTGAATTGGAGTCTGTTACAATTTATAGCGAAATAAACTGTGAGTCAGAATCAAAGATAGTTATTCATTATTTAACGATAACCGTCCAATGTGAGTAAAACTCACCAAATCTACCAGTTCATATTTTTATAACGTATTTTTAGAACTGATAAATGATGATTGATATCTGTGTGTTGACTGTTTGATTGAATTGCTGATTGATTGTTTGAAATTATAGATAACGATATATAAATATATATACCGTTAATCAAATATTGATTCTGTTTGTCAGAACATTTCAAATTGAAATGAAGTTGATGTTAATTATATTGTGTAACATCTGTGGATGCATGGAAACAGGTCGGAGGAATCCAACTAGATTCCTCAACATTTATTTTACTGTTTTTCATATATTGTGTTATATGATGTGATATGAAATCTATTGCTGATTTTGTATGTTTGAATGATACCAATCATTGTTATATGGTACGTTAAATACCATGAGGAATACTGAAATGTTAAAAGGGAATTTTTCAATGTTATATTGGAAAAGAAATATTTATAAAAGCAAGAGATTTTGTAGAAAGAAAACAGTTTTAAAATATATAGAACAAATATGAAAGGGAAATATTTGTGAAACAAACAGAAAAGGAGATATTTGTAAAACATTTACAAATAGATTTGAAAAGGGGATATTTGTAAAACATTAACAAATAGATTTGAAAAGGAGATATTTGTAAAACATTTACAAATAGATTTGAGAAGGAGATATTTGTAAACCATTTACAAATAGAATAGAAAAGGAGATATTTGTAAAACATTTACAAATAGATTTGAAAAGGAGATGTTTGTAAAACATTTACAAATAGATTTGAAAAGGAGATGTTTGTAAAACATTTACAAATAGATTTGAAAAGGAGATATTTGTAAAACATTTACAAATAGATTTGAAAAGAAGATATTTGTAAAACATTTACAAATAGATTTGAAAAGGAGGTATTTGTGAACCATTTACAAATAGAATTGAAAAAGATTATTTATTTGTTAAATAAATAGAAAGATAAAAGAATATTTATTTGTTAAATAAATAGAATTGAAAGGGAAATATTTATTTAGAAAAATAAATAGAGTTATAAAAGGAAATATTTATTTAGAAAAATAAATAGAGTTATAAAAGGAAATTTTAAATGAGATTTAAGTATTAGAAAAAAAGGGAGATTTCATATGAATAATTCTATAAATAGAAGTATAAATACAATTTGGAAATGGGATACTATTTTGAAATACGACGTCAAACATAATCTAGTTAATAGATTTGAGTTAATCGAATTAGAGTTAACTGAAAAGAGTTAATCGAGTGGAGTTAATCGATTAGAGTTAATCGAATTAGAGTTAATTGATTAGAGTTAATCGAATTAGAATTAATCGATTAGAGTTAATCGAGTTAGAGTAAATTGAAAGGAGTTAATCGAGTGGAGTTAATCGATTAGAGTTAATCGAATTATAGTTAATCGAATAGAGCTAATCGAATAGAGTTAATCGAATAGAGTTAATCGAACAAGAGTTAGTCGAATATTAGTTATTCGAATAGAGTTAATTGAATTAGAGTTAGGCGGATTAGAGTTATTCGAATATAGTTTATTCGAAAAAAGAGTTATCGAATAAGGTTATTCGAAGAAGAGGATTAATCGAATATAGTTATTCGAAAAGGAGTTATCGAATATAGTTTATTCGAAAGGAAGTAATCGACTATTGGTTATTCGAAAAAGATTTATCGAATATTGGTTATTCGAAAAATAGTTATCGAATATTGGTTATTCGAAAAAGAGTTAATCGAATATTAGTCATTGGAAAAAGAGTTAATCGAATATTAGTTATTCGAAAAGGGGTTAATCGAATATTAGTTATTCGAAAAGGAGTTAATCGAATATAGTTTATTCGAATAGAGTTAAAGGAGTTATCGAATATAATTTATTCGAAAGGAGTTAATCGAATATAGTTTATTCAAAAGGAGTTAAGTGGTAAGAGTTAATGAACTAAAGTTAATCCAGTTAAAGTTTATGGAGTTAGGGTTAATTGATTTGAGTTTATCGAGTTATATTTTGGAGTTAGATATTTCAGAAGTAGGGATTATAATGCTATAGTTATAATTAATGTTTTTCAATGAAGAAGTGGATTTGTAAATAGAATCCGAGAGTTACGTAAGGAAGTTTCTTAAAGATTGAGAAGGTGAACTTTGTCTATTTCGAAGTTAGAAATGTTGTTCAGTTTAGGTTTGAGAGGTAGTTATACCCCCAACTTGATTGACTTCGTTTTTAACTAAGGAATGGTTAAGGTTCGATAGTAAAGTTCGGTTAAGTGAATATAGTTAGTGAAGGTAATGGTTTGAATTGGCATAGCGATGTTTTATTTAAACATCTGTTTAAATCAAATGAATGAGTTGTGGAAACATTTTCCTAATATAATCAGAGATATTTTCTAATCATAGAAAATGAAATGTTTGATGATAAAGAATACTGGAATGACTGTGATACGTGAAAAAAGAGAAGGAAATGTTTTCCAATGATTAATAACGTATATTTTCTAAATTTAGAAAATAGGGAATGTTGAATATATTGAGACGACCCGAACTTCCCCGGTAAGGAAAGCCCGGATTGAAGTGAGAACAAGCCACATCGGAACGCAGACAGAAGAACATTTCATTGTTAAATACAACAATTTCATCAGATTAAAAGAATATACAGAGTATGAATGTATAAAATACATTCGATAAATATCAGAGATTTAAATTACATTTAAATACATCGCAGCGGAAATAATACAAAACACAACTCGAAGGAGATATACGGATACAGAGCTTTCCGGATATCATTCCAGCTGTAAATCAGGATCCTATGAATATAAATCTGCAAAACCAAAATTACTAGCTGCCCGTGTCAAAATAAAGGCACCCAGAGTTTAAGTTAAAACAATAAACTCCAGGTCAGTCATGTGACTGGTGTGAGAACTAAAACAGTTATTAATATTTATTTTAAAGTTAGGTAAATCAAGGGACCACGCCGTATAACACGGAACGGGTTTCCTCCCAAGAATACCAGTGCATAAAACGAACAACGCAATGCTAAATAAAGAACAATGAAGCTATTATAAGACCCAGGTCCCATCACACAATGCAACGCAAGCCAGAGGATAGGGTTTTTACCTTATAATAGCCAAAGAATGCTTGATACGCTAAAAAAAATCATTTTATATTATTATAGTGTAGAGTGTATGAAAACAACTTCAAATATAAATGTATCAATCATAGACGTCAAAGTATCCCATGCTACTATGTCGCCATACTAGGCTCTACAATCAAAACTGCAAAGTCACGTATTTGGAAATTGGATTTCCATCTGTGAACCGAGACAAAAGATAATCCTCTACCGATTCGAGACGGTATAGCCCGAGCCTCAGGAACAGCCGCAACTGCCCCTTGGATCATCAAGGCCGGTCCACCGATGTGGATTATTATGCCTGAACACTATGCTTCACTGCCCTTTGGGGCGTAAATGAGCCAACAAATGACTCCATCGGCTTCACATAGTCACCGATATATCTGAGGCGCCTCGCAACAGCAACAACCACATAAGTCAAACTCGTCAGGGCGTGTAAAACCACAGATGCCACTTCTAACTAGAAAGAAACGCATGTCCTCCCTAAGGTCCTCTCCCGTTTCTAGTTCACAACCAGGGTGTGAGGCTCGTGAATTAACGCTACACAAAGCTACGACACAAAGGCCGTGCTTTGATCATCAACCACAAGACTTTGCTTTTAAACAAAAGCCTTGATCATTTGCATCTTAGCATGCCACAAAGGCAAACCGCTCCATGCAACCGATATCCATCAACCACACAGAATAAAATCCAATGTCAGACACACAGTCCATTTGCAAGTCCGTTCTGGGTCTGAACAAAACCGGAGGAACCATATTCCTCGCATATCCATCGATCTCCAAGTACGTCTGGGCGATCACCAACTGATTCTGAAACGACCCGCAAATCCGGCTATCTGAGTTGACTAAATATACCACACGTCCAACCCAAATAACACAGAAATACGACTCATTATTAGAAAGAAGTTAGAGGATGAGAAATAGAAAGAAAGAAATATTAGAATAGAAGAAAAACGAAGATCACAACTCACAGCGGAACGAATAAAATATATTATATAACATAAGCTTCGAAATACAAATCTGTTTTGTACATATACACATACCATCATCAGAGTACACATAACATTTGATTCAGCGGAAGTAACTCGAAATATCTAACGTTGAAGCCTCCTGCTTCGAACTCCTCCAAGTGTATCTGTAAAAGCCTGAAACACTTGACTGCCCGTACAAATTTGGGCACCCAAGAGTTTAGGAAAAACAAAACAAAATAAACTCTGGGTCAGTCATGGGACTGGTGTGAGTAAACTCCAACCACTTGTTTAACTTCCAAAACTCTTTTCAAAAGAAAAGATAATAGTAAGACCAGCCCACACATAAACACGGACGGTTTTTACCTTACTATAACCCAAAACACTTTGATATCAAATCCAGTGATATTATAGTAATGTCTACATCAAATAAATAACCAAATAGTAGAACGCTTGCATCTCACGCCCCACATATATATTATAAAATCAAAAACCGCATGGCGCTTATTGGAGATTGGATTTCCAACATGACAAGGTATGGGACCACCTTCCGACAGTGCATCTCTAGAGGCGAATACACCTGGGTTCAACAAGAACGTCTTGCAACCCGGCCCACACATGACCGACCACTCATTTCGCTTGAGTGTATCGAATGTATATCACCAACGGTTGGACTCAAACCACCGTTTCCCGAATGGCAGAATCGATAGATTTAGAAACAAAAGGAATTTCTCTAGATAGGTGATTATACACCCTAATGGGTGCGACCCACATAGCCATGCTGCCTGCCCGATTTTTGTCCTTTCCCGGTTGCTGAGGCCTGAGGCTACGAATACTTACCATTCATTGATAGCACAATCACTTTGAATGCCACATTGTCAGATCCGTAAATCACTAGTTGAGTTTGCACAAATATTCTGGATATTATGCTAAGGGATAAATCCGTTGCAACCATATATATTCATACAGACCAACCCATTTGATCATTGGAAATACTCTGTCAGACATTCGTCCATATACGTTCGTTCTGGGACTGAACGAAACCGAAGGCACTATTTCTATAAATAGAAAAGCCCTTGCACTTTACTCCGTCTTCAATATATTCAGCATACTTGGTTCGCAACGCTTATGCCGATACGGAGTGGTTCACGGATAATAATCCAACCGGTCTCTCCATATTGACAACGATGGTCAAAACTTCGATAGTCTGTGTTTTAACTATCGAATAAAAACAAGTGTTCAATCAACATATCAACCAAATCACTGGGCTCTTTAATTAATATTTCATTAATTAAACCACTTCTCTATTTTCTCTATCGATATTTGTTAACCAAATATTTTCAATAACCATATTGGCCCTTTTCGCTATTTTTGATTTCGTTTCCTTATCGAATTCTATATATATCGATATATAGATTTCTAATTGTCAAATTTTCTTAAAAATATTCTAACTCCTTAAATTCCCGGAAAAATTCGCCATAACCTCCCCTGTATCGGGAGCATCGGGAAATTTCAAATAGCTTCCCGGTACCTTCTCATTTCAAAAAGAAAAAGAAAAAGCCAAGCGGCTTGCCGATACGGCGCATAAATCTCATATATGAATTAAACATGTACCTTTTTGTCGAGCACATACATTAATAACTTCATATACTTCATTCCAAACCTGCTTAACACATATTCACCTGTTTGCAATTCAATTCAATATCATCTAATTGCTTGAATTCAGTTTCGCCATTTATTCTTTAAATTGGCCCTTTTGCCTATTTCACTTTTTGTGAACAAAACATGCTCGAACAAAATATTTAACTCGTTCATAACCAAATCGAATTTCAATTTCAATTCTAGTTCTCTGTTTGATTTCGAATATAAATTTTCAAATCGAATTCACTTATTTAAAGCTCGATATTCATTCGAAATCTCGTTAACTAATTTCTATTCGAATTAGTTAACTCTATTCAATAAATCAAAAATCTGATTTCTATTTCAAAAATCATATTCATTTACACAACTTGAATTCGCATATATTTTTCACCTCAACTCTGAAATTTTCTAAATAGAAGCTTCGGATTTTATTTGCTTAAAACCTTTTATAAAATTAAATAAACCATTATGGTTTTAAAACGATTCTGGCGCTGCTTTTCTGAAAATTTGATTTTGACATAACTCAAAATCTATACGACGAAATTCAGATTTTTTTCCTTCATTAGAAAACTATTATCAAACTGGTCCTGACGTTTCTTGTTTCAAAGAATTTCGACTTCAATTGCGTTCTGTATATTCGATTGAAGTTCGAATCGCTATTTTACGAACTGCAGCGCTGCGGCGAGTTCGTTTTAATTATATTTATATATATAAACTTTTTAAACTTCTTAAAAATGAATTCAACTTCGTTTTAACCTGCTTGATTCAAATTCAAATCTTACTTTTGAATTCTACATTTCAAATTCAAATCCCTTTTCTATTTGATATTCAAATTCAATACTTAAATTCCTATTTGAATTCCCTATATTCAAATTCAATACTTGAATTCCTTTGAATTCTTTTATTCAAACTTTATTTTTAAATTCCATTTTAACTTCTACATTCCTAATTCTATTTTGAAATTCTTCTTTGAAATTCTATTTTTTCAAATTCTATTTTGAAATTCTACATTCAAATCTCTATTCAAATTTCTTTATTTGAATTCCTTTGAATTCAAACTTTATTTAAATCCCTTGAATAAAAATTCTATTTTCCATTCTAATCTCGTCTATTCAAATTCTATTTGAACTTCTATTTGAATTTCTAACATTCAAACCCCTTTTCTTTTCTATTTAAAATTCAAATAGTTAAACTCTTTTTCTAACTCTAATATTCAAATCCCATTTGATTTCTATTATTCAAATTCTACTATTTTAAATGTTCTTTTAAATTTCCTTTATTCAAACTCTATTTGAATCTCTATACCAAAATTCAATTTTGGAATTTCTTTATTCAAATTCTATATTCAAATGTTATACTCAAATTTTAATTGAATTATATATTTAAAAATTCCATTCCAAATCCTATTTGAAATTTCTTTTGTATTTCAAATATTTCAACTCCTTTCTAATATTTAAATTCTATTTAAAAATTCTATTTCAAGTTCTATTTTGAAATTTCATTTCAAAATCCTATTTCACACTTGTATTTTCTATTTCTGAATTATCAAATGATAATTCTTTTTACTTCATTTATAACTTCGTTATAAAAGACTGTTTATAAACTTCGTTTAAAAGAAACTACTTGGTTTATTTTTCAAAACAAGTTTATATTTTATTTCCATTTAAAAATTCAAATTCTATTTAAAAATAGAATTTTCCTTTTTAAATTTCAAATATCCTTTTAATTGGCCCAGTGATATTCAAACACACAAAGCAACGAATTATTTATTTTTCTAGCACATCATATATAACAATATATATGAAATCAAATAAACAAACAGATAATATATTTTGAGGAATCCAGTTGGATTCCTCCAACCTGTTTTCCTGCATCCACAGATGTTAGCACATAAATAATACCCATTCTGCTTCGTGGCAGAATATCGCGGTATAGAAGGTCATCCACTAATCATAGCGTGGGGCGTATAGGGTAATCATCCGCTATGAAACTGCGGGCATCCGCTAATGAGACTGCGGGAATCCAACCAATCAATCAACCCAATATATATATATAGCCTAAATAACTAATATATATAAAGCAACCAGAAAATATTCACACAAGCAACAGACAATTATTTTTAACGAAATAAAAATAATTATAGATAAAAGGTGAGTGAGATTTACTCACCGGATTTCTATTTTCTGAATATCCAGCTTAATCCCATACCGCGTAGCTACAAACCTACTCGTCTCGTCTCGCATGAATTTACCAAGCCCCTACGATTATTTATTTAATTTAACGATCAATGATTATTGATTTAACTTTTCTACTAACGATGAATAAATAAATTATCCTAAGTATTTTAAATTTCGGAAAAACGAATACCTTGCTACTTCGACCATTCGCAAAGCTAACTCAAGAAATGTTGATTCATTTCCACTGTGATCAGCCCCAAACACAGCTAGCATTCATTATAGCATTTCAACGAACATCTCGCGTTCAATCTACTCACCATCAGTTCAGACTCCCTATTACCATCATACCTGAACCAACGTTGACTTCTACAGAGGAAGCCGCACCCTTTTCTACCTCGCACCATCACAGCTCGCTCATCAGCGAGTTCCAATGGCACTCCGTCGCCTCCAGAAACCGCGACATCAAAATCACGGGTCTGCTGACCCCTTCCATCTTTGACTACAGGAAATCGCGAGTTCCATTAATCCCATCTCGAAATGCATCGCAGCCACCAAATCCCCTAAATCGAAAGCCCCTGTCAGCTGATGCCAACCTCGAGATGCCCAACTCCGACCATAGCTGCGACCCAGGTGAACCCGACTTTGATTGTCGAACTCTCCTCGTATCGCACCCCTTAATAATTCGAAATCGATTTCCCAGACCCTCGTTTGCGGCTTCAATATGAAGCTTTCGATTTGGTTCTGAGGGAATGAGGAACGGGTGAAAGAAAAATGTGAAGGAAAAGGAAGAGGGTCGCGAATTTATAGAAGAGTAAGGGGACATAAGGTACGAGATCATTAAAACACTGTTTTTCAGATTTCGAAAGAGGAAGACAGGATTTTGTGCTCGAGGGAAGTAGGTCTACCTAATAAAGAATGAGGTCGGCTGAAATGAAACCATAGGATTTGAAAATAAATTGATTTAATTTAATTTAATTTTGTTTAAAATATTTTGTGGTTTCTTAACTCAAAGTCCCGGACCACTATCCAACCGTGACGACCGATATTTTCAACGTTATTCACTATTCTGAATCCAATGAAATAGATTATACAATTTAATTTGAACGTATATTTAAAATAGCCATATTAATTCATTTTAAATTCAAAACAAATAAATCTAAAAATAAATTTCAATTATCATTATTCATATTTAAATCGTATATATACATTGATCATCTAAACTGTTTCGATTCAATTTTACCTTTGAATTAAATTGTTTAGTTCTCGTATCTTGATAATTATCAAATTAAATCTTATTTCGATTATTTAATCGATAATCAAATAAAATACCATTTATATTATAAATTCAATATTTAAAACTATATTAAATATTTAAAATTAATCGACAGAAAATCTGGGTCGTTACATTCTTCCCCCCTTAAAATAATTTCGTCCTCGAAATTGCTAAGATAGGAAAAATGGTACAAACTCATTACTTTTCAAAAATTCATTATGTTGAAACTCACCTCTTCATATTTCAACAAATTTTAGTTCTACCAAAACATTTGGTTTCTCATTCACATGCATTCAAATTGATTCTAAATCAATTCATTCACTTTGACCCATTTAACTTGTTTAAGTTAAATTTAAATTCCAGAATTCAAATCCCTGGGTTTTTCCTTTCAAATTCTTTGAAATCCATAAATGTATACTTATATTTATTTTCAACTCAATTCAAAACATTTGAATTTTCAAACCACTTGTTTTCCTTTCAAACAAATTCCATCAAAACTTTTTCTAAGGTAGTAATTCATCACTTAGAAACTCGAAAATGAACCCTGATGAGGCTGCAGTTATCATCAGAATTATTTCCCAGCGACTGAAGTGAGTTCAGTGCTTTATCATTTTAAAAATCAATTCAAAATGATTTTCATTCAAATCCTTTTAAAACAAACCTATATTAATTTAATATACTTTGAAAAATATTTTTCAACTTCCCAGGATTTTGAATTCTTAATTCTGGTTTGAATTAAATTCTAATTCATCTCATTTGTATATTTAATCCCTATACAAATTCTATTTGGTTATAAATAACCATTCAAATTTTATAATCTTATTTGATTATAAAATCAACATCCAACACATCCATATAATAATTCTAGAAAATTATTCTTTCTATATCAAAATAGAAATTTTGGGTAAAATTATTTCATCTACCCACTTTAAAACAATATTATGTCGATTCTTCTGCCCAAGTGTTTAGAAATTCCTATCGACTTCGTGGCGTCCCACGATTCGACCAGAATTTATAAACCACTCAACAGACTAGCCAACACAATATAAAACAACTTTTTATATCAACTTACAAATACGCTCCCTCGTATCTATACACTCAACTCATTCTAGGGTACTACTGACCCTATCTCTAATGAGCACAACTCCACAAAGCCTAGGTGTTCGCTCAACCTA
Organism: Allium sativum; assembly: GCA_030737875.1. NCBI lineage: Eukaryota > Viridiplantae > Streptophyta > Magnoliopsida > Asparagales > Amaryllidaceae > Allium > Allium sativum. The sequence continues at coordinate 777,713,678 of CM060912.1, forward strand.
AGCTCTGATACCAACTGAAACGACCCGCAAATCCGGCTATCTGAGTTGACTAAATATACCACACGTCCAACCCAAATAACACAGAAATACGACTCATTATTAGAAAGAAGTTAGAGGATGAGAAATAGAAAGAAAGAAATATTAGAATAGAAGAAAAACGAAGATCACAACTCACAGCGGAACGAATAAAATATATTATATAACATAAGCTTCGAAATACAAATCTGTTTTGTACATATACACATACCATCATCAGAGTACACATAACATTTGATTCAGCGGAAGTAACTCGAAATATCTAACGTTGAAGCCTCCTGCTTCGAACTCCTCCAAGTGTATCTGTAAAAGCCTGAAACACTTGACTGCCCGTACAAATTTGGGCACCCAAGAGTTTAGGAAAAACAAAACAAAATAAACTCTGGGTCAGTCATGGGACTGGTGTGAGTAAACTCCAACCACTTGTTTAACTTCCAAAACTCTTTTCAAAAGAAAAGATAATAGTAAGACCAGCCCACACATAAACACGGACGGTTTTTACCTTACTATAACCCAAAACACTTTGATATCAAATCCAGTGATATTATAGTAATGTCTACATCAAATAAATAACCAAATAGTAGAACGCTTGCATCTCACGCCCCACATATATATTATAAAATCAAAAACCGCATGGCGCTTATTGGAGATTGGATTTCCAACATGACAAGGTATGGGACCACCTTCCGACAGTGCATCTCTAGAGGCGAATACACCTGGGTTCAACAAGAACGTCTTGCAACCCGGCCCACACATGACCGACCACTCATTTCGCTTGAGTGTATCGAATGTATATCACCAACGGTTGGACTCAAACCACCGTTTCCCGAATGGCAGAATCGATAGATTTAGAAACAAAAGGAATTTCTCTAGATAGGTGATTATACACCCTAATGGGTGCGACCCACATAGCCATGCTGCCTGCCCGATTTTTGTCCTTTCCCGGTTGCTGAGGCCTGAGGCTACGAATACTTACCATTCATTGATAGCACAATCACTTTGAATGCCACATTGTCAGATCCGTAAATCACTAGTTGAGTTTGCACAAATATTCTGGATATTATGCTAAGGGATAAATCCGTTGCAACCATATATATTCATACAGACCAACCCATTTGATCATTGGAAATACTCTGTCAGACATTCGTCCATATACGTTCGTTCTGGGACTGAACGAAACCGAAGGCACTATTTCTATAAATAGAAAAGCCCTTGCACTTTACTCCGTCTTCAATATATTCAGCATACTTGGTTCGCAACGCTTATGCCGATACGGAGTGGTTCACGGATAATAATCCAACCGGTCTCTCCATATTGACAACGATGGTCAAAACTTCGATAGTCTGTGTTTTAACTATCGAATAAAAACAAGTGTTCAATCAACATATCAACCAAATCACTGGGCTCTTTAATTAATATTTCATTAATTAAACCACTTCTCTATTTTCTCTATCGATATTTGTTAACCAAATATTTTCAATAACCATATTGGCCCTTTTCGCTATTTTTGATTTCGTTTCCTTATCGAATTCTATATATATCGATATATAGATTTCTAATTGTCAAATTTTCTTAAAAATATTCTAACTCCTTAAATTCCCGGAAAAATTCGCCATAACCTCCCCTGTATCGGGAGCATCGGGAAATTTCAAATAGCTTCCCGGTACCTTCTCATTTCAAAAAGAAAAAGAAAAAGCCAAGCGGCTTGCCGATACGGCGCATAAATCTCATATATGAATTAAACATGTACCTTTTTGTCGAGCACATACATTAATAACTTCATATACTTCATTCCAAACCTGCTTAACACATATTCACCTGTTTGCAATTCAATTCAATATCATCTAATTGCTTGAATTCAGTTTCGCCATTTATTCTTTAAATTGGCCCTTTTGCCTATTTCACTTTTTGTGAACAAAACATGCTCGAACAAAATATTTAACTCGTTCATAACCAAATCGAATTTCAATTTCAATTCTAGTTCTCTGTTTGATTTCGAATATAAATTTTCAAATCGAATTCACTTATTTAAAGCTCGATATTCATTCGAAATCTCGTTAACTAATTTCTATTCGAATTAGTTAACTCTATTCAATAAATCAAAAATCTGATTTCTATTTCAAAAATCATATTCATTTACACAACTTGAATTCGCATATATTTTTCACCTCAACTCTGAAATTTTCTAAATAGAAGCTTCGGATTTTATTTGCTTAAAACCTTTTATAAAATTAAATAAACCATTATGGTTTTAAAACGATTCTGGCGCTGCTTTTCTGAAAATTTGATTTTGACATAACTCAAAATCTATACGACGAAATTCAGATTTTTCTCCTTCATTAGAAAACTATTATCAAACTGGTCCTGACGTTTCTTGTTTCAAAGAATTTCGACTTCAATTGCGTTCTGTATATTCGATTGAAGTTCGAATCGCTATTTTACGAACTGCAGCGCTGCGGCGAGTTCGTTTTAATTATATTTATATATATAAACTTTTTAAACTTCTTAAAAATGAATTCAACTTCGTTTTAACCTGCTTGATTCAAATTCAAATCTTACTTTTGAATTCTACATTTCAAATTCAAATCCCTTTTCTATTTGATATTCAAATTCAATACTTAAATTCCTATTTGAATTCCCTATATTCAAATTCAATACTTGAATTCCTTTGAATTCTTTTATTCAAACTTTATTTTTAAATTCCATTTTAACTTCTACATTCCTAATTCTATTTTGAAATTCTTCTTTGAAATTCTATTTTTTCAAATTCTATTTTGAAATTCTACATTCAAATCTCTATTCAAATTTCTTTATTTGAATTCCTTTGAATTCAAACTTTATTTAAATCCCTTGAATAAAAATTCTATTTTCCATTCTAATCTCGTCTATTCAAATTCTATTTGAACTTCTATTTGAATTTCTAACATTCAAACCCCTTTTCTTTTCTATTTAAAATTCAAATAGTTAAACTCTTTTTCTAACTCTAATATTCAAATCCCATTTGATTTCTATTATTCAAATTCTACTATTTTAAATGTTCTTTTAAATTTCCTTTATTCAAACTCTATTTGAATCTCTATACCAAAATTCAATTTTGGAATTTCTTTATTCAAATTCTATATTCAAATGTTATACTCAAATTTTAATTGAATTATATATTTAAAAATTCCATTCCAAATCCTATTTGAAATTTCTTTTGTATTTCAAATATTTCAACTCCTTTCTAATATTTAAATTCTATTTAAAAATTCTATTTCAAGTTCTATTTTGAAATTTCATTTCAAAATCCTATTTCACACTTGTATTTTCTATTTCTGAATTATCAAATGATAATTCTTTTTACTTCATTTATAACTTCGTTATAAAAGACTGTTTATAAACTTCGTTTAAAAGAAACTACTTGGTTTATTTTTCAAAACAAGTTTATATTTTATTTCCATTTAAAAATTCAAATTCTATTTAAAAATAGAATTTTCCTTTTTAAATTTCAAATATCCTTTTAATTGGCCCAGTGATATTCAAACACACAAAGCAACGAATTATTTATTTTTCTAGCACATCATATATAACAATATATATGAAATCAAATAAACAAACAGATAATATATTTTGAGGAATCCAGTTGGATTCCTCCAACCTGTTTTCCTGCATCCACAGATGTTAGCACATAAATAATACCCATTCTGCTTCGTGGCAGAATATCGCGGTATAGAAGGTCATCCACTAATCATAGCGTGGGGCGTATAGGGTAATCATCCGCTATGAAACTGCGGGCATCCGCTAATGAGACTGCGGGAATCCAACCAATCAATCAACCCAATATATATATATAGCCTAAATAACTAATATATATAAAGCAACCAGAAAATATTCACACAAGCAACAGACAATTATTTTTAACGAAATAAAAATAATTATAGATAAAAGGTGAGTGAGATTTACTCACCGGATTTCTATTTTCTGAATATCCAGCTTAATCCCATACCGCGTAGCTACAAACCTACTCGTCTCGTCTCGCATGAATTTACCAAGCCCCTACGATTATTTATTTAATTTAACGATCAATGATTATTGATTTAACTTTTCTACTAACGATGAATAAATAAATTATCCTAAGTATTTTAAATTTCGGAAAAACGAATACCTTGCTACTTCGACCATTCGCAAAGCTAACTCAAGAAATGTTGATTCATTTCCACTGTGATCAGCCCCAAACACAGCTAGCATTCATTATAGCATTTCAACGAACATCTCGCGTTCAATCTACTCACCATCAGTTCAGACTCCCTATTACCATCATACCTGAACCATCGTTGACTTCTACAGAGGAAGCCGCACCCTTTTCTACCTCGCACCATCACAGCTCGCTCATCAGCGAGTTCCAATGGCACTCCGTCGCCTCCAGAAACCGCGACATCAAAATCACGGGTCTGCTGACCCCTTCCATCTTTGACTACAGGAAATCGCGAGTTCCATTAATCCCATCTCGAAATGCATCGCAGCCACCAAATCCCCTAAATCGAAAGCCCCTGTCAGCTGATGCCAACCTCGAGATGCCCAACTCCGACCATAGCTGCGACCCAGGTGAACCCGACTTTGATTGTCGAACTCTCCTCGTATCGCACCCCTTAATAATTCGAAATCGATTTCCCAGACCCTCGTTTGCGGCTTCAATATGAAGCTTTCGATTTGGTTCTGAGGGAATGAGGAACGGGTGAAAGAAAAATGTGAAGGAAAAGGAAGAGGGTCGCGAATTTATAGAAGAGTAAGGGGACATAAGGTACGAGATCATTAAAACACTGTTTTTCAGATTTCGAAAGAGGAAGACAGGATTTTGTGCTCGAGGGAAGTAGGTCTACCTAATAAAGAATGAGGTCGGCTGAAATGAAACCATAGGATTTGAAAATAAATTGATTTAATTTAATTTAATTTTGTTTAAAATATTTTGTGGTTTCTTAACTCAAAGTCCCGGACCACTATCCAACCGTGACGACCGATATTTTCAACGTTATTCACTATTCTGAATCCAATGAAATAGATTATACAATTTAATTTGAACGTATATTTAAAATAGCCATATTAATTCATTTTAAATTCAAAACAAATAAATCTAAAAATAAATTTCAATTATCATTATTCATATTTAAATCGTATATATACATTGATCATCTAAACTGTTTCGATTCAATTTTACCTTTGAATTAAATTGTTTAGTTCTCGTATCTTGATAATTATCAAATTAAATCTTATTTCGATTATTTAATCGATAATCAAATAAAATACCATTTATATTATAAATTCAATATTTAAAACTATATTAAATATTTAAAATTAATCGACAGAAAATCTGGGTCGTTACAGATTCCCTCGTCTTGGGTGTACGGCCCAATCAAGATCATCGGTAATCACCCAAACAACGTGAAGACCTCCGCTCTTCAACCACCGTCTTCCTCTTCGACACCACGTCGAATCAGTTATTCAGAATGGGATAAACCCAGTCTTTCTGAATAACCCGCTATATAATAAACAAGTGTTACACAAACACAACATACGCCTCATTCCAATTCATCAGTCAGTAACCGTAAATTAGTAAGAGAACAACTCCCCAAATATTAACCCCGAAGGCCGAAACCAACATCAGATCAATACCCAGGAAACCATTCATCTTAACTAATCTTTAGTTAGTTGCTAAATTTCACATTCTTAGGGCTAGGTTCCCATTAATTTTATCAAAGATAAATTCCTTAAATTTATTCTTTAATCTTCTTTTGAATATCAATTCAAACAGTCGGGATTAGCGAACCACACCGAAGTAATCATTTATTTTATTTCCCAATCCCAACCTATTCATCCCATGAAGTAAAACTGGTAATACTTCATATCTAACATCACAGTGTTATCGGTAAATTCAATTACCATTTCATGTTCAAATCTAATTAAAGATTTAACTATTGCCAGGAGCAAAACTGGTGATACTCCATTCTCGATCTTTTCAATCTAATTAAAGATTCATTAAAACTCCACTTAGTTTTAATCTTTAACTGGGTTAAAGAATCAATGTCATTTAAAACACAGTTCACGATAAACCCAATATCACATTCCATTCTATCAGCCTTTAACCGTAAAATAGCAAGTGAGCAATTCCCTAAGTATTAACCCCGAAGGCCGAAACCAACATCAGATCAATACCCAAGAAACCATTCAACTTAACTAATCTCCAGTTAGTTTCTGATTTTCTTAACTCCTTTGGGTCTAAGAATAGTATTATTGAAGATACCATTCACGACAACCCAAATCACATTTGATATTAAATACAAGGCTCTGAATAGAAAATATATCGGCTTATATTCAATATCAAATTCTACGACCAACAAATATCGTATTGGAAATAACGATATAAATATATCTTTCAAATTTCCATAACAATATCTGTATGATCACGAAATCCAACATCGAAATATTCCAAAGATAATTTCGATTCCAATCCATTCGAATTCAAATATTGGAAATTCTGTTTATTTTCAAAACCATTTCAAATGCACTTTATTTATTTTAAAAATAAATAGAATTATAATTCTAGTTCAAAACTAGTTCATTCCAATAAAAATCTATTTTTATCTTTTCAAATATGGAGTTTTTTATCCCAATTCTTCACAAATCATTTCTTATGATTTTACACAAATTATTACTATTTTTAATAATTTTATCAAGGCCCGTACAGTCGATTTCAACTTCCTTTTCAAATTCAAATCAAGATTGAATTTTTCGATATAAATTCGTTTTAATTTCATTTCAAATCGATTTCAGTTCAATTTCAATTTAATTCGAATTCCAATTCATTTCAAATTAATTCGAATTTCAATTCATTTCAGTTTAATTCGAATTTCAATTCATTTCAATTTAATTCGAATTTCAATTCATTTCAATTTAATTCGAATTTCAATTCATTTCAATTTAATTCGAATTTCAATTCATTTCAATTTAATTCGAATTTCAATTCATTTCAATTTAATTCGAATTTCAATTCATTTCAATTTAATTCGAATTTTGAAATCACTTTCAATATTCATTGAAAAATAAATAAAATCGATATAAATATCGTTCACGTTAAAATGGCGTCAATCTAATCAACACGGCTTTTATTCAACACATGAATATTTATTCTATTCAACACATGAATTTATTTTCTATTCAAAACATGAATATATATTTTCAATTCAACACATGAATTTATTTTCTAAATTGGAATGAGGCCTAATCAATTACCATATAATGTTATTTATATGGATTTTCTACATGTAATAGCAACAATAAATAATCAACCATCATCCAGAGTGCACCACACAACTGCATAAGCATTAGATATAAATAATTAACGCTCACAGAGTCTGTCAACCCATCGATTGACATACAACTAAACAATCGGGATTAGTGTACGTCAAATATCATCCCAATACCCATGCGGGGTTTCAAACCAACAAACACATATTTTATTTGTGCAGTCAGGCGATGTGTAAAATTTATCGTCCCAATCAATATCAGTCAAATCAGTGTATACAAACCAATCGTCCGATTTGTTTGTAAGTATTTATTTTATATGTACATTAAAAATCATATTTTTAACTATAAAATATTTTCCACTATAAAATATTTTATTTCATTCACCATCACATAATCAAATTTCACTACACAACAATCAAACAAACAAGTCATCCATGGTCTGTGGACGACGGGTGTCGGGTGCTGCTAAGCACCGTCTGCATCCAAGTATATATTTCAATTAGAAATAAAAATTAAAGGTGAGGAGTTCTCACCTTTGGGATCCACTCCTCCATTCTCTATTTCTGAATGGTCGGTTTCATCGCAGTCTGTTTCAAACGATTTTTATATTAAACATCACATTTTTATTTCAATAAAATTGTTTATAAAAATCATATTTTTCATTTCAAACTATATATAAATAAATCATATTTTTATTTTCACACTATATATATAAAAGATTATATTTTTATATGCTATTATATATATGAAAGATTATATTTTTATATGCTAAAACCCTGCTCTTTATATTTTTATAAACAATGCTATTATATTTTTATAAACAATATTTATAAAAATCAGATTTTTATTTCTAAAAATCATATATATATATATATATATATATATATATATTTCTACAACCATATGCTAATTTATATTTTAGAAGCAATGAAAATTTTATTTTAAAACAAAGATTTTTACTTTCAAACCAATTTTTATTTATAAAACAAGGTATACAGTAAATAAATTAATCAAATAAAAAACACCTTTCTCTATGTTTCGCTCAGGAACGTGTTTCAAACGCTGCTCAAATCCCAGGGTTGGATTTCTTTCCAAAATCGAAATGCCCGCTCATGATTGGACTAGTCCATGGCCTCGCCCCACGAATGGGCTTTCCGGCGCTAGGCTCGAGGTCGAGCTCGGAGCTCCGACGGTGGCGCGATACTCAGCGAGGCGGCGGCACTTCTAGTGAGGGCGACGGTCAGGCTTTGGGGCTAAGGGGTGATGAACGGAGGGAGAAGCAAAGGGGAAGGGTGTGGCGGAGCTAGGGAAGGTGGCGATCGGAGAGGGAGGCACGGCGGATCGGTGATGGGGGAGGGCACGATCTCGATTTGGAAAATAGAACGAGGGGGGGATGGCTTGACTGAGTGAATGGAGATAGGGGGTTATTGAAAATATATATATATAATTTAATTATATTTTCATTTCCAAAAGTAACTTTTCATTTTGAACTCGAAATCAAACCCACCGACTGTCGTCCCTAGCTAATTACCCCCATTTCGAACACAATGGGATATGTATCGCAGGCCAATTCGACCGTTACGATCAGTTTCCATTGAATTAAAAATATAAATCTTTATATATTCAATTTGATTGTACATTTCAATTTACTGCGGCTACATACTAACTAGAAAAATTCCCTAAAAATGATTTATAGCTTCGTATTGACGATACGGTCCTAACAAAACAAATTTCGTCAAATTCCAAGACCATTTGAAAAATGGCCATTTTCCAGTCGATTAAAATCAACTAAAACTGGTCAAATGTGTTTTCCTTCGCCACGCTCACATATTGATTCAGAAAATTATGAAGTTTGAAACCTAGCAATAATCTAACATCCCGGATCCAACAAAAGTGGTTTCATCGAAAACCGAGGTCGTTTGCAAAATGGCAATTTTCAAGGCCTTTATATATAATAAAAAATCTATAAATTCCACAGCGACTTTTCCGAATTTTAAACTGGACATATCTTTCACTCTATAAAGTGAAATCTCAGTTTCTTACATTCTTAGAAAGATATCGTCAAACAGATTCAAATATTTCTTATTTCGTCCATTTCCGACTTAAAAAGAATTCTGTATATTCATTTGAAATTCGAAATCGAATTTTCGAACTACCGCGCCATTTCAAGCTCGAATTATAATTAAAATAAAATTATTCTTTTTCACTTCGTCGAAAATAAATTTTCCGTCGTTATTATTTAAAATAATCGATTTTAAATAATCAAAATTCATCAAAATTGCCAAAATAAAATTTTTAAATTGGCTCAAATTTCGGGGTTATTACAATCTCCCCCACTTAAAACTTTTCGTCCCCAAAAAGGAACGAAGCCGCAAGTTGTTTAACTAATCAACTCAACTCCCATTATTTTCATTACGGCTTAAGTTCTTCAACTTTTCAGTTTCTAAGAAGTCTTCAAATTTTTCAAAAATTTGGCTAACACCCTAAATTTTTGAAAAAATTCGCCATAAACTCCCTTGCACCGGGGACTTCGTGATATTTCATATAGCCTCCCATGGCCTTCTTCAATCCAAAAGAAAAAGAAAATGCCAATCGGCTCATAAAATCATCCAAAACCCAAGAAATACAATAAACATGTACCTATTTGTCGGGCAAACAATTTTATTCCTCTTCTCTAGCCTCCTTACTATGACCTGTTCAATGTAAGTACATGTATATGCATGCAAATGTGACAAATTTTCAATACAATTCACTATTTGATCAATTTGGCTAAAGGGTTCAACATTTAATTAATCAAACAACACAACCAGTAATCAATTAGTTGATTAGCTTTTCAAATTCATAACTATGATACATAGCCCAAAAATCAGATTTTTGATGCCAAATCACAGCAATAAGCCTTATCTAATTTTGGTTCTCACACCAGTCAATTGGAAATATATAGAAATCTCACTTTCGTCACTCGAATATAAATACTGGCGATGGTGCCCCATCACCAGAATTATCCCCGGGCAACAAGAGTGTGATTCTATAACTATCCAGTACATTAAAACTTCGAATACATGTTTGCAAGGCGTATAGGCAAAATCTTTATATATTGGATTGTCCAGATTAATTTAAAATAAATAGTCAAATACGAATAATTGATTTAAAATTCAAAACAAAACTTGTTTTCATTCTTATTTTTAAAAACAACACTCCTCACACTCGTTCAAGGATACTACTGATCCCATCTCTAACGAGTCATTCTCATTGGATATTACTAATCCAATTTCTGATGAATTCTTTAGTTTGGTTCTAACGTGTCATGTTCTCGAGCTTTGTAAACCAGAGCTCTGATACCAACTGAGACAACCCGAACTTCCCCGGTAAGGAAAGCCTGGATTGAAGAGAGAACAAGCCACATCGGAACGCAGACAGAAGAACATTTCATTGATAATTACAACAATTTCATCATATTACAAGAATATACAGAGTATGAATGAATAAAATACATTCGATAAATATCAAAGATTTAAATTACATTTAAATACATCGCAGCGGAAATAATACAAAACACAACTAGAAGGAGACATACGGATACAGAGCTTTTCGGATATCATTCCAGCTGTAAATCAGGATCCTATGAATATAAATCTGCAAAACCAAAACTACTAGCTGCCCGTGTCAAAATAAGGGCACCCAGAGTTTAGGTTAAAACAATAAACTCCAGGTCAGTCATGTGACTGGTGTGAGAACTAAAACAGTTATTAATATTTATTTTAAAGTTAGGTAAATCAAGGGACCACGCCGTATAACACGGAACAGGTTTCCTCCCAAGAATACCAGTGCATAAAACAAACAGCGCAATGCTAAATGATGAACAATGAAGCTATTATAAGACCCAGGTCCCGTCACACAATGCAACACAAGCCGGAGGATAGGGTTTTTACCTTATAATAGCTAAAGAATGCTTGATATGCTAAAAACAAATCATTTATACTATTACAGTGTAGAGTGTATGAAAACAACTTCAAATATAAATGTATCAATCATAGACGGCATAGTATCCCATGCTACTATGTCGCCATACTAGGCTCTACAATCAAAACCGTAAAGTCACGTATTTGGAAATTGGATTTCCATCTGTGAACCGAGGCAAAAGATAGTCCTTTAAAGATTCGAGACTGTCTAGACCGAGCCTCAGGAACAGCCGCAACCACCCCTTGGATCGTCAGGGTCGGTCTACCGATGTGGATTATTATGCCTGAACACTACGTTTCTCCGCCCTTTGGGGCATAAATGAGCCAACAAATGACTCCATCGACTTCACATAGTCACCGAAATAGCTGAGCCGCCTCGCAATAGCAACAACTACATAAGTCAAACTCGTCAGGGCGTGTAAAACCACTGACGCCACTTCTAACTAGAAAGAAACGCATGTCCTCCCTGAGGTCCTCTCCCGTTTCTGGTTCACAACCGGGGTGTGAGGCTCATGAATCAACGCTACGTAAAGCTACGCCACAAAGGCCGTGCTTTGATCATCAACCACAAGAGTTTTCTTTTCAACAAAAGCCTTGATCATTTGCATCTTAGCATGCCACAAAGGCAAACCACTCCAAGCAACCTATATTCATCAATCACACAGAATGATATCCAATGTCAGACACACAGTCCATTTACAAGTCCGTTCTGGGTCTGAACGAAACCGGAGGAACCCTATTCGTCGCATATCCATCGATCTTCAAGTACGTCTGGACGATCACCAACTGATTCCCTCCTCTTGGGTGTACGGCCCAATCAAGATCATCGGTAATCACCCAAACGCCGTGAAGACCTCCGTTCTTCAACCACCTTCTTCCTCTTCGACACCACGTCGAATCAGTTATTCAGAATGGGATAAACCCGGTGTTTTTGAATAACTCGCGTACATAATAAACAAGTGTTATACAAACACAACATATGCCTCATTCCAATTCATCAGTCACTAACCGTAAATTAGTAAGAGAATAACTCCCCAAATATTAACCCCGAAGGACGAAACCAACATCAGATCAATACCCAAGAAACCATTCATCTTACCTAATCTTCAGTTAGTTGCTAAATTTCACATTCTTAGGGATAGGTTCCCATTAATTTTATCAAAGATAAATTCCTTAAATTTATTCTTTACTCTTCTTTTGAATATCAATTCAACCAGTCGGGATTAGCGAACCACACCGAAGTAATCATTTATTTTATTTCCCAATCCCAACCTATTCATCCCATGAAGTAAAACTGGTAATGCTTCATATCTAACACCACGGTGTTATCGGTAAATTCAATTACCATTTCACGTTCAAATCTAATTAAAGATTTAACTATCTCCTGGAGCAAAACTGGTGATACTCCATTCTTGATCTTTTCAAACAAATTAAAGATTCATTAAAACTCCACTTAGTTTTAATCTTTAACTGGGTTAAAGAATCAATGTCATTTAAAACACGGTTCACGATAAACCTAATATCACATTCCATTCTATCAGCCTTTAACCGTAAAATAGCAAGTGAGCAATTCCCTAAGTATTAACCCCGAAGGCCGAAACCAACATCAGATCAATACCCAAGAAACCATTCAACTTAATTAATCTCCAGTTAGTTTCTGATTTTCTTAACTCCTTTGGGTCTAAGAACAGTATTATTGAAGATACCATTCACGACAACCCAAATCACATTTGATATTAAATACAAGGCTCTGAATAGAAAATATATCGGCTTATATTCAATATCAAATTCTACTACCAACAAATATCGTATTGGAAATAACGATATAAATATATCTTTCCAATTTCCATAACAATATCTGTATAATCACGAAATCCAACATCGAAATATTCCATAGATAATTTCGATTCCAATCCATTCTGATTCAATTATTGGAAATTCTGTTTATTTTCAAAACCATTTCAAATCCACTTTATTTATTTTAAAAATAAATAGAATTATAATTCTAGTTCAAAACTAGTTCATTTCGATAAAAATCTATTTTTATCTTTTCAAATATGGAGTTTCTCATCCCAGTTCTTCACAAATCATTTCTTATGATTTTACACAAATTATTACTATTTTTAATAATTTTATCAAGGCCCGTACAGTCGATTTCCACAAATGGCCATTGAACTGCACTTACAGCGACCTTTTCCCAATTTGATTTGGACATAATTCCAAATCCAACTGTTAGATTTCAAATCTCTAATATTCATTAGAAATCCCTTTTCGATACAAACCCAAGGTTCCGGTTTTAGGAGAATCCGATGGTCGTATCTCCCGCAATGTCCACTCGAAGTCAATGGTCGAAATTCACGAACTGCCGCTGCGCTGCGCTTTATATTCAGGCCATTCTATATATATAATATATATATTTCGTTGATTTCCTTTCAAAATGTATTTTATAAATCGTTTAAATTCGTTTTCAAAACGATTTCAACTTTCTTTTCAAATTCAAATCAAGATTGAATTTTTCAATATAAATTCGTTTAAATTTCATTTCAAACCGATTTCAATTCAATTTCAATTTAATTCGAATTTCAATTCATTTCAATTTAATTTGAATTTCAATTCATTTCAATTTAATTCTAATTTCAATTTAATTCTAATTTCAATTCATTTCAATATAATTCGAATTTCAATTCATTTCAATTTAATTCGAATTTCAAATCATTTCAATTTAATTTGAATTTCAATTCATTTCAATTTAATTCGAATTTCAATTCATTTAAATTTAATTCGAATTTCAATTCATTTCAATTTAATTCGAATTTCAATTCATTTCAGTTTAATTCGAATTTCAATTCATTTCAATTTCGAATTTCAATTATAATTTAATTCGAATTTCAATTCATCTCAATTTAATTCGAATTTTGAAATCACTTTCAATATTCTTTGAAAAATGAATAAAATCGATATAAATACTGTTCACGTCAAAATGGCGCCAATTTAATCAACACGACTTTTATTCAACACATGAATATTTATTCTATTCAACACATGAATTTATTTTCTATTCAACACATGAATATATATTTTCAATTCAACACATGAATTTATTTTCTAAATTGGAATGAGGCCCAATCAATTACCATATAATGTTAATTATATGGATTTTTTACAACACATGTATGTAATAGCAATGATAAATAATCAACCATCATTCAGAGTGCACCACACAACTGCATAAGCATTAAATATAAATAATTAACGCTCACACAGTCTGCCAACCCATCGATTGACATACAACTAAACAATCGGGATTAGTGTACGTCAAAAATCATCCCATTACCCGTGTGGGGTTTCAAATCAACAAACACATATTTTATTTGTGCAGTTGGGCGATGTGTAAAATTTATCGTCCCAATCAATATCATTCAAATCAGTGTATATAAACAAATCGTCCGATTTGTTTATAAATATTTATTTTATACATACGTTAAAAATCATATTTTTAACTATAAAATATTTTATTTCATTCACTATCACACAATCAAATTTCACTACACAACAATCAAACAAACAAGTCATCCATGGTCTGTGGACGGTGGATGTCGGGTGCTGCTAAGCACCGTCTGCATCCTAGTATATATTTCAACTAGAAATAAAAATTAAAGGTGAGGAGTTCTCACCTTTGGGATCCACTCCTCCATTCTCCATTTCTGAACGGTCGGTTTCATCGCGGTCGGTTTCAAACGATTTTTATATTGAACATCACATTTTTATTTCAATATAATTATTTATAAAAATCATATTTTTCATTTCTAACTATGTATAAATAAATCATATTTTTCTTTCACACTATATATATATATAAAAGGTTATATCTTTATATGCTATTATATATATGCAAGATTATATTTTTATAAACAACGCTATTATATTTTTATAAACAATATTTATAAAAATCTGATTTTTATTTCTAAAAATCATATATATATATATATATAAATTTCTACAACCATATGCTAATTTATATTTTAAAAGCAATGCAAATTTTATTTTAAAACAAAGATTTTTACTTTCATACCAATATTTATTTATAAAACAAGGTATACAGTAAATAAATAAATAAATCAAATAAAAAAATACCTTTCTCTATGTTTCGCTCAGGAACGTGTTTCAAACGCTGCTCAAATCCCAGGGTTGGATTTCTTTCCAAAATTGAAATGCCCGTTGTTGATTGGACTAGTCCATGGCCTCGCCCTTCGAATGGGCTTTTCGGCGCTAGGCTCGAGGTCGAGCTCGGAGCTCCGATGGTGGCGCAATTCTCAGCGAGGCGGTGGCACTTCCAGGGAGGGCGACGGTCAGGGTTTGGGGCTAAGGGGTGATGAACGGAGGTAGGAGCAAAGGGGAATGGTGCGGCGGAGCTAGGGAAGGTGGCGATCGGAGAGGGAGGCGCGACGGATCGGTGATGGGGGAGGGCACGATCTCGATTTGGAAAATAGAACCGGGGGGGGGGGGGGTGTTGACTGAGTGAATGGAGATAGGGGGTTATTGAATATATATATATATATATATAATTTAATTGTATTTTCATTTCCAAAAGTAACTTTTCATTTTGAACTCGAAGTCAAACCCACCGACAGTCGTCCTAGCTAATTACCTCCATTCCTAAAACAATCGGATAAGTATCGCAGGCCATTCGACCATTACGATCAGTTTCCGTTGAATTTACAAAATATAAATTTTTATATATTCAATTTGAATGTACATTTTAATTTACTGGGGCCACATACTAAGTAGAAAAGTTCCCTAAAAATATTGTCTAACTTCATATTAACGATACGGTCCTAACAAAACAAATTTCGTCAAATTCCAAGATCGTTTGAAAAATAGCCATTTTCCAGTCGATTAAAATCAAATAACTGGTCAAACGCGTTTTACTTTGCCACGCTCACATATTGATTCAGAAAATTATGAAGTTTGAAACCTAGCAATAGTCTGACATCCCGGATCCAACAAAAGTGGTTTCGTTGAAAACCGAGTCGTTTGCAAAATGGCTATTTTCAAGGCCTTTATATATATTAAAATATATATAAATTCCACAGAGACTTTTCTGAGTTTTAAACTAGACATATCTTTCACTCTTTAAAGTGAAATCTTAGTTTCTTACATTCATTAGAAATATATCGTCAAACAGATTCAAATATTTCTTGTTTCACCCAATTTCGACTTAAAACGAATTTTGTATGTTCATTTGAAATTGAAATCGAGTTTTCGAACTACCGCGCCATTTCAAGCTCGAATTATAATTAAAATAAAATTATTAGTTTTCACTTTGTCGAAAATAAATTTTCCGTTGTTATTATTTAAAATAATCCATTTTAAATAATCAAAATTCGTCAAAATTGCCAAAATAAAAATTTTAAATTGGCTCAGATTTCCGGGTTATTACATATATGGAACCAAGTAACTGAATAAACTAATGATAAATTAATTTAAAAAGGGGAAAAGGTTGATTGATTATTGATCGATAGAATTTCCATCTGGAAATAATATCATTGTTTGCACACGTGTTTTTCTTTATAGTCAACTCACCGACTGTCGAAGTTTTTTACCATTTCCATTGTCAATACGGAGAGACCATGATCAGATATATTATCTGAAACCCACTCCATATGGCACTAGCGTTGCGATCAAATATGATGAAGATAATTGATCATGGAGTTATGCAAGGGTTGTCCTATTTAAAGAATAGTGCCTTCGGTTTGTCCAGTCCTAGGACGACCTGTATGGAAGAATGTCTGAAAGAGTATATTTAATAGATCGCGTAAGTTGATCTCTTCAAACATATATACGTTTGGTGGCGGAGGATTTTGTTTCTCTTAGCTGTATACCCATTGTATTTTTGGGGAAATCAATTTGCGATTTGGTGGGTAGGACGATGTGACATTCAAAGTGAATAATTGTGTGGTCAGTCAGAGAAAAGCATGACCTCTAGCCTCACAACCGGGAAATGACAAAAATAGGGCAGGCAGCATGGCTAAGTGGTTGGCCGCCAATTAGGGTGTATTATCACATATCTAGAGATATTCATTTCATTCTATAATCTATAATCGATGTTGTCCCATTCGGGAAACGGTTGCTGATCCCAACCGTTGGTGATATACATTCGATACACTCAAGAGAAATGAGTGGTCGGTCATGTGTGGCCGGGTTGCAAGATGTTCTTGTTGAACCCAGTGTATTCCTCTCTAGAGGTACACTATCAAAAGGTTGTTCCATACCTTGTCATAGTTGGAAATCCATAACCCGATAAGTGCTCGTGTGTAACAACCCGCAAAATCTGGGCCAGTTTAAAATTTTTATTTTAGCAATTTTAGCGAATTTTGATTATTTAAAATGAATTATTTTAAATAATATCGACGAGAAATTTATTTTGAATATAATTCGACGTATATATTATATACGTCGTCGTTAGAATATATAATAATTATATATAATTATAAATAGAATTGAAAATGGCGAGGTAGTTCGATAATTCGATTTCAAACTTCAATTGAATGTACCGGGTGCAAAACAATCCGGATTTTAGTGAAACCAAAAATAATGGGATCCCTTTGTGAATATCTTTCCAACGAATCCGAAAAATCAAGATTTCATATCGGGAATCAAAAGATGTGTCCAGTTGAAAATTCTGAATAGTCGCTATGGAATTCAGGCCCTTAAAAATGGACATTTTGCAAACGACCTCGGATTTCGACGAAACCAGTTTTGTTGGGTTCGGGATGTAAAGTTATTGCTAGGTTTCAAATTTCATAATTTTTCGAATCAATATGTGAGCGTGGCAAAAGAAAACGCGTTTGACCAGTTTCAGTTGATTTTAATCGACTGGAAATTGGCCATTTTTCTAACGGTCTCAGAATTCGACGAAACTAGTTTTGTTAGGACCGTATCGTCAATACGAAGCTAGAAAATATTTTTCTGGAATTTTTCTATTTAGTATGTAACCCCGGTAATTTGAAACGTGCGTTTAAAATTCAATATAGTGATTTAAATGTAAATTCAAACGGAAACTGATTGTAACGATCAAATCAGCTTGCGATACATATCCCATTGTGTTCGGAATGGGGGTATAACGCTATGGACGGCAGGCGGTGGGCCTCGTTTAGAGGTCGTACGTAAAAGTCAACTCTTAGCTAAATTAAATAATTAAATAATAAATAAAAAAAAATTAATAATAATCATCTCCCTCCCTTTTCCTTCGTACTGGCCCCCCCGTTCATTCGATTTACAACCAGAAATAAAAAAAGAAAAAAAAGAAAAAGCAAACCCTAAGCGAATCGCGCCGCCTGAACCCCGAGCCGCCGCCCTTACCCTCGAAGCCGCCTCCTCCTCCCAGCGCCCTCACCCCGAAGACCCAAGCCGCCACCAGATCCCAAGCATCGCGAGCCCCCCCCCCCCCCCCCCGTCGAATCAAATCGAGCCTCCTCCCACCGAACGACAGCTTGAAGCGCCTCCCCCGTTCGAAGCACAACGCCACCCTCGAGAACCCCGCCTCCGACATCTGCGAAGACCCCCCCCCCCCGTCTCTGTAAGTTTTTATTTTATTTATCTATTTTATTTTAATTCGGAAATTTTTAAAAAAAAGTTTAAAACTGTTTTGTTTTTAAAAGTTTAAAACTTTTTTGTTTTTAAAAGTTTAAAACTGTTTTGTTTTTAAAAGTTTAAAACTGAATTTTTAAAAGTAGTTAAAACTGAAATTTTTAAAAATTTAAAACTGTTTTTTTTGAGAAAGTAAAAACAGATTTTTATAAAGGAATTTTTAAACTGATTTTTGTAAAGAAAGAATTTTAAAACCTGATTTATAAAAATATAAAAACTGAGATTTTTAAAAGTATAAAACTGATTTTTAAAAGAGAAAAAAACTGAATTTAAAAAAAGTATAAAACTGATTTTTAAAAGAGAAAAAAACTGAATTTAAAAAAAGTATAAAACTGATTTTTAAAAGAGAAAAAAACTGATTTATAAAAATATAAAAACTGAAATTTTTAGAAAAGAAAGAAAACTGAACTGATTTTAATTAAAAGGTTAAAACAGTTTTTTTTTCTCTAAATGTTTAAAACTGATTCTTTATTTTAAAAAAGGTTTTAAAAGATTTGAATTTTTAAAAGGTAAAAGATTTAAACTTTGAAAAGTAAAAGAAAAGATTAGATCTTTGAAATGGAAAAGGCGGAATCTATATGAAATAAAAATTCGATTTTTATATATTGAACTTTGAAATAAAAATTCGATTTTTATATATTGAACTTTGAACTAAAAATTCGATTTTTATATATTGAACTTTGAAATAAAAATTCGATTTTTATATATTGAACTTTGAAATAAAAATTCGATTTTTATATATTGAACTTTGAAATAAAAATTCGATTTTTATATATTGAACTTTGAAATAAAAATTCGATTTTTATATATTGAACTTTGAACTAAAAATTTGATTTTTAAATATTGAATAGCGAAGTAAAAATTCGATTTTTATGTATGTAGTGGCTACGGGCAACGAAGATGACGAAGATGCGATAGCGGTGAAGATTTCCTGCATTGGAAGTGCCGTGGAGCTAGGATAGCTATATGTGAGAATTTCTCATCTTTCAATTTATTTTCTAGTTATATATATATACTAGGATGCAGACGGTGCTTAGTAGCACCCGACACAATCGTCCACAGACCATTGACTTGTTTGTTTGGCTGTTTGGTGATTGATTGCGATATTGGTTTGAATGTGGTTTGTGGTGTGAAAAATCGAATCGATAAATTGGTTAGGATTAGACGTGCGCCGTTATAAGGCGAAGGAGTAAGGCTAGGTTAGACTCTTACTCCAAAATCTTGTGGTTTGCATAACGAATTGAATATGATTGATGTGTGAATGGCGTGGGCCTTCACTAGACCGGGGATAAGGCTAGGCCTTGTCCCGTTTCTAGTATCGTGCCGTTATGCCGCCGAAATTTTCTAAAATGTGTTAGAAAAATAAAAATATCATTTTATTTAAAGAATGAACTGAATAGAAATTCATATGTTGGAATAAAATGTTTTATCGTTAAAAATATAATTTTTAACGTGAAGTGAATAAAATAGAATATTCATTTACAAACCAGACGGTTTGTTTATGTACACCTATTTGAATGACATTGATTGGGACGATAAATTTTACACATCGCCCAACTGCACGAATAAAATATTTGTTTGATTGTTTGAAACCCCACACGGGTGTTGGGATGAAATTTGCAGTTCACTCATCCTGATTGATTAAATATGTCGATCGATTGATTGACAGGCTGTTATAAGCGTTGAATATCTATATTTGATGCTTTTACAGTGTAGTGCACTTTGGTTGATGGTTGATTATTTTCAATGTTATTATATACATGTGTTGTATGAAAATCCATATAATTAACTTTATATGGTGATTGATTGGGCCTCATTCCAATTTGAAAAATAAAGAATATTATAAAATAAAAGTTCATGTGTTGACAGTACTCATTCATTGAGATTGGTCATGTGTTGAACGAAATATTTTGATAATAACAACTATTTTGAAAAAGAAATATTTGAAATAGAATATTTGAAAATAGAAATTTATGAAGCCGTGTTGATTAGATTGACGCCATTTTGACGTGAACGATATTTATATCGATTTTATTCATCTTAAAAATGAATATTGAAAAGTGATTTCGAAATCGAATATTTTGAATTGAATTGAAAACGATTTCGAAATGAAATGAATTGAAAACGAATTCAAATTGAATTGAAAACGATTTCGAAATGAATTGAATTGAAAACGATTTCGAAATGAATTGAATTGAAAACGATTTCGAAATGAATTGAATTGAAAACGAATTGAAATGAATTCAAATTGAATTGAAATTTGAATTGAATAGAAATGAATTTTGAAACGAATTTATAAAGAAGAATTCAATTTTGATTTGAATTGAAAAGGAAGTTGAAATTGCTTTTGAAACGAATTTAAAACTATTTATATAATTCGTTTTAAATAGAAATCGACGAAATATATATTATATATATTATATATAATATAATGGCCTGAATAGAACGCGCCGCGCCGCGGCAGTTCGTGAATTTCGACCATTTATTTCAAACGGACATTGCGGGAGATCCGACCGTCGGATTCTCCTAAAACCGGAACCGTTGGGTTCGTATCGAAAAGAGCTTTCTAACGAATATTAGAAATTTGAAATCTAACGGTTGGATTTGGAGATACGTCCAAATCAAATTCGAAAAAGGTCGCTGTAAGTGCAGTTCGATGGCCATTGATGGAAATCGACTGTACGGGCCTTGATAAAATTATTAAAAATAGCAATAATTTGTGTAAAATCATAAGAAATGATTTGTGAAGATTTGGGATGAAAAACTCCATATTTGAAAAGATAAAAATAGGTTTTTATCGAAATGAACTAGTTTTGAACTAGAAATATAATTCTATTTATTTTTAAATAAATAAATTGAATTTGAAAAAGGGTTTTCAAAATAACCAAAATTTCCAATGATTGCATTGGAGTGGAATTGAATCGAAATTGTCTTCGGAATATTTCGATGTTGGAATTCGTGATTATACAGATGTTGATATGGAAATTTGAAAGATATATCTTTATATCGTTATTTCCAATACGATATCTGTTAGTCGTGGAATTTGATATTGAATATAAGCCGGTATATTTTCTATTCAGAGCCTTGTATTGAATATCAAATGTGATTTGGGTTTGTCGTGAATGGTGTCTTCACTAACACTGTTCTTGAACCCAGTTGAGAAAAGATTAAATCTTTTACTTAGATTTAATGAAGTGTACCAATTAAATGATATTTAATTGGAATTGAATTGGTATTGATTTTTGGGTTTATCGTGAACAGTGTTTTAAATAACACTCGTTCTTTAACCCGATGATTAATGAATGTGATTTTGGGTTTATCGCGAACCGTGTTTTTAAATGACACTGATTCTTTAACCCAGTCAAAGATTAAAACTAAGTGGAGTTTTAATGAATCTTTAATTAGATTGAAATGATCGAAAATGGAGTATCACCAGTTTTGCTCCAGGCGATAGTTAAATCTTTAATTAGATTTGAACGTGAAATGGTAATTGAATTTACCGATAACACGGTGGTGTTAGATATGAAGTATTACCAGTTTTACTTCATGGGATGAATAGGTTGGGATTGGGAAATTAAAACAAATGATTACTTCGGTAAGGTTCGCTAATCCCGACTAGTTTGAATTGATATTCAAAAATAGAATAAAGAATAAATTCAAGGAATTTATCTTGGATAAGATTAATGGGAACCTTTCCCTATGAATGTGAAATTTAGAAACTAACTGTCGGTTGGCCAAGCAGAATGGTTTTCTGAATATTGATCTGATGTTGGTTTCGGCCTTCGGGGTTAATATTTGGGGAATTATTCTCTTGATTAATTTACGGTTAGTGACTAATGAATTGGAATGAGGCGTATGTTGTGTTTGTGTAACACTTATTTAAAATATACGCGAGTTATTCGGAAAGACCGGGTTTATCCCATTCTGGATAACTGATACGACGATAAGTCGAAGATGAAGACGATGGTCGAAGACCGGAAGTCTTCACGTCGTTTGGGTAATTACTGATGATCTTGATTGGGCTGTACACCCAAGAAGATGGAAACAGTTAGTGATCGTCCAGACGTACTTGGAGATCGATGGATATGCGGGGTACTAGGTGCCTCCGGTTTCGTTCAGACCCGGGACGGACTTGTAAATGGACTGTGTGTCTGACATCGGATTTCATTCTGTGTGACTGATATCGGTTGCATAGGATGGTTTGCCTGTGTGGCATGCTAAGATGCAAATGATCAAGGCTTCTGTTGAAAAGCAAAGTCTTGTGGTGATGATCAAAGCACGGCCTTTGTGGCGTAGCTTTGTGTAACGTTTACCTCGCGTGTTTCACACCCGGTATGAACCAAAAACGGGAGACGGACCTCAGGGAGGGCCTGCGCTTCCTCCTAGCTAGAAGTGGCGTCAGTGGTTTTACACGCCCTGACGAGTTTGACTTATGTGGTTGTTGCTGTTGCGAGGCGCCTCGGTTAGATCGGACGATCCGGGTCCGATGGAGTCATTCGTTGGCTCGCTTACGCCCCAAAGGGCGGCGAAACGTAGTGCTCAGGCATTTTTAATCCACTCCGTGTGGACCGGCCCTGTCGCTCCAAGGGTCGATGCGTTCTGATCCTGAGACTCGGGCTAGGCAGTCTCGAATCGGTTGAGGACTATCTTTTGCCTCGGTTCATAGACGGAAATCCAATTTCCAAATACGTGACTTTGCGGTTTTATTTGTAAACCTATATATGGCGACATAGTGGCATGGGACGCTCATGCCGCCTATGATTGATACTTATGATTTGAAGTTGTTTTATACACTATGCACTTATATAGTATCAAATGATTTGTTTTAAACGTATCAAGCATTCTTTGGCTGTTATAAGGGAAAACCCTATCCTCGGCTGCGTTGCATTGTGTGATGGGACCTGGGTCTTATAACAGCTTCATTTTTCTTTATTTAGCATTGCGCTGTTTGTTTTATGCACTGGTATTCTTGGGAGGAAACCCGTTCCGTGTTATACGGCGTGGTCCCTTGATTTACCTAACTTTGAAAATAAAGATAATAACTGTTTTAGTTCTCACACCAGTCACATGACTGACCTGGAGTTTATTGTTTTAACCTAAACTCTGGGTGCCCTTATTTTGACACGGGCAGATAGTAGTTTTGGTTTTGCAGATTTATATTCACAGGATCCTGGTTTACAGCTGGAACGATATCCGGAAAGCTTTGTATCCGTATATCTTCTTCTAGTTGTGTATTGTATTATTTTCCGCTGCTATGTATTTAAATGTAATTTAAATCTCTGATATTTCTGTGTAATATATATTCGTTTATACTCTGTATATTCTTGTAATCTGATGCATTGTTGTAATATACAATGAAATGTTCTTCTGTATGCGTTCTGTTTTGTCCTGTTCTCAAACGATAGGGCGTTTCGAACGGTCTGGGTCGGTTTAGCGACTGGTTCGGGCCGAGCGAAATTCCTTGACGTCACAGTTGGTATCAGAGCTTTGGTTTACAAAGCAGAGAACAAGGCACCTTAGAACCATACGAAAGAATTCATCAGATGATTGGATTAGTAATATCCAATGGGAATGACTCGTTAGAGATAGGATCAGTAGTATCCTAGAACGAGTGTGAAGTGTATATTTTTAAAATGAAAACAAATTTTTGTTTTGAAAATTTAAATCAATTATTCGTATTTGATTATCTATTTATATTGATTTGGACAATCCAGTATATATAGATTTTGCGTATACGTCTGATCCGCGTATATTCGAAGTTTTAATATACCGGGTAGATATAGAACCGCACTCTAGTAGCCCGACAATGTTCTGATGGTGGTTCGAAACATCATCAGCATTTATTTTCGAGTGACGAAGGTGTGATTTCTATATATTTCCATTAGACTGGTGTGAGAACCAAAACTAATATAGTTAGAATACATTGTTGTGATTTGGCATCAAAATTTGATTTTTGTATATGTATCAAAATTATGAATTTGAAACTCTAATTCACTAATTGATTGATGATTGTGTTGTTTGTTTAATTGTTTGATAATTTTGAACTATTATGCCTAATTGAATCAAATATTGAATTGTATTGAAAATTGGTCGCATTTTCTTGCATATGCATATATATCATTGAACAGGTCATAGCAAGGAGGCTAGAGCCAGAGAATAAAATTTGTTTGCCCGACAAATAGGTACATGTTTACTACATAATTTCCTGTTTTGTTTGGGTGATGATGATTTTGTGAGCCTATTGGCTAGCCGCTTGGCTTTTTCTTTTTCTTTTTGAGATCTGAAGGACCGGGGAAGCTATTTGAAATTCCCCGATGCTCCCATTGCAGGGGAGGTTATGGCGAAATTTTTCGAAAATTTAGGGTGTTAGCCAAAATTTTGAAATTTTGAAAATTCTCAGAAACTGAAAAGTTGGAGAAGGAAAGCCAGATCGAGCATAGAGTTGATTAATCAAACCACTTTCGACTTTGTTCCTTTTCGGGGACGAAAAGTTTTAAGTGGGGGAGATTGTAACAACCCGCAAAATCTGGGCCAGTTTAAAATTTTTATTTTAGCAATTTTAGCGAATTTTGATTATTTAAAATGAATTATTTTAAATAATATCGACGAGAAATTTATTTTGAATATAATTCGACGTATATATTATATACGTCGTCGTTAGAATATATAATAATTATATATAATTATAAATAGAATTGAAAATGGCGCGGTAGTTCGATAATTCGATTTCAAACTTCAATTGAATGTACCGGGTGCAAAACAATCCGGATTTTAGTGAAACCAAAAATAATGGGATCCCTTTGTGAATATCTTTCCAACGAATCCGAAAAATCAAGATTTCATATCGGGAATCAAAAGATGTGTCCAGTTGAAAATTCTGAATAGTCGCTATGGAATTCAGGCCCTTAAAAATGGACATTTTGCAAACGACCTCGGATTTCGACGAAACCAGTTTTGTTGGGTTCGGGATGTAAAGTTATTGCTAGGTTTCAAATTTCATAATTTTTCGAATCAATATGTGAGCATGGCAAAAGAAAACGCGTTTGACCAGTTTCAGTTGATTTTAATCGACTGGAAATTGGCCATTTTTCTAACGGTCTCAGAATTCGACGAAACTAGTTTTGTTAGGACCGTATCGTCAATACGAAGCTAGAAAATATTTTTCTGGAATTTTTCTAGTTAGTATGTAACCCCGGTAATTTGAAACGTGCGTTTAAAATTCAATATAGTGATTTAAATGTAAATTCAAACGGAAACTGATTGTAACGATCAAATCAGCTTGCGATACATATCCCATTGTGTTCGGAATGGGGGTATAACGCTATGGACGGCAGGCGGTGGGCCTCGTTTAGAGGTCGTACGTAAAAGTCAACTCTTAGCTAAATTAAATAATTAAATAATAAATAAATAAAAAAAAAAAAAAAATAATCATCTCCCTCCCTTTTCCTTCGTACTGGCCCCCCCGTTCATTCGATTTACAACCAGAAATAAATAAATAAAAAAAAAGAAAAAGCAAACCCTAAGCGAATCGCGCCGCCTGAACCCCGAGCCGCCGCCCTTACCCTCGAAGCCGCCTCCTCCTCCCAGCGCCCTCACCCCGAAGACCCAAGCCGCCAACAGACCCAAAGCATCGCGAGCCCCTCCCCCCCCCCCCCGTCGAATCAAATCGAGCCTCCTCCCACCGAACGACAGCTTGAAGCGCCTCCCCCGTTCGAAGCACAACGCCACCCTCGAGAACCCCGCCTCCGACATCTGCGAAGACCCCCCCCCCCCCCCGTCTCTGTAAGTTTTTATTTTATTTATCTATTTTATTTTAATTCGGAAATTTTTAAAAAAAAGTTTAAAACTGTTTTGTTTTTAAAAGTTTAAAACTGTTTTGTTTTTAAAAGTTTAAAACTGTTTTGTTTTTAAAAGTTTAAAACTGAATTTTTAAAAGTAGTTAAAACTGAAATTTTTAAAAATTTAAAACTATTTTTTTTTAGAAAGTAAAAACAGATTTTTATAAAGGAATTTTTAAACTGATTTTTGTAAAGAAAGAATTTTAAAACCTGATTTATAAAAATATAAAAACTGAGATTTTTAAAAGTATAAAACTGATTTTTAAAAGAGAAAAAAACTGAATTTAAAAAAAGTATAAAACTGATTTTTAAAAGAGAAAAAAACTGAATTTAAAAAAAGTATAAAACTGATTTTTAAAAGAGAAAAAAACTGAATTTAAAAAAAGTATAAAACTGATTTTTAAAAGAGAAAAAAACTGATTTATAAAAATATAAAAACTGAAATTTTTAGAAAAGAAAGAAAACTGAACTGATTTTAATTAAAAGGTTAAAACAGTTTTTTTTTCTCTAAATGTTTAAAACTGATTCTTTATTTTAAAAAAGGTTTTAAAAGATTTGAATTTTTAAAAGGTAAAAGATTTAAACTTTGAAAAGTAAAAGAAAATATTAGATCTTTGAAATGGAAAAGGCGGAATCTATATGAAATAAAAATTCGATTTTTATATATTGAACTTTGAAATAAAAATTCGATTTTTATATATTGAACTTTGAACTAAAAATTCGATTTTTATATATTGAACTTTGAAATAAAAATTCGATTTTTATATATTGAACTTTGAAATAAAAATTCGATTTTTATATATTGAACTTTGAAATAAAAATTCGATTTTTATATATTGAACTTTGAAATAAAAATTCGATTTTTATATATTGAACTTTGAACTAAAAATTTGATTTTTAAATATTGAATAGCGAAGTAAAAATTCGATTTTTATGTATGTAGTGGCTACGGGCAACGAAGATGACGAAGATGCGATAGCGGTGAAGATTTCCTGCATTGGAAGTGCCGTGGAGCTAGGATAGCTATATGTGAGAATTTCTCACCTTTCAATTTATTTTCTAGTTATATATATATACTAGGATGCAGACGGTGCTTAGTAGCACCCGACACAATCGTCCACAGACCATGGACTTGTTTGTTTGGCTGTTTGGTGATTGATTGCGATATTGGTTTGAATGTGGTTTGTGGTGTGAAAAATCGAATCGTTAAATTGGTTAGGATTAGACGTGCGCCGTTATAAGGCGAAGGAGTAAGGCTAGGTTAGACTCTTACTCCAAAATCTTGTGGTTTGCATAACGAATTGAATATGATTGATGTGTGAATGGCGTGGGCCTTCACTAGACCGGGGATAAGGCTAGGCCTTGTCCCGTTTCTAGTATCGTGCCGTTATGCCGCCGAAATTTTCTAAAATGTGTTAGAAAAATAAAAATATCATTTTATTTAAAGAATGAACTGAATAGAAATTCATATGTTGGAATAAAATGTTTTATCGTTAAAAATATAATTTTTAACGTGAAGTGAATAAAATAGAATATTCATTTACAAACCAGACGGTTTGTTTATGTACACCTATTTGAATGACATTGATTGGGACGATAAATTTTACACATCGCCCAACTGCACGAATAAAATATTTGTTTGATTGTTTGAAACCCCACACGGGTGTTGGGATGAAATTTGCAGTTCACTCATCCTGATTGATTAAATATGTCGATCGATTGATTGACAGGCTGTTATAAGCGTTGAATATCTATATTTGATGCTTTTACAGTGTAGTGCACTTTGGTTGATGGTTGATTATTTTCAATGTTATTATATACATGTGTTGTATGAAAATCCATATAATTAACTTTATATGGTGATTGATTGGGCCTCATTCCAATTTGAAAAATAAAGAATATTATAAACTAAAAGTTCATGTGTTGACAGTACTCATTCATTGAGATTGGTCATGTGTTGAACGAAATATTTTGATAATAACAACTATTTTGAAAAAGAAATATTTGAAATAGAATATTTGAAAATAGAAATTTATGAAGCCGTGTTGATTAGATTGACGCCATTTTGACGTGAACGATATTTATATCGATTTTATTCATCTTAAAAATGAATATTGAAAAGTGATTTCGAAATCGAATATTTTGAATTGAATTGAAAACGATTTCGAAATGAAATGAATTGAAAACGAATTCAAATTGAATTGAAAACGATTTCGAAATGAATTGAATTGAAAACGATTTCGAAATGAATTGAATTGAAAACGATTTCGAAATGAATTGAATTGAAAACGAATTGAAATGAATTCAAATTGAATTGAAATTTGAATTGAATAGAAATGAATTTTGAAACGAATTTATAAAGAAGAATTCAATTTTGATTTGAATTGAAAAGGAAGTTGAAATTGCTTTTGAAACGAATTTAAAACTATTTATATAATTCGTTTTAAATAGAAATCGACGAAATATATTATATATATATTATATATAATATAATGGCCTGAATAGAACGCGCCGCGCCGCGGCAGTTCGTGAATTTCGACCATTTATTTCAAACGGACATTGCGGGAGATCCGACCGTCGGATTCTCCTAAAACCGGAACCGTTGGGTTCGTATCAAAAAGAGCTTTCTAACGAATATTAGAAATTTGAAATCTAACGGTTGGATTTGGAGATACGTCCAAATCAAATTCGAAAAAGGTCGCTGTAAGTGCAGTTCGATGGCCATTGATGGAAATCGACTGTACGGACCTTGATAAAATTATTAAAAATAGCAATAATTTGTGTAAAATCATAAGAAATGATTTGTGAAGATTTGGGATGAAAAACTCCATATTTGAAAAGATAAAAATAGGTTTTTATCGAAATGAACTAGTTTTGAACTAGAAATATAATTCTATTTATTTTTAAATAAATAAATTGAATTTGAAAAAGGGTTTTCAAAATAACCAAAATTTCCGATGATTGCATTGGAGTGGAATTGAATCGAAATTGTCTTCGGAATATTTCGATGTTGGAATTCGTGATTATACAGATGTTGATATGGAAATTTGAAAGATATATCTTTATATCGTTATTTCCAATACGATATCTGTTAGTCGTGGAATTTGATATTGAATATAAGCCGGTATATTTTCTATTCAGAGCCTTGTATTGAATATCAAATGTGATTTGGGTTTGTCGTGAATGGTGTCTTCACTAACACTGTTCTTGAACCCAGTTGAGAAAAGATTAAATCTTTTACTTAGATTTAATGAAGTGTACCAATTAAATGATATTTAATTGGAATTGAATTGGTATTGATTTTTGGGTTTATCGTGAACAGTGTTTTAAATAACACTCGTTCTTTAACCCGATGATTAATGAATGTGATTTTGGGTTTATCGCGAACCGTGTTTTTAAATGACACTGATTCTTTAACCCAGTCAAAGATTAAAACTAAGTGGAGTTTTAATGAATCTTTAATTAGATTGAAATGATCGAAAATGGAGTATCACCAGTTTTGCTCCAGGCGATAGTTAAATCTTTAATTAGATTTGAACGTGAAATGGTAATTGAATTTACCGATAACACGGTGGTGTTAGATATGAAGTATTACCAGTTTTACTTCATGGGATGAATAGGTTGGGATTGGGAAATTAAAACAAATGATTACTTCGGTAAGGTTCGCTAATCCCGACTAGTTTGAATTGATATTCAAAAATAGAATAAAGAATAAATTCAAGGAATTTATCTTGGATAATATTAATGGGAACCTTTCCCTATGAATGTGAAATTTAGAAACTAACTGTCGGTTGGCCAAGCAGAATGGTTTTCTGAATATTGATCTGATGTTGGTTTCGGCCTTCGGGGTTAATATTTGGGGAATTATTCTCTTGATTAATTTACGGTTAGTGACTAATGAATTGGAATGAGGCGTATGTTGTGTTTGTGTAACACTTATTTAAAATATACGCGAGTTATTCGGAAAGACCGGGTTTATCCGATTCTGGATAACTGATACGACGATAAGTCGAAGATGAAGACGATGGTCGAAGACCGGAAGTCTTCACGTCGTTTGGGTAATTACTGATGATCTTGATTGGGCTGTACACCCAAGAAGATGGAAACAGTTAGTGATCGTCCAGACGTACTTGGAGATCGATGGATATGCGGGGTACTAGGTGCCTCCGGTTTCGTTCAGACCCAGGACGGACTTGTAAATGGACTGTGTGTCTGACATCGGATTTCATTCTGTGTGACTGATATCGGTTGCATAGGATGGTTTGCCTGTGTGGCATGCTAAGATGCAAATGATCAAGGCTTCTGTTGAAAAGCAAAGTCTTGTGGTGATGATCAAAGCACGGCCTTTGTGGCGTAGCTTTGTGTAACGTTTACCTCGCGTGTTTCACACCTGGTATGAACCAAAAACGGGAGACGGACCTCAGGGAGGGCCTGCGTTTCCTCCTAGCTAGAAGTGGCGTCAGTGGTTTTACACGCCCTGACGAGATTGACTTATGTGGTTGTTGCTGTTGCGAGGCGCCTCGGTTAGATCGGACGATCCGGGTCCGATGGAGTCATTCGTTGGCTCGCTTACGCCCCAAAGGGCGGCGAAACGTAGTGCTCAGGCATTTTTAATCCACTCCGTGTGGACCGGCCCTGTCGCTCCAAGGGTCGATGCGTTCTGATCCTGAGACTCGGGCTAGGCAGTCTCGAATCGGTTGAGGACTATCTTTTGCCTCGGTTCATAGACGGAAATCCAATTTCCAAATACGTGACTTTGCGGTTTTATTTGTAAACCTATATATGGCGACATAGTGGCATGGGACGCTCATGCCGCCTATGATTGATACTTATGATTTGAAGTTGTTTTATACACTATGCACTTATATAGTATCAAATGATTTGTTTTAAACGTATCAAGCATTCTTTGGCTGTTATAAGGGAAAACCCTATCCTCGGCTGCGTTGCATT
Source organism: Allium sativum (assembly GCA_030737875.1). NCBI lineage: Eukaryota > Viridiplantae > Streptophyta > Magnoliopsida > Asparagales > Amaryllidaceae > Allium > Allium sativum. Next base: position 777,745,395 of record CM060912.1, read on the forward strand.
GTGTGATGGGACCTGGGTCTTATAACAGCTTCATTTTTCTTTATTTAGCATTGCGCTGTTTGTTTTATGCACTGGTATTCTTGGGAGGAAACCCGTTCCGTGTTATACGGCGTGGTCCCTTGATTTACCTAACTTTGAAAATAAAGATAATAACTGTTTTAGTTCTCACACCAGTCACATGACTGACCTGGAGTTTATTGTTTTAACCTAAACTCTGGGTGCCCTTATTTTGACACGGGCAGCTAGTAGTTTTGGTTTTGCAGATTTATATTCACAGGATCCTGGTTTACAGCTGGAACGATATCCGGAAAGCTTTGTATCCGTATATCTTCTTCTACTTGTGTATTGTATTATTTTCCGCTGCTATGTATTTAAATGTAATTTAAATCTCTGATATTTCTGTGTAATATATATTCGTTTATACTCTGTATATTCTTGTAATCTGATGCATTGTTGTAATATACAATGAAATGTTCTTCTGTATGCGTTCTGTTTTGTCCTGTTCTCAAACGATAGGGTGTTTCGAACGGTCTGGGTCGGTTTAGCGACTGGTTCGGGCCGAGCGAAATTCCTTGACGTCACATCGTGGTTTTGATTGTATACTATATGTAGAACGTGAGATGAAAGCGTTTCTGCTAGATGATTATTATATTGTGATTGATAGACACTATTATAATACCAATGAGTTTTGATATAAAGATTATCGTTTCTTTCAAAATGATTTGAAAGTTAAATCAAATTGATTTGGATTCTCATAAGGGAAAAACCCATTCCGTCATACGGTGTGGTCTTATGGGATATCGTTTAATTGCTTAAGCTGTTTTAAACTATTTTACTCACACCAGTCCCATGACCGACCCAGAGTTTATTTTGTTTTGTTTTCCCTAAACTGTTGGGTGCCCAATTTTGTACGGGCAGTCAAGTAGTCAAATTTTTTTAGATATAGTGGGAGAGCTTGGAGCAGGAGGCTTTAGGATTGTATAACTAATTTTTATTCCGCTGTGTTGTAAGTGTTGTACTCTGATAATGCTACTGTATAAATATAGTGATTTTATTTCAAGGATATGTTATCTATTATATGGTGTTCGTTCCGTTGTGATATTCGTGTTACTCTGATGTTGTTTGTTCTTCTTCTTCTATTCTAAGTTTCTACTTTATCTATTCTCACCCTTTATTTTCTTTCTGTTAGTTTTCTGGTTTCCAGTGCAATTGGGCTTGGACTTATGTTATTTGGCCAGCTCAAATTGTACCGGAATTTTGGGACACTACATTTGGTATCAGACCTTAACGTTAAGTAATTACCTTGGCTCTGTGGCGTGACTCAGTAGAGAAAGGGTTAGAATACCCTAGATTGAGTTGAGTGTATATATACGAGTGAGCGTATTTGTTATTTGATACAAAAAAATGGTTTTATATTGTGGAGATATATTGGTTGAGTTGTTTATGGGTTCTAATCGATCATCTTGATCCACTGTATCGGTAGGAGTTTCTAAACACTCGAATACGATGGGTCGACACAATATGTTTTGAAAAGAGGGTAATGAAATAATCTTACCCAAATATATTTTGATATAAAGAAATTATATATATTGGAAATATTATAATATTGGAGTGTTGGTTGTTATTATAATCGAGCAAGATTATAAAAAAGTGAAATGGTTATGTAAATAACCAATTAGAATTCAGATAAGTGTAATGAATTGAATGAAGTCAAATGAATTAAATCAAAATGGGAATTAAAATTCCTAGAATTTGAAAAGGTGTTTGTAAATGGAATTGGATTAAATATATGAGAATTTTAAAATCCTGGGAGATTTTAATTTTGTTACAAGCATTGAAATAGATTTCAAAATGGAAGTGTTTAGAATTGTTTTAAAAGTGATATATTATTGAACTCACTTCGATTGCTGGAAAATAAATTCTGATGATGACAGCAGCATCATCAGTGTTCATTTTCGAGTTGCTAAGTGACGGATTACTACCAAGGATTTTGTTTTTGAATTGATTTGAGAAAAACAAGCTGTTTTGAATTCTGAAAAGGAAAGTTTGATTTTCGATATGGTAAACTGTTAAAATTCCCAGAAATAGGTTATTTGAATTAAAACAAATTAAATTAGAATTGTAAAAGCAAATAGAAATAGAAATTTAATTGAAACCAGTTAAGTGGAAAATGAATTGAGATATAAAATATTGAATTAGATGGGATTAGAGACAATCCAAAATGGAATTGGACTAGTAAGTTAAGAGTTGAATTTATAAATGGAATCTGAGTTAAGAACAGAATTCGGCTTGGGTATAACCGAATGATTGGGATGACATTGGTATATGCAGAATTAGGTAACACATGGAAAGGATATATTGATATGCCCGACAAAAAGGTACCATTTTATATTATGAAATTTTGATGAGCCGAATTGGCAAGCCGCTTGGCTGTTTGATTTTCTTTTGGTTGAATAAGGCCTAGAGAGGCGAGTTGGAGTTTGAGCTATTGACCAGCACAAAGGAGGTGCTGGCGAAATTTTTCGAAAACTTCGTGTGTTAGAAAATTTTCAGGATTTTTGAAAATTTTCGTTGATAAGAATTAATTAATATTTTAATTGAAATTAAATAGGATCAGTGAAACTGAAGAAAAAATTGAACAAATAAGTTCTAACTAGTTAATAGCGTTAGTTTTCCACCTTAGCAATTTCGAGGATGAAACTATTTTAAGGGGGGAAGAATGAAACAACCCGTATTTTCAAAGATATAATAATTAATTTATTTAATTATATAAATAGTGGTTTGGAGATTTAAATGGTCGTAGAATTAAATAATAGTGAATAATTAATTAAATTAAATAACAGAATAATATATTTATTTTCAGAAATAATCAAAAATAGTAGAATTCACAATATTGTGTAATTTGGATTATTTAAAATATAAAATTCAGTTTAGAGTTGAATTATATTCACGAATATATTATATAAACGAAGTTTGAATGTATAATTATATTATAATTATAATGGAGCCCGTAACGTCGCGGTAGTTCGCTATTTGGCGATTTGAACTTCAACTGAATGTATAGGGTCCGTTTTAAATTGGATTTCTGTGAAACAAGAAACGTATGGAGCTGGTGAAGTATATTTTTCTAATGGAAGAGAAAAATCAGGATTTCATTGTCTAGATTTTGATTTATGTCCAAATCAAATTTTCGAAAAGTCGCTATGGAATTCCTTTCAAATTTTATATCGATTTATTTATATTTAAATGGAATTTTAATATAAACTGAATATCGATTTAACTCTAGATTTGAAATATGGATATACAAATCCAAATATGTTATTTCAGAGCTGCATGATATTCTGTGTGAATATATACGATAATATTTATTTATAAATATTTAATTTGATTATTATTTTTAAATATATATAAATGGGCTATTTAGAGCTTTAAAAATAGATAGTTTTGCAAACAACCTCCGTTTTCCATGAAACTAATTTTGTTGGATTCAGAATATTAAATTATAGCTAGATTTCAATTTCCATGATTTTTGAAGTCAGTATGTGGCCGTACGGGATTTTAATGCGAAAAACAATCAGCATTTTGATGGTTAAAAATACGCTGTGTGAGCAAACGGAGTCGGAATTCGACGAAACCAGTTTTGTTGGGTTCGAAATGTCAAACTCTGGTTGTATATCCATTTCCATGATTTTTGGATATTTTATACGATTATAGGAATTTTTAAAGGAGCAAAGTGAGTTAATAATCAAATATAAATGATTATAAAATAAAGTAGCTTAAAACTTAAGCTATCATACTTTATATAAATACGCTACTTAGTCCCTTAAAACCTAATCTCATTCACTTTCTCAAGTCAAAAATGTGCAGCTGCCACTTCTTACTCCTCTCTTCTTCTAAACGAGAACAAACAAAATCAAAATCAATTTGTATAAATTGTTATAAATTGGGAGATGTATATATTTAGATCCGTCGATCATTTCTCTTCAACATAGTATAGTTTTTAGGTGGTTCGAATTTATCTTGTATCGTTGAAAATAATAACAGTATGAGTAGGAAAATTAGGTCTCAGTTTCTTGAAGAATTGAAGCAGTAGATCGTGTTATGGTTGTTGTTTTCGGGTCAAGGGGATCGATGAGTGTTTGTTGGTCGAGTTTTGTGGATTTTGAGGGAAATTGAGTTCGGTACTTGTCACGGAAATACGTCAATTGGGCGGGTAGACGCAAATTGGAAGAGATGAGCAAATTCAGTATTTTGGGTATCGGGCGGAAGGGATTTTGTAGAGGAGAAAGATGGTGGTGGTAGTCCGTTGTTCGGTGGTCTGGATAGGTAGAAATGGGAGATCGAAATAGTGGAAATGGCTGTGAATGGAGTCTGTAGTCGCGAAATGAATAGGAGAGAAAGAAGGAACGAGCGGATTCAATAGGAAATGGGTATCGGCTTTATTTTTTACGGCGAGGCCCAATATATAAGTTAAGTTATTTTTTAATTAAAAAGTGTATTAACTTTAAAATATTATATTTGGGCGATACGATATCAGAATTTCAAACGGTTGGACCCGTAGGGATCGTATGGATGGTGGCTACACAGTGGAACTGACTGGGAGTGGATTGGAGTCTGTTATAATTTATAGCGAAATAAATTGTCGGTTAGAACCAAAGATAGTTATTCGTTGTTTAACGATAACCGTCCAATGTGAGTAAAACTCACCAACTCTACCAGTTCATATTTTTGTAACGTATTTTTGGAACTGATAAATGATATTTAGTATCTGTGTGTTGACTGTTTGATTGAATTGCTGATTGAATGTTTGAAATTATAGATAACAATATATATATATATATATATATATATATATATATATATCGTTAATCAAAATTGATTTTGTTTATCAAAACATTTGTAACGACCCAGAAAATCTGAACCAATTTAAAAATTTTAAATTGGCTAAAATAATGGATTTTAAATATTTAAAATAAATATTATAAATAATAGCAATGTAAACTGAGTTTGAATCGACAATTGAAAACAAATATAATTAATTATAATTACAAACAAGGCTTGAAATGGCGCTGTAGTTTCAAAAATTGAATTCAAAGTTTGTTGGACTGTACTAGGTGCAAAACAAAACGGATTTGAGTGAAACCAAAAATATTTAAATCTGTTAGTGAATACCTTTCTAACGAATCTAAAAAATCAAAGTTTCATAGCAGAAAGCAAAAGTTATGGCCAAATGAATTTTCCGAAAGGTCGCTATGGAATTTATATAGCCCGTGAAACTGGCCATTTTGCAAACAACCTCGGAATTCGACGAAACCACTTTTGTTGGATCCAGGATGAGAAGTTATTGCTAGGTTTCTAATTTCATAATTTTTTAAGCTAGTATGGGAGCGTGGCAAAGAAAAACGTGTTTTGATCAATTACAGTTAAATTGGATCGACCAGAAATGGGCCTTTTTGCAAACGGTCTCAGAATTCGACGAAACTAGTTTTGTTGGGACCGTATCGTCAAAACATAGCTAGATCTATTTTTTTGGAATTTTTCAAATCAATTTGTGGCCCTGGCAAATTGAAATGTACGTTCAAATCGAATATTGAATGTTATATATTTTAAATTGAATGAAAACTGACTGAAACAGTCGAATGGGCCTACGAAATATTTCCCATTGTGTTCGGAATGGTGGTAAAACACTGGGGACGACAGTCGTTGGGTCTGGATTGGGGTTCGTGTGTGAAAGGGGGTATTTTCGAAATTTAAAAATATATAAATTAAAGAAAAAAAATCATTGGCCAGAACGTTTTCTCTCTCCCCGATACCTTCAGACGCGCGACGGCGATAACAGCTCGTATCTTCTTTCCTCTTTTTCTCCTCCTCCACGCAATAAAATCAGGAGCTCCAGTTGAACTTTTTGAAGATCTCTCTCCACTCTTCAAATCCATACTAGTTGCTTGAATTTTCGTCGAGGATTGAAGGAGAATCGCAGCTTCAAAGTCGCGGGGTTTAAACCTCCGTCGTGGCCACGTCAGACCACCGAAGTGGACCCTACTTCAGGCACAGGGGCGCCTCTCGAGGCTCGACAGCGTGGTAAAGGCCGATCGGCCCCTAGCTACATGGATTCGGAAAAAAATCGCGACCTAGTTTTGAAGATTTTCAGAGAGGTACGACTATTTTAAAAAAAAAACTATATTATAGCAGTTAAAAGCGCTACCGTTTTTATTTCACTGTAAAAATCATATCTTTTTCATTTCTTGATGAAATTCAGTGAAACAAGAGACAGTGGACTCGTGTGGACGTCTTCTACATTTTAGAAGAGAACGCGTATTTTTCTGAGCCTTCTGCTATTTTTGGTGGAGTGGAACCCAATGTGAGATTTCTAATTTATAAACGATATGGAAAACGACGATGTATAAATTATATAGTCGATGTATGAGTTATATAAGCGTTGTACACCTCTTGTATAAGCATTGTATAAGTTGTACGTTCGATGTATAAGTTGTATATGCATTGTAAAAATTATATATGTGTTGAAATAGAAGTGAGATGCTATATATATATATATATATATATATATATATATATATATATGCCCCTCGTCCACAAACCATGGACGATATTTATTGGTTGTGATTGGTGTGAAAATTTATTGATAGCGAATGGTTGATTGGAATTGTTTGTGGTTGATATTGATTGATTGTGGTTGAAAAATACCCGTTTGTGGTTGAGAAATATTTGTTTGAAACCACATAGGATTAGTTTGTGGAAATGAAATAAATATACATGCCGCCTGCGTGCGAACTAGATGCATGATTCCCCATTGTCAAAAACCGCGAGGTTTTAAGGTAGGGCGAGGAGCCGTACTAGGGACGGTCCCGGTTTTAACTACCCTGCCGTTATGCTGCCGAAATTTTGAATAATATTAATGTGTTAGAATTATTTTCCTGTGTTGAAATTATATTCGTCTATTGAATAGAAATTCATTCGTTGAATCAAATTCATGTGTTGAATGGTAATCGTGTTTTAAATATAAAAATCACATTTTTACTCTATACATACAAACTATAGAAAACCTTTATGTGTTGAATCGATATTCAATCGTTGAATTGAAATTCATGTGTTGAATGGTATTCGTGTTTTAAATATAAAAATCACATTTTTATCTATATATATAAACTATAGAAAACCTTCATGTGTTGAATCGATATTCATTCGTTGAATTGAAATTCATGTGTTGAATGGTATTCGTGTTTTAAATATAAAAATCACCTTTTTATCGATATATACAAACTATAGAAAACCATCATGTGTTGAATCGATATTCATTCGTTGAATTGAAATTCATGTGTTGAATGGTATTCGTGTTTTAAATATAAAAATCACCTTTTTATCTATATATATAAACTATAGAAAACTTTCATGTGTTGAATCGATATTCATTCGTTGAATTGAAATTCATGTGTTGAATGGTATTCGTGTTTTAAATATAAAAATCACATTTTTATCTATATATATAAACTATAGAAAACCTTCATGTGTTGAATCGAAATTCATTCGTTGAATTGAAATTCATGTGTTGAATGGTATTCATATTTTGAAAGAAATTGTTTTATAATAAAAATCCTATTTTTATCCTCTATATGAACTATATAAAATAGTTGAATTTTGAAATAAATTGTTTTATATTAAAAATCCCATTTTTATCACCAATATGAACTATATAAAATAATCTGGTTTTGAAATAAATTGTTTTACATTAAAAATCACATTCTTACTATATACATGAATTGTTAAAAATAGTGATGTGTTGAAATAGAAAACAATTAGATAAAAATATCATTTTTATCGAAAGTATGAAAGTTATATAGTTTTGAAATCGAAGAATCGATATATATATATATATAGAATTGAAATATATCGAATAACGACGCTACAGTTCGTATTTTGAAACCATGATTTCAAATGATTATACCTAGAGATCCGACCATCGGATTTTTCCCGAAACCGCAATCGTTGGGTTCGCTTTGGAAAAATCTTTCCAATGGCACCAACTTTGTAAAAATCCAACGGCTAGATTATCTGGAATGTTTAATTCAAATCTGAAGAAAAACAGCGCCAGAATCGATTATATTTATATATATATAAATATAATTATATTTAATCGAATAACGACGCTGCAGTTCGTATTATGAAATCGAAACTTCAAACGATTATACCGGGAGATCCGACCGTCGGATTTTCCCGAAACTGGAACCGTTGGATGTGTTTTGAAAAGATCTTTCTAATGACGTAAATTTTGTGAAGATCCAACGGTTATATTTTCAGATATGTGTAAATCAAATTTGAAGAAAAACAGCGCCACGGCCGCGTTATGGCCCGAAGCGTCATTTTGAATAAATTGGCTATTTTAAAAATAAATAAAAATGGAGATAAATCGTTATAAAATATTATAAACGATATGGATGTGAAATTTAGAAACTAACTGAAGGTTGGTTAAGTCGAATGGTTTCCTGGGTGTTGATCTAATGTTGGTTTCGGCCTTTGGGGTTAATATTCGGGAAATCGTTATCTTACTGATTGACGGTTAGTGACTAATGAATTGAAATGATGCGTATGTATGTTAGTGTTGCACTTGTTTATTATATACACGAGTTGCTCAGAAAGACCGGGTTTAACCCATTCTAAATAACTGAATTGACGATAATAAATCGAAGATGAAGATGGTGGTTGAAGACCGGAGATCTTCACCTCGTTTGGATGGTAACCGAGGTCCTGATTGGGAGGCATCCCGAAATATGGATAATGAGTGGTGATCGTCCAGACGTACGTGGTGATCGATGGGTTTGCGAGGTATGTAGTGCCTCCGGTTTCGTTCAGACCCAGAACGGACTTGCAAATGGACAGTGTGTCTGACATTGGAATTTATTCTTTGTGATTGATAGCCATCAGTTGCACGGTGTGAATTGCCTGTGTGGCATGCTAAGATGCAGTGATCAGGGCTTCTGTTGAAAAGCAAAGTCTTGTGGTGATGATCAAAGCGCCGCCTGTGTGGCGTAGCTTTGTGTATAACGTGAATTCGCGAACCTCACACCCAGGTATGAACCAGAAACGGGAGAGGACCTCAGGGAGGACATGCATTTCTTTCTAGCTAGAAGTGGCATCAGTGGTTTTACACGCCCTGACGAGTTTGACTTATGTGGTTGTTACTGTTGCGAGGCGCCTTGGTTTGATCGGACGATCCGGGTCCGATGGAGTCATTTGTTGGCTCATTTACGCCCCAAAGGGCGGAGAAACGTATTGTTCGGGCACTATAATCCACTCCGTGTGGACCGGCTCTGTCGCTCCAAGGGGCAGTTGCGGTTGTTCTGGAGACATGGGCTAGATTGTCTCGAAGTCGGTAAGGACTATCTTTTGCCTTGATTCATGACGGAAATCCAATTTCCAAATACGTGACTATGCGGTTTTGATTGTATACCTATATATGGCGACATAGTGGTATGGGGCATTAATGTCGTCTATGATTGATAGTTATGATTGAAATTGTTTTTGAAACATATAAACACTAGCAATAATATCAAATGCTTTTGTTTTATTCGTATCAATCATATTTTGGCCATTATAAGGAAAAAACTCTATCCTCCGGTTTGCGTTGCATTGTGTGATGGGAAATGAGTCTTATAATGGCTTCATTTTTATAAAAAGCATTGCGATGTTTAAAAGAATGATTTGTTTTAAAGCACTGGCAATCCAATGGAGTAAACCCGTACCACGAAAGTGGCGTGGTCCTGTGATTAGCCTTATTTCAAATGTGTTGAGTAGATTTCTCCTACCAGTCCTATGACTGACTCGTAGTTTGTTTCACTTTCAAACTCGGATGCCCCTTTTTCTACACGGGCAGCCTTGTATTCAGGTTTAGCTGGCTCTTTCTGGATAGCTGGAGCTGAAGATGGATTCTATTATTTATCTCTTTTTATGTTGTTCAGCTCCTATTGTACATATTTTGTTTGTTTCCGCTGTAGACATTTATGTATAGCTGAACTGTATTTGTAATAAGTATAATCCAGTATACTGTGTAACTCTGATGATTACCTTTATCCAGTATATTCTATTGTTCATTATCTGGTGTATTTATTTAATTTTGTTCTTCTATTATCTGTTTTTGTGTTATATTCCATGGATTACCCTTGCCAACGTCAGTACGGGGTTTGGGGTCGTCTCAACATTTCAAATTGAAATGAAGTTGATGTTAATTATATTGTGTAACATCTGTGGATGCAGGGAAATAGGTCAAAGGAATCCAACTGGATTCCTCAACATTTATTTTACTTTTTTTCATATATTGTGTTATATGATGTCATATGAAATCTGTTGTTGATTTTGTATGTTTGAATGATATCGATCATTATTATATGATACGTTAAATACCATGAAGAATACTGAAATGTTAAAAATGAAATTTTCAATGTTATATTGGAAAAGAAATATTTATATAATCAAAAGATTTTATAGAAAGAAAACAGTTTCAAAATAAATAGAACAACTATAAAAGGAAAATATTTGTGAAACAAATAGAAAATGAGAAATTTGTAAAACATTTACAAATAGATTTGAAAAGGAGATATTTGAAAAACATTAACAAATAGATTTGAAAAGGAGATATTTGTAAAACATTTACAAACATATTTGAAATTGTAAACCATTTACAAATAGAATAGAAAAGGAGATATTTGTCAAACATTTACAAATAGATTTGAAAAGGAGATATTTGTAAAACATTTACAAATAGATTTTAAAAGGAGATACTTGTAAAACATTTACCGATTGATTTGAAAATGAGATATTTGTAAACCATTTACAAATAGATTTGAAAAGGAGGTATCTGTTAAACATATACAAATAGAATTGAAAAAGAATATTTATTTGTTAAATAAATAGAAAGATAAAAGAATGTTTATTTCTTAAATAAATAGAATTGAAAGGGAAATATTTATTTAGAAAAATAAATAGTGTTATAAAAGGAAATATTTATTTAGAAAAATAAATAGAGTTATGAAAGGAAATATTTATTTAGAAAAATAAATAGAGTTGTAAATGGAAATTTTAAATGAGATTTAAGTATTAGAAAAAGAAGGAGATTTCGTTTGAATAATTCTATAAATAGAAGTATAAATAGAATTTGGAAATGGGATACTATTTTGAAATATGAAGTCAAACTTAATGGAGTTAATCGATTTGATTTAATCGAATTAGAGTTAATTGAAAAGAGTTAATCGAGTTAGAGTAAATTGAAAGGAGTTAATCGAGTGGAGTTAGTCGATTAGAGTTAATCGAATTAGAGTTAATCGATTAGAGTTAATCGAATTAGAATTAATCGATTAGAGTTAATAGAGTTAGAGTAAGTTGAAAGGAGTTAATCGAGTGGAGTTAATCGATGTAGAGTTAATCGAAGAGAGCTAATCGAATAGAGTAAATTGAATAGAGTTAATCGAACAACAGTTAGTCGAATATTAGTTATTCGAATAGAGTTAATTGAATTAGAGTTAGGAGGATTAGAGTTATTCAAATATATTTTATTCGAAAAAAGAGTTACCGAATAAGTTTATTTGAAGAAGAGAATTAATCGAATATAGTTATTCGAAAAGGAGTTATCAAATATAGTTTATTCGAAAGGAAGTAATCGAATATTGGTTATTCAAAAAAGAGTTATCGAATATTGGTTATTCGAAAAAGAGTTATCGAATATTGGTTATTCGAAAAAGAGTTATTGAATATTAGTTACTCGAAAAAGAGTTAATCGAATATTAGTTATTCGGAAATGAGTTAATCGAACATTAGTTATTTGACAAGGAGTTAATCGAATATAGTTTATTCGAATAGAGTTAAAGGAGTTATCGAATATAGTTTATTCGAAAGGAGTTAATCGAATATAGTTTATTCAAAAGGAGATAAGTGATAAGAGTTAATGAATTAAAGTTAATCGAGTTAAAGTTAATGGAGTTAGGGTTAATTGATTTGAGTTAATCGAGTTATATTTTGGAGTTAGATATTTCAGAAGTAGGGATTATAACGCTATAGTTATAATCAATGTTTTTCAATAAAGAAGTGGGTTCATAAATAGAATCCGAGAGTTACGTAAGGAAGTTTGTTAAAGATTGAGAAGGTGAACTTTGTCTATTTCGAAGTTATAAATGTTGTTCAGTTAAGGTCTGAGAGGTAGTTATACCCCAAATTGATTGACTTCATTTTTAACTAAGGAATGGTTAAGGTTCGATAGTAAAGTTCAATTAAGTGATATAGTTAATGGAGGTAATGGTTTGAATCGGCATAGCGATGTTTTATTTAAACATCTGTTTAAATCTAATGAATGAGTTTTGGAAACATTTTCCAAATATAATCAGGGATATTTTCTAATCATAGAAAATGAAATGTATGATGATAAATAATAATGGAATGGCAGTGGTACGTGAAAAAGAGATGGAAATGTTTTCCAATGATTAATAACGTATATTTTCTAAATTTAGAAAATAGGGAATGTTGAATTTATGGAAACAGGTAACTGAATAAATTAATGACAAATTAATTTAAAAAGAAGAAAAGGTTGATTGATGATTGATCGATAGAATTTCCAACTGGAAGTAATATCGTTGTTTGCTCATGTGTTTTTCTTTGATAGTTACTCACTGACTATCGAAGTTTTTGACCATTTCCGTTGTCAATACGAAGAGACCGGGATCAGATATATTATCTGAAAACCACTCCGTATAGCATTAGCGTTGCGATCAAATATGATGAAGATAATTGAACATGGAATTATGCAAGGGCTGTCCTGTTTAAAGAATAGTAACTTCGGTTTGTCCAGTCCTAGGACGACCTGTATGGAAGAATGTCTGACAGAGTATATTTAATAGATCGCGTAAGTTGATCTCTTCAAACGTATATACGTTTGGTGGCGGAGGAATTCGTTTCTTGCAACACCCCACCTCCATTAAGGTCACTCACAAAGGGAATGCCTTAACTTTGTTGGAGCATTATAGGTAAAAGACACAGATAATTCACAAGACTGACATATAAGCAGTGGAAAAACGAAATTTATTTCATACGCGGGTCATAACAAAGTCATTACAACAAACTATCTTGAAACAACTTCCAAATCATTACATCAAAATACTCTATCTTGATTAAAACATGAAGAAGCATAAACGATAATAAAGTAGCATAATCCCCATTAAGAGTGTATCCAAAGCCATAGCCAAGAAGAGAAAGTCCAAGCCATACATCTACTCTCTTCAAGCATGCAAAAGGTCTGAACTAAGCTGAGATGTTTCCTCCCTGCGGACCTGAGGGGGGGAGGGGAACGGAAGAAAAGAAGACAAAAGAAAAGTTGGTCAGACATGAGTCTGGTAAGCCTAGTGATTATTTAGCATGTAAAAAAGAAAAGGATTATGACTTGAATAAACTGAATCTAGGAAAACACCCTAGAAATAAGATAATAAGATTGAATATGCTATCGCACTCATTTCACTTCTCTGCACCCCCATACCAGTGTTTCAACTAGCACCATGTGTTCAAGATAAATGATCCCCTTTTTATCGATCGGCTCCCACTCATGTATGCTTATCACTTGTGTCTTTCGGCCCCTGCTTTACTGTAGATACCTATGCTGTTCCCACCATGGGTGTATCAAATCCTATGGTGGCAACCCGACACAATTCAAGATACACAGTGTATAACTACTGATGCCCAACGCCTGCTTTTTCCACTCCGGAGTACGTGCACGCCAGCACTCCATCGGAACCTACACTGACGCACCACCCGCCGTTGCTTTGACCGCTTATAATCAGCCCAGTAATCATGCCCCACCCTGCCTAGTTCAGGGTACCATGATACATCTATGTGGGTTACTGCTGAAATGGGTCCCCATTACTAGGGTTTCCTAATCAACATGTTATATTGGTTAAGTGTCCAAATTAACCTAACCCCACCCATCAGTTTAGTTAACATGTTGTATTGGTTAAGTGTTGCCTTAATTAACTTAACCCTACCATTCCTGTCTTAGCTTTAATTCATTCATTAAAGCACTAACCACTCACATTAGAGAGGTATTGTTGCGGTTACTGGATGTGCTGGTCGGGTCCAGGCAGTTTTGCACTGTAACTTAGTCTAACCTCGGGTTCTTTTGGGCTTGATGCACAAACCTCCCACATTAGATATATATTGTTACGGTTGTTGGATGTGCCGGGTGGTTCCGGGCAGTCTTACACCGTAACTCAATCTAACCTCGGGTTAGGCATATTCGTCTTTTTTTAAATTTACGTATTTACCTTTTGTGTTTATATGTAAATTATTGTCATTCAAGTCATGCCCAATTCCTCTCTAAATCATGTCCATAATTTTAGGTATATAAATTATGCCAATTTTATGCCACTAATCATTCATATATTTATGGGCCAAATTATGCCATTAATATGAATTTAAGGTTTTACCGACGTTATCCCCGTCATACGTTCGCAAAACTCACATAGAATGTTAGGCTCGTAACTTAGCCTAATTTATATACAAAAGGGGAAAGAAGGGAGCATCTACCATTCACACAACATAAAATAATAAGGAACTAACTATACATTGTCACGTAAACGTGGCATAATATAATGAACTTGCATTTTTGGATCCAACTATCATGAGTCTTTAAGCATATGAGATTACCCAAATCCAACTAGGCATGTAAATGTAAACTTTTATTTTGGGTCCAATGAACATAAACCTTAAGCATATAGAATTGCACAAGTTCAACTAGACATGTGAATGTAAACTTTAATTTGGATCTAATAATCATGAATCTTCAACATATGGAATTACACAGGTTTAACAAGGCATGTAAATATGAACTTTTATCTTGGATCCAACAAACATGAAACTTAAGCATATGGTTTTACACAAGTTTAACAAGGCATGTAAATATGAGCTTTAATTTTGGATCCAATTTTCATAGATCTAAATGTGGATCTAAACATGCTTCATGTCTTAGCCTAACAACTTGCATGATTCAATAAACATAGATCTAAATGTAGATCTAAACATAATACATGTCTTAGCCTAAAAATTTGCATGATTCAATAAACACATATCTAAATGTAGATCTAAACATAATACATGTTTTAGCCTAATAACTTGAATGATTCAATAAGCACAGATCTAAATGTAGATCTAAACAACTTTCATGATTCAATAAACATAGATCTAAATGTAGATCTAAAAAACTTGCATGTTACATAACATGAAAAAGTCACCAAATTTACGTAATATACGATTGGTTTAACATCAACATAATAACCACAAAAATCTCACAAGCATATACGATAGAATCGTTACAAGAATAGGCATAAATCAGCATTGTCATTATCTTACAACTAGGAATCACTCTAGTTTTTATTTTATTACAAATCACAACTTTTAATTGTTCATGTCTAAATAATAACAGGACTTACAAACAAAAGAAAGTCTTGTTTTTCTGGGATCTGTTTTCTGGATTTGAAAAGCAATCCCTTAAAGAAGACTATCAATTTCTCTAAGTAAGTTTTGATTCGAAGCTTTTGACTCGCTTTCTAATTGAAGAAGAAACGGTGGCTAGATAGAACGTTCATTGACTGCATGGTGGCTCCTTGGAATGAGTTAGTGTGATTTAAGTTTTGAGGATTAGGGTTGCTTTTACAGAAATATAATCTTTTGCGAGCCATTAGATTATCTTAGGAGCAATCACAACCGTATAGACTAGACAGAGTTATCCAGAATTGCCACCTAAGCCCTATTGACTTAGTAATAGGTCAGAAAAGGCTCAGCAACTAGTCAGCATCGTCTCATTTTTGGATCTGGGCGAGGGGGGTAGGTCGACCCCCGGGTCGACCTGTGTGATCCAGGTCGACCCCCTGGTCGACCTGATTTCTGGGGGGGAATTTCCCGCCCAGCATGCTTTAGGGTTTGAACTTGAATTTTGGATTTTAATTTGAACCTTTTAATCTATTTAAATTCTTGAATCTTCTGAATGTCATAACTCCTTCATACGGAGTCCGATTTATGCAAACTCGGACTCTATCTCAAGCAGAATTCCGAGACGAACGCAATAGCGTAACCCATTTCCATTAATTCTCACATATATAATTTAGTATTCTTTAAATTTGTTACTATAGTGATTACAAAAAATAAGGGGTGTTACATTCTCCCTTTCTTAAAGGATTTCGTATCCGAAATCATCGAGTCGAGAAGAACGTATATCATACCATCCACTAGTCCATCTACTCAACCATCAAACACAAGTTTCCATTGTCCTTAAAAAGACTTCTAATGTTTCCATGACGGTATGCATAATGTATGTACTTGTCCTTATCTAATGCAAGATTAGGCGATCTACTGATTAAGTTGACCTCCTTAATGCAAATTATGTCAGTGCCATGAGTCCATTACGTATGCGATTATTCCTAACCGTACTTTCTACATGAGTGCACAATCATTCATCCAAATGCAACGACCATATGATAACACATCAAGTTCAATCCATATACAAATACATATATACATATGCAATATGAAAGTGACTGAGCTAATCTAACACCTAATGTGTGTGTGTATGCATCCACGAGCAACCACGAGCAACCACTTGCAGCCATCAATCATAACATGTTTCAAATGCATGTTTACATCCATTGGTTTCTACCTAAGAATAAAGGATAGGATCGAGGAGATATGCTAGAACGATAGATATAAGCATGTATAAACTTAAGGAAAAAGAGATCAAGGATGTACCCTAAAAAATATAAGGGTAGGCTGCGCGTATTTTGTCCTCGGTTTCCCAAGTCACGTCTTCCTCGGCGTCGCTCCATTGAACTTTAACAAGTCTGACTTCGCGGTTGCGTAACTTTTTGGCTTCCGTACCCAAGATACGAGTTGGAACTCTCCTCATAGTCGCTTCTCGGTCCACTTCTACTTCCTCTAGTATGCTTGGCTTCACAACTTCTACAGACTCATGAAAGCACTTCGTAGTTGAGAAACATGAAAAACATTATGAACTCCAGCCAGTCTTTCGGGTAGCTCTACTCTATAAGCCATCTTCCCAATCTTCTCAATGATAGAAAACGGCCCTACAAATCTTGGTGTCAACTTTCCTACGGATCCAAAGCGAACGATGTTCCTTAAAGGATATACTTTAAGGAAAACCCTGTCTCCAACCTTGAACTCAAGGTCGGTCATTCTTTTATCAGCGTAGGACTTCTGTCTATCTTGTGCGGTCTTCATTCGCCTCCGTATCAAGTCCACTTTCTCTGAAGTTTCTCTGATCATGTCTGGTCCAAGTATGAGCTTGTCTGTAGACACCCACCAACCAGATGATGATCGGCATGGTCTTCCATATAAAGCTTCGAAGGGTGCCATGCCTATGGTGGCTTGGTAGCTATTGTTGTAGGAAAACTCCACCAAAGGAAGATGATCCTCCCATGTTCCTCCACAGTCAAGAATGCATAATCTCAAGAGGTCCTCTAATACTCTGTTCACCCTTTCCGTTTGGCCATCGGTTTGGGGGTGATAGGTCGTGCTTAAGCATAGTTGTGTGCCTATAGCCTCTTGCAAGCTCCTCCAAAACTCGCTCGTAAAGATAGGATCTCGGTCACTCACAAGGCTGGAGGGTATCCCATGGAGTCGAACTATCTCTTTAAGATAAACGGATGCTGAAGACTAGGCAATCCTTCTACTTTTAACGGGTATAAAGTGAGCGCTTTTTGTGAGCCTGTCCACTATTACCCAAATACTGGTATTGCCCCTTCTTGACCTAGGCAGCCCATCAATAAAGTCCATTGAAATGCTATCCCATTTCCACTATGGGACCTCTAGAGGATGAAGCAAACCACTAGGCTTCTTTTGCTCCGCCTTGACTTGCTGGCATATTAAGCACTTAGAGACGAATTCAGCTACATCCCTCTTCATGCCATTCCAAAAGAAAACCCTTTTTATGTCTTTATACATCTTGTCTCCACCTGGGTGTATGATCAACTTGGAATGGTGTGCCTCTTCAAGAACCTTCTTCACCAAATCCCTTTGCTTGTGGGACGCATAGCCTTCTATTCCGCCTCAACCAACCCTTATCATTGATGGAGTATCTATTGAGGTGACTAGAAGTCTCACCCCTAATTAGCTTATCCATCATATCAACTAGTTGAGCGTCTTCATGTTGCGCGGTTCCTATTGAGTCCAAAAGGGTAGGCTGCACCTCTAGTGATGCTAATAAACCAGTCACATGATCGACAGAGGGTCTAAAGTCAAAGTTGTCTATGTACTCCAAGCTTTGTCTTTCTACAAAGAGAGGACTTAAGGTCAGCTTCTTTCTGCTTAAGGCGTCTGCTACTACATTGCCCTTGCCAGGGTTATAAGAAATATCAAAATCGTTGGATGCCAAGAACTCCATCCACCTTTGTTGCCTCAAGTTAAGATCTTTCTATGAGAAAAGGCACTTCAACGAATTATGGTCAGTATATAATTCAAACTTCTCACCAAGGAATAATGGCGCCAAGACTTAAGCGCAAAGACGATGGCAGCCAACTCTAGATTGTGGATTGGGTAGTTTTTCTCATGTACTTTCAACTGTCTGCCTACATAAGCTACTACCTTCCCTTCTTGCATCATGACATCACCTAGTCCCGTACCACATGCATCCGTGTATACGGTAACATCTTGCTCCCATCCGGCAATGTCAGAACTAGGGTTGTTGTTAGAGCCCTCTTCAATCGTTGGAAAGCAACATCGTAAACCAAATCCCAATTGAAGGTTAGGTTCTTCATCGTCAACCTTGTAAGCGAAGGTGAGATTTTCGCAAAGTGTTTGATGAACTTTTGGTAAACGCCCGCTAGCCCGAGGAAGCTTCGGACTTCGGTTGCAATCCGTGGAACCTTCCAATCTTGCACCGCAACTACTTTGCGGGGTCCACCGCTAACACTTCCTTGGACACCACATGTCCGAGAAACCTTTCTTCCTCTCTCCAGAAATGGCAATTGGATAATTTGGCTTTCAATTGATGTGCTCGAAGAGTATCCATGATTTCTTTTAAATGATGAGCATGCTCTTCCGCACTCTTTGAGAAAATCAAAATGTCATCTAAGAAGACCACCACACACTTATTAAGGAACTCCCTAAACACCCTGCTCATTAAGTCAACGAAATAAGCGGGTGCGTTTGTCAAGCCGAAAGGCATGAAAAGCCACTTGAAGAAACCATCTGGGGTTCAGAACGCGGTCTTATCAATACTGTCTTCAGCCACTCTTAGCTGATGAAACCCGATAGCTAGATCTAGTTGGGAGAAAACCGATGCACCTACAAGCTGATCGAACAAGTCATTTATTCTTGGAAGTGGGTACCATTCTTCTTGGTCAGCTTGTTTAGCTCTCGATAGTCAACGCATAGGCGAGGTGAACCATCCGCTTTGGTTGCGAATACTACTGGAGCACCCCATTCATAAATACTCTGCCTTATAAACCCTTTTTCAAGCAGCTCTTTAACTTACTTGATGAGTTCTTTCCTCTCCCTTGGAGCCATGTGTCTAACAGGTACAGCAACGGGTTTTGCATTTTCAACAATGTATATGCAGAAGTCTATCTGCCACTTCGGAGGTAACCCCTTCACCTCTTCAAAGACATACGAATATTCACGGACTACTTTAGCAGACCGCAAATTCTCAACAGATGCATCAAGAGATTCTAGATAGCTAAGCATAACAGAGTTCATGGGATTACAAGAAATTTTGAGAGTGTTACTGAGGCGAGTCATGATTCTAACCACTCTCTTTTCACAATCGAGAATGGCACCATTACTGAATAGCCAATCCATGCCTAGAATCAACCCATAGCCCGTGAAGCCCAAAACATAGGCATTACATCTAAACCCAACACTTAGTATAGAAATTTCCAAATCCAACAAAATCATTGACAAATAAGTTGAGTCCCCAATTGGATTTGAAACAACCAAGGGATCCTCTACTAAAATGGTGTCTGAGTGTAGAGATTCAACTAAAGTAGTAGATATAGAAGAGTGCGATGCGCCAGAATCAAAGAGTGTATGAATAGGATGATCAAAAAGATAAACTAAACTCTTAACTGAAATATTTCTACCTCGTCCTTGCGGAGGAGCCATGAGAGTGTGAACCTGCCCTCCAGAAGTAGGTCCAATCCTCTGCCTTTGCCCTTGCTTTATTAGGCAGTCCTTAGCCATGTGTCATGTCTCGCTGCAGTGAAAACAACCACTTATCTTCCTCTTATTCTTTCTGTAGTCCTTAACCAGATGTCCAGGAATGCCACAAAAATTACACTTCCTCTTGTCACGAAGTTTGTTGTTCTTCCTGCCCTTCTTGGAATCTGTCTTCTTGCTCTGTGATCCATTCACTTTCTTAACTTGAGGTATTTCCACCTTTGTCTCTTTCTTGCCAACCTTATCTTCTTCTTGTAACAGTGCCATGTCCACTAGTCTCTCATAAGTTGCACCCATAGGTATATGGGACACAACTACGCTGTGCAGTGGCTCATTCAATCCTTTAACAAAATGGAGAGCCTTCTTATGTGGAGTGTTCACTAACTCCAATCCGAACCTAGCCAGTTGGTTGAATTGGTTAATGTATTCCTTGATCGACATACTCCCATGTTTGAGAGCTAAGAACTTCTCCATCTGTAGGCTTCGTTCATCCTGTGAGAGGAATTTCATTTCAAACCTCATTCTAAATTCCATCCAAGTTTCAACTGGTCTTTCAGCGTTAGTAACTTCCCACGAATAGGAAGCTTCGTCTTTGAGCAACCATATGGCCAACTGTATCTTCTACCTATCGTCCACTTCGAAGATAACAAACAAATCATCAGTTTCTTTGAGCCAGTTCCTAGCTTCGACGAATGATTCAGTTCCATTAAAATTTTTCCACTCATGGCTCGGAAGTCTCTACATATCTTTGAGAAAGTATTTGCACGAGGAGGAGGAGGAGGAGGAGGAACTGCTGCAACTGGGGAGGAGGAACGTCTGCTGGGCCTGCGACATTAGCCCTAGCCTCTAGGTACCTTCTGAACCATCCAGGTACCAGCATGCCCTCTGGAAGGTTAAGATCCCCAGACATGCTGAAACGAAAAGGAAAGATTTAAAACAAAGGATAGAAAGATAGTGCATATGTCTTTGGGGATTATGCTTTTTAAAACAACATTTTTTCTTGAAAAATGCTTCTTTAAATTTCCTTTTGAAAATTAGTTTTCAAAAACTTTTATCTGATCTGGTAAACCTCGCTCTGATACCAAGTGAAAAAATCCACCTCCGTTAAGGTCACTCACAAAGGGAATGCCTTAACTTTGGTGGAGCATTATAGGTAAAAGACACAGATAATTTACAAGACAGACATATAAGAAGCGGAAAAATGAAATTTATTTCATACGTGGGTCATAACAAAGTCATTACGACAAACTGTCATAAAACAACTTCCAAATCATTACATCAAAATACTCTGCCTAGATTAAAACATAAAGAAGCATAAAACGATAATAAAGTAGCATAATCCCCATTAAGAGTGTAACCAAAGCCATAGCCAAGAAGAGAAAGTCCAAGCCATACATCTACTTTCTTCAAGCTTGCAAAAGGTTTGAACTAAGCTGAGGTGTTTCCTCCCTGCGGGCCTGAGGGGGGAACGGAAGAAAAGAAGATGAAAGAAAAATGGGCTAGACATGAGTCTGGTAAGTCCAGTGATTATTTAGCCTGTAAACAAGAAAAGGATTATGACTTGAATAAACCGAATCTAGGAAAACACTCTAGAAACAAGATAATAAGACTGAATATGCAATCGCACTCATTTCAACTTCTCTGCACCCCCGTACCAGTGTTTCAACTAGCATCATGTGTTCAAGATAAATGATCCCCTTTTTATCAATCGTCTCCTACTCATGTATGCTTACCACTTGTGTCATTCGACCCTCGCTTGATTGTAGATACCTATGATGGTACCATCATGGGGTGTATCAAATCCTATGGTGGCAACCTGACACAATTCAAGATGCACAGTGTATAACTACTAATTCCCAGTGCCTGCTTTTTCCACTCTGGAGTACGTGCACTCCCACACTCCGTAGGAACCTACACTGACGCACCACCCGCCGTTGTTTTGACCGCTAATAATCAGCCCAGTAATCGTGCCCCACCCTGCCTAGTTCAGGGTACCATGATACATCTATGTGGGTTACTGCTGAAATGGGTCCCTGTTGCTAGGGTTTCCTAATCAACATGTTAAATTGGTTAAGTGTCCAAATTAACCTAACCCCACCCATCAGTTTAGTTAACATGTTGTATTGGTTAAGTGTTGCCTTAATTAACTTAACCCTACCATTCCTGTCTTAGCTTTAATTCATTCATTAAAGCACCAACCACTCACATTAGAGAGGTATTGTTGCGATTACTGGATGTGTCGGTCGGGTCCAGGCAGTTTTGCACCGCAACTCAGTCTAACCTCGGGTTCTTTTGGGCTTGATGCACAAACCTGTCACATTAGATATATATTGTTAAAGTTGCTGGATGTGCCTGGCGGTTCGGGGCAGTCTTACACCGTAACTCTATCTAACCTCGGGTTAGGCATATTCATTTTTTATAAATTTACATATTTACTTTTTATGTTTATATGTAAATTATTTTCATTCAAGTCATGCCCAATTCCTCTCTAAATCATGTTCATAATTTTAGGCATATAAATTATGTCAATTTTATGCCACTAATCATTCATATATTTATGGACCAAATTATGCCATTAATATGAATTTAAGGTTTTCCACATGTTACCCCCGTCGTACGTTCGTAAAACTCACATAGAATGTTAGGCTCGTAACTTAGCCTAACTTATATACAAAAGGGGAAAGAAGGGAGCATGTACCATTCACACAATATAAAATAATAAGGAACTAACTAAACATGTGTCATGTAAACGAGGCATAATATAATGAACTTGCATTTTTGGATCCAACTAACATGAGTCTTTAAGCATATGAGATTACCCAAATCCAACTACGCATGGAAATGTAAACTTTTATTTTGGGTCCAATGAACATAAACCTTAAGCATATAGAATTGCACAAGTTCAACTAGACATGTGAATGTAAACTTTAATTTGGATCCAATAATCATGAATCTGAAACATATGGAATTACACAGGTTTAACAAGGCATGTAAATATGAACTTTTATCTTAGAACCAACAAACATGAATCTTAAGCATATGGTTTTACACAAGTTTAACAAGGCATGTAAATATGAGCTTTAATTTTGGATCCAATTTTCATAGATCTAAATGTGGATCTAAACATAATTCATGTCTTAGCCTAACAACTTGCACGATTCAACAAAAATAGATCTAAATGTAGATCTAAACATAATACATGTCTTAGCCTAACAACTTGCATGATTCAATAAACATAGATCTAAATGTACATCTAAACATAATACATGTCATAGCCTAATAACTTGCATGATTCAATAAACATAGATCTAAATATAGATCTAAACAACTTGCATGATTCAATAAACAAAGATCTAAATGTAGATCTAAACAACATGCATGTTACATAACTTGAAAAAGTCACCAAATTTACATAATATACGATTGGTTTAACATCAACATAACAACCACAAAAATCTCACAAGCATATACGATAGAATCATTACAAGAATAGGCATAAATTAGCATCGTCATTATCTTACAACTAGGAATTACTCTAGTTTTCATTTTATTACAAATCACAGCTTTTAATAGTTCACATCTAAATAATAACAGGACTTACAAACAAAAGAAAGTCTTGTTTTTCCGGGATCTGTTTTCTGAATTTGAAAAGCAATCCCTTGAAGAAGACTATCAATTTCTCTACGTAAGTTTTGATTCGAAGCTTTTGACTCACTTTCTTATTTAAGAAGAAACGGTGGCAAGGCTAGAACGTTCATCGACAGCATGGTGGCTCCTTGGAATGAATTAGTGTGATTTAGGGTTTGAGGATTAGGGTTGCTTTTATATAAGTTTAATTTTATGTGAGCCGTTAGATTATTTTAGGAGCAATCGTCCAGACTAGATAGAGTTATCCAGAATTGCCACCTAAGCCCTTGTGACTTGGCAATAGGTCAGAAAAGGCATAGCAACTTGTCAGCATCGTCTCATTTTTGGATCTGGACGAGGGGGGTAGGTTGACCCCCTGGTGACCTGTGTGACCCAGGTCGACCCCTGGTCGACCTGATTTATGGGCGGGAAATTTCCCGCCCAGCCTGCTTCGGGGTTTGAACTTGAATTTTGGATTTCAATTTGAACTGTTTTAATCTATTTAAATTCCTGAATCTTCTGAAGGTCATAACTCCTTCATACGGAGTTCGATTTACGCATACTCGGACTCAACCTCAAGGAGAATTCCGAGACGAACGCAATGGCGTAACCCGTTTCCCTTAATTCTCACATTTATATTTAAGTATTATTTAAATTCGTTACTATAATGATTACAGAAAATACAGGGTGTTACATTTCTCTTAGCTGTATACTCGTTGTATTTTTAGGGAAATCAATTTGTGATTTGGCGGGTAGGGCGATGTGACATTCAAAGTGAATAATTGTGTGATCTGTTAGAGATAAGAATGACCTCTAGCCTCACAACCGGTAAATGACAAAAATCGGGCAGGCATCATGGCTAAGTGGTTGGCCGTTAATTAGGGTGTATTATCACCTATCTAGAGATATTCATTTCATTCTATAATCTATTGACGATGTTGTCCCATTCGGGAAATGGTTGCTGATCCTAACCGTTGGTGATTTACATTTGATACACTCAAGAGAAATGAGTGGTCGGTCATGTGTGGCCGGGTTGCAAGATGTTCTTGTTGAACCCAGTGTATTCCTCTCTAGAGGTACACTTTCGGAAGGTGGTTCCATACCTTGTCATAGTTGGAAATCCATCACCCAATAAGTGCTCGCGGTTTTGATTGTATACTATATGTAGAATGTGAGATGAAAGTGTTTCTGCTAGATGATTATTATATTGTGATTGATAGACACTATTATAATATCAATGAGTTTTGATATAAATATTATCATTTCTTTCAAAATGATTTGAAAGTTAAGTCAAATTGATTTGGATTCTCACAAGGGAAAAACCCGTTCCGTTATATGCTGTGGTCTTATGAGATATCATTTAATTGCTTAAACTGTTTTAAACTATTTTACTCACACCAATCCCATGACTGACCCAGAGTTTATTTTGTTTTGTTTTCCCTAAACTCTTGGGTGACCAATTTTGTATGGGCAGTCAAGTAGTCAGGAGTTTTCAGATATACTGGGAGAGTTTGGAGCAGGAGGCTTCAGGATTGTATAGCTATTGTTTATTCCGCTGTGTTGTAAGTGTTGTACTCTGATAATGCTACTATATATACTGATTGTATTTCAAGGATATGTTATCTATTATATGTTGTTCGTTCCGTTGTGAGATTCGTGTTACTCTGATGTTGTATGTTCTTCTTCTTCTATTCTAAGTTTCTACCTTATCTATTCTCGCCCTCTATTTTCTTTCTATTAGTTTTCTGGTTTCCTGTGCAATTGGGGTTGGACTTATGTTATTTGGTCAGCTCAAATTGTACCGGAATTTCGGGACACTACAATTTATATATGAGTTTGAGATTTTGATGAACCGAATTGGCAAGCCACTTGGCATTTTGATTTTCTTTTTGGTTAAAGAAGGCCTAGAGAGGCGAGTTGGAGTTTGAGCTATTGACCAGTACAAAGGCGGTGCTGGCGAAATTTTCAAAAATTTCGGGTGTTAGAAAATTTTCAAAGTTTATGGAAATTTTCGTTAGTTGGGATTAATTAATAATTTAGTTGAAATTAATTGGTACAGTGAAATTGAAGTTAAAGAAGTAAAAATAATTTTTAACCAGTTAATAAGGTTTGTTTTCTACCTTAGCAATTTCAAGGACGAAATTATTTTCAGGGGGAAAGAATGTAACGACTCGTACTATTACGAATAAT
This sequence comes from Allium sativum, assembly GCA_030737875.1. Classification (NCBI taxonomy): domain Eukaryota; kingdom Viridiplantae; phylum Streptophyta; class Magnoliopsida; order Asparagales; family Amaryllidaceae; genus Allium; species Allium sativum. The sequence goes on from CM060912.1 coordinate 777,771,423, forward strand.
AAATAATTTATTTAATTATTTAAATAAAGGTTTGGTAGTTTAAAATGACCAGAATTAAATAATAAGGAGTATTTAATTAATATAATAATTAAATAATATATTTAAATTCCAGAATAGTCGGAAATAGTAGAATTCACAATACGATGTGAATTGGATCATATATAAGCTATAATTCAGTTTGAAATTTGATTTAAAATAACAAATATATTATTTAAACAAAGTTTGAACGTATAATTATATTATAATTAAAATAGAGCTCACGGCAGTTCTTAATTTGGCGATTCGAACTTCAACTGAATATACAGGGTCTGTTTTAAATCGGATTTCTGTGAAATAAGAAACGTTCAGAGCTGGTGAAGTATATTTTTCTAATGAAAGAAAAAAATCGGGAATTCGTCGTGTAGATTTTGATTTATTTCCAAATCAAATTTTAGAAAAGTCACTATGGAATTCCTTTATAATTTTATAACGACTTATTTAAATTTAAATGGATTTTCAATATAAATTGAATATCAAATTAACTCTGGATTTGAAATATGGAGATATAGATCCAAATATGTTATTTCAGAGCTTTATGATATTTTATGTGAATATATATACGATAATATTAAATTATTTGTATTTAAATTAATTATTTTTAAATATATATATATTTAAATGTGTTATTTAGAGCTTTCAAAATAACCAGTTTTGCTAACGACCTCCGTTTTCGATGAAACTAATTTTGTTGGATCTGGAATATTAAATTATTGTTAGATTTCAATTTCTGTGATTTTTGGAGTCAGTACGTGGCCGTACGGATTTTTAATGTGAAAACCAAACGATAATTTGACTTTAAAAATACCCTGTGTGAGCATACGAAGTCGGAATTCGATGAAACCAGTTTCGTTGGGTCTGTAATGTCGAACTCTAGTTGTATATCCATTTTCATGATTTTTTGATATCATGTATGATCATAGAAATTTTTAAAAGATAAATTTAGTCCATAATCTAATATAAAATATATATAAAAAAGGGTTTCTTACTTTCTAAGCTATGATATATCCTATAAGTACTCCCATCTAAACCTAAATGAATTCATTTTCTCTGGTCAATAAGAGAGGCCGCTAGTTTTCTTCATCTAAAAGAAATCGCAACTTCCATAAATCACAGAAAGTCAAAATGAAATCCATAAATCAAGACACTTGTATTTTAGTGATCCTTGAACTCTCCTTTTCATTTTGATACAACATTCAATGGGTTTGAACACCCTTATGGTAATAGCGTTGACCAATAGTGGATCTAGGGTTAATTGATTTGTGAAATAGGTGCTGGGATTCACGAAATAAGGTTCGTATTTGGATTTAAGGAATATTTTTGCACCTGTAGCAATTTTTTTGAGGGAATCCAACACTGAAAGTATCGCTACCTCTGTAGCAGGGCCGTTCGACACGAGTACTGAGAGATGCTCGAGTTCATGGTGGCATACAGAGGTTAAAGAGAATTCGAAGGGCGATCAAACGGTGATTTTCATTTGAGTTTCCATGGAGAAATGGTATTGTGGCTGTCTGATTTCTTTTATTGTAGAACGAAGAGTAGCAGTAGAAGTTGTGATTTCAATCTGGCATGCGAGTTACTTGAAACTGGTATGACGAGGGAGTGTATAGGAAGAGAAAAGAAATGGTGAAGGTGTCATGATTTTTAAGGGAATGGTGAAGGTGCAGTTAGGCGTGGATGTTGGGAAATGGCTATTGGTTTTCGAGCAGTGTGATTTCCTTTGATTGGGGAAGGAGAATACTGGTGAGAGCGGGTACGGGAAAGCACGGGTGGGGATTCATGGGCTTGGATGTGGGCAGACAGTTTTGGGGTGAGCCCTATTCAAATGGAAATGGAATTTAATTATTTATATGATTATCTAAATTGTAAATTTCATAACTACCTCATACGTTATCAAAATTAGACGAAAAAAGATCCGGCAGGATCATATGGACGGACACTACCCTGTGGAACTGACTGGGAATGAATTGGAGACAGTTACAATTTATAGCGAAATAAATTTCTGAATCAGCGACGGTTATCGTTATTTAATGATAAACCGGCCAATGTGAGTAAAACTCACCAACTCCACCAGTTCATATTTTTATAACGTATATTTAGAACTGATAAATGATGATTGATTTCTGTGTATTGACTATTTGGTTGAAATGCTAAGTAATTGGTTGAAATTACAGATCTGGTTATATTTAAATATATATATATATATTGATTCTGTTTAGCAGAATATTTTGTAGTGAAATGAAACTGATGTTAACACTATTGTTTAACATATGTGGATGCATGGAAATAGGTCAGAGGAATCCAACTGGATTCCTCAACATTTATTTTACTGTTTTTCATATATTGTAATATATGATATGATACATAATCTGTGTTGATTACGTGTGTTGAATGATATTGATCATTGTTATTTGGGTACTTAAATACCATAAGAAATATTGGAATGTAGAAAAGGGGATTTTCAAAGTGTATTTTGAAAATAAAGTATTTATATAAAATCAATGGATTTTATATATAAAAGGAAAAGGATTTTATATAAGAAAATATTTTTATAAAATCAAATAACAAATATAAAAGGAAAATATTTGTGAAACAAATATAAAAGGAAAATATTTGTGAAACAAATACAAAAGGGAAATATTTGTGAAACAAATAGGAAAGGAAATATTGGTGAAACAAATAGAATAGAAAAGGAGATAGTTAGAAAATAAATAGGAATGAAAAGGAAATATTTATTTGTTAAATAAACAAATAGAAAAGGGAATATTTGTAAAACCAATAGAAAAGGAAATATTTGTATAAACAAATAGAAAAAGGAAGTATTTGTAATCAAAGAGTGTTAGTTGAATATTGGTTATTCGAAAAGAGTTAATCGAATAGTGTTAATTAATTAGAGTTATCAATTAGAGTTAATCGAATAGTGTTAATCAATTAGAGTTATTGATTAGAGTTAATCGAATAGTGTTAATCAATTAAAGTTATCGATTAGAGTTAATCAAATACTGTTAATCAATTAGAGTTAATCGAATAGTGTTAATCAATTAGAGTTATCGATTAGAGTTAATCGAATAGTGTTAATCAATTAGAGTTATCAGTTAGAGTTAATCGAATAGTGTTAATCAATTAGAGTTATTGAATAGAGTTAATTGAAAAGGAGTTAATCGAATATAGTTTATTCGAAAGGAGTTATCGAATACAGTTTATTCGAAAGGAATTAATCGAATATAGTTTATTCGAAAGGAGTTAATCGAATGTTGGTTATTCAAAAAGAGTTATCGAATATTGGTTATTCGAAAAGAGTAATCGAATATTGGTTACTCGAAAAAGAGTTATCAAATATTGGTTATTCGAAAAGAGTTATTGAATATTGGTTATTCGAAAGAGAGTTATTAAATATTGGTTATTCGAAAGAGAGTTAATCAAATATTGGTTATTCGAAAAAGAATTAATCGAATATTAGTTATTCGAATAAGAGTTAGTTGAATATTAGTTAATCGAAAGAGGGTTAATCGAATATTAGTTATTCGAGTAAGAATTAGTCGAATATTAGTTAATCGAATAAGAGTTAATCGAATATAGTTTATTCGAATAGAATTAAATGAGTTAATCGAATATAGTTTATTCAAATAGAGTTAAAGGAGTTAATCGAATATAGTTTATTCGAATAGAGTTAAAGGAGTTATCAAATATAGTTTATTCGAAAGGAGTTAATCGAATATAGTTTATTCGAAAGGAGTTAAGTGATAAGAGTTAATGAATTAAAGTTAATCGAGTTAAAGTTAATGGAGTTAGGGTTAATTGATTTGAGTTAATCGAGTTATATTTTGGAGTTAGATATTTCAGAATTATGGATTATATTGCTATAGTTATAATCAATGTTTCTCAATAAAGAAGTGGATTCGTAAATAGAATCCGAGAGTTACGTAAGGAAGTTTGTTAAAGATTTAAAGGGTGAACTTTGTCTATGTCGAGGTTAGAAATGTTGTTCAGTTAAGGTCTGAGAGGTAGTTATACCCCCAACTTGATTGACTTCATTTCTAACTAAGGAATGGTTAAGGTTCGATGGTGAAGGATGGTTAAGTGAATTTAGTTAATGAGTGTAATGTTTTTGAGTTGGCATAGCAATGTTTTATTTAAACAACTGTTTAAATCCAAATGTAGCAGTCTTGGAAATGTTTTCCAAAAAGAAATCAGAAATGTTTTCAAATATAAAGAATAAGAGATGAGAATAAAAATGGAAACATTTTCAAATATTAATAAGGTATATTTTCTAAATTTATAAAATAAGAATTTCTGATATATATGGAAATAGGAAATGGGTAAATGAATAAATTAATGATAGATTAATTTAAGAGATAAATGATGATTAATGATTGACCGATGAATTTCCATCTGGAAATAATATCGTTGTTTATACACATGTTTTCCTTTGATAGTTAAATCGCCGACTATTGAAGTTTTTGACCATTTTTCCGTTGTCAATACGGAGAGACCGGGATCAGATATATTATCTGAAAACTACTCTGTATGGAATTAGCGTTGCGAATCAAATATGATGAAGATAATTGAAGACGAAGTTATGCAAGGGCTGTTCTGGCGATCCTAGGTACAAATTGCCTAAGATGGATTTAAAGAATAGTGCCTTCGGTTTGTCCAGTCCTAGGAAGCCTGTATGGAAGAATGTCTGAGAGAGTATATTCAATAGATCACGTAAATTTATCTCTTCAAACATATTTACATTTGGTTGCAGAGGAATTCGTTTCTCTTAGCTGTATACCTGTTGTATTTTCGGGGGAAATCAATTTGTGATTTTGCGGGTATGACAATGGACATTCAAAGAGAACAATTGTGTGATCTGTCAGAGATAAGCGTGGCCTCTAGCCTCACAACCGGGAAATGACAAAAATCGGGCAGGTAGCATGGCAAAGTGGTTGGCTACCAATTAGGGTGTATTATCACCTATCTAGAGATATTCATTTCATTCTTTAATCTATTTGATGTTTTCCCATTCGGGAAACGGTTGTTGATCCCAACCGTTAGTGATATACATTCGATACACTCAAGCGAAATGAGTGGTCGGTCATGTGTGGCCGGGTTGGAACATGTTCTTATTGAACCCAGTGTATTCCTCTCTAGAGGTACACTATCGAAAGGTGGTTCCATACCTTGTCAAGTAGTCAGGATTTTACAGATATACCAGGAGAGCTTGGAGCAGGAGGCGTTAGGATTATATAACTATAGTTATTTCCGTTGTGAGATTTGTGTTTACTATGATGTTGTGTGTTCTTCTTCTTCTTCCATTCTAAGTTTCTATCTTATCTATTCTCACCCTCTAATTTCTTTCATGCACTATCCAGCATTTCCGATGCTTGATAGTCGACATTGGGTTATATGTCGATTACTCAGGATCGCGAAAACCCGGGTCGTTACAAAAATCAAAACTTATCTTCAAATATATTTTTTAAACATAAACAAGATCAATAATTCAAATATTAATGTAATACATAAATTAATTTTTTTTCTTTAGGTTTTCAGTTATTTTATTGGGCTATATAATAAGTACAAATGTAATAATTTAATAAATTACTTTATATGCAGGTGCCTTGCACGTGCCAGAAATCTCGTTATTTATAATTAAAGCTCCATTGTACGATTGGAATAGTTGACATATGCTTCTACTGCTACAATTTAAGGAAATGGTTTTAGAGTAGAATATTATGTTTTAGTGTTGGTAAAATGGTTTGAATTCACAAGATTCAATCTAAAATAATCACTACAAGAGAATGTAATATTTAGGACAAAAAGTAGATACCAGTTAAAATTTTATCTCTAATATAAAACAAAATAGAGACAAAATTATGTTGTCTCGAATAATGGAGCTAGGGACCCCCATTGAATCTTTAATAGGTACCAATTTTGCTTTCACTCCTTGTTTTTAAGGAGAATCAATCACAACCGTCAATTCATTAAAGTAAATAAATTGCGTTAGATAGAAATGTGACTACATTTTCCACATTGTCATTTTAGAGATACTGTAGTGCATCCCGTTTCATAGCCGTTTAACCCTATTTGTTCCTTCTTCCTCAAATTTATGGACAAACTTCCATGATTCAACATGAGACCAATCGACATTGAAGGAGGGATTGCCAAAGAATGAAAAGGTCGATTTTTTCCCAAATTTTGATTTATTAGATAAATTTGCTTTAAGTACATCAACACGTTTAATTTATTAAATTTTTGTTGCCTTACATAAAGAAAGGAGTTCTACGAGAGTTCTCTCTATATCAGTTAGTACATTGGCCTCATTTTGTGTAATTTCTGGATTTTCTATTTCCACTTCATTATTTCTAGGCATTCCAAGTATCAAGCCCACTTAATTAAAATTTAAAGAATCAAAACATTTTTACCTCCATCTGTTTTTCTTTAACACTCCTTTATAGGTTTCAGGGATTTTTCGAAGTGGATTTTTGTTGTTTTGCAGCTAAGAATAAAATGTGGAACTTTTTGATGGCTGTGGTGATTTAAAATAATTGTTAACCATGTTCAACTGAGATTACAAGGTTACCTTGCAATTCCACTATTTGGGATCCAGCCTAAGACCAGTAAAGGTGACTATGACAAGCTTGTTGAAAAAAATATCATTTCATTGATAATGTGCATTTTTATAGTTTTTTTAAATTGTGTGAATGTGATATTCTTACTTTGAAATTTGGATATTGTAACATCTTAGTGATTTAGTTTATAGATTATATATTTTGGAATTATTTGTAGATGTTTTTAATCAGTTATAGTGATAAATATGTTTGTTCATTGTTATCATGTTTGAGCGGTTGGAAATGAATGAGAAGGTTAGGGAAGAAGAAGTTATGTGATAGTGGAGTAATACAAAGAAACCAACCCCACATTGCGTGTGTTTTGTGGATACATCTCCATAAATACCAAAGCCCCACATGCTAAATCAAACAAATGACATGAGCACATAAGGACTTGAATGAATGGGCTATGTAGGCATTGGGCCTTCATATTAAATATTAAAATATCAAAGATAAGGGCCTTCGGGCTCTTGGGGTCTCTCGTGATGGAATGGGCCGCCAACTGTTTTAATGCGCGGAAAGAAGTTTATTTTTACACGGGTGCGTTCGTTCGCCTGAACAGTGACCGGATGCGACCATTTGAACCAGCGTGCCTGTATGGACAGTCGCGACTACCCAGAAAGGCACCCCTCTTCCGCTATACATAAGCAGTCTGACAGAGCCACCGAAAATCCAAGACATTTGTTCATTCTATATCCTTCTTCTTCACTAATAATCTGTTCTTAAAATAAACTCACTTGCATTTGTTGTTGCTCTGCAACTGTAAGCGCTACATTGCAGAGATCGATCCGTTTTATCTTGGGAAATAATTGCTCGCATCGAGTGCCGTAGAGGGGGCAATATTGTTTCAAGGAAACAGATTTACTTTGGACTCGGACGACACTAACCGGTACCCTTTTTACTTCTGTTTTGCAACTGTTCTACGTTGTTGCAAATCCGGTCACTCTTTTTGCCGTTACTAATTTTGAATATAGTTCATACTAGTAACACTTCTTGACGTGACAGTTGGATTGTGACAATTTATTTATTGCTATCGGGTTCATGCTATATTTGCATTGTTACGAACAACAATCTTGAAACAATATTTTCGTTTTGAATAGAAAACGATAATGGCTAAGAGCAATAACACTGCTGCTACTCCAATACAACCTGCTTTGCGCCCATGTTTACGCCAATGGCACTGTCTCATGGAGAAAGACCAGAAAAGTTCACTGGAGCGGACTTCAAACATTGGCAGCAAAAGGTGCTATTTTACTTGACAACATTGGGCCTAGCAAATTATCTAAAAGAAGATGCTCCGGTCATTGCAGAATTGGAACCAGATCCTGTTAAAGCTGAATCACTTAATGCCTGGAAGAATTCCGATTTCATGTGTAAAAATTACGTCTTGAATGCCCTCGACAACAGTCTATACAGCGTGTACTGAACTGTTGCAACATCCAAACAACTTTGGTTGGCTTTGGAAAATAAGTATAAAACTGAAGATGCTGGCATGAAGAAATTCATTGCTGGAAAATTTCTTGACTTCAAAATGGTCGATACAAAGACTGTGATCAACCAAGTTCAAGAACTGGAACTTATCATTCATCAACTAGAAGATGAAAAGATGACGCTTAGCGAATCTTTTCAAGTTGCCACTGCTATTGAGAAGCTTCCTCCATTGTGGAAAGACTTCAAGAACTACCTAAAGCACAAGCGCAAAGAAATGACAATGGAGGAACTCGTAGTTCGATTGAAAATTGAGGAAGATAATAGAAATTGTGAAAAGAAGATTTCTCAAAATGTGGTTGCCAAAGCAAATGTTATCGAGACGGATAAGTCCAATAAGAGAAAATGTGACAACCAATCTAAGAAGTCAAAGAAATTCAAGGGTTCATGCCATAATGGTGGAAAGAAGGGTCATAATGTTGTAGAATGGCGCGGCCCACCCAAAAAGAAGAAATTAGAAGCAAATGTGGTAGATGTTTCAGATGATTTTTCTAAAATGGACTTGTGTGCAGTTGTTTCTAATGCAACCTTGTTGGCAACAACAAGGAGTGGTTTATAGACACTGGATCCACTAGGCATATATGCGCAAATAAATGGATGTTCACAAATTACAAAAATGTTACTAATGAAGAACAACTGCTTATGGGTAACTCTTCCACATCAAAGGTTGAAGGCAAGGGAAAGATTAAGCTGAAATTGACTTCTGGAAAAGAACTCACTCTAAATGATATTCTTCATATTCTAGAAATTCGCAAGAATCTAATTTCAGGATCATTGCTCAGCAAGCATGGCTTCAAACAGACATTTGTGGCTGATAAATTTGTGTTGTCTAAGAATGGAGTGTACATCGGAAGGGGTTATGTATGTGATGGCTTATTTAAGGCTAATGTAACCACTGTTGTACCAAACAATGATATGAATAAAATTGAATCTTCTGCTTATATGGTTGACACTCCTAATCTATGGCATTCTAGACTAGGTCATGTGAATTTTGGTACTTTACAAAAACTGATCAATCTAGAATTCATACCTAAGTGTAGAATTGATTCAAATTACAAATGTCAAATTTGTGCTGAAGCCAAATTGACAAGAACCTCATTCCATCATGTTAAAAGAGAAACCGAACCTCTAGACTTAATACATCACTACAAGAAAATACCCCTTTTATAACGTTGAATAAATGTCGTAGAAGTACTTCAACAACATTTATGTTAATGTTGTGTTATCCATTGTTGTTAAAAAGGGGTTATTTTTCACCATGTTTTGGTGAATGTTGCATACAGTGTTGTAAATATATATTTTATAACATCGTTCAAGCGTTTTTAAAGTTACTAAAAATAATCGAAAACATTTATTACAACATTTGTAAAATATTAGAATAGAAAAATACACAATCAATTTACAAATAATGTCAATTGTGCTATTTTAATGATTTCTAAACGTTATAAATGTAGCTTTTAACTACAATTTCTATAACTAACATTGGAAATATTAACATCTTTTTGGTAGTAGTCCGCACTAAAGAAACTATCCACTTCAAAATATAAATGTAAACAAATTGTAATAATATGCCAAATCACAAGAAGACTCAAAACACAAAAAGAACTTGTATATTAGAAAATTTAGTACAGTTGCTTGTATAATTCATGCTCCCAGTAACTAAAACAATATCTTAGGAGTTTTTTGTACGTAGCAAATTTTCAATTAGCTATGATATCTCAAAGTTCCAAAAAAAGACTCCTCTTAGTAGTGTACTTTCTCCACTAAACCAAAAGAAAATTTATGCAATCCACAAGTGCATCAGCTTTGTCCACTCTTTTGATTGAATTTGCATTATCTTCTTCAGAAATGAACTTTTCATTTGTGATCAAAGTGGATGGTCTACCTCGGTTGTTTCTTATCTTTGTATCTTCCATTTATCCGAAGTTAAGGTGGTACACATGTGTTTTCTGTTTTTATAAATCCACATGACCTCTTTTCTCCTATTTCAACATGCTCTTGTATGCCAAAGTTGCTTGTATGTTGTATGCTCATGTTTTAAGACTCATCTTAGTTGCTAGTGTGCGCTAGTGTATAGAGTCTCATCCAAATGTCGAGAGTCGAGCGCTCAACTACTGATCTGTAAAGAAGGAATCAGTAGGAACACATTCATGAGATGTACATGGTGATATAACAACTCTAAATGTAGCACAAATTCGCATTTATTTATTAAAATTCGAATCATTCAAAACATTTTGAAGCCAAATATTTATCCTACTGTTGTATCTACGTCTAGCACAATGTACCAAATTTTCCATTTAAATATTAATCTAAATACCTCAAACAATTCCATAGTATTAAAAAAACATATTGCATGTACTAATTTACCCACAATACTGTTTTGTTTCAGTTGGACAAACCAACATTAACATATAGCAAGTGAACTAAAAGAAAAATAAAAAAAAAAGAATTCTTTTATTCAAACTGCATAACTGGAAATGAACTAGAATATTAAAAACAACACATAGATCCTGGAGTTCACGCCTCAATCATGGACCTTCTTGTGGAAAGGATGATGTTATGTAGAGAAATCTCAGTGCACATGATAAGAAGTGAGAAGATTCCAGTGGTTGTGATGCGGCTATCCAGAGGAGGTGCAGTTGGAGTTGCGAGTACCAAACTAAATTGTTTCTAGAGGTACAGAATCAGTCAATTAACAAGGAAGTTAAGAAGATACAATATGATTGTAGCTAAAGGAGGATAAAAGGAAGAGAAGCATGTAAAAGAAAAGAAAAGGGATACCTAAACTTCCAGTTATTGCAAATAGAAAGAGCAAAAGCAACAAAGGAACCATTTGAGCAAAGAAAATTGAAGAAAAGAGCTGCTGCAAAAAATATTAAATATTGATGTAGAAACAAAAGGAACGAGAGAAAGGTGCATGCGGTTCTTCTTGATTATGAAGAACGTTAAATAGGCATGGAAAGGGAAATTGAGCTTAGTTACTTTATGCAATTGGGAGCAGCATGTGCGAGATTCCATAAAGAGGGATAAGGATTGTTATGCATTTCCTTTGGATTGGAAAGAGGGCAAACGGAGAGTGACTGTAATAACCCGGAAATCTGAGCCAATTTAAAATTTTTATTTTGGCAATTTTAGTGAATTTTGATTATTTAAAATGAATTATTTTAAATACTAATGACGAGAAATTTATTTTGAATATAATTCGAACGTATATATTTATATAGATCGCCGTTAGAATATAAATATTTATTTTAAATTATAAAAAGAATTGAAAATGGTGTGGTAGTTCGACAATTTGATTTCAAATTTCAAATGAATGTACAGGATTCAAAATAAACCGGATTTTAGCGAAACCAAAAATATTTGAATCTAATTGAGAATATCTTTCCAATGAATCCGAAAAATTGAAATTTCATAGCGGGAGTCAAAAGATATGTCCAGATGAAAATTCAGAATAGACGCTATGGAATTCAGGCCCTTAAAAATGAAAATTTTGCAAACGACCTCGGTTTTCGATGAATCCACTTTTGTTGGATCCGCGATGTCAAATTATTGCTAGGTTTCAAAATTCGTAATTTTTCGAATCAATATGTGAGCGTGGCAAAGGAAAACGTGTTTGACCAGTTTTAGTTGATTTTAATCGACTGGAAAATGGCCATTTTTCAAGCGGTCTCAGAATTTGACGAAATTAGTTTTTTAGGACCGTATCATCAATACGAAGCTAGAAAATATTTTTCGGGAATTTTTAGAGTTAGTACGTAACTCCGGTAAATTGTAATGTGCGTTCAAATTCAATATATAGAGTTATATTTTGATTTTGACGAAAACTGATCGAAACGATTGAATCGGCCTACGATACATATCCCATTGTGTTCGGAGTGGGGGTAATTAGCTAAGGACGACAGGCGGTAGGTCTCGTTTAGAGTTCGAAATAAAAAGTTGCTTTTTAGAATTTAAAAATAATATATATATATATATATATATATATATTAATATAACACCCCCCCTTTCTCCTATCACTAAGTCACCCCCCAGTCAGTTTTTCCAAAACAGAAACGAAAAAAAAAACCTAAACGATCGAGCGCCGACCGCCCCCCTTCCACCTCAGATCGGCCGACCCCCCTTCTCTTCTTTTCCCCCTCCTCCTCCTTCTTCTTCCGCGCCGTCCCCCTCCTTTCTTTGACTGAACCCGAGAACCCCCCTGTGCCCTAGCCGAATGAGACGCGTCACAACCCCCCCCCCCCCCGCTCGGAGATGAAGCCCACCGCCGTTGATGACACAACGCCCCCCGACCCCCCCCCCCCCAGCGATGCTGAGCACCACTCGCCACCTGCAGCAACCCACCAATGTCCGACAAACCCTAGCAGCCTCCTCCCTCTGTGAACGGCGAGTTTTCAGTTCTTTGTTTATTTAAAATTCTGATTTTATTTATTTAAAATTCTGATTTTTAATTTATATGAAGGTAGGATTATTATAACGATAAAGTTTAGTTTTTTTTATATATATAAAGAAGTGATTTTTATCATATAAAGATTTGATTTTTAAACACAAAAATATTTGATTTTTATTCGCATAAAGAGAAGGTTTTTAAACAATGAAAGATGAGATTTTTATCTACATATAGATAGGAGTTTTCAAAAAGAAAGATGTGATCTTTATAGAAGTAGCAATGTAAAAATATGATTTTTACATTATAGAAAGAATAAAAATACGATTTTTATATTGTATAGATAGTTAAAAATTCGATATTTATATAAGAAGTAAAAATATAAAAATATAATTTTTATATAGAAAGAAGCGTTGTAAATGCATATGAAGTAGAAGTAAAATTATGATTTTTATTTATTGAAATGAAGTGATACAAATATAATTTTTATTATGAAGTTAGCGTGATAAAAATATAATCTTTATTATATGAACACCATTATAAAAATAGAATTTTTATCTATATAATAGTGAATATAAAAATGTGATTTTTATATACATAGCAAAAATATAAAAAAGTGATTTTTATATATGTAGTGGCTACGGGCAATGAAATTGACGAAGGGCGGTCACAACGAAGATTTCTGCATAGGAAGAGTCGTAGCGTTTGGAATAGCTACTCGGTGAGAACTCCTCACTTTTAAATTTATTTCTAGTTAAAATATATACTAAGATGCAGACGGTGTTTAGTAGCACCCGACACCCATCGTCCACAGACCATGGACGGCTTGTATGCTTGTTTGTTTGATTTTGCTGTGTAGTTGATTGTGTGATGTGAAATGAAATGAAATATTTATATAGTTAAAATATTTTATAGTTGAAAATAGAATTTTTAACGTGTATTTAAAATGAAATAAAAATAAACAAATCGGACGATTTGTTTATATACACACATTTGACTGATATTGATTGGGACAATAAATTTTACACATCGCCCAATTGCTCAAATAAAATCTGTGTTTGATTGTTTGAAAATCCCACACGGGTATTGGGGTGATATAGGACATACACTAATCCCAATAATTAGTAGTATGTCAATCGATTGATTGACAGACTGTTATAAGCGTTGAATATTTATATTTGATGCTTATACAGTGTAGAATGCACTTTGGATGATGGTTGATTATTTGTCATTGTTGATATATACATGCGTTGTATGGAAATCCATAGAAATAAAATCTATGGTAATTGATTGGGCCTCATTCCAGTTTTGAAAAAGAAATATTTGAAATAGAATATTTGAAAATAGAAATATATGAAGCCGTGTTTATTAGATTGACGCCATTTTGACGCAAACGATATTTATATCGATTATATTCGTTTTTATAATGAATATTGAAAAGTGAATTCAAAATCGAATATTTTGAAAATGAATTCAAATCGAATTGAAATTGAATGGAAATCAATTTGAAATGAATTCGAATTGAAATTAAATAGAATTGAATTAGAATTGAAATTGAATAGAATTTAATTCGAATTGAAATTGAATAGAAATGAATTCGAATTGAAATTGAATTGAATTGAGAACGAACTGAAATTGAATTAAAAATCGATTTTAAATTGAAATCAATTTGTGATGAATTTAAAACGAATTTATATTGAAAAATTCAATCTTGATTTGAATTTGAAAATGAAGTTGAAATCGTTTCGAAAAAGAATTTAAAACGATTTATAAAATACGTTTTAAAAGGAAATCGACGAAATATAATATATATATATATATATATATTATATATATATAATGGCCTGAATAGAACGCGCCGCGCTGCGGCAGTTCGCGAATTTCGACCATTGACTTCGAATGGAGATTGCGGGAGATCCGGCCGTCGAATTCTCCTAAAACCGAAATCGTTGGGTTCGTATCGAAAAGTGCTTTCTAACGAATATTAGAGATTTGAAATCTAACGGTTGGATTTTGAATTATGTCCAAATCAAATTGGGAAAACATTGCTGTAAGTGCAGTTCGATGGCCGTTGATGGAAATCGACTGTACGGGCCTTGATAAAATTATTAAAAATAGTAATAATTTGTGTAAAATCATAAGAAATGATTTGGAAAGAATTGGGATGAAAAACTCCATATTTAAAAAGATAAATATCTTTTTATCAAAATGAACTAGTTTTGAACTAGAGTAATAATTCTATTTATTTTTAAATAAATAAATTGAATTTGAAGAGGGTTTTAAAAATAACCAGAATTTCCAATAATTGAATTGGAATGGATTTGAATCGAAATTGTCTTCGGAATATTTCGATGTTGGATTTCGTGATGATACAGATATTGTTATGGGAATTTTAAAGATATATTTATATCGTTATTTCCAATACAATATTTGTTGGTCGTAGAATTTGATATTGAATATAAGCCTGTATATTTTCTATTCAGAGCCTTGTATTTAATATCAAATGTGATTTGGGTTTGTCGTGAATGGTGTCTTCATTGACACTGTTCTTAAGCCCAGTTGAGAAAAAGATTAAATCTTTTTATTTAGATTTAATGAAGTGTACCAATTAAATAATATTTAATTAGAATTGAATTAGTATTGATTTTTGGGTTTATCGTGAACAGTGTTTTAAATAATACTTGTTCTTTAACCTGGTTATTAACGGAATGTGATTTTGGGTTTATCGTGAACCGTGTTTTAAATGACATCGGTTCTTTAACCCAGTTAAAGATTAAAACTAAGTGGAGTTTTAATGAATCTTTAATTAGATTGAAATGATCGAGAAAGGAGTATCACCAGTTCTTCTCCAGGCGATAGTTAAATCTTTAATTAGATCTGAACGTGAAACGGTAATTGAATTTACCGATAACACTTTTGTGTCAGACATGAAGTATGACCAGTTTTACTTCATGGGATGAATAGGTGAGATTGAGAAATAAAATAAATAATTACTCCGGTGTGGTTCGCTAATCCCGACTAGTTTGAATTGATATTCAAAGAAGATTAAAGAATAAATTTAAAGAATTTATCTTTGATAAAATTAATGGGAACCTTTCCCAAATTGTAAGAATATTTGAATAAAAGAATATTCTGAATTGGAATGAGGCGTATGTTGTGTTTGTGTAACACTTGTTTATTATATACGCGAGTTATTCAGAAAGACCGGGTTTATCCCATTCTGAATAACTGATTCGACGTGGTGTCGAGGATGAAGACGGTGGTTGAAGACCGGAGGTCTTCACGTCGTTTGGATAATTACTGATGATCTTGATTGGGTCGTACACCCAAGAGGAGAGAATCAGTTGGTGATTGTCCAGACGTACTTGGAGATCGATGGATATGCGGGGTACTAGGTGCCTCTGGTTTCGTTCAGACCCAGAACGAACTTGTAAATGGACTGTGTGTCTGACATTGGATTTCAGTCTGCGTGATTGATTTTTATTAAATATATATCTATTTGGCGGCAGAGAATTTATTCTCTTGCTTAACGCCCTTCTCTGAGATGTACGAGCTCAGGTGTTATATATTTATGGATATCCATCGCATGGAGTGAATTGCCTGTGTGGCATGCCTAAGTGGCAATTGATCGAGGTTTCTGTTGAAAAGCAAAGTCTTGTGGTTGATGATCAAAGCACCGCCTGTGTGGCATAGCTTTGTGTAACGTGAATTCGCGAGCCTTACACCCCGGTTGTGAACCAAAAACGGGAGAGGACCTCAGGGAGGGAATGTGTTTCCTTCTAGTTAGAAGTGGCGTCAGTGGTTTTATACGCCTTGACGAGTTTGACTTATGTGGTTGTTGCTGTTGCGAGGCGCCTCAGATATATCGGTGACTATGTGAAGCCGATGGAGTCATTTGTTGGCTCATTTACGCCCCAAAGGGCATGGAAACGCAGTGTTCAGGAATTTTAATCCACATCGGTGGAACGGCCCTGTCGCTTTAATGGTCACTCGAGCTCTGACCTGAGACATGGGCTAGATTGTCTTGAATCGGTAGAGGACTAATTTTGCCTCGGTTCACAAATGGAAATCCAACTTCTAATACGTGACGTTTCGATTTTAGTTGTAATCCTATATATGGCGACATAGTGGGATGGGGCGCTTATGCCATCTATGATTGATACTTATGATTTGAAGTTGTTTTATACACTATGCACTTATAATAGTATCAAATGATTTGTTTTAAACGTATCAAGCATTCTTGGCTATTATAAGGTAAAAACCCTATCCTCCGGCTTGCGATGCATTATGTGATGGGACCTGGGTCTTATAATAGCTTCATTGTTCTTTATTTAGCATTGCGTTGTTGTTTTATGCACTGGTATTCTTGGCAGGAAACCCGTTCAGTGTTATACGGCGTGGTCCCTTGATTTACCTAACTTTAAATTAAAGAATAATAACTGTTTTAGTTCTCACACCAGTCACATGACTGACCTGGAGTTTATTATTTTAACCTAAACTCTGGGTGCCCTTATTTTGACATGGGCAGTTAGTAGTTTTGGTTTTGCAGATTTATATTCACAAGATCCTGGTTTACAGCTGGAACGATACTCGGAAAGCTGTGTATCCATGTATTACTTCTAGTTGTGTATTGTATTATTTTTCCGCTGCTATGTAATTTATTGTAATCTTTGATATTTTTCTGTTGTATAATATTTATTCATACTCTGTATATTCTTGTATCTGATGGAATTGTTGTAATATACAATGAAATGTTCTTCTGTTTGTGTTCTGATTGGTCGTATTCTCAAGGCAATCCGGGCTTTCCTTACCGGGGAAGTTCGGGTCGCTACAGAGTGGTATCAGAGCTTTGGTTTACAGAGCTCGAGAACAAGACACATTAGAACCGAACGAAAGAATCCATCAGAAATTGGATTAGTAATGTCCAATAAGAATGACTTGTTAGAGGTGGGATCAGTAGTATCCTTGAACGGGTGTGAAGAGTATATTTTTCAAATGAAAACAATATTGTATTGAAAATTTAAACCTTATTCAACATATTTGAATATTTATTTGTATTGAATTTGGACGATCCAATATATAAAGATTTTGCATATACGCGTCATGAACGTATATTCGAAGTTTTAATATACTGGATAGATATAGGATCACACTCTAGTCACTCGAAGGTGATTTTGATGATGGAGCTCCATCACCAATATTTATGTTCGTGGTTCGAAGGTGTGATATCTATATATTTCCATTAGACTGGTGTGAGAACCGGAACTATATAGATTTATTGTTGTGA
Organism: Allium sativum; assembly: GCA_030737875.1. Lineage (NCBI taxonomy): Eukaryota > Viridiplantae > Streptophyta > Magnoliopsida > Asparagales > Amaryllidaceae > Allium > Allium sativum. Next base: position 777,789,214 of record CM060912.1, read on the forward strand.
TTTGGCATCAAAAACAAGATTTTCAGTATATATATCAAACTGTGAATTTGAAACGTTAATTCACTAATTGATTGATGGTTGTGTTGTTGTTTATTTGTTTGATAATTTTGAACCATTATGCCTAATTGTACCAAATAGTGAATTGTATTGAAAATTAGTCGCATTTTCTTGCATATACATGTACTTACATTGAACAGATCATAGCAAGGAGGCTAGAGCCGAGAAATAAAATTGTTTGCCCAACAAATAGGTACATGTTTACCATAATTTACTGTTTCGTTTGGGTGATGATGATTTTATTAGACAATTTGCTAGCCACTTTGCTCTTTCTTTTTCTTTTTCTTTTGGATTGAAGAAGGCCATGGGAGGCTATATGAAATAACCCGAAGTCCCCGGTGCAGGGGAGGTTATGGAGAAATTTTTCGAAAATTTAGGGTGTTAGCCAATTTTTTGAAAAATTTGAAAAGTTCTTAGAAGCTGTAAAGTTGAAGAACTTAAGCCGTAGAGAAAATAGCGAAAATTCAGTTGATTTGTTAAACAACTTTCGGCTTCGTTCCTTTTCGGGGACGAAAAGTTTTATGTGGGGGAGATTGTAATAACCCGGAAATCAGAGCCAATTTAAAATTTTTATTTTGGCAATTTTAGTGAATTTTATTATTTTAAATATTAACGAAGAGAAATTTATTTTGAATAGAATTCGAACGTATATATTTATATAGATCGCCGTTAGAATATAAATATTTATTTTAAATTATAAAAGGAATTGAAAATGGCGCGGTAGTTCGATAATTCGATTTCAAATTTCAAATGAATGTACAGGATTCAAAATAAATCGGATTTTAGCAAAACCAAAAACGTTTGAATCTAATTGAGAATATCTTTCATATGAATCCGAAAAATTGAAATTTCATAGCGGGAGTCAAAAGATATGTCCAGTTGAAAATTCAGAATAGTCGTTATGGAATTCAGGCCCTTAAAAATGGAAATTTTGCAAACGACCTCGGTTTTCGACGAAACCACTTTTGTTGGATCCGCAATGCCAAATTATTGCTAGGTTTCAAAATTCGTAATTTTTCGAATCAATATGTGAGCATGGCAAAGGAAAACGTGTTTGACCAATTTCAGTTGATTTTAATCGACTCGAAAATGGCCATTTTTCAAACGGTCTCAGAATTTGACGAAATTAGTTTTGTTAGGACCGTATCATCAATACGAAGCTAGAAAATATTTTTCGGGAATTTTAGAGTTAGTACGTAACTTCGGTAAATTGTAATGCGCGTTCAAATTCAATATATAGAGTTATATTTTGATTTTGATGAAAACTGATCGAAATGATTGAATCAGCCTACGATACATATCCCATTGTGTTCGGAATGGGGGTAATTAGCTAGGAGCGACAGGAGGTAGGTCTCGTTTAGAGTTCGAAATAAAAAGTTGCTTTTTAGAATTTAGAAATAATATATATATATATATATATATATATATTAATATAACACCCCCTTTCTCCTATCACTAAGTCACCCTCCCCCCCCGGTCAGTTTTTCCAAAACAGAAACAAAATAAAAAAAACCTAAATGATCGAGCGCCGACCGCCCCCCCTTCCACCTCAGATCGGTCGACCCCCCCCCCCCCCCCCCTCTCTTCTTCTCCCCCTCCTCCTCCTTCTTCTTCTGCGCCGTCCCCCTCCTTTCTCTGACTGAACCCGAGACCCCCCCCCCCCCGGAGACAAAGCCCACCGCCGTTGATGACACAACGCCCCCCCTCCACCCCCCCCCCCCCCCCCCACCCCCCCTCCACCCCCCGCGATGCTGAGCACCACTCGCCACCAATGTCCGACGAACCCTAGCAGCCTCCTCCCTCTGTGAACGGTGAGTTTTCTGTTCTTTTTTATTTAAAATTCTGATTTTTAATCTATATGAAGGTAGGATTATTATAACGATAAAGTTTAGTTTTTTATTTTATAAAGAAGTGATTTTTATCATATAAAGATTTGATTTTTAAACACAAAAATATTTGATTTTTATTCGCATAAAGAGAAGGTTTTTAAACAATGAAAGATGAGATTTTTATCTACATATAGATAGGAGTTTTCAAAAAGAAAGATGTGATCTTTATAGAAGTAGCAATGTAAAAATATGATTTTTTATATTATAGAAAGAATAAAAATACGATTTTTATATTGTATAGATAGTTAAAAATTCGATCTTTATATAAGAATTAAAATATAAAAATATAATTTTTATATAGAAAGAAGCGTTGTAAATGCATATGAAGTAGAAGTAAAAATATGATTTTTATTTATTGAAATGAAGTGATAGAAATATAATTTTTATTATGAAGTTAGCATGATAAAAATATAATCTTTATTATATGAACACCATTATAAAAATAGAATTTTTATCTATATAGAAGTGAATATAAAAATGTGATTTTTATATACATAGCAAAAATATAAAAAAATGTTTTTTATATATGTAGTGGCTACAGGCAATGAAATTGACAAAGGGCGGCCACGGCGAAGATTTCTACATAGGAAGAGTCGTGGCGTTTGGAATATCTAGTCGGTGAGAACTCCTCACGTTTAAATTTATTTCTAGTTAAAATATATACTAGGATGCAGACGGTGTTTAGTAGCACCCTACACCCGTCGTCCACAGACCATGGACGGCTTGTATGCTTGTTTGTTTGATTTTGTTGTGTAGTTGATTGTGTGATGTGATGTGAAATAAAATGAAATATTTATATAGTTAAAATATTTTTTAGTTGAAAATAGAAGTTTTAACGTGTATTTAAAATGAAATAAAAATAAACAAATCGGACGATTTGTTTATATACACACATTTGATTGATATTGATTAGGACGATAAATTTACACATCGCCCAACTGCACAAATAAAATCTGTGTTTGATTGTTTGAAAACCCCAGACAGGTATTGGGGTGATATAGGGCATACACTAATCCCAATAATTAGTTGTATGTCGATCGATTGATTGACAGACTGTTATAAGCGTTGAATATTAATATTTGATGCTTATACAGTGTATAATGCACTTTGGATGATGGTTGATTATTTGTCATTGTTGATATATACATGCGTTGTATGGAAATCCATAGAAATAAAATCTATGGTAATTGATGGGGCCTCATTCCAGTTTTGAAAAAGAAATATTTGAAATAGAACATTTGAAAATAGAAATATATGAAGCCGTGTTGATTAGATTGACACCATTTTGGCGCAAACGATATTTATATCGATTATATTTGTTTTTATAATGAATATTGAAAAGTGGTTTCAAAATCAAATATTTTGAAAATGAATTCGAATCGAATTGAAATTGAATGGAAATCAATTTGAAATGAATTCGAATTGAAATTGAATAGAAATGAATTCGAATTGAAATTGAATTGAATTGAGAACGAACTGAAATTGAATTAAAAATCGATTTTAAATTAAAATCAATTTGAGATGAATATAAAATGAATTTATATTGAAAAATTCAATCTTGATTTGAATTTGAAAATGAAGTTGAAATCATTTCGAAAACGAATTTAAAACGATTTATAAAATACGTTTTAAAAGGAAATCGATGAAATATATAATATATATATATACATTATATATAATGGCCTGAATAAAACGCGCCGCGTTGCGGCAGTTCGCGAATTTCGACCATTGACTTCGAATGGATATTGCGGGAGATACGGCCGTCGGATTCTCCTAAAACCGGAACCATTGGGTTCGTATCGAAAAGAGCTTTTTAACGTATATTAGATATTTGAAATCTAACAGTTGGATTTGGAATTATGTCCGAATCAAATTTGGAAAAGGTCGCTGTAATTGTATTTCGATGGCCGTTGATGGAAATCGACTGTACGGGCCTTGATAAAATTATTAAAAATAGTAATAATTTGTGTAAAATCATAAGAAATGATTTGGGAAGAATTAGGATGAAAAATTCCATATTTGAAAAGATAAAAATAGATTTTTATCGAAATGAACTAGTTTTGAACTAGAATTATAATTCTATTTATTTTTAAATAAATAAATTGAATTTGAAAAGGGTTTTAAAAGTAACCAGAATTTCCAATAATTGAATTGGAATGGATTTGAATCGAATTGTCTTCGGAGTATTTCGATGTTGGATTTCGTGATGATACAGATATTGTTATGGGAATTTGAAAGATATATTTATATCGTTATTTCCAATACAATATTTGTTGGTCGTAGAATTTGATATTGAATATAAGCCGGTATATTTTCTATTCAGAGCCTTGTATTTAATATCAAATGTGATTTGGGTTTGTCCTGAATGGTGTCTTCATTGACACTGTTCTTAAGCCCAGTTGAGAAAAAGATTAAATCTTTTATTTAAATTTAATGAAGCGTACCAATTAAATAATATTTAATTGGAATTGAATTGGTATTGAATTTTGGGTTTATCATGAACAGTGTTTTAAATAACACTTGTTCTTTAACCCGATAATTAATGGAATGTGATTTTGGGTTTATCGTGAACTGTGTTTTAAATGACATCGGTTCTTTAACCCACTTAAAGATTAAAACTAAGTGGAGTTTTAAACGAATCTTTAATTAGATTGAAATGATCGAGAATGGAGTATCACCAGTTTTGCTCCAGGCGATAATTAAATCTTTAATTAGATTTGAACATGAAATGGTAATTGAATTTACCGATAACACTTTGGTGTTAGACATGAAGTATGACCATTTTTACTTCAGATGAATAGGTGGGGATTGGGAAATAAATAAATGATTACTCCGGTGTGGTTCGCTAATCCCGACTATTTGAATTGATATTCAAGAAGACTAAAGAATAAATTTAAAGAATTATCTTTGATAAAATTAATGGAACCTTTCCCAAAGTGTAAGAATATTTTGATAAAAGAATATTCTAAATTGGAATGAGGGCGTATGTTGTGTTTGTGTAACACCTGTTTATTATATACGCGAGGTATTCAGAAAGACTGGGTTTAATCCCATTTGAATAACTGATTCGACGTGGTGTCGATGATGAAGACGGTGGTTGAAGACCAGAGGTCTTCACGTCGTTTGAATAATTACTGATGATATATTGATGTATGCGACTTGAACATGTGTCAAATTAGAGGAGGAAAAAGGTATTTATCACCTTTATAGATGATTTTTCAAGATATTGTTATGTATATCTCCTTAGAAGTAAGGATGAGGCATTCGATATGTTTTAACAGTATAAAGCAGAAGTTGAAAAAGCAACTCAACAGAAAAATAAAGCTTTAAGAAGAGATAGAGGAGGAGAATATGAGCTTCCATTTGAGGAATTCTGTGCTGAGCATGGTATATATACACCAAACTACAGCTCCTTATTCACCTCAATCAAACGGTATAGTCAAATGAAAAATAGAACCCTTAAAGAAATGGATGAATGCCTTACTAACAAGTTCTAGCTTGCCAGATAATTTTTGGGGAGAAGCTATTTTTTCGGCGAATCATATTTTAAATAAAATACCATGAAAGAAAACGTCTAAGACTCCCATGAACTTTGGAAAAACAGACCACCATCCTACAAATACTTAAAAGTGTGAGGGTGTCTTGCCAAAGTAGAAATTCAAAATAGAAAAAGGCCAAAATAGGATCAAATACTATAGATTGCATATTCATTGGATGTGCTCATAATAGTAGTGCATATCGATTATATTTTGGTGTACAAATCTGAAATGATGACACTCATGAAAAACACCATATCGAGTTTCGAATGCAAGATTCTTTGAACACATTTATTCTCTAAAACCTCTATTGAAACCAGTGTTCAAAAGAGGCCAAGAGATCTAGATACTCTCGAGGATAATGTTGATCAAAGGAAAATGAATTGATGAAATGAGATAGAGGAACCAAGAAGGAGCAAGCGACAAAGGACCTCTTAAATCCATTGGACCTGATTTCTATGCATATATAATAGAATATGAACCTCTAATTTACCAACAAACAATGTCATCTCCCGATGCTCCTTATTGGAAAGAAGCCGTCAATAGTGAAATAGAATCCATTCTACAAAACCATACGTGGGAACTAGTGGATCTCCCTAAAGGATCAAAACCATTAGGATATAAATGGATATTTAGAAAAAACTAAAGGCTGGCGGCTCAATAAACAAGTATAAAAGCCAGACTTGTAATAAAAGGATTCAGACAGAAGGAAGATCTAGATTACTTTGATACATACTCACCAGTTACCAGAATAAGTATCAATCTAGGTTGCTTATTGCAATCGCATCTATATTGAATTTGAAATAAGCAAATGGATGTGAAAACTGCGTTTTTGAACGGTGAACTTGGAAGAAGAAATATATTGCAGCAACCAAAAGGGTTTCTATGCCCAGAAGTGAAAATAAGGTGTGCAAGTTAGTAAAATCTCTTTATGGCCTTAAATAAGCACCAAAACAATGGCTTGAGAAATTTGATGAAATAACGTTATCAAATGGATTCAAAATAAATGAATCAGATAAATGTGTCTATATAAAATGTATAGATGCTGGATATGTCATTGTTTGTCTCAACGTTGATGATTTACTAATCCTAGGAAATAATAAGGTCATAATATAATCTACGAAGGACATGCTATCCTCTAGATTTGATATGAAGGACCTAGGAGTGGCCGATGTGATTTTGGGTGTAAAAATTATAAAGACACCACAGGGATATGCGTTATCTCAATCACATTACATTGCTAAAATTCTTGAAAAATTCAAGCAGCATAATATAACTACTGCAACATCACCAGTAGATATGAACCAAAATTGGGTATAGAACACTGGTGATGGTATATATCTTCTTGAATATTCTCGTATACTGGGAAGCATTATGTATATCATGAATTGCACTAGGTCTGATATTGCATACGCTGTAAGCAAGCTAAGTAGATATACCAGCAATCTTGGTAAAAATCATTGGAAAGCAATAATCAGTGTCCTAGGATATCTAAAGTATACACAAACCTATGTGTTGCAATATGATAAGTAACCTTCAGTAGTAGAAGGATATAGTGATGCCAATTGGATAACAGGCTCAAATGACATAATATCCACAAGTGGATATGTGTTTACATTAGGAAATGGAGCAACTTCGTGGAAATCATCCAAACAGACTTGCATGGCAAGGTCAACAATGGAATCTGAGTTCATTGCTCTGGATAAAGCTGCGGAAGAAGCAGATTGGCTTATGGGGTTTTTAGAGCACATTCCAAATTGGGAAAAATCAGTACCTCCAATATGTATACATTGTGATAGTCAATCTGCTATAGAAAGGGAAAATAGTACATTGTATAATGGTAAATCTAGACATATTCGCCGTAGGCATAAAACCATAAGACAACTTTTCTTTAATGGAGTTATCACTATAGACTATGTAAGGTCAAAGGATAACATTGCGGATCCACTAACTAAAGACTTGCCTAGAGAGAAAGTACAAACCTTATCGATGGGAATGGGTTTAAGACCTATAAACTAAAAAGTTTTTCTAAACGGAAACCCCACCTAGTTGACTGGAGATCCCAAGATCTAGGTTCAAAGGGATAACTAAGTTTAAAGATAAACTTGACAGCACTGTTAAAATACAAACCATTACTATGATAAGTCAGTGCATAACCCGTCAGAGAACAGGATAAGCTTAGCTTTTAATGATGTCTATACTGTGGTGTCATAAAAGACCCAAGTGGAGTATTGTAGGATATTCTTTATAGAATCACCTAAGTGAGTGTGAAGGCGCCGCTTCAAGAAGAATTGTAAGGTCGAATTCTTCAAACACTCATGAAATCAAGAAGGTGTTCATGGCAAAAACGAAAACAAACAAAGAACTAAGGGGTTAAGAAATAGTTAACGTGTGTAATCTTTATAGACTTACACAAAAGGCTTGCAGTTCAAAGACAATCTAGTCCACTGATTCGTCAATAGGTTATAACGATAAACACTAGGAAAAGTTCAAGGCCATTGTGCTACTTTTACCGATACGCTAAATGTTTCGCACTATTTAAGAACAAAAAAAAATTAAGTAACCTCTCATTCATTTGGGGGATTGTTGGAAATGAATGAGAAGTTTAGGGAAGAAGAGGTTACGTGATAGTGGAGAAATACAAAGAAACCAAGTCCCACATTGTGTGTTTTGTGGATACATTTCCATAAATACCCATGCCCCACATGCTATATAAAACAAATGATATGACCACATAAGGACTTGAATGAATGGGCTATGTAGGCATTGGGCCTTCACATTAAATATTAAAATATCAAAGATAAGGGCCTTGTGGCTTTTGGGGTCTCTCGTGATGAAATGAGCTGCCGACTGTTTAAATGCGCGAAAAGCAGTTTATTTTTATGCGGGTGCGCCCGTTCGTCTGAACAGTGATCGGATGCGACCGTTTGAACCAGGCGCCTGTACGGACAGTCACGACTACCAGAAAGGCACCCCTCCGCCGCTATATATAGGAAGCCTGATAGAGCCACTGAAAATCCAAGACATTCATTCATTCTGTCTCCTTTTTCTTCACTAATAATATGTTCTTAAAATAAACTCACTTGAGTTCGTTGTTGCTCTGCAACTGTAAGCGCTACACTGCGGTGATCGGTCTGTTTCATCTTGGGAAACAATTTCTCGCATACCTCCAGCGCCATAGAGGGGACAATATTGTTTCAAGGAAACAGATTTACTTTGGACTCGGACGATACTAACAGGTTCTCTTTTTACTTCTGTTTTGCAACTGTTCTGCGCTGTTGCAAATCCGGTCACGTTTCTTGCCGTTACTAATTTTGAATATAGTTCATACTAGTAACACTTCTTGACGTGACAGTTGGATGGTGACAATTTATTGATTGCTATCGGGTTCGTGCTATATTTGCATTGTTACGAACAACTTGAACTATAAAGTTTAATGTTCAGTTACGACATAAACATGAGACGAAATTATATGTTGGAAACATTATGCTTGTACTATTCATATAAGTTTGGGTTCATGTATATGTCGGTGTCGCCATGAATAATGTTAATGTTTAACATAATCAGTGACCAATTAATCACTTTTTTCTTTTTAGTTACTAGATTTGAGATGGAATAATTTTTCCAAGTGGTTACTAAATTATTTAGGACCAATTTAGGTTGTTTCTAATATTTTTAAGGACTTTAAATTTAAGATGAACATGTTAGTGTCTATTGGGTCTTCAAAACAACATAGGGACCGCATAGCCCAATTAAGAACTAATATATGAGGTCTTTAATCTTTTTTCTTTCTTATAATTAATATTGCTTGTTATTGAAGAAAAGCCGCATAACTTAAAATATTGTCAATTATAGTCGTTGCTCGTTTATTTGACGTTCAAAAAGTAAAAAAAAAAAAAAAAAAGGGCATCTAACCCCCTTTTTTGTGTGTTTAATCCATGGGCATACATGCCCAATTCATTTTGCTGAAGGAGGCATTGAACATCCATCTTACTTGTTAACTCTCAGTTAC